>CM039474.1:11471534-11609034 GCA_022433065.1 Begonia loranthoides
TAAAGGTGTCATTGACTAAGTAAATGAATGTCTTATGAATGTTTTTAATATTGTTTTATTGTATTGCTTTTGATAGCTAGGTAGTACAAAAACATGAAATCAACGTAAGATTGTGTTAATAACTTATTAGAATAATGGCTTAGAAAATATAATCATAAGAAATATGTAAATGGACTAGGAAATTATTTAGGCTAAACAACTAAAGAACTAGGATAATTATTTTATCTCCCTAGCATGTTTTGCTTATTGTTCAATCGTCGTCTTACCTTGATCTATACCTATTTTCTGTTGTACACAGCTTATTCATTATATTACGTGCTTTACTTTCTTTATATGCGTTTTTAGTTAATGTTATTTTATTTATATGTGCACTTCAATTTTATAAATGTTATATCATGTTATCATTCATCATGATATGTTGAGAATGTATATTCATGCATCATGTTAATAGAAAGAATAGAACACATGCATGAGTGAGTAAAATGTAAGAATGAATGGTAGAGTAATAGGGCGATGGGTCTAGTCTGGCAAAAAGGTGCCCATAGGAGACTAGTAACTAGCCTGGCAGAAAGGTGCCCACAGGAGGTTAGTTGTGGTCTGGCAGAAAGGTGTCCACAGGAGACTAGTGACTAGTCTGGCAAAAAGGTGCCCACAGGAGGTTAGTTGTAGTCTGGAAGAAAGGTGCCCACATGAGGCTACTCCAACGAAAGAACGAACGATTAATAGGAAATAATAATGACGAAATGAAAGACTTAACGAAGATGACTAAAGAGTGGCATTCATGTTAGCATAGGTCCCCTTTTTCCTTACTAAGTCTTTTTAGACTTGCAGTTGCTTATGGTATAGATGTAGGTACTGTACGTAGAGGATTCCACAGATTATGAGTAACGAAAGATAAAGAACAACAATAGCACGCAGTGATGATGGGTTTGCACGAAGGATGCTCATGGCTGGCTAGACATGTAATGATGGTAAAATATAAGCGATTGTAATTGAATTAAGTTTTCACATAATATTTAATTATTGAGTTCTTTCATTTAAATGATTTACCCTTTCGGAAAGTTTTAAACAATGAGATTTTTGTATTCACGCTTCCGCACATTAATGATTTTATTTTAATGCTTCCGCATAAGTTTTACAAAACAATGAGATTTTATAATGCGTTTTACGAATGAGATAGTAGCGATCCGGTAGACGTACTCTGATTTACTTTCAAAAAGAAAAATTCAAATTTTCACGTATTTTAAAGGATTTACGAAAATTCAGGTCGTTACAAGAGGTGTCGATCGCCTCCTGCCTGTCGCTCGTCGTTGTTCCTTCGTCGTCGCCAGCACCGCCTGTCGCCATGTCGACAACACCGGCTGCTAGAAGTTGAGAACATACTAGGAAATCGCAATATACCACAAGTTGGCACTACCTAGATCCATCTCGCGAAGCTGAAGTCCGAGCCCTAGCCGCGAACACTCACTGCTCAACCTTGTCGTCCGTCGCACCTTCGTCGCGAGCTGGTCGTCGCTCGTCGCTCGTCATCTCCAGTCGCGCCCGACTCTCCCTCTCTGATCTCTCTCTCTCTCTTCGGGCTTCTCTCTCTCTCTCTCTCTCTCTCTCTCTCTCTCTCTCTCTCTCTCTCTCTCTCTCNTTCTCTCTCTCTCTCTCTCTCTCTCTCTCTCTCTCTCTCTCTCTCTCTCTCTCTCTCTCTTCGGGCTTCTCTCTCTGGCTCGCTCCAGGAGAATGGCTTCAGCCATTCTTCTTTTCCTTTTTAACTGGTTCACTTAGTGAACCGGTTCAAGTGGTGTGAACCGGTTTAGGCAGAACCGGTTCATGTCCTCTCACATCCCTTCCTAATTTTCTTTAACTCCATTTAATTAATTTACTCCCTTTTACATTTTTAAATTCCTAATAATTCAATTTAAATCTTACTATTCCCCCCTTTTCTCATTGCGTCAAATGGCCGAAGGCCAGACGAAATGAGGAACGCTGAATCGATTTAGTTATTTAACAACAAATCCCACTTACAAATATTAACCCAATTAATCATGTGTATATCATAATTTTATTTAAATTAATATGTAGTTTATTAAATTAGTATTTATCCTAATTACCTTAATTTTTCCAAAATTCTTAAATCTTACGAACACGTCCTTGGTAATACCCCGAAAATTACCCAATAATTCCAAATGTCCCAAATTAATCTTTATTAAATTCTCATGTAAAAGTTCGGGGTATTACAGGAACAATTTTCCTGTTCCTTTTTCCAAAAAATTGTAATTTTTCTAAAAAATTACACAAACTTTGTTCCATGCGGAATGATTGGAGTGAATTTGTTTCACCACGCTTGGAAACACGAACTCCTCAAACCAAAGCTCTAATACCATTTGTTAGAGATCGAACGATAACCGTAAAAAGAAAATACCATATGGGACACAAGATTTACGTGGATGACTAGTTAAAATTTGTATAATTTTGATATGATTGAGTCAAACACATTGAATGTTGCGTAAAACCCTTTTTTGTATGATATTTGAAATTGACGAACCATTTTTTTATTGGTACAATCTTAGAGATCGAATGATAACCAGAAAAAGAAAATACGATGTGGGACACTAAATTTATATGGAAAAACCCTTTCGGGAAAAAATCACAAGCATAAGAATAATCTACTATGAAGATCGAAATACAACTGTTAGTTTTGCGACTCTAGATTACATCAATTTATAGAGAAAACAAAAATCTAAATGAGATCTACAATGCGGGCCCATCGGTCCGACCCAATAGAATTTGGGTCACACCGAAATCTAACAATCTCTATTACCAAATTCATTGTAGATTATTACAATCTCTAACCACGAGCAGAGAAATAATCTACTATAAAGATCGAAATACAACTGCGATTTTTTGAGACTCTAGTTTACATCAATTTATAGAGAAAACAAAACTCTAAATGAGATCTACAATGCGGGCTCATTGGCTCGGCCCAATAAAATTCAGGTCACACCGAAATCTAACAATCTCTATTACCAAATTCATAGTAGATTATTACTATCTCTATTACCAAATATCTATTACAATCTCTATTACTAACAATCTCTATTTTGATCTTCATAGTAGATTATTCCTACATCGTATTTTCTTTTTTCGGTTATCGTTCAATCTCTAAAAAATGGTATCAGAGCTTTGGTTTGGGGGGTTCATGTTTCCAAGTGTGGTGAAACAAATTCACTCTGATCGTTCAACATCGAACAAGGTTTGTGTAATTTTTTAGAAAAATTACAATTTTTTAGAAAAAGAAAGAAAAAAAAGGAACAGGAAAATTGTTCTCCCTGCCATTCGTCTTGGTTTAGCCGCCATCAGAAACAGATGCCTTGTTTTTCATCTCTATTTAGAGTTCTCCAAAGCAGTGTCTCCGAATAACAAGTTCGTCATTAGAGGGTTTTTTATTTATCATCAGTTGTCATAGATCATCCACATTGGTGTTTTCCATTCTTATTGTCAAGCCGTTTCGATTGGGGTTGCTGCAAGAATGTCCTTTGCAAAATTGGATTGTTGGCAAAGATAAATTTTTTTCAAAATCATTGGGATTTTCGGAAGATTTTTGGGAGATTAAATTTGATGGATTTATGGCAAATTTAGAATTGCAGGAATATCTCAATCATAGAAATTGTTTTCCGTTGAAATTCAAATACGATTTAAATTTGGTAATATTTGCGATTATTCTAGCGATTAGATTTAATTTGATTTTGGGGATGATTAGTTATGGTAAAATATCTGAATTTTGGGGATATCTTTTGAAATCTTGTGATATCCATGGTTTTCCGCTTCAATATTTTAGAGTGAATATTTTATTGAAGTCAGCGATCTTTTGGGTCATATATTTGGTTAAAGATTATGTTTCTAGAGCGATGAGATCTTTGAAGTAAATCTTCCACTTTTGAATTGAGATTCGAGATTTCGTTATGGTAAGATAACGAGAGTGAAATTTTAAAGAATTTTGAAAGATGGTTTTGATATGGCAGGTCAAGAGGTGAGATATATTCGCATAGATTTGACTAACTCTTTGTGAGATTTGAAGATGTCACCATTGTGGTTTAAATGTTTCTAAACTAGATCAGCATCAGTTGCTGAATTTAACCTTGAAGACTTTTATATTAGTTATCTATATATTTCTTTGAGACGAGCAGGTGGGCCCTCGTTGCAGATCTTCTTTAAGGGTGTGGAAAAGGAAAATTTAAAAATTGGTTCTTGCATCAGAATTCATTTTGAGATGGAGATTGTCAGAATTCAGGGTTTTGAATTCGTTTTGTTGGGTCGGGCTGACGAGCACGCGCTATAGATCTCTTTCATAGAATTCATGTCAAGATGGAGATTATTAGATTTCTGTGTGACCTGAATTTTATTGGGCCAGGGCGATGAGCCTGCATTGTAAATCTCATTTAGAGTTTTGTTTTCTCTATAAATTGATGTAAGCTAGAGTCGCAAAACTCGCGGTTGTATTTTGATTTTCATAGTAGATTATTTCTCTGCCTGTGGTTTTTTTCCCGAAAGAGTTTTTCCACGTAAATCTGGTGTCCCACATCGTATTTTCTTTTTTCGGTTATCATTCGATCTTTAACATTATACCAAAAAACGGTTTTAGGCAACATTCAATGTGTTTGACTCAATCATATCAAAATTATACAAATTTCAACTAGTCATCCAAGTACGTATAAATGGAACAAAATCACTTTCAAATCTATCAAAAAAGCTTTGCATTCAGAACTTTTAGATTACATTTATCGAAACTGTTCATTATTTTTGAAAAAAATAAAATCAATTGTATCAAAAGCAAATCAACGTATCGCTATACAATGGAGATGACATCGTTTGCAAGATAGTTAACCTGTTTGCAAACTTAGATTTGTTGGACGAGTATTGACAAGTTTTGCTTAAGAGAGGATGGGGTAGTTGTTGAGAGACTTTTTATTTTGGAGTAATTTGTATTTGTTGACTTGGAAATACACACTAACATATTTTGGTTCAAAATATGTTTAAGAAAGTCCTTGCTTCAAAATTCTCTAGTTGATTCTCCTCTGTGAATTCAATTGTCCTCTTGCCACCTCTCTCTCTCTAAATCTGAGGTTTATAAGTTCAACCAAACTATTTAAATCAACAAGACCAAAACTGAAAACAGAAATGTATGGGTTGGTTGCCTTGGGGTGGAACACCTCTTCTACTTTCTCCACTCCTAGAGAATGAAGCCTCAACGATGAACCAGCGTCTTTGGTAACGGACCAAAATTTTTAATTGCTATTAATCTTGCTTCCGGAGGAAAAAGGCACTCATTAACTACTGTGATGAAGATTCGACCACCTTCACCTAGCAATATACCTACGATGGAGTGCAGAGAAAAATAGAGGTGGCTCATCTTCTCTAACTTCAAAATTCCTTGAATGATGAGTTGCTTCTTCATTCCTATATGATGATACGTCTTCTCTCCTCATTGACAAGGTTGTAATTAAGTCATAATTATAATTAAAAATGTAATTTTCAAATAAAATCAGACATATGATCTTGTTGACTTGAATGTCATATTTGAAACAACTTTAGACCAAGCAAATGACCACCAAATCTTGCGGGACACTTCATTCTGGAAACTTAAGAAGTCAAATTTATCTTTACGGAAACTAAGTTTTCATTTAAGATCACTACAAATGGTAGAAACTATAAACGCTATTAAGTGGTTGGCAAATTGCGCTCAATCTTCCAAGTGCCCAAATGGTTTGCCATATTGACTTCATCTTCATGTAATTGCTCCGCATTTCCTCAATGTTCTAGTTCTTCATTTCCTCCAAAATAAAAATGGTTAATCAACCTCTTCGCCTTGGGCCAATTTATTGAGCCCATTGCCACATCACTTGAGTTCGTCGATGATTCACAACCTCCCGTGACAAAAAGCCACGAGAGAAGACGAGGCCGTGGAGTCAAAAAGTCATTGAGAGATTTGATACTTTTACTATAATAAATTGAGTCACAAGAAGAAAGACCACAAAAAAGTTTAGAAGGGATCAAAATAGTAATTGAGAGTTACACATCATAGTAATTGTGATTACCAGGATATTAGTTGGGACATTCACATGTACAGATGGAGATGTTTACTTTACACATCACGATGATTGTGATCTCCAAGATACTAATTGGGTGGTAGATAGGCATCATCTTTTCATGCTACCTTCAGCATAGATGTCATTTCTATGGGGTCGTATGCTCGCCTAAGGAGAAGAATGTGTAGTAAATTAGATGTGCTAACTTTTTCGTGCTATATTAATTAATATAACCCTAAGTGATTTATAACAAATATTAAATCAAATAATAACAAAGATGAGAGCAATGGTTAGAGAGATGACATCGATATGTTCACGAGGTTCGGCAACTCCGCTCTACGTTCGCGCTCCAAGTATCCTACTTGGAGATCATTAAATCACCTAACCTCCCCGGTTAGTGATGATTGATTTTACGGGTGTCAATCAAACATTTACAATTGACTCTTCTCAACGCATTACCCTATGGATTGATTTTTACGGGAGTCAATATAGCCTTGACTATTGCGGGGCGTCACCCTTTGTTTGCCAATTATATATAAGTTTGCGGAAGATAAAGTACAAGTTAGTAGGGGTGTGCAGGATCGGCCCGGTACTAGAGGACCGACCGGGTACCGGAGAACCGGACCGGAACCAGTCCTATCGGTACCGGGTTTGGTCCGTGTAAATGGAGTACCAGACCGGAGCCGGTCCGGTACTATTAGGACCGGTGCTACACGGTCCGGTCCTCGGTACACGGTACCATAGAACCGGTACCGTGTAGAACTGGACTTTTATATTTAGGGCATTAGATTTAGGGCAACAACAATTAAACACCTGAGTCCCCCGCCTAATCCATTCTTCTTCTCTGATCTCTCACTGTCTCAGTCAATCTCACCTCACCCTCTCGTCGGCCAGTCTCCTCCAGCCTCGGACCAGCGACCACCGACCAGTGCAGCGAGCTCCGTCGACGACCGTCGCCACTGCCAGCCAGACTCCAACCTCTGCCACCGTCGACGACCGTCGCCACAACCAATACTAAACTAGAACCTAATGAAACAACTATAATAGATCAACATCTATATGAAATAAACAGATCTAACAAAAACTCAACAGTGATTTTCTAAAATTATGGAGGAAAGGAATTCAATTGATACCTTCTGCAGATCCTCGAAGTCTTGTAAAAGACTCTCATGCTTGAATCTGATGTTGGGGTCCTCGAGAACAGAATATGGATTAGCCCCTTTCAATTTCTTCATCAGATCGAAGAGAATATCAGAGAAGAAGGGTCAAGAGGGAAGAAGAAGGGGAGAGATAGATAGAGAAGGGCAATTGAAAAAAGGAGGCGACGAAGAAAAAGGAAAAGCAGGAAGGGATAAACATGAAGGAGGAGAGAGAGAGAAGGATTATTGTAATTTTACATTATATTTTTTAATATTTAAAAAAACAGGTACCAAACCGGTACCGAAAAACCTGGTCCAGAACCGGACCGGCACCGGACCTCCATGGGACCGGTCTTCAAAAACGTAGAACCGGTACCGACAGGTCCGGTGCTGATCCGTTGCAAAATCGGACCGGACCGGTACCGTGCACACCCCTACAAGTTAGAACCTAACTCTCAAATAAACAATCTTAAGTTTAGGGATTAGAGAATTAGGCCTTAACACTCATTTGTTGAAGAGAAATATCTAAGATAATTTGGCTGCGTTTTGCTATGGTTTCTCTTCATTTTACGTCTTCAATTCGGAGTGCCACAATTTATAGAACTGCTCGACCGGTCGACCACCTCCATTTTGGTTGATCTCCTCTAGACTGTTGGAATGTTACCGTTGTGAAATACAGTCAGGTCAGTCGACCACTTTGTCCCTCGTCGACCGATTCTACACATTCCATAAAAGAACTCGAATCTGTCTAATTTTGCAGTCGACCATTTCTGAACCGGTTGACCACTTTTTCAGCAGTTTCAGCATGCGAACAATCTGTCTTTATGTCCAGTTGACCTCCTTCAAACTAGTGAACCACCTCCACTGTTTTAGCTATTCTTCAACTTGACTGGTCGACCAAATTCTTCATCGAAGTCGACTTCTTCTCGGTGTTATGCCCATTTTGAAATGTTTACGTCCCAACACTTAACCATTAGCTATATAAACTTAAACAAACATGTTAGTACATATAAATACCCTTGTTAAGAGATATTTTCAATGAATATCAACATGAATATAAAGATAAAACAATTAAACATATTCAAAAGATAAACAACCTATAATTCAATTAAAACATTCATCATCAAAACAATTAAGCCTAATGACTATTAGGCTAACAATTTGTCATTTTTTATGATGACAACATACTATAAGTTGTTTATTCCTAACCCTGAGTATGTTAAAGAACAATGGGGAACTACAATAAAACACTTATTGGATTATCAAATATTTTGAGCTATATGATACTAAATGTTAAAATCCAAATTTCATCTATGAATATCAATTTTAATAAACAAATCAAAATAACTCATTTCATCAAAATCAAAATCAAAATAGCTCATTTCATCAAAATAAAATCCAACCAAACAACAATTCAATACAAAATTTTATGATTCCAAATGTTGGATTAACAAAATTTAAACCCATCCAGTTGAAAAATTAACAAATATAAGCCATATAATACCAAAAAGAATTTGTATGCATAGAAATCAATTCAATTCAAGAGTATAAGTATGAACCTATGCATACAATTAATTCATATCAAAACATTGTAATCAATTACAAAAATATTAACCTATATGCAAACTATCAATTCATATAAGATCATGAGTATAAATTATTAGGCAATTTTATCAATTTATATGCATACTCTTGATTCAAGAATTGAAAAAATACTTCAATACTTTTCTTAGGCACCCAAACCTTTTTGGGTCGTTTAACCTTAGAAATTGTTGTAACGACTCGGTTTTTCGTAAATCCTTTAAAATGCGTGAAAATTTAAAATTTTCTAAGACTATTGAAATCTCTTCTCTTTTAAAACAAATACCAGAGTGTGACGCTAAACCAGACCTTTACTAACCTTTATTTAAACTTGTTATAAAAACCAATTAATAAAATGCGGAAACGTTATGAAATAATTTGTTTAAAATATTGTGGAAGCGTAAATAATTTATAAAATCTATTGTTTTGTCTTACTGACACTAAACAATTAAATATACTTTAATTACAAATCATTCTCTCTTTTACTCACTTAGCCTGGCCAACCACAAACTCCTTCACGTGCAAATCCTTCATCTCTGCTTTAATATCTTATTATCATCTTTCGCATTGACTCCAAATTTCGTGCATTTGATTCACGCATACAAGTACCTATACCTACACCACAAGTAACTGTAACCCCGAGGGCCTAGTAAGGAAAAAGGGTTTAATGCAACATGAATGCCACTCTTTAGTTCATTTTGGAATGAGGGCCACCCAAACCAATTCTTTCATTACGTTTGTTTGTTTATTACTTTACTTTTACTTTAATCCATTTATTACTTAATCGTACTTTGATCTAGAATTTGAGGATTTTCTTTTGGAATGGAATAGTTAATCAGATATAACATTTTACTTGCAACTAGCACTCCCGTATCCTACGAGGGAGGGGCTTCGGCTAGTTGCAGACTAGACCCGCTATCCATGTACCGCCCCCCAATTCCTTTTTCTTCTTTAATTTTTCTTAACATTTTACCTCACATAATGCATGCTTAAGTACCACTAGATGGCACTCCCTATTAATTTCTATTAACATGATGCATGACCATACATTCTCAACCTATCATGATGCATGATGCATGATGCATTATAACATAACATTCATAATAATTGAAGTGCGCATTAAAATAAAAGTAACTGTAATTGAAATTACGCATATAATGAATAACAATAATTGAAAGCACACAGCAATACAGGGAACAATTATGATATCGAATTGAAAGCAATGAATGAACAAGATGAGACGATAAAGTAATATGCGATGAATTACAATTAACTAAACATGTTCATTGAACTAAGCTAGACTAAACATGGAAACATGCTTTAGATAATGAGTAACAGAAACATGCTTGTAAATTGGTAATTCTTATTCTAGTGGATTAAGCATGCTTTTTATTCTAATTAATTAAACATGCTATATTTAATAGTCTAGTTATTATCCTAGTTAATTACATACTCAAAATGATTACATGCTCAAGAAAGGATTTCATTTAATATTCTAGTTACATATCTTGGTTAATATTAATTTCTTAAGTAACATGCTATATTATTTTAAGTTAAGTCAACTAACATGCTTCCATTATTCCAATAACTCAAATACTAAAGTACAATTAAGTTATCCACCATTATTCTCTAAGTTAATTAACATGCTCTAGTTAACATACATGCATCAAGAAGTAACCAAGTTAATTAAACATACTCAATTAGTTAATTTACTTACCCAACAAGTTAGATAATTACTTACTCAAGATTAGTTATCCATTAAACATGCTTGTGTTGTTTAACATGCAAACATGTTCACTAGTTAATTTGTAGTCCTAGTTAATTAATATGCTAAGGAAGTAAATTAAACATGCTCTAATTAATCATGCTTATAAGTCCAGCTAATTAAACATGCTTAAATAAGTGAACATGCTAATTGATTATGCTAGTTAGTTAATTCAGACCTGCTAGTTAATCAATTTAGTCGATTTACATACTTCACTAATTAGTGGTTAACATGCTCCATGATTTGTTATTACTTAAACAACTAGCTAAACATGCTCGACTCAGTTATTTAAGACTAGTTACATAATTAGTTTATTAAATGTGCTCAGGTCTACTTAGTTAATCAAACATACTTATTAACATATTCAAAATAACACTAGACAGTAAATATGGATAGAATGAAATATCAGTTTAGTTAATGCAGAGAATCCAAGCTAGACATTTAGAAAATAACAAGGAACAGAATAGTAAATCATCAAAGGAAAAACCGACATTCTAATCTCATTCGTAGCTCATTCCTACTCCTCATCATTTACATTCTCTTCATATTCAACCATTGATCATTTATTACTGCAATCCATCCCAACAAAAAAGTAAAACATTTGCAATAAAAAGAACAATTAACAATAAAGAATATGTCTACAAAGTAAAACATTTGATTGCAATTATAGAAACTACTAAAAAACAAAACTAACAATAAAGGATATGAATTACGGAGCTAGTCATATTCTAACAAGTGCTAACAAAGGAAATATCCACGGCAAGGAATCAACGAGGAAAATACAGTAAGAAATCATCTAAGGAATTAGCTGTAAGCATTTTAGAAAAAGAACGTAAAACGCACGCACTCTACTTGTGGTGTAGGGTCTCCTCTGGTCAAGACATCCCTATTTCCTTACCTCAATTCTTTATTGCGTTTGGCACTTAGTCGCTGTCCTACTCTTTTCTTTTTCCAATTCCTTCATAATTAAAACATTTATCCATTAATAACTTCTCATCGAATTCTATAAACTTTAACACTTAAAGATCCCCATATTCACAACTTAGCAACCAACTACAACGCAGATTCATATTCATCAACACCCAATAATACTATTCTCAATTGCTGAATAACCAACCAACCCTCCACACTGGCAATCAATACCACTATCCAAACATAAGGCAATTAAAGTCCAGTGGTCTAAAACATTACATGTTAAATTCTCAAAAGAACAGGCCCCCACAGAACAACAAAAATGACCGAGCAGTAATCATTACAAGAAATCAAATATGCTAGACAAACAGCATAAACTGCCAGTTATGCATGCAGGAAAACATTCATCAATATTCTCCAAAAACCCAAAGTATAAGTCTTAACATAAACCATACATCCATAAACAGAATCCAAAACATTCGAGAAGGGAACCTTACCAGCAGACACTGCCATTACTCCATCTTCACAGCTCGATCCTCCCCTCTAGGGAGTTCCTTCCTCTTTGCTAAGCTCACCCAGCTCACCCGAACACCACCCTCCAGCCGTTCCCCTTCCACTGCTAGTCTTCTGCCTTCCTCCTCTTTTTTTGCCTTATTAATTGATCAGAATGGTGCTCCATCTCCTGCCCAAGCCATGCCTTGCCTCACCATACCCATCACATTCTCCTGTCGGTCTCGAGCAGAGCAAAAACTAGAAGAAGAGAAAACTGGTTCTGCATTGAAGAACCGACAGGCTGGACCATGGCCTTCGGCCGGTCCAGCACGAACCGCCATCTAGCCACAACGACACGAGGCCGGAATCGCAGCCCCGCAGACGCCAGTCATCACCATTGCCATCGCCAATCCATCGCCGAGCATCACTGGGAAACGACAAAGCGTCGCCATTCATCACTACTTGACGCCAAATCCAACGACCCGAGCCTCGCATCGAATCGTCCCACGAAGCTGCCTCTTGAGCTCCTCCTCGTCTCGAAGCCCAACAGGCTGCCAGCAACGCCGGACACCGTCCACTGATATCGCGCCTCCTGTCGTTCACCCCTTTAACTCCCGCTCGATCTCCTTCTCCCTCTCTTCTCTCCCCTTTGTTTTCTTCCTCTTCTCTTGCCTGTTCTTCCTTAGTGAATGGCCGAAGGCCATTCGTTTAATTTGATCGAACCAGTTCATCCCATCTCCATCCCTATTTATAATTTTTCCTTTTTAATCATAATCCATTTTAATCCCCAATAATCCAAATTTAATCTTAATACCCCATTTTCTCATTTCGTCAAATGGCCAAAGGCCAGATGAAATGAGAAGAGCTGAACCGGTCCCTTAACAAAACTAGTTCAGTTAATCAAAAATACATCCCCACTTATAAATATCAATCCCAATTAATCACATATATTATAATTTAATTTAATTAATATTTAGTTTATTTTGATTACATTAATTTCCATAATATATAATCTAACGAGTATGTTCTTGGTAATACCTCGATAATTGTTCCACTTAAAAAGTCGGCGTGTTACATACTCCCCCCTTAAAATAAATTTCGTCCTTGAATTTGCCCTACGTAATACACTCACTAACATCCACCTACGCATCAAATCTCTTCTTAGCTATCCCATTTGATGACGTAGTCCCCTTTGTTGTCCTAATACTTCGTTTTTATCTAGACTATCTACTCCTTTCTTGCCTATAACTATCCGCTTAACTTCGTTCAATCGCGTCTCTTGTACCAAAAGTTGATCGAACTCTCGCATCCGCTCACCACACCTTTGTTGCACATCTCTGATTACATCGATTCCAAAGGAAGAAGTGCCTTAATCCTAGCAATTCTTCAACATCAAGAGCAAAATGGCAACTCTCTTATATCAATACGTCACTTTAATCTGATAAATATTTCACTTTTTTCGTTCACTCATGAATCCACAACACTTTTATCCTAAATTTTGTGTTTCACATCAAATTTTTACCACCAAAAAGAGTCTCCATGATCTTCTTACCGCTAAAAGACTCACTATCTAACATTGAACTCACCTCTCCTTCACCGTCCCTTACACTTTGTGACTTAAGACCTAGTACTTATACTTTCCTCTCTCTCACCTACGACTTTGGCATACTTGAACGTACTCTCCACCAACAAATCCGTCCATTCAAGCTTTCCCTAGTTGTGAACTACACCGCCCCATGGCTGAGTTGGACGCTTCTGTCTTACTTCTCTTTTTGCATCTGTATTTGTTTCCGATTCGGTTTCAGTTCCCGTTTCCGTATCTGTTTTCGTTTTAATTTCCGTTCCCGTAGCTATTTCCATATTTGTGCCCATTTCCGTTTTCGTTTCTGTTTCTGTTTTCGTATCCGTATTTGTTTATGTATCCCTTCCCGCAAATTCATTCCGGGAAGTTCGTTTCCGTTTCTGTTTCCGTCTCCTTATCTGTCTTCGTTTCCGTCTCCATTTCTGTTTCCGTCTTCGTTTTCGTTTCCGTTTTCGTCTCCAATTCCGTTTTCGTTTCCGTTTTCGTCTTCGTTTCCGTCTTCGTTTCCATTCCTATTTCCGTTTCCGTTTTCGTTTCTGTTTCTGTTCCAGTTTCTGCCCTCGTCTCTGTTTCTATACTCGTTCCAGGAGAAGCTCAACTGATTGAATCCATTTTTGCCGTACAATTGTGCATTCACGTTCTTGGTTACCTTGATTGAGTTTGGACCGAGATTGTGTACATATTCCAAGTCCGACGTGAATCCAATTATCCCTTCAACCCTAATTCAATATTACTCCGCTTATGTCAAAATCCGCCGTTAAATCCAAGTTGGTCATACTACTAGATTAAATCCTGAATCTCTCGTCTTTGTAAGAAATCTAACCTAGCGCATAAATAACCTCTGCAATAATTTTCCCATTAACATAATTATTTAAAACTGATTGCATAAATAATTGTGTATATTAATTTAATCTAATTAAATTTGAACGGATCAAAAATCATTTTTTCTTCTCCTCCTTCTCCAGTTTCTTCTTCTGTTCAATCCGTGAAAAGTTTCGATACGTGATGGATTTTGCAATCTCCGCTTCTCTTTCACACTACTCTGCACCGATTTCTCGCTCTTTTTCTCCGTTGTGTCCCTCATCCGTCGCCTTGAATTCTTTTTGGGGTCCTACGAATTCTAATTTCATTTTCACTCGCTTTCTAAGCGGAAAATCGCTGATTTGGCGCCAAACTCTGCGAAAAGGAGGTCACAATTGTTCTTCCGTAGCGTCTGATGATGGATATGTTCTCGAAGACGTTCCTCATCTGACTGATTTTCTCCCAAATTTACCGGTAACTCTTTTTCTTACGACGAGTCTATTCTGTTGTTGATTTTAAGTATATGCTCTTTCTAATATTCTTCATTTTGAATCGGTCAACTTGAATTAATTTGCGCGCAACTGTAGTCTGTGGTCGATCACGTATGTGGATGATTTACTTAATCATTTGGAAAGACACGGAGTTCTTACCAAAAAAGGGGAGAAAATGAAACTAAATGTCAATGTGTTCATACTTGGTTTTCTTTCGTATGTATGGCTGAGCGGTGATGATTAAATTTGAGTTGACGTTGAAAGTTGGAATCAGTGCGTTTGACATAATTTTTTGATGAAATTTATCGAAGTTTAATTGCCAAATTATCGTTTTCTCTGTTTTTTTTTCTCATTTAATTTGCTATTTAGAGCTTAGCAGTGCATGGTAGCTAAAAAGCATGGGTAGTTAGTGATTCATATTCCTTTTCCTCCTCCTCCAGTCATATTCAAATCCGTTGCAAAATAGCCAAGCTTATGCCATTGTCAAGTAAGTGTTTCAGTAAGGTTTTTTTTTTAAATCATCTTTTCATTCTGTAATTCTGCATTCAAATTTTATCGGCGCTATTTTTCTTTCGAATCCTTTTTCTTGGTTGTCATGCTTCTAATTTTCTTTTTCTAGGGAAACTTTTGTACACGAAGAAGATGCAGTTGCACAGAAAGTAGGTGAATCTTTTTCCTGCATTATTTGTTTAGTAACTCAGTGTTTTGTTTCAAAGTAATTATCTCTTGGCTTTTCACTAATCGTTATTATTATTTGTTTAATATATATTAATTTCATAAATTGGTACAGATTGTTGTTCAGAAAGATAGCCCAAGAGGAGTACATTTCCGACGTGCAGGTCCTCGCGAAAAGGTATTTTAAAGTAATAATCATCACATCCTTGCCTGCAAGTTCTTCTCAGATACTAGCAAATAATTTATTCCATTCTGACAAAGGTCTTTTCTAATTGCAGGTCTATTTCAAACCCGAAGAAGTTCGTGCGTGCATAGTAACATGCGGAGGCTTGTGCCCAGGGATTAATACAGTGGTTCGGGAGATTGTATGTGGATTGAACTATATGTATGATGTTCATGACATTCTTGGCATTGAGGTGAAGTAATTATCTTATTTAAGTTTTTATTCTGTTTTGATTATCCATATTGAGTCTCTAAAGCGTTAGGTGTGTTATTTTTGTTGGCTGATGGTTATACTTGCATATACTCGCCTCTTGTATTCATATGTGGTATGTGGCAATTTCTACTTGAATAACTAATAGGTTCCTGAAGACACTCATTTTCATTAACTTTAACTGATCTATGCTGATAAAAAAAAGCCTGCTAGGAGGATAAGCAGAATACAGAAGTTAGTTTTGTGAGTTTAAAATTTTGAAAGATGGTGACGTTGTCTTGGGAAAAAAATTTGCTAAGCATTTTTTCTGTTTTCTGGAATTATTCTTATTTCATGGTAGAACCGTGCTTAAAAGGAAGTAAAACAGTTCTTGCTCTTGGTGGAGTGCTCCTAAGATCATAGAAGTAATGTGGGATTGATTTGATTAATATCTATCTTTAAAAAATTTGTCTTTGGAATTTCATTCCCAGTTTACACCTTTTATTTATCATACAAATTTGAAATCCTATATGGTTACAGTTAGGTTGAATTCTTAAGAAAAATTTCATTTAGTTTTTTTAGATAGACGAGATACAATTACTTTATCTACAGTTGCTTAGAATTCCTGCTTGGTGCAGAGCAAGATTCTGTAAAAACTTTTACTGTAATGGTAAAAGTGGCAAGGTAGTACAGTATACTTGCTCAATTGCAGGTCACAAAATATTCAGAATAATGAAATAAAAGATGACGGTATGATAAAAAGCTAAGTGTGCGGGTGTATAAGGAGAGAGAAACAATTAGCCATTAAAACCCTTGATCCTGCTTCTATATGTAGACATTCTTTATTTTTTACTTTTTTGCTTCTTGAGTTTTATTTGATTTAATCCCGATGGACTAGCAGGATACCTTTTCATTTGTTTCTTTTTTTTTTGACAAGAAAGGAAATTCATTAAGAAAAGAATGTACAAAGTGGCTGCAGGAGATCAAGAAATCCTACCTTGGAATGATTCCAAGAAATTAGTGAAAAATAATTTTTCTCCAATTGAAAAGAATGACAGTAAAAAAACAACTCCTAAAATACTTAAAGCTCTTTTCATTTGTTTCGTCGCCTACTTCTTACAGTTTTTTAGTGTTTTTATATGCTGTGTGATTTCAGCATTTGTTACACTTTGGTCTAGATCATGGTTTCTGATTTTACTCCTGTACCCAATTGATTTATATCGGAGTTATACTTTCAAATTTTATTCAGTAATTTTTTGTACCTGAATTATGGCATGATTGAATATTTCCAGGGAGGATATAGAGGCTTTTACTCTAAAAATACATTGAACTTGACACCTAAAGTAGTTAATGATATACATAAACGTGGTGGAACTTTTCTTCGTACATCTAGAGGAGGTCATAATACGAACAAGATAGTTGATAACATTCAAGATCGAGGAATAAACCAGGTGAAAGAAATTTTTAGTTATGGGTGTACTTTCTAACCAGAAGTTTAGGAGAAAAAAAGAGAAGTGAGACTTACATTATATCTTCATTTAAGGTCTATATAATTGGAGGTGATGGTACCCAAAGAGGAGCGGCTTTAATTTATAAGGTGATTGATCCCCCTGTAATTTTTCTATGATGCAACTTTGTATCAATACTGTCAGGTTATGACTATATGCTTTCTTTTTTCTTCAAGGAAGTTGAAAGACGTGGTCTTAAGGTGGCAGTTGCTGGGATTCCCAAGACAATCGACAATGACATTGCTGTAAGTTTTATGAGCGCTTGTCAACCTTTTTGTTTGAAATTATTTAACAACTTTGCAAACTTAGTGTTTTCAGTAAGTTCTACTAATGTGTCCAAGAAAAAGATTCACCCAACTCAAATGGGATACGATAGTTTCCTTATGGTTTAGCATTTTTGTTAGTACATTGTCCTGATTTTATTCTACATTCTAATTACTTATTGAAATTATCGCTCCATGAACAAAAGCTTCTGTCATAATGAATCCTGTTATGTATTGGCTATGAGTTATATGATGCAGCTTTTGTAATGTCTTGTGCTACGAATCCATAACTGGTAAAGAGGGCATGTGTTGTGATGCCAATACCATTTTTTGTACTAATCCTATGTTTATCTTTTGGAACAGAAACTAATTCCATGTTTAAAGATTTTTTATCATGGCCAAAATAAAAGATCTTAAAGTTAGTTAAATCAGAAAGCAGTCCTTTCAACCTCCATATAGACTGCGTTGGGATATTGGTTTGCTCTTTTTTAATATCCCTTTTAGGAGGATGCACCTAAGATGCTGTGTCTATTGTACAGTGGATGTATGTTGATAAGCCTTTTGCTTTGACCTCTCAGGTGATAGACAGATCTTTTGGCTTTGATACCGCCGTTGAAGAAGCACAAAGGGCCATTAATGCTGCACATGTCGAGGTTGAAAGTGTTGAAAATGGAGTGGGGATTGTGAAACTCATGGGTCGATACAGCGGTTAGTTTATCAACTTTTATATGACGAATGGTGTATGCTAACTTGTTTGGGTTTTGTGTTCAATACCATTTCTCTACCCTTATGCTTTACTATTAAAATTTGCAGGCTTTATTGCCATGGTTGCAACTTTAGCTAGTCGAGATGTGGTAAGATGAAGCTTACTTATCTGTGCATGATAGCATGCAGTTTTATTTAGAAGAAAGTGTATCTTGTCTATTACTTATTCTATTTAGGTGGTGATATTTACCATCCAACTTGTTATAAGATGAGGAGCTGTCACTTTTTTGGAAGATATGTTAAGCTTTCTTATCTGTGTAGAATTGCATACATTACTTTGATATAAAAGATGGTGTATTAACTTATTTTTCGAGAAATTAACAAAAAAAATCCTAGACTTTAGGGTCAGCAACACTCTAAATTTTGAGAAAATTTTGCGGATAATTAAAACCTCAAACTATGAGAAAAGAACAATGCAAACTCTGCATTCATGTTTTCTGTCAAGGACCGTCCAATGAGGACGTCCAAGGTTCAACAACGAGTGTCCTTCAATGACGAGGGACGTCCAAGGCTGATCCACGAGGAGGGGAGGTCTTGGGGCCATCGTAAGGCCGATGGATATCCTTGTTAGCCGCTGGATGAAAAGACGAATGTCCTTCAACGAGAATGAATGTCTAGGATGGGAGGAGGGACATTGGCAAAAAAAGGGTCATGTTCGTTGGATTGGAGGGGTGGACGTCCCTCAACGAGGATGAACTCTCTCCACTTACGACGGACGTTCTTTGTCCCTCAACGGACGTCCCTAAATTTAAGAAGGACGTCTTTCGTCCCATAACGGACATTCCTCACTTAAGACGAATATTTCTCGATTTAAGATAGATGTCCCTCAACTTACGATAGACTTCCTCAACAAACGACAGACGTCCTTCAGCCCACAACGGACCACCCTCCACTTATGACGTCGATTAGCATCGAGGGACGTTCATGGATGCTAGGGGACGTCCATTGATGTTGAGAGATAACGTTGTTTAGTATTAAGAGACGTCTATATTGATGGACGTGACTACAAGGTTTGCATCGTTCTTTTTTCATAATTTGAGGTTTTAGTTGTCTGCGAAATTTTTTCAAGGTTTGGCGTATAGTTGACCCTTTTTTTTTGTATATAACTCATACTATTATCGATGAAATTGTTATGAGATTCGAAGGACCTAGAACACATCGGTTGAGAAAATGTTTAAACACTACTGACAAGTGAAGAGCATTGAAGCTTAGCTTCGAAGCTGGTGCTACATTTGAATGTTGGTGGAAGATATTTTGACTGAAAAGGACCAAAATAAAGGCTAAGTTTTGGGTAAATAGCTGGCAGAGCTCTTTGTGTCTTAGTGATTATAAAAACTACATGAATTAACCTGAGGATTGTCCTTTCTTATTTAAGGAAATCTAAGATGGGAGCTTATGATCCCTTGCCTCTGCTTCCATTTCTCTTTTTCAATAAAATTGCGTACTTCCCATAACCAAATTTGTAACTGCAGTCTGTGTTAAGAGGAGAAAAACATCATTTTCCTGCTTCAGTTTTATTAAAATGCTTTGGATTGTGACAGGACTGTTGCTTAATTCCAGAGTCTCCATTTTATTTGGAAGGCAGTGGAGGGCTTTTTGAATTTACTGAAGGACGACTTAAAGAAAATGGGCATATGGTTATCGTGATAGCCGAAGGAGCAGGGCAGGATTATATAGCTCAGGATATGCATGCAGTTGAAGAGAAAGATGCATCTGGAAACAGATTACTCCTGGATGTTGGTCCATGGTTATCTCAAAAGATTAAGGTGAAAATGATGCATTTAATTTTACTTTAATAAATTTCTGTTTTTTATGTGAAGAAGAAAATAGTGATTGAAATTTGAAATGATCAAATTGCATTTTCTGGTGTTTCCTTATCTTTCTTCACAACTTTGTACAAATACTTCTCTAGTCTATAGATTGAAACTTTTAATTGATTATATGGCTTCTCGTTTTTCCTGTTTTTCTTTCTTCAGAAGTTTGTACAAGTTCTTTTCTTGAGTTTTAAGCACTCTAAAAGCCTTTACAAGCTGGTAGGGCTATGTGGTTTGTGGTGTTGTGGCACATCCTTTTAACTTTTTTGACATATTTTAATTTCTGTTTTTTCTAAATTAAAAAAATTAGAGTATTAAATCTTCACAAAGTGATTTCAACAATGCTATATTTCCTTGGGACTGTAACGTACTTGGCAATATGATTGTCTTTGAGAAAGGCAGAAACATTAGTTCTATTTGGGGAGCGACTCTAGTCATTGTTAACTACAATTTTTGTCTTTCCTTGTTATGGTTGGACCACAACCTGAACGGATGACAGCAAAGGATAGCGGAAACAGTTTCTGGAGAAGTGATATTCCATTTATATTGAGGATTACATGAGGTAAGATGAATTACAGCGGAAGAAGAGAAATAAGGAGATGGAATTTTGTAGAGAAAAATAGAAAAGAAACATTAACAAAATAACAAACAGATTCACTTCTTTGTCGCCTTTCCCATTTCTCTAGCCCCTTTTATCTTCAGCATTTATCTCATCTAATTGGTGACACGTGGACGATAGGATGAACTCCACGTAAGCAACAAAGAGATCCACCATAAGAGTCTTCCCCTTCAAAATATCCTTGTCCCCAAGGAAATACATTTTTTACCACAATATATCTCCATTTCCAGAAATATTTTGCTTTGCTAGCACAGGATATTAGCTTCTGGGCATCCTCCTTTGAACCAACGGGGCTCCACCCCATGTTAGATACAAACTTAGCCATTGCATGAGTAACAATTCCACCTTCCTTATAGGTTCTGGTCTCGAAGTTTGTAGTATTCTCATCCAAAGTAAATGAATAAGTATTCACATTAATAATCTTCATAGATTTTTCATCAATTAGCTCACCTGGGTCTGACACCAATTGTTGTTGTTGGACCACAACCTGAACGGATGATAGCAAAGGAGAGCGGAAGTTGTCTTTGATGAAGCAATATTCCATTAAAATTGAAAATTACAGCAAGTGAAGAGAAATGACAGTGGAAGAAGAAGAAGAAGAAGAATTGCAAAGAAAGTAGAAAAGAAACAGAAACAAAAGACAAACAGATTCACATCTTTGATGCTCTTTCCCCTCACTCTAGTCCCTATTTATCTTCAGCATTTCTCTCCTCTAATTGGTGACACATAGACGGGAGAATGAGCTCCACGTAATCAACAGAAGGCTCCACCATAACAGTCGTGCCCCTCACAATATCTTTGTCCTCAAGGATATAAAGTTTTTGCACGATCATCATCACATGGAGCCATAGAAAAGAACACTTTTGAAGGAGACATCCCAAAGGACTCTGTCGTTTTGTCCACAGCCAAACAAAATTTTGAAATTGGATTACAGGGGCAAAATGAATGAATAAAACTCTTTTATAAGCTTCTTGCAAACTATATTTGTGCAACATATTGTTCTGTATATTTTTGTCATCAAAATACTTATTAACTGTTATTACCATGCCAACAATAATGACTTTAACATCTTCTATCTTTCTCTGGACTTCAGAGGACACAACAAGATTTCTATCCTGAATCTCCAACTTCTCATCATCAACACAATATCAAAGCAGAGATGTCAATGCTGACCAAGGAAATTATACGAGTATGTGGCTCTTCTCCATCAACATCAAAAATAGTGAATGCTGGTGCAAAATCACAAAATAAATTTTCTAACCAAAATAGTATTCTTACTTCTCTATTTGTGAAAGCAATAAGAGGTTGGTGATGGTGACAATAATCAGTAAACCCCTTCTGTTTGCCCCTATCCAACTCCCCATGAACAAATCTATTAAACTTAGTTGACAGGAGCTTGGTTAAATGTGCTCATTGAACATTGGAGATACCATCGTATAATTCCTTGTTATTTACCGACTCATATCCAGAAAATGAGGTAACAAGTAACTCAAAAGAGACTGCCTGGATATTGTTGTAAACAACTGCTCTTTCCAAGAATAACTTTCCTCCCCTAGGATCGAATAAAAAATTGTAATCTATTAAACTTGTAATATTGTTCTCACTGTTTTCTCTATAATATAAATCAAAATTGGCTTTGAAATGTTCCTCAAAATACAAGTGAGACTTTGAATTCATTCCAACATCCTCCAATCCAGTTAGTCCCAAATCCACATTTTGAGCAACTAAATCTTTTTTGAAAATTGAATTATCTATTTCTACTTTGATTGTAAACTCTGTAAGAGAACAATACCTATCTATTATATTCAACTTGTAGTGGTTGTTCCCCTTGAATATCCATCAATGGTGAAAGTGTTCTCCTCGCTAGGTTTCTCACTGTTAATCTCCGTTCTTCAACTTTCATTTCACCGTCCTTCTTAGTGCTACACTCTGTAACAAAGCAGCCAAAATTTGCATCACCTAAGTATGGATAGCGAGAAAATATTGAAAAATCAAGCCATGGAAGACGATGAACAAAAGGACTATTTGGCCAAAAACTATCATGCTGCTGTGAAACTATAGGAACCGTTGGAGCAGACATCTAACTTTGAGTTGGAATACAGGTTTGCTTCTGCCTCACATCCGTCTTTGGTTGTAATAGTTGGTTTAACGACATCATAATCTCATTATGCTTAGGGCTTAGATCGTTCGATTTGCCGAACTAGCTGGTCCATCTTTTGATCGAAACATTCTAACCAAGAACAGAGGGAGATAACAGTGGCCTTCAACTTCTTCAAATCCCCATCCATACGCCGCCAGTGATCATCAGTCATCTTAGAACGTGTTTCCGTCATAGTCAACCGTGCTGGCTCTGATACTAATTGTTGAGTTAGACCACAATCTGAACGGATGACAGCAAAGGAGAGCGGATACAATTTATGAAGTAATATTCCATTTATATTGAGCATTACAATAGGTAAGATGGATTATAGAGAGAGAAGAGAAAGAAGGAGATGGAATTTTGCAGAGAAAAATAGAAATGAAACAAAAACAAAATAACAAACAGATTCACTTCTTCGACGCCTTTCCCATTTCTCTGGCCCCTTTTATCTTCAGCATTTTTCTCCTCTAATTGGTGACACGTGGACGGTAGAATGAGCTCCACGTAATCATCAGAAGGCTCCATCATAACATTCCTATCTTCTTTCGCTTTGCATTTTTAATCTTTAAAAATGTCTCTTCTAGCTAAATGGATTTCACAAATGAATATCAATGAGTTCCATCTCTTTTTTGTTTTAACTTATCGCCTGAAAGATGTGATGAATGTGCTGTGCTAGAGCATTAATTGTTTGCGTTGTATTATACCGGGTATTCTTGGAAACATGGGATTTATGTAACTAAGATGTTTAACATTCCCATTGGATGCTGCCTTCCAGAAGATATTATTCTAATCTCAATGTTGAAAATTGCTGAGATGAGGCATCTGTTTTTTTTTAAATCAATAACATGTGGTTTCTCTACAAGTTATTTAACAATAAATAAACCTGGACATTCAATGGTTAATTTCAAGAATTTCTTTTTTATAAACAGGTAAGATTTTATTTTTGCTTTTATTGTTGCAGATTGAAATTATTTTTTGATTCAAAATCATGCTCTCATAGGCCATTATGTATTGTTTATCTGAGCTCTAGAAATAGAAATTAGATGTTTGATTCAATTGTGCACTTGCATCACAGATATATGAATTTGGGTATATTGCCTCACTGTTAACCCATTTCATTTAAATCTGTCTTTATCCCCCTCTAATTTTCTTTTGTTTTCTCATCTGTTTAATGAATGTGACAGGATCATTTTACAACAGTGCGGAAGATGCAGATAAATATGAAATATATAGGTACCTTTCATATTAGGTAATCGTAGTTCATTACTTGTATTGTTTTAGAATCTCATGCTATTTCAATGTATAATAGTTGTCCATAGTATTAACTGTGCGAAGCAAGAATTTTTGTGCAGTTATAGTTTTAGTTTATAGGGGAAGATTAAGTTGGGGAAACTTAAGCTGTTCAAAATTTGAATTTGATTGATAAACCTTTATGAAAAGGTATGTGGTAATTGTTGCAAGTTTTATTAAGAACGTATCAACGTAATTTAATAGAAGCTTAGAGTCCACTAAGTTGATGGTGGCATTTCTATGCACTATGTCAGAGATCAGTACATTAGATCATCTTTCAATTAAGGGAAAATGACAAACCAACCATCATCCTTTGTAGTCAATGACAAGTCAACCATCATCCTTTTTTTACTAAATTAACCATTAAACTATGCAAAATGACACTATTAACATCGCTGGCCAGTTTGCTCTTCAACGTCATAATGTCGAGCTGCGGCAGCTCGTCTACAAAGCGCTGTGACTCTATATTTAAATAAAAGAACACTACAATTTGATGGCTCACCGATCACACCCTGTTGCGGTTCGTCTATAAACCACAACGGATTAATATGTGCTTCGTTCAACAATTTAAGAAACCTGTGCATAAATAGGCTTCACAGATTCAAGCAAATTGAAACGCGTTCGATAAATAAGTGAAATGTTGGCTCGGGAAAATATTACTAATTTAACAGTTTCATAATAATCAATTTTCATTTCATCATCAATAACCAAAATATCAATTCTATTACAAATATATCATATACATGTGCATTACAACTGCAAACCAATTTACTAATTCCATTACAGCCAATTTACCAATTCCATTACAACCAATTTACCAATTCCATGAGGAACATCCAACTGGCTACCCCGAAGAAACTGTTGTAGATCTTTCCATGTTTGCTCACTCAATCCCATTATCTGACATTCCATATTTGATGGACTTGCCATGATGCAAAACCGATGCTCTGCTTGCTACCCGTTTGGCAGAGGTATGACGGCTTTTCATCTTTCTCGAGCAAGTGTGAACGTCGTTGTGACACTTTATTTGAAACGTCATTTCACCTTGCATTTCACCTAGCAGGCATCCCTCAACCGATACTTCGGCGAGTTGACCATGAACCACGAAGTCCTCGGCGATACTGGAAGTGGAAGCAATGTTGGAGTAGAGCTCAACGACGATGTTTTGTGAGTTAAGTACTACGGTTTTTTTGGCGAGCAAGACGAAAGTTTTCGCCTTCGATTTTTTAGGAGGCTAGGTTTCGGCCACTATCGGTATAGTTACAGGATTTCGAGTGCTCTGAGGCGCTCTGTTGTATGCGATCGGCTTAGAGCACTCGTAGTCCTGTAACTATCCGACAATGGCCGAAACCTAGCCTCCAAAAAAATCGAAGACGAAAACTTTCGTTTTTCTCACCGGAAAAACCGTAGTACTTAACCCTCATAACATCGCCGTTGAGCTCTACTCCAACATTGCTTCCACTTCCAGCGTCGTCGAGAATTTCGTGGTTCGCGGTGAACTCGATGAACCTTACATGCGATTCTTATATACTAGGCCTCTGGGAATGCAGAATGAGGCACGTTGAATCGCTGCAGTGTCATATGAAGCCACCGCAATTTGACTATAAACCGCGGCGGTTTCGCCACACCGCTGCGGTTTACTATATGAACCGTCGTGGTTCAAGATAATTGGCGTGCTGTTTTTTTAAAATTATGGAGCCGCAACAGTTTGCATACGAACCGCCGTTGCACGACACTATCACGTTTACGGAAAACATGATATCGATGTTAGTGGCGTAATTTTTTATAGTTCAGTCGTTAATTTGTTAGCAAAAAAAAGATGATGGTTGGATTATCACAAATAGCAAAGGATAATGGTTGATTTGTCATTTTCTCTTCAATTTATGAAGCAATAGAAAATTCTATTGCCATAAAATATTAGTAGGATCTATCTTTATGATTTTCATCTGCTTGATAATGTTCTTAAATATTTTCTCTTTAATTTATGTTTGTTGGCGATAGAGACACATTTAGAAAAAAGGAAATAATTGCACATTCAAAGTTGAATTTGGCAAAATACATGTTCCTGATCCATATACTCCAAGTTTAAAACTGAATTTGTATACTAAATGGAGATTGCATGTTGCCCAAAAGTTACATTCTGTGTAATAATGCCGTTATTCTGAACAGCTTTTATATTCCCTTAGTTTGTGCTGTTAAAATAACAAATGGTACGACAGAACGCTTATAACTGCTTGCTCGGGCTCTTATTATTATTTTTTTTGTTGTTAGATTGCTGTCATTGATTGTAATACTGATTCCTTTAATTTTTCTCCATCCTTTTGAACAATATACATTTCCCTTGAAGGAGTATGTACTACTATATTGACTTAATTTAAAGCATTGTTGTGTAACTCTTGTGAAATAGTTATTATGGTTTGTCTATTTGTAGTTTTATTAATTTTAATTATGAAAACAGATCCAACGTATATGATTCGAGCAATCCCAAGTAATGCATCAGACAATGTGTACTGCACGCTTCTTGCTCAAAGTGCTGTGCATGGAGCTATGGCTGGATACACTGGTTTCACTGTTGGTCCAGTAAACAGCAGACATGCTTATATTCCCATAGCTGTAAGCTTTTTATTTCTTTGTGAAAGTGATGGTTCTCCAAAGCTGAGGCAAGTATATATTATATGTTGGATTTTTAGAGGTCCAACCTGGGTTCAATATTTTAAGCATGAATGACTACTATGCAGATGACTAAAAAGAAAGCAGATTTCTAGCCAAAATATTAGTACATTTGGGTTTGATGTTCCGCTAAGTACTAAAGCTGAAAACAATATGTAGGAAATGTCATATAAAGTTGGTGGATTATATCCTGATTACTGCATCGGACAGTTTTTCTTGATCTTATGAATGTTCCTTTATTGAATGTACTATAAATGCTTATGTTATACACTATGGTAAGATAATGAACTGATATTTCAATACTAAAGTTATTACTTAATCAATATTGCTATTATATTATATTATTATAAACTGCAAAAATTTGTGGTACAGCGTGTTAGTGAGACAGAACAGACCAAGTTCAAGAAGGATAGTGTTAACTGCAAATTTTAAAAGCTTTAGTTAAGTGGATGTTCACTTCACTTAAAATGTATCATAATTACATTTCCTCTAAAGTGTAGGCCTAAAATAGTCTTTGATTTCAAGCAAGTTTAAGTTGTGAGATGTATATATCATCTTAGGATTTTGTATTCTAATTCCATATTAAATTACTAATAGTTTGAATAACTTATGATTTGAGGTGGAGGTCGAGTTGTTTTACTTGTGGAAAAGTTATTTCTTAGCTGGTGTCATTGAAACTTCATATTGTGATATAAACTTCGATATTATATCTACAGCGGGTGACCGAGACGCAAAACATTGTAAAGCTGAATGATAGGATGTGGGCAAGACTTCTTGCATCAACAAATCAACCTAGTTTCTTGAACTACGACAAGGCGATGGCTAGCGCAAAGGATGGCAATGATGGCGGAATCATTGTCGACCACACCACCATGGAGATTACTTTATAAGGTTAAATGGCATTTTACTTCTTTCAAAAGTATTTTCTATCATCTTGGAATCATTCATAATTGCTTTTACGGTGCACCGAACTTCAATATTGATATTAATTTGTGCGGGAAAAGTTTTTTTACCACGTTATTGCCTTAGTGCTGAATTGGTGTGACAACATTTGATAGGTTGGGAAATAGAAGGAACTGTATTATTACAGGTTAGAGACATATCTGTATATTTATTGACCAGATTTTATAGTTAGGTAAAAAAATATTGGTGTTTTATATACATATCAATACGTGATTGTTGTCATTATAATGTTATCTTTTGTTGTCTTAGTCTGACATGCAATGTATCTGACTTACATGGATCAAAATTTGAGTTGTGGATTCAACGAAAGAGAGTTTAAAGGGTTTATCAATTTGTGATTGTGGTAGTATTTTGACAAATATCCAACTTAGATGAATTTATCACACCAAAGAGGTTCAAGAATGGAATTCCTTGATTGCATGTGAGCATCACGGTTTTGGACTTGTTTTTTGACCAGTTATTTTGAATAGTTTATCTATTTGACGACGAGTCATAAGATAACTGATGATTCCAGTGACTATTAAGATTATGGTAGGGGATAGTAATAGAATTTGAAGTCATAAATAATCTAAAGTCTCGATATGGACCAATAACATGCCTCTTGCTCTTTAGAGGTCAAAACTCAGTTTTTTTTTTTATGTGGTTTTTGAATATGCATGTTTAATGCGTAAATATGCCTGTGCAGACATGATAGATTGGAAAAATGATTGTCTTGAAGGATTTAAGTTGGTGGGAGTAGTCAAAGTGTTGTATAAAAGCATAATAGTATGTAAACGCAAATGTTACATTCAAGTAATATATATAAAATAAAGGAAAAATGACTAATCAATCATCATCTTTTACTGATGATAGTGACGAAACAACTATTTTTTTTCTAACAAATTAACCATTAAACTATGAAAAAATGACGTTATTAACATTGCTGTCACGTTTGTTGTTAATGACGCGGCGGCTTGATGACGAACTAGAGAGGCTTGATGACGAACCGCGGAGGCTTGATGACGAACCACAGAGGCTTGATGACGACGTCCAAGGCAGCAACAATGGGCGACGTCCATCAAAATTCATCGGCCAAGGACCATCGAACGGAGACGTCCAAGGCAGCAACAACGGGAGACGTTCGTTAAAATTTGTCGGCCAAGAACCGTCGAACAATAATCTAACAGACTGATGAAGGACATCAATTACCGGTGGACGTCCGTCGTGCCAGTTGGAACGATGGTTCATGGCTGTTGGATCGAGAACAGATGTCCCTCAATCGAAATGGATGGCTAGGATGGAGTTTGTCATTTTCCAAATGACGATGACAGATGTCCTCGGTCTAAAACGGACGTCCATCTTCCCATTTCGGACGTCCCTTTTATGGCCGTTAGATCGAGAATGGACGTCCTTTGATTAGAATGGACGGCTAGGATGGAGTTTGTCATTTTCCAAATGGCGATGACAGACGTCCCTCGGTCTACAACGGACGTCCTTTGACTTGAGACTATGTCGTTCTGCCCATAACGGACGTCCATAGTCTCACAACGGACGTCCGTTGTATGTTCGCTAAATTTCTCTTAACGTTAAATTTGCCTATAATTGCGAAGGACGCCCCTCGAACATAAAACAAATGTCCCTATAATTCATTGAACTTAGCTCGCCGAGGATTTTTGTTACAGCTGAACTTAGTTCTCCAACTTCTTCGCGAAGGACACCCCTCGAAAATAAAATGAACGTCCTTATAATTCATTGAACTTAATTCGCCGAGGATTTCTGTTACAGCTGAATTTAGTTCTCCAACTTCTTCTTCAATTCCTCTTTCTTTCTCTGCTCTGCAACTTTGTTATGGAAATATCTAGTAACAATTTCATATTTTGGCGGCACTTCTTCTTCACGAAGGACGTCCCTACAGAGCTGCGACTCAATATTATCACGTTTAACGGCAAACGTGACAGCGATGATAGCGGTGTCATTTTTTCATAGTTTAGTGGTTAATTTGTTAGTCAAAAAAGAATGATAATTGTTTTGTCAGTAACAATAAAGGATGATGGTTGGTTTGTTATTTTCTCTAAAATAAAGTATCGATATAATGAAAATAAAATTATCAAAATTTAAATTTAAGTAAAAATAAAAAGAATAATTAAAGATATAGGAGATATAAATTGATAAAAAATGAATAATTTAAAAATGAAAATGAATATGAAGCAAATAAATTAGGATAAACATGAGACGAAAATATCCCTCAGATTTGATTTCCGTTTTATATGAATTTATGACAGATGTCATAGAAATACTACAACAAATTTATTTAGATAATCTAGAATTTCTATTTTATGTAAGGCTCACTAGAATTACTTAGCTAATTCATACAATATTTTTTTCATATTTTTTTACAGATAAATATTATAAAGAATTCATTAAAGTATAATTTTAAAGTGATCATGCAATTAAAATAAAATGATTAGTAAATATTTAAAACTAACTAAATAATATATATGAAGTTAGTATGTTTGTATAATTTAATATTGATCCTAATTTTTATTTACTTATCAGCAAATAAAAATTCAAATATTTATCCATGACTTTAGATTAATAAACAAATTAATAATTAAAAACATATTGAATTACCTAAATAATTTAATGTAACAAAACCAAATAAGAGTACATAAATTCACATAATTAGGTACTGTTTACATCAGCCACACAATATTTAGCCCATAAAAACAGTAGAATATAGACATATCAATTTTAAATATCATGCTAATCATAAAAGAACAATATTACCAAATTCTCTTTTGAGGACTGTTGTCCATACTAAAATGCAACAATTCTGTCACCAAATTGTTATTTCCAAAAGTATTGGAACTCGTTTTGTGAAGGGAGAAAGAGATGGATCTGGCGATGATCTTCTTCTAGCGTCATTCTTCATTTTATTTGGCGTGTTGTTCTCCTTAATCCATTTCGACTCTAATTTTGTGGCAAAAGTGTCACCTTTTAAATAAATGATTCTCCATAGATCTACTTCTTTCCTCCAACTTAATAAAAAGGATATACCAAGTGGATGAGTTTTGGGCTGGTGGTATAAGACGCTGGTCCAAGAATAAATATGTGCGGGCCAAAAATCACCCAAAAGCAGACAATATCTGCTCGGGATGAATGGTTAGCCACTTAATATCAATATGGTATCAGAGCTAACCCAAGTCTGGTGTGGCAAATGAGGACGTCCGGCCCTAAAAGGGTGGGTGATTGTAGTGCCCCAAAAGTGTGGGTGTTGCAATCTTATATCGACTTGGGGGAAGTGAAGTGCATGAGATATAAGTGGATGCTTCTCCATACCAAGTGAACACGTTTTGGGCTAGTGGTATGGGATGTTGGCTCAAAAATAAATCTGTGCGGGCCAAAGATCAGTCAAAGCGGATGAAAGGAGAAATGTGAAAGAAGGAAAATGTTGTGTAAAGGCTGGAAAGAGGGTGAGCCGATTATCAACTGTCGAAGGGAAGGGATAAGGGGAAAGTCAACTGTTGTATGAGAATTGGGAAAGGAAAAAGATGCTCCCTTGGAAAAGAAAGATTTTGTATGGGAGGGGCGATGGCTATCAGATTAAAAAGCAAGGGATGTGGATGCAGCATCAGCCGTCAAATGAATATTGTGAGAGAGGGTGAAAGAAGTGGATGAAACTTTGGCCATTGGATTGGGAGGAGTGGATGAAGCATTGACCGTCGGATGGAGAAGCGTGATTAAACATGAATTGTAGGATCATGAGAACACCACACGGAAGTGTTTAAGTAAATTAAATGCTGTCGTTACAGATAAAAAACGTGCATTAAACCATGATGTAGAGGAGGCTTAGGCCTTCATGGAGTGGAATGCATCCGCGAACTAAAGGGAAATGATGTCATTTGGGTCACGGGTCGTGGTGAAAATGTGAGAGTTGCGGGAGAGTACTAGTCCACGAAAGTATACACAGCCGCGAAATGTACAAAACACGATCATCTTGATAAAAAATTTAACGAAGGAAAGAGACCCTTTCCGGCAACGTTAGCATCCGCGGTGGCAACGCTTCTGCAAGACTATTTTACGGCATCGTCTAAAACTCGAATGCAGCTCCCTATCGTAAACTGCAGGTATAAAAAGGGGGCATTTACCATTGAGCCGCATAGTTTTATTGGCGAGAGTCGGTAAGGGCATGTTGTTCAAAGCTCTACCATGGAGACAAAGGTTGCGACAAATAGGCTGAGCTTTCGGGAGAAGAGACAAACTGCAGGAAGATTGTTCCTCCATGGATGGATAGTTTTTCCATTTAAACTCACTGTGAGTAATGCTGCATATGTTTTGGCCTCTTAGCATACAATGAAAGGTGCTAGGTTTGGTTAATCCGTTACTACTTTTGATGATAACTCTTGAGGCTTTGTACTCAGTTGATTGTGTGTATTTTATGTTCACTGTTTCTTTACTATTTTTATGGAATTATTCTCGATGATAAGTTGTTTAGTGCTTTCACTGATGGTTCTCGAGGATATGTGATTTTATTACTGCATTGACTGCTAGGTTGTCCCTTGTTTTGATGTCGGGTTCTAAGGACTTGTTGCTCTGTCGGTTGTGTATAGTTTCTACTCACTGTTTTGTTAATAACTCTCGAGGATATGTGGTTTGATTGTTGTGTCTATTATGTGTTCACTGAACCATGAAATAAATGCTCTGTTGGGTGATGTTCTGTTCTGGTTAGCTACGATAGATGATGTTGAGGTTTAGTTATAACTACTAGACGATTCTGTTTATGATGAAATATGCACTCGAGGATCTGTTGTTGCTGTTTTAATTATTGCATATGTTGAGGATATGTTTATATTGCATTGTGATGACATATTGAGGATCTTTATAGTTGATGATGTGGATATATCTATGTTGCATTAAGATGGCATGGTCATGCATGAGTCTGTATTTAAGAAAGATAAAAGATGATAAAGTGTACGTAAATGGGTAAGGAGGTCAGGCTGTCCCACAAGAAAGGACCGATGAGGCATTAGTCCGTTAGCTTACTACAATGAGGTTAAGGCTAGCTGGCACAGAGGGTTGCTAGGTTGTCATGCCTTAAATGACATGGCATTTAACGAAAGACTCCCATAGAGAGGATGTTTGTCTCCCACATGAGAGGAGACCTCCCATAGAGAGGAGGGTCATGGTGTGTGTCCACCGTCGTGCCTACTCATACCCAAGAAAGAAAGATAAGAAAAGAGAAAGAAAAGAAAGAAAGAAAAGAAAGAAAAACCAATGTCACGACATGTCATGTTTATGGTCACATGCAATACTTGTTTAGTCTTAGACTTATAGATAAACCTTGCATTGTAGGTATGGATATTATGAATGAAATGACAAATGCATTGTTCACATTGAGGAAGCCCGTCATGATGAAGACATGGAGGTTGTTGAGTCTATTTGACTATGAGTTAAAGGGTTTTAAATGAAAAGAATTTTAAGGGATTTTATATGATATATAAAGTGGTTTCAATTTGTTTGGTACTCTAGTTCTTTGTTTAAGTAGTGGACTTTTCCTAATTATTATAAAGACTTTTAAACTTGGTTTGTGGCAAGAAATACATTTTAATTGATAAAGTTTCCGCTGTAATAATTTTTGAAATGTATGGTTTAATTTTAAATGGTGATTCTTAATAAGAATAAAATATAAAAAAAATATATTACAAGAATTTCCTATAAAATCAAGGTTTATAAAAAGGGGCGTTACACTTTATCAAAAGCATGGCATAGAACATAACTTTTCTTTATCAGGAACTCCTCAACAAAATGGAGTTGTTAAGAGGAAAAATAGATCCCTCCAAGAGTTGGGTAGAACAATGCTAAATGAAAATAGTCTTTTCAAATATTTTTGGGCAGAAGTCGTTGCTATAACATGTTATGCCCTAAACCAAATTTCCATTCGGCCCATTCTTGAAAAGACCCCCTATGAGCTATGGAATGAAAGAACTCACAATGTATGCTATTTTAGATCCTTTGGATGTAAGTGTTTCATCTTAAACAAAAAGAATAACTTAAGAAAATTTGACTCCAAGATGGTCTATGGGATATTCCTAGGTAATTCCTCAACTAGCAAAGTTTATAGAATTTTTAATAAACGAACTCTAGTTGTGGAAGAATCTATGCATGTAACATTCAATGAAACCATCCAATCATCAAACAATGAGGAATTGAACGAAGAACTTGAAAAAGAAATAGAAACTCTCAACTTTGATGATAAGGATAGTGCTAATCAAGAACGGACACCCCAAGAAATTCCATCTAAGGAATTAGAAGCAACTCCAATTGAGAATGATAGTGAGGACTTACCCAAGGGTTAGAGGTATTCTAAGAGCCACCCCATTACTATCATCCTAGGTGATCCAACCTCAGGTGTCAAAACTATATCTTCTCTTAGAAACTATTGTGCAAACATAGCTTTTATATCTCAAATAGAACCTGAGAATTTTGATGAAGTTGAAATAGATGAAAATTAGATTTTGACCATGCAAGAGTTAAATCGATTTGAAAGGAACAAAGTATGGGAACTAGTCCTAAGGCCAAAAGAACACTTGATAATTGGATGAAAATGAAATTGTAGTGAGAAAAAAAGACTAGGTTGGTTGTGAAGGGTTACAATCAAGAAGAATGTATTGATTTTAAGGAAATCTTTGCAATAGTAGCTTGTTTAGAATCCATTCATTTGCTTATTGCCTTTGTTTGTTTTAAGAACTTTACCTTATATGAAATGGATGTTAAAAGTGTCTTTCTTAGTAGATATACTATGGAAGAAGTTTATGTTAAACAACCCTTAGACTTTGAACCACATGGCAAGCTTGATCATGTTTATAAGCTCAATAAGGCACTTAATGATTTAAAGAAGCACCAAGAGAATTGAATGAAAGACTGAATAAGTTTCTAATGGAAAGAGATTTTAAAATAGTAAAAATTGATTCCACTTTGTTCACTAAGCATAATGGCAAGGACATGCTTATTGTGCAAATATATGATGATGATGATATAATTTTTGGTTTAACAAATGATTCACTTTATAAAGAATATGCTGAGTTAATGCAAAGTAAGTTTGAGATTTTTCCTTGCCTTACAAATCAGATAGTCTCAAGAAGGAATCTTCTTAAACCAAGAAAAATATGTTAAAGAACTCATCAAGAAGTTTGGTATGGAAATATCCAAACCATCTTTTACCTCCATGAGCACCTCCATTAAGTTGTATAAGGATGAAAATGGAAAAAGTGTAGATATAAAGAAATATCGTGGTATGATTGGCTCATTATTATATCTAAAGACACTCGATATTCTCTTTAGTGTGTGTTTATGTGCAAAATTTCATGCATTCCCTAAAGAGTCTTATTTAATTGTGGTAAAAGGATTTTCAAATATCTAAGTGGAACAAATGATTTAGGTCTTTGGTATCCTAAAGTAACATTGTTTGATTTGGTGGAATATACCAACTCCGACTATGCCAGTAATTTGGTTGATAGGAAGAGAGTACAAGTGGGACATGGTCAATTCCTTGGAGAATCTTTGGTTTCATGGTTATCTAAGTAGCAAAACTTAGTAGCTCTTTCAACAACTGAAAATGAGTATATTGCTAGTGCGAGTTGTTGTGCTCAAATATTAGAGATGAAACAAACCCTAAAAGACTAGTAAATCTTATGATAAAATCCCCATTAGGTGTGACAACTCCAGTGCAATCAATATTTATAAAAACCATTCCAACTTTCTCATGCAAAACATATTGAGCTTATATTTCATTACATTCAAAATCACGTTAAAAAAGGTAATGTATTTCTTGAATTTGTTAATTCCAAAAATCAATTGACTGACTTTTTTTACTGAACCCTTAGATAAAAAGACATATAGCATTATGATACATTTAGAATTTATTTGAATTGATTAAAACTAAGTTTTCCCTTATATAGGGTTGACCTAGAGGTAACACAGGTTGACCACAAAAAGGAACAAATTCAAGAGATTTTCAGATCACTACGATAAGTCAACCCATGAAAGTAACCGGTCAATCGCAAAAGAGGTCGATTACCTCTAAAATTATATGTAGTAATCAATCGAGCCACATTTAAATATAGGTCGACCATTGTATCAATTTTATAAAAGGGTAGGTCATCCTAACCCTCAGCCTTGTGCTGTTTTCTCCTTCCCTCTCGAAACCGTAGCTTGACACATCCATTTTTGGCCACTCTAGTCCAAAACCAAGGTGCTTCCACTCATAAATCACTTTCCCACTCTAGATTCACTATTTCTCTTCTTTAAAGTTTTGGTCTTTGCAATTTTTGGTCACTCTCCCTCTCCCTTGGAGATTTCTTGAACTTCTATAACATCTTCATCTATAATCACTTAAAAAAGAAAGATTGGAGCATCTCTTGGTGAATCATCTCATCCTTCACCTCTGTCGAAATAGCCTAAAAGGTTATTCAAAACTGCCAAAATCAGAAATCAGTATGAGCAAGATTTCAAACATAGGTCATCAATTACTTCTCAAAAAGTCTCATTTTCAAGTATAGTAAGTATGGATATTGAGAATAGTTTTGACGAAATGAGTCTATATAATTTATGCAATTTGAATGGTCTTTACTTTGAGAAACCTGTTAGATGATTTTATGTTAATCTTGAGTAAAATCCTCAACCATTACGAGTTCATAGTTATGTTTTTGGAAAGGAAATCACTATTTCATTGAAGAACATCAATGAGTTATTTGATTTTGAGGTCAATAATGCCATTGAAAAATATTGTAATATTTCTAAGGATCTGAAACTTGTAAGAGATGATGATGGGTTGGAACTTTTACATAAAGTTTTGAAGAACACGAGTGTAGAGTCTTATTACAAGTCTAGAGCTAAAGATTGAAACGTACGTGCTCAACTTATCTATCACATTCTCACCTACAACCTCTTGCCTAGAGATGGTCATCGTAACCACGAGTTATATGGATTTATATATTTTTTAAAAGATTTATAGTCAAGAGCACTTTAAATTAGGTCACATCATTCTTCACTATATAATTGATGTCAGAGGTAATTTCTCTAAGTCCCTTCCTTTCAATCTCCTCCTAACAAGGAGTTTTGAAGTTTTCTACCACCAAGTTACCTAAGCAGTTAAGGGGTGTTGATATCTACACCAAACATTCCTTGGCTTGAATGGGTAAAAGGCAAGATAAGCAAGGTACGTGGATCTTCAAGTCTGTTAAAGGAGTCTTATCTTCCGCAACTCATATTGAGGATCCAGTTGAAGACACCGACATCCCTATACCAAATGCTTAGAGTCAATCCTCCCCTCCTCACTTAGATCATTCACATTCTGAAAAAAGGCATCTCTAGGATTGAAGAGAAATTGGATGACTTGACAACATGCTTCTCCAGCTTCAACACTAATATTGAGAACCATCTTTAGGACCATGCCTCTTTCTTAATGTGCTTTCATGCACTTGATCGTAGCTTTGAGGAGTTCACTCACAACTACTGATTCAACATTTTCACTAATGCGCCTCCTGTAATACCCCAGATTTTTGGTTATATTAAGTTTAGGAGGAGGGTGATGAAGATTATTAGAGATTTAAGGGACCATATTTGTATTGATATAATTATAGATGATTTATGGTTTAGGGTATGTGAAATTTTAGTGTTTTGGTTAAGTGGTAGAGTAGTGGGTAATCTGTGAGGAGAAGAGAAAGCTTTTTCTTCCAAGAGGTAAGAAGTAAGTATGTGTTTTTCCCTTAGGGGCTACATCACAAGAAATAAGAGGTTTTGTTTGAGTTACCCATACTGCTTTGATAAATTAGTAAAGATGGTGTTTTGTTGTTGATGGTAGTGTTATGTGAATGAAAATGATTCTCTGTTTATTCATGCGTAATAGATTGTTAAGAAAAGAATTATGTTCATGCTACAGAGAAGTATTATTCTTTGATGCTTGTTCTTTAAGTTGTTGCATTGATGAAATAATAATTTGGATGGGTTGCTTTATAAGAGTTGAGTTCTAGATGTGTTCTTATGTTGAAGGTTCTGTTATTGATTTGTTAGTATTATATGTTGATTTTATTATTGATTCTGTTAAGTTAGAAGTGGTACTTGTATATCATGATATTTGTTTAAGGAATTGTTGGAGGCTTTGTACATGAAATTCGATGTATTGGTTGTTAACGTTATATTAAGGAACCGGTTGTTGCTTCAATGAGTAGTTTAATGTTGGTGGTAGCTTAAGAATTTGTTTTTGAGATTATGCTATGCTACTGGGTTTGATAAATGCTAGGGATTGATCATGTTGAACTTTGGAGATTGATGTTGTTTGTTGATGCTTGAATTTGTTAGATGTAAGTTGTGATCCTATTGTCGTTCGAGGATGTATTGCTTTGATGTTACTATTATCAACTAGTGGTAGATGATGTACTTAGTAAAGGGTTAAGGAAATGTGTTTAGGAATTGTATTCATTCATACACGTTCATGCATCATAAATTGGAACGTTCATGCATTATGATTTCTAAACGAAAAAAAGAAGGGTTTAAGTTGGGTTAAAAGTTCAGCGCTCACTCCTGAGATGTTAGTTGAAAGGAAACAATATAAGTTCATCATTATGGAATAAGTTAACCATCATGATACAAGTTCATCGTTGCGGTATAAATTCATCATTCTGGTTCAAGTTCACCAGTATAGTACAAGTTCACCAGTATAGTACAAGTTCACTGCCATAGTACAAGTTCACCGTTAAAGTTTAAGTTCATCGTTGATTGAAGTTCGTACATTTTTCTTAAGTAAAGCAAAGTTAAGAAAAGAAAGGAAAATGTTTTATAATGCACATATCATGTTTGTTTTGCATTTCACTACTTACTGAGCCTTAGGCTCATAGTTTAAGTCTTGTGATGTAGGTATGCATGATAAGGAGAAAAGGAGCAGTGGATGGAGTATATGTACGTTGTAGACTTGGTGGCTGGCTAGGTTAAAGATTTAAAGGAAATGTAGAGGTTTTTGTTAATGTTTTCAATTAGTAAAATCTTCATTGTTTTAAGTTAAGACAAGTTTCCAAAATTGTAAATATTTATTTATTATATTTTCAAATACTTTATTTTATTAATAAAAGTCTTCTATTGTATTTTATAAAAAAAAAGTCTTTCAAAATGATAAGTTTTGACATGCACAAAAGGAATTTAAATTTATGCAATTTCCAAATAAAATACGTTTTAAGAAAAAGGGAACGAAGATGTTACACCTCCCCCTCCAGCTACTCTAGTCATACACCTTCTTTTGAGGCTGATCCTCCTTGTGATGTCTAGGCGTAGATCTAGATTATCTTGATATACCTTGTCATATCTACTATTAACTTTGTGATGTATTGCATTGATTCCTTGTTTTTTTTAATGTTTTTTGACTATGTATTCCTGTGATATTTTTTAAACTAATGCTTAATATTCTTATGTTTTTTTTATCTCATGATATATTAATGATTTATTAATATTTTATTTCTCTGATCCTTCATACTCTGTGTCTCTTGTTTTTGCTTTGATATTGAACCCTGAAAGATTATTTGGAGAAACATATGATATTAAAGTTTACATGGGGGAGAAAGAGATACATCTTAGATAAAAAAAGTATAACGAGGGAGAAGTTGCTCAATCACTTTTACAAAGAGGGAGAGATATTTTGTTGTTAATCTAAGGGGGAGTTTAAACAACTTAAAATATTTTATCACCATAAAAAGGTGAGATTGTTAACTTAATAGAAATTAAGTTTGACTGTTTTGATGGTAAACATGATTAATTGAATAATTGATTCTAAGTTGAGTATGATTTGATAATGTAGTTATGTATTTGAATATTTCTAAGTTGAGTATGAATTGTATTGAATGAATATACTTGTTCGGTTATATCTAAGTTGAAAATAATTATCATTATTTGGATATTTTAGTGATGAATTATATATCTTTTGGTCTCATTGAAAATACCCTCAAAAGTGGGTATTTGGGAGTTCTACCTTGTTTGTTAAGTGTGTGTAGTTAATGTTAAAGTTCATAAAACTAACAAAACTTAAATCAAGAAAAAGATGGATGCCCGGTAGGCTTGCCCAAGCTGAGCGTTCATCTAAAAAAAACTCTTGAGGGCAACGAATATTTGAAAATCTGCTAAAGAAGTTGACTAGGCCAAACATAGGTCGACTGGTGCGTTTGGCCTATTTGAACTGAGGATTCCTCTTGAAAAACTCCTAAGAGCAAAACATTTTTGAAGATCTACTGAAAAGGTTAACCAAGCCCGGTGTTAGAGTCCGCTTGTGCAGAACATGTTGTCCATGGCTGCCCACGCTATTAGAGTAGAGTCATTTCCATTTATGTAATTCAATTGTATTTTTTTTCTTTCTATTTTGGGCAAGTTACTCATCACCACCATGACATGTATATTACTGCCATGGTAAAGGTTGCTCTTTAGAGTGGAGATACATGATAGCACGTAGACCCCTAACTATCTTATGTAATTTGTTGCCAATAAATTAAAAAATTTTACATACAAACTCTCTTTATGCTCACTATGCTCAATCGTTATAGGTAATTCAGTCTAGGGGATAGAGTGACACTATTAGGTCCACCTCATGCGGGATAACCAACTCGAACCCCGCCCATAATGACCATTTACATTTATTCAGTCCATCTTTAATTCTTTCTTAAAGAAAATATTTTTCATGAATACATGAAACATACACGTAACACATAATAACAATCTCACATGCAGGAACATAACAATAAACATATCCTCGATCAATGTCTCAATATGAACAGTAAGCAAGCAATCATCATATCTTTGATAAACAACCTGTAAGCATCACGTCATATCATCATCAAAACATGTACTCAATCATCAACCAATAGAAATCATATCCTCACATACTATCATAACATGAATAGTAAACAATGAACAATCGGTGCACATCATATCCTTGAACAATAGCCCATAGGCATTACTAAAAAACATCATAATTTCTACCTTACTCTAGCATTTTGTGATGTAGCCTAAGACCAGGCACAAACAAACATCACTTACCTAGAATTTTCTAATAGAAGTTTGACAATCCAAAACTCCTCCTTGACGCTGACTTTTCTTTTAAATAAACAAAGAGTTAATTAAAGGGATAACCCTAAACATTACCCACTAACAAACGTAACTTTAGAAACGAATCAGTGGATAACCTAACTTGAGAAACCTGAAGGAACGTTTACCCGAGAGCTGAGAGAGGAAGTTCATAGTCTAAAGGACTCTTAGGTGATTAGGGTTTCAATCCAAATCCTACTATTTAAAGACCGTAACCCAAAGAACTTTGCGGGATAAAATCCCATGAAATCTTATCATAACCTTATATTTTCTTCAACAGTTTAAAGATCGAATCGTAGATTGCAAGAAAGCTAGAACACTAACTTAATTGAAACTTGCTCGAGCTATAACGGATGCACGAACAGTCATTGGGGACATCTGTAATATTCTTTTAGACCAATGATCAACAACACCAACCATAAAACCTATACTTGCGGTTGCCAAAGCAACCACAAATGCAAACACTTCCACGGAAGCCAATGCTCTCACAGAAACTCTAACACTACCGCAAATTCAATAAATCCAATGACAACATTTCACTTCGTCCAATAACTTGCTATGAACACTAGCCTATACATGGAAGCGAACGCTTCCACTTTGACGCTAATAACCAAGACTCACTAATCCAAACAATGTTGTTCCCATCACTTAAAACGCTATCGGGGACACAAACGCAACCGCGAAATACGCTAAAATGTAAAATGACCACGTTCCTAAATGCTTAACTTACCCGAACAACATCTTTCCCTTCCACAAAAGAATCCTTTCCTAATCCAACAGTTATCACTAATTTCACTAAACTAAATCCAACGATCCAACACTCTTCTGCATTCGAGTGGCATCTGAGTGGCATCCAACTCTTCCGTAGAACAATGTTTTTGTAATCTAATGGTATAGTTCCTCCCGCTAAACTAATGTAATGGTACAACATTCTTCCGCACTCAAACAACATCAAACACTTCCACCGAAGCATCTTTCTTAAATCCAACGATCCATGTTTCTTCTGCTAAACTGATCCAACGGTCTAACAGCCTCTCCCATCAAAGACTTCTGTGGAGCATCTTTCTCCATCCTAAACGATCACAACCATTCCTAAATCTCATCCAACGACTCCTATTGCATTTGATCCATTCTACACTATATTTTCTTAATTCCAAAATAAAATTAACTAAACCAACTCTTAAATCTTTTCTTCAACCATGTATTATTAAACATTATTCTTTACTAATTCTATTACACTCGACTTTCCTAATTCTTCAATAATTCATATTTTATTTTTATTATCTATAAAATAAAATTATTTATTTTAACTTTCCTAATTCCAATAATTTTAATAATTCTACTTTTTTAATTCCTTCATGGAAATTCATAATTCGTGATAATAATTAATCTATTAAATTCTAAATTGTCGCATTATAATTAAACTATTCATACAAAAAATTTGGGTATTATATTCCTTACATCATGAATAAATTTTATCCTCAAAATTAGTTCTACGAAAAAGTCTTAGACACCTTTACATTTATAGAAGGGTAAAACCTAAAAATACTATATCTTACTCTTCAATTTTTCTACTTTATTAGCCTCGAGTCGATTGTTTTAACTTCTCAACTACTTATTGTTATTTTATTACATATAAAACCTTCTTTTCTAATAAGCCTAAGGGTATATGACATTCATAACTCTTTGTAAGGGCATCTAGAAATGTAACATGTAGGATTAATAAAATTATTATCCTAAATTATAGTGTGGTTAACTAGGAATTCATAGTCTCCCAAAATAATTTACAAAGATTGAGTTTGAATTCTTCTACTTATACACATGTTCCTACCTTCTAATGTCTTCAAATTGGTACTCTTGATTTCATCATTTGATCCTAAGTAGCTTATATCCTCTTACCAATCTTTCTAAGTCTTAAGTTTACGTACTTAATAGTCTCAACTTGCTACATTTAAATGATTTATTAATCTTTATTTCCTAGAGATATTTCAAAAATCCTAAATCTTTACTTTTATCTAATAGGGTGGCTTCCTTATCCGATGCAATGTATTAAACCTAACAAAAAATTTTAAGAACAATTTTTGGAAATTGCCAATTTTTACTACTTGCAAGCATTTCAGAACTACTTGTTTCTTAACATACAAAAGTTTATATATTTTTTATTTTCTCCCTAGTATGCTATCACTCGGTATAGTACTATTATTTTCTCAAGTCATTCCATTACATTGACTACCTTGTTACCTATAACTATATCAAGGTCCTTTTACCTCAACGTTGTTGCTAAATTTATCCCATAAAATTTCTAGACTTCTAACCCACTCGTATAAAACCACTATTCTTATCCTAATATTTCTACTTCTTGGAAAAATACTAACACAAACAAAACAAAAATCAACAAAAAAAATGTCATTTAAATTGAATATACTTATAGTTGAAGAAGTATTATCATGTGTGAGGCTTGCGTTGCCAAGCAGTCTGCAAAAACGACTTTAACCCGAGTGCTTTGATACCATTTTGAAACGCCCCAAAATGTTAAAACTTTTTTCTTGCTATTTTTTTTTAAAAAATATGTCGTACATAAAAATTGTGTCTTTAAATCATACACAGCGAAAGTCTTTAAAATAAATCTCTTTTGAAATCCATGCTTAGTAAAACTCAACGTTTATTAATATATCCTGTCTTACTTTTTTAAAATCATGTAGCAGAAATCTAAATGAAAACTCATTTGAAGTAAAACGTAGTAAAACTTATCATTTAAATGGACATAAGCATTTATAAGAATATTTATACATAAATCCAAACATAATAAACATAACTATAACGACATGTTTTTCTTTATCATTATAAATGTTTAAAACATGAAATACTTTTCTTTTTGAAACATATAGCGGAAGACCTTCTTTAAATAAATCAATTAAGATAAAAGGAAATATATCATAATAAATTTTTTTTTTCTGTAACTTTTAAGTTATACAGTTTTATAAATTTAAAATCTTTCCTTTCCTTTAACCGTTCATGTTTGGCCTAGTCATCACAATATCCTGCTTTAAAAATCCTTCATCAACTGCTCCTTTCCGCTTTCCATTGGTGTCATTACTTACATCAAAATACTTAAACTATGAGCCTAATGCTCCTCCTCCTCCTCCTCCTTCTCCTTCTCCTTCTCCTTCTCCTTCTCCTTCTTCTTCTTCTTCTCCCACATGTTTTCATCTCTTCAATCTCACGGTTACTTTCCTTGTTTTTCTCAAGCTCCCTTCTTATATTATCTTTAAGCTCCCTCTACAACCATCCCAAGCACAAAGTGGTACACCCTCAACAATAAAATTGTCAGGCCCATTTCTCATTTATCTTTTCATTCATTACTTGTCATTTTTTTAAACACGTGAAAGAAAAATAAAAGCAATAGCGGAAGCAAGATACAGTTTAAAACACACCTTTTTCACATTAGAAGCATCAAAACATCTTTAACACACTCCATATATAATTTACATTACAACTACGCTTAGTGATTCATAACCCCAAGGTCAATATGCGCCATGTAATGAAACCGCTCATCATGGCCATGCTTCTTCACTATAGTCTTTTCCATCATTCTATGCGTACATCATTAGGATCAAATTCCACACCTACATCACAAGATAAAACTATGAACCTAACACTTAGTAAGAGATAGAATGAAATGAGTAATGTATGTTCATGCTAATTCAATGCTCATGTCTTTTATGTCAGAAAAGAACCTATATTTTCTATTCGTTAATCATAGTCACATAATAGTTCAAAACATTGGAGATTATTAGTCCAAGAGAAAAGATACAACCTAAGGGTCTAACCTGGGCAGAACCGCCTCTCAATACTGATGAGGGATGAGATACATCATCTCGTAGCTCTCCCAAGTAGAATCGTTGCTAATCTCTCCAACCTCTAACGACTATTTACGTTTATTCAATATATTTCATTTCAATGCAATGCACTGCATGCCAACGTTATAGAATCAAACTTAAAACATGATGTATGACATGTATGCATTCAATTCAACATTTAACATATAAACAACAATTTATCATTGACGAACAATCATTAATATTTCTAACATAGCACCCTAGCAACATTATCAATTAACCAATTTATAAAACAACAATACAAAGTAAAACATCCTAATATCTTGTGATGTAGACCACCATTGGTCAAACACATGCATATCACTTACCTTGTTCTTTGTAGCTTTCCCACTTGGAGTGTCTTCTTGCACAACCAATACCTTCACAATCAATAATCATTCATAAAAATCCAAGATAGGATCAACATATTTAGACATGCATTCTAGGGTTTTGATCAACCATAACTTTCATAATACTTAACCAAATCTTATGATTCTAGGAGCTACATCTTTCTTAAGATGTCCTTAATGACATGTCTAAATGGCTTAATCTAAAATTTCTGAGAAGGCATTCAATAACTTTCAAACATTTAAACTACTCGGTGTAGACCTTTTTACCCATTTTTTTTTCTTCATCCTTCTATTCTACTTTCATAATCTCATAAACTTCACAAAATCGTGGTAGAACTTGCATTACCTAGATCTTTTATAGAATAAGAAATGGAGAAGCTAGAGAGAATCCTTGATAAATGAATTTCTTCTTTCTTAGGAGTCTGAGTCCTCAATTCCCTCTTTTAAGCCTTCAAACCACTTCTTCTCTAGCACTAAGCTGGAGGTGGAGATGCATGAGCCATTCTTGGAGTTTCCACCCTTCAAAGTCACCAATTGGAATGTGACTTCTTGTAGGATTTCAGAAGGCTTTTGGTATTATTGTTGATCACTACCCTTCAGATGATCGACCGCAAAACAAGCCTAAAGCTGTACTCTCTATTTTCTTCTATTAGCCGGTCGATCACCTTCCGGTCGATCACCTTGTACCTGATGATCGATCGCTAATCTCAGTTTACAATATGTAATGAAGCTAAATGGCCACCCATCCTCAGTTGATCAACTTCAATTTGTCGACTGCACAATCCTGTATAGGCGTTGGTTGTTCATCGTCCGACCACTCAAAATCCTTATTTTTGAATATGTAATAAAGTCTTTCAACGCCAACCTATTGAAAGGAACAAAAAGTTGGCGGTTATATGGAAGAGAATTGAATAAAAGAAATAAATAATAAAAAGGAAGGAAAAAAAAAAAGAAGAAGTAGAAATAAAAGCAGGGGAAGAAAATTGCAGAAGGCGTAAACACCTTTCTTCTCCCCATTTTCTCTTCGGCCGAGAGGAGATCTTCACGGGGGAGATTGAGTTCGGCCGACGCGGGAGCTGTTGAGTGCGAGTAGTGGTGCACTCCGGGAGAGAGTGATTCCGAGCTATTCCTTCGGTTGACAGCGACTACGTGCGGACGAGGGACGGTCGTTCGCGAGCGACAGTGAAACTTTGTCCGAGAGCATTCCAGGAGGCAGGGCCGAGTTGGGCTTCCTCCATTTCTTCGATTGAGGTAAGACCGTGTGTGTTCTTGGTCTCTCGGCCTGATCGTCACGGTTGAGATAGAAAAGGGACAAAGTGTGGAAGCTTTCTGGAAGCTGAGAGAGAAAGGAACAGAGAAGGAAAAGAGGAGAGGAGCTTCCTGCTTCTCGGGTCTCCTCGGATTCTTCAGGTAATGTTGAGTTCCTTTCTGGTTTATGGATTTTGTGTGATTGGTGCTCTCTGGCGTTTGATTAACCGTTGCTTGATGAGTGTTAAGAATTGTACCCTGTTGTGGATAATGCTCCTTATTGTTTACTACTTCTTGGTTTTGTGAAATGTTTACACCTGGAGATAATTGTTATCGTATGCATGGTAATGGTGAAATGATAGTAATGCCTCTTTTCTGTTATAAATTGTGGACCTGAAAGGAATTACTCTGTCAAATTTTTGCTTAGAGAAACTGTATAGTTTATGGAAATATTAATGAGGGTAAAGGTTCAGCTCTTGTACTGCTCCAATGGGTGTTGTTAAAGATTATAGTTCTGCAATTTTGGTTGGTGATGTTTAGACTCGGTTGAGTTGGGATATTACATTCTGTTAAGCTAGTGATTGTTTATGTTTTGATAGTGTGATGCTAAACTCCACTATTGATATTTAGTTTTGGATTTTGGAATGGTTAAGTGATTAGTTGGAATTCTGTTATAGGAATTAATGGTGCTGAACTCGTTGAAGCTAATGAACTATAGAAGTGAGGTTAATAATCTGTGAATATTAATGATTGTTCATTTAATGATTTTGAAGGTACTAAGAAGAAGAATAAAGTGCTAAGCTCTTTACGAATGACAACTAAGTGATATTGCTTGTGTTTGACCGAAGGCCTACATCGCAAGAGTTAAGAATTATATGCTGACTGTATTTACTAGATTAAGTTAAGATATTGATCAAACTATTGTTCGAGGATTGTATTGCCGCTTGACGTGTGGTTATTAGAATTAAGTTCTTTTAATGATGTATTTATTAGATTTAAGTTAAGGATTTGATATGGATCATGCTTTGAGGATTATATGATTGATACTGCTCATGCTTTGAGGATATAGAACTGTATACATACATGGGCATTGCACGGATATTGGTTTTCAAAAGATTACGAATATGATTTTAAGTATGATTTTGAAAAAGAAATGGAAACAGAAGTAAATATGAATAAACGTGAATGAATGTGTTCCAGTGGTCCTCAAGAGGGAGCTCGGCACTGAGAACGAAACAGTGAGGTTGGTCCACAAGTGGGAGCCCGACAATCGAACGGATAAAATGAACAGAAAAATATTGAAACGAAAACGAAACTAAATAAACGTGTTCCAGTGGTCCACAAGTGGGAGCTCGACACTGAGAACGAAATCGTGAGGTTGGTCAGCAAGCGGGAGCCAAGCAATCGAACAGATAAAATAAACAGAAAAATACTGAAACGAAAACAGAACCAAAAAAACGTAAATGAATGCGTTCTAGTTGTTCGCAAGCGGGAGCTCGACATTGAGAACGAAACTGTGAGGTTGGTCCCCATGTGGGAGCCCGACAACCGAACGGATAAAATAAATAGAAAAGATATTGAAACGAAAACAGAACCAAATAAACGTAAATGAACACGTTCCAGTGGTTCGCAAGTGGGAGCCCGACACTGAGAACAAAACTATGAGGTTGGTCTACAAGTGGGAGCCCAGCAACCGAAATGAATAAAATAAACAGAAAAGATATTGAAATGGAAATGGAAATGAAAGCAGAAAATGGAAACAGAAAAACTGCATATGAATTTTAAAAGTGGCACAACATATGCATAACATGTTTTAATTTATATCGCTTACTGAGCTTTAGTCTCATAGTTAAGTCTTGTGGTGTAGGTATATGTTAGATCAAGTAAAGAAGCAGGTGATGAAAGATTTGCACGCGCAGACTTTGTGGTTGACTAAGCTAATGGATTAAAGAAAGAGAAATGGTTTGTAAAGAGTTTTGTAAAGTATTTGAACTATAAAAGAAAATAACTGTATTTCTTAAATGTTTTGTTTTAGTTATAAAATCTGCTGATGTGTTTATAAACGAAAAATGTCTTTAAAAAGATTTAAATAGAAAAGAAAAAGTTTTAAATTTTATGCATTTTCAAAAATTAAATGTTTTAAAAGAAAGTAAAGCCGGATCATTACAATTCATCTTCTCAATGTACGTAACAAATAACCAAACTTCTCGTAGTAAAAGATTGCACGAGATAGCCTCGTGTTGTGTTAGCATCAGAATGCCTAAACTATCAAGATGATTCATCCTCTCATCATATATACACACATTATATAAATCAAACCATGTATGGAATATAAACGTGAGAAAACATACGTATACATAAAAACTAACGTGCTATTGAAACAGTCTCTATCGGATTTTCAAGTGTGGTACTCCACAAAATATTATTTTTTGAAAACGTGGTGCGATGCGATGCAAGAGGTATAGAAATCTCTACCTCGATGACAACCACAACACCCTTATCGACAAACCAGCTCTACACGCTGTCATAAGCAAAACGTCAAACCATTGACATCTCCAGAACCTATAACAAAGTTGATGTCAACATCTCATCAAACATACTAGGGATAACAGACAAGTCTCAAACGATACTAGAATCCAAAACGGTTTATAAAGACAACCACAAGTCCCAAACTGGAAACCAAATCTAAGAATACAATATATACATTGAATTAAGCCTAACGTACATCTTCATACTTATCAAAGTAAACAGACTCATCTAAAACTCACTTTAGAACCTTCTAACTTCATCACTTAGTAAACATCCAAAGTATACTAACTATATCTATCAGTTCCAATATACATAACAATACCACCCTAAGGATAACATCATATCATTTGTAACGTCCTGTGTTAATTTTGAACATTTTTTCTTTTAATTTCTGTGTAAATTTTTTTTATTTGTTTAAAACATATGAGAGAAAGTAAATTAAAATGAGCGAGATAAATAAAAATACATAAAATTAATCAAAGTAAAAGCGGAAATATAATTAAATTCAAAATATGGTTTCAAGACTAAAACATGAGTTAATAGTTTTACAAAATATTATTCGTTCTCAAACCATCTCAAAACAGTGTTTTTGCTTCATGTGAACCATAACCCTCTCAGGTTCATTCAGCTAGGTAACCTAAGTGCTCAACGGGTAATGCCTCCTCCTCCACTCCAGGAATAACAACATCCTGACAATCACCTACACCACAAGGAAACTATGAGTTTATGGCCCAGCAAGAAATGAGATGCAATATTATGTATATTTGTAACTCATTGTGTCATAATGGAATCCAACCAAACTGTTCTTTACTCACGGTTATATACATTAACTTGTACATTAAGCTGGGACATTGGAGGTATCCGTCACAGGGAGAGTGGCCACTAGTCGGCATCTAACCCTTGGGTAGACAAGCTCTCGCAAACCGACAAGGGAAGGGCATAATCTCGAGTCTACCCGGTTACGATCTAAACCACCTCTCCAACCTCCAATTTCCATTACATTTATTTCCTTTAGGGGTGTTCATGGTTCGATTCAGTCTGGTTCCGGAGTGGAACTGAACCGAACTAGTTGGTTTTAGTTTTGGATTCCCAAAACCGAAATCGGTCGTACAGGAAATCGGTCCTGAATCGAAAATTTGGTTTCGGTTTCGGTTCGTTACCGTATTAAAATTTTTTTTAATATTATAATAAAATTTGATAAAAATTAACTTTATCAAAATTAGAATTAGAATTCAACAATTCAAGCAGAACCACAACAATTCAACAGAATCAGAATCAGAATTCAACAATTCAAGCAGAACCACAACAATTCAACAGAATCAAAATTAGAATTCAGCAATTCAAGCAGATTATTTCACAAACATCAGTCAACATCATGAATTATTTTAAACCTGTGAGCTGTGACTAAGTGTTGTTTGCGAACTGAAAATGGGGAATTGATTGATTCTGTGAAGACAGAAGACGAACAAAACGTTTGCCGTTCAGGAGACAAACCGAAGACAGAAGAAGACAAACAAAACGTTTGATTCTGTGAAGACAGAAGACGCAGCCTAACACAATTACATGAAGACGGAAGACGAAGACGAACAAAATGTTCGCCGTTCAGGAGTCGAGAGTTGAGTCGGGACCGTTCGCCATTCGGGAGACGAACCTAAGATGAAGACTCAGTAGAACACGCAGACGAACCAAAGATAAAGATGAACAGGAGAGTTGTAGCAAACATGGAGTTGGGAGCGTTCGCCGTTCGGGATTGGAATCGGGACTCGAGACTCTTTGGACTGTAGCCGAAGTGCCGAATTGGAGAACACATAACAGAACCAAAACACAATGCCCTAATTACAGCTCACGGTTCGGTTCCGTTTTTTCGATTTTGAGAAGCTAGAACCAAAAACCGGACTGAGAATTTCGGTTCTGCATCAACAGAACCAAAATTCGGTTATTTTAAGTGCAAAATTGAACCGAATCGACCAAAAACCGCTCGTTCTGGTTTGATTCTTCGGTTCCAGTTCGGATTGCACACCCTTAATTTCCTTTATGCATTTTTCTCTCACCAATGCATATGAATACCAATTCACATGTGGCATTCCTAATGGTTTCTATTATCATGATGCATGTCAATGCAACACAATAATCACAACAATTATCAAGAAGACAATATGAAATAAAAACAATTAACTAAAATCAACAAATTAAATAGTGGAGAGCTAATATGAGGCAATTAACATGACATGATTTAAATAGAGGCAATTAAATCATGGAACATGCATGAACTACAACGTGCTGTAACATGGTGAAAAGCTCTAAAACGGGATATTTCGAGTTAACTAAACATAAGCAAATCAATTTATTTTATTAATAGCGAGATATTATCACGTGGTTGTAGAGTAGCGTTTAAGCACAATAATAATAATATTCAAAATCTTAGACATGCTCGGCAATTAAGGAAACAATAACAATATTTAACATCCTAAACATGCTTAGCAATTAGAGGAACACAACAACAATATATTCAGCGTCATAAATATACTCAGCAGTTAAAGGGAAAACAACAACATATATTTGGGAAAAACAGTAGTAATATTTAGGATACTAAACATGCTTGGCAGCAAATTAAGGACGTGAAATGAACATAGATATAGCAATAATGGCAACCTAATATCCAGCCAACGAAGCATGAGTGCAAGGTATAACAAAGCATTAAAATGGACAGATTCATTATCCAACATTCAACTATATAGGGGAGGATTACGCTGGAAATAACAGAGTCTAATAAAGTCTAAAACTAGCAGAGTTCATGTGGCAGTATGTACAACCAAGCAGAGACAAAATCGAATAGGAAACAATATTAGCAAACTTGCAAAACTATGCTTCAAATTCGAAAATTCAATCTCTAGCAAAATTAAAGAATATTAACAACAGTCCAAGAACCAACGACAGCAACCAACATGGTAAGAGTCAAGCAGTAAACGAGACTGCAGTAAACAAAAGTAGGTTATTCTAGCAACTAACAGTAGATGGTCAACAACAATTACTAGTATAGAGTTGGTTATCAACAACGATAAGAAATTACCCAGAAATCATCCAACACTCTCAAATTTAACAGCAAGGAAACTAACTATTAATTTAGCAGTAAATGACAGAGAATTTATAGCCAAGAGAATAACTAGAAATCCAACACCACCAAGTCATCCAGAAAATACCATTCAACCAACAATCCATGAAGAATACAACTTGTGGTGTAGGGCCTCCACGGGCCACAACTTACTCATTTTCTTACCTCCTAATTACCAGTTGACGAAGCTCAAAGAACAGGAAATTTGCAGCAGCTAAATCTCATGCCTTTACACCCACAATTTAACGAAAATGGCAGAGTGCACACTCCTATCTCTCACACTTTCTCTTCCACACACTTAGACTCTCAGCTCACAGCAAAGGAGAATGACCCGAGACCATCACACGCTCAACCATTTCAGCAGGGAGAACTGCCAGTGGAAGTGAGGGTTGATGGAAAAATCACATGAATCAAGGGAGGAGATCCAATAAGCAGTCTCCACGTCAAAGCAAGTTATCAACATGTTATCGATTTGGTTAGATCGAGAGAAACTATCGGGGACGTTGTGAAATCACAGCAGAAGAAATCTTATTTTTCGCCATTTTATTTAGAAATCACAAAAATAGTCGTGAGATATAATTTATATATTTTTTTCACAATTTGGTCTTCCAGTCGCGTTCCTCAACTGAAAAGTGCGACCGTGCCACGACCGAATTGTGTAAATTACGACCAAAGACGCATTTCGGTCAAGTACCTCGATCGAAATGTGCAACCGCACAACGACCGGAATGTGAAGTTACAATCTGAAGTACATTTTGGTCTAGACCTTCAACCGCGACCTCTACCTCGAACCCAAAATGCACTCTGTAATGCATTTTGGTTGAACCTTGCGATCGCGTCCCAAATGATGACTCGATCGCAAAATGCATGAATTTGACAGATTCAAAACTTGTTATTTTTTGGTCGTGCATTAAGTCCACGTCCTCGACCACGTTGCGATTGAAAACCCACAATGCATATTTTTCCCTAAAAATTCATACTTTTAATCACTCCCTCCAATTTTCCATACATTCACACGTTATTATTCCTACAAAATACTGTCTCACAATATAATATATTTATTTCACAAAATTCATTACATTATATAAACAGTGAAAAATTATCAGGGTATTACATCCTTAGTTTAATTACCCGTAACAAAATCATAGTGAACAACACTTCTCAACAAATAGCAACCAAAACTACCCTCCTTGGGTCCTAATAAATAAACAGTGAGTATATTATAATTTTCAAGTTTCATCAACAAACTTAGAGCATAAAATAGGGTATTGTCTAAAGAGCACAATCCTCGGAATTTCATCAAAATAGCAGTAAGCAAATCACTATCCTCAAGTTATCAAATAAAACACATTCAAATACCCAAATCTTTAAACCTCGGCCTTCGGTAAAAAAGCATTCAACCAAAATGAAAAAAACCAAGTACCTCAACCTATGTAGAATCACTTCTAACACATAGCAGTAGCAACAGAACTGGAAACAAAACATTATTTTCGGGTCTTGACAATAAATCCTTGAGCTACTCCTGACAACAGAGAGCAATAAGTTTTTATCATTCAAACTGTAGCAAGACAAAGCACAAGTCCATGGGATTTAATAGCAAAACAGTGAGCATATTAAAAGTATTCCTCCATCAAAACAGCGGTTTATAAATCCACAGCTAACAACATCAGAACAGCCACAAAAAATGGAGTTGAGAGTCTAAATCATCAAAATTTGTAGCAAAACAGAAACGAGATTTTGGAATGCATTAACGACGGCAGTAAACAGCACAAAAATCAAACCTAGCTCACAGTATTACTCATCGTAATTGGAGAAATGGCAGAAGGATGTTCGAGCTGAGAATGCCCCAACTCCCGAGCTCTCTGCCTCGACCAACCTCTCGCGAAGGGTCCTCGGACGGATGGCGTAACCCTCCCCGTGGTCGAAAATGCCCGACCGACCGCAGCTTTCGTTGGCCAGAATCGAAGGTTTGCTTCGGCCCGTCCTCTCCCGCGAAGCCCTTCTCGGCCGAGCCCCTACCTCCCTTCGATTTTTCAGCCGTGGTTCCTCCCCTTCGTCCCTTTTCTTTCTTCTTTTAAAAAAATTGTTATTTAATTTATAGTATATAGAATCTAATTTATATATTATAAATTAAATTTATATATTATAAATCAAATTTAAAAATCTGATTTAAAATTTGACATGTTTTCAAAAATGCTAACCAAGAATAATTTTGTTACTCAAAATAATTTACCAAAACATTTTCAAAATTAAATTCCCGCTCAAAAAAACTCAGTTTGACTACTTTTTGGAAAAACTCACGCAGGGTCGCTAAGCGACAAAACTTGTCAACTTTTCCACATTTGACCAAAAATTTGCGAAAAATATACACGTGACATTTTAAAAGTAATTTTAAAACTCGGATTTTACATCCACTGTCTAACGTCGTGCTTAATCCAAAATGATACCGTTATCTTCCTTTCGCTGACCAAAACGACAACATTCCTCTTAATAAAATGCTACCACGAAACCATTCCCACCCGTGGAAGCAATCATTCATCAGATCTAACGATCAATACTTGCCCCGCTGTCTCTTAATCAACGGCCACAAGGAATCTTTCTGTCTGCGGGAGTATCCTTCATCCAATCAAACATTCTTTATTTAATCCTATAACTTGATGCAATGACCAATCTCTTTTTCACACAACATCTTCGCTCTTGCAAAGCATCTCTCCGTAAAGCATTTTCCTCCTCCATTTTTCTTAATCCAATGGCTCCTCCTTCCTCCGCCAATTAAATCAATTGATCTCAGTCGTTCATCCTCATATTTCCCCCTTTCGTGACTACATTTTTTCCGTGGGTTATCTAAATGACCACATTTTTACTTATAAAATCTCACTTAATTTTCATCAAAATATTCCTTATTTTCCTTGGGATATTACTATAATTTTAAATAAAGAGCGTTATGAGTTGTTATTAAATTCCTCTTTTCCTTTAATCCTCACCCATGGGTCAACTTTGTTTTGACTACGCTTTAGCTTCTCTTATGATAATTCCTCTTCAATTGTGCTATCAATCGTTTCTATCATCTTGTTCCTTAATAACTTCGTCATTACCTACATCACAAAGTTTACCTATGAGTCTAACGCTCAGTAAGAGATGTATAATTTGACTATGAGATGTAACATGTAAAAACTGTGATTTTTCTGTCAACATTCTTTCTCTTTTTCTTTCACTTCATAGTTCAATTGTTATGGGTAACTCTATCTATGGGAGATAGTGACACCATCAGGTCCACCTCATGTGGGACAGGCAACTCATATTCGCCCATAATGACCATTTACGTTTATTCAGTCCGTCTTTAATTCTTTCATATCTTTCTTAAAGAAAAAGTTTTTCATGAATGCATGAAACATAAACATAACACATAATAAAAATCTAACATGCATGAAAATAATAGTAAATATATCCTCGATTAACATCTCAATATGAACAATAAGCAAACAATTATCATATCATTGATCAACAGCCCGTAGGCATCGCGTCAAATCATCATCAAAACACGTCCTCGATCATTAACCAATAGAAATTATATCCTCAAATACTATCACTACATGAACAGTAAAAAGTGAACAATCGGCACACATCATATCCTTGAACAATAACGCGTAGGCATTATGAAAAAACATCATAATTTCTACCTTACCTTAGCACTTTGTGATACGGCCAAAGGTAAAGCACAAACAAACATCACTTACCTAGAATTCTCTAATAGAAGTCTAAAAATCCCAAACTCTTCCATAACACTGACTTTTCCTTTAAATAAACAAAGAGTTAGCTAAAAGGGGAACCCTAAACATTACCTGTAACACCCCGGTATTTTAAGTTGGATAATTATCAGTGTATTACCAAGGACGTTCTAGGGTGTTAAGTTAGGGGTAATTCCACTGACGTTTCCCTTGTATATGCGATGTAATTGAAGTGTTGGAGTTATGAGGACATTACATGGCGTATCTATACGTGTCATCTTATGTCATGTATTTATGGGGGACATGTTATGCGATATGAGTTAAGCGAGAAAAATGTGAGAGAACACAGTCCATGGTGTTTTCGGACGTCTGCAGACGACACTTCAGACGCATCATGTCGTCCGCAAGTGCATTGAGTTGAGTCCCTGACGTTTTGGACGGGTTTGGGGACGCGAGGTATCGTCTTGACTTCATTGTGCTGTGAAGTTTCGGACGTGGCCCCGGACGATGCGGATGAGGCAAGTTGTCCGCGAGTGCACTACACCTGGGGACGAGAATTATTGTCCCAACTTCGCTATGGAGTTGTGGACGAGGTTCCTAACGATGCAGACTAGAAGAATTCTGTCCGCATTGAATCTGTTCTATCCTGGACAGTTTTGGACGATTTGGGACGGCTGCGGATGAGTCAAGATATCGTCTGATTTGCCTCTGTCCGATTTTAGGACACTTTCGGACGATAGTGCGGATGCTAGTGCAGACGCGATTTGGCTTCCAAAACTCACCTTCGAACGGTACGGACAGGACGGGGACGCATTCTCCTGTCTGAACACTCATTTTAGCCTGTGTAATTTAGCCTTGCGGACGACATGCGGATGAGACCTATGTGTCCGCACTCGTCCGAAATAGCCCAGACATACGAATAAAATAAGAAGAAAATCGGGGAAAATCTGGGAGAGCCGACATTGAATGACCCTCCCCTCCCCTTAGGCGACGAAAATCACCTCCTCCTATGCCAGTAGCTGGCCTTTCCCTCCTGCCTGAAGTGATGATGGTGTCCCTCCCCTTAGGCACTCATGGTGCCCCTTCTTCCAGGTAATAACTCCCTTCCTCTTCATTTTCCATTTTACCTGCGTGAAGTTCAGAGAGCAAGGGAGAATGAGGGAGTGACCGAGTGTGAGGGAGAGCTGAAGAAGAGAAAGTATTCTAGTGAGGGTGAGAGATTTGTGAAAGTGTAAGTGTTGTGTGTGAGTAAAGTGAAGAGAAGTGTTGAGCTGTGAGGTGTGTGAACATGAGTGAGCTAAAGAGTGAGCTGTGAGAAGTTGGAAGCTGGAGCTGCTGCTGGAACCATGAGAGGAGAGCTGTCCTTGAGTTTTGTATCTTCAAATTGGTAAGGATTAAGGGGTGTTTTGGCCATTGAGGCCCTACACCACAAGTATGGGTGTGTGTGTTTTATAGTTGTTGTTAGTTGCTATAGTGTAGGGATTGAAAATGTTGAACATGTGATGTTTCATTTTTATTGTTGAGCTTTGTTTTATTGCCTATTATGTGATATAAATGCTTAGTTGGATGAATAGATGGTGATGGATGTTAACTAACGAACAAAAAATGCCTAACGTTTTGCTAGTGTTAATTGTAAGTAGGTTGATTTGTTTTGAAATGCTACTGTTAGTTATTGATGGTGTGACTAATGCTCTATAGAAATGCTTTGTAGAATGCTTGTGATGTTGTGTTAGAGTAGTGTTGAAATTCCTTGCTGTAAATGATTTGCTTGGTTGTTGCTAGCTCTATGAACTCCCTTAATTGTTGTGTTAGTTCCCTATAGTTGATAGTTATAAGGATAGTTGAAATGAAGAGTGAAATGGAAGAGGGATAAATAAAGGTTAAGAAATCGGATGAAGTCTGAGAATGAGTTTAGAATGTCATATGTTGTGTTACTTTTTCACCTGCCGTTATTGTGTAATTTTGTGGAGTAACTAGTTTAATCATTTAATTAGTTATTAAATAACGAAGCCAAGCATGTTCAACCTAAGCAATGATTTGTTTAACTAGGGTAATTAGCTTACAAAAGTGTGTTTACTAGATGTTCAATTCATATTTGTTAATCACTTTGATAAGTATGTTAATTTCTGATAATTACCTGCTTAGCATATAAATTGACTAGTGAATTGTAGTGTGCATGATGAATTGCATGTTTAATTGGTAGCATGTTAGTTAAATGGGTTAATTAACTAAACGTGATTACTAGTTCTAGCATGTTAAATAATTAACATGTAAATTATAGTTAATATGTTTATGTTAGTTAGCATGTTAAATCGACTAGGTCATGCCGTGCCTAATTTACTAGTTTGCATGTATGATTAATTAACTAGTTGTAAGTAATACTCAACCCTTGACCATGTTTAGCAACAGCACGTTAATTAATTAACATTAAGCAGCATGTTAAAAATCATTAACTGAGCATGTTAATTAACTAACATTTAATTGATTAGAAATTGAGCATTATAGTCGATCGAGCATGTAATCAAAATCTAGCATGTTTAATTAGTTAGAACGAAAGCATGTCTAATCAACTAGAATAAGTTCCCGTCATTTGCTATTTAAAGATGCCTCCATAATATGGTTAGTTTAGTTTAACGAACACGTTTAGATAATCGTAATTCATTGCATGCTTCTTTACTGTCTCTTTACTACTCATTTACTTTCAATTCACAAGTTTCAATTTCAGTTTGCTTCTAATTACTTTTATGCGTACTTCAATAATTGATGCTTTACTTTACTAGGAAATAGAATGAAAGAAGGTAACAAGAGAATGTAGTAAAAGCGAATGAGTTAAAGGTCTTAAGGATCACATCTAATGTGAATGAATGTTTTATAATTTCTTTTGTTATTGTCTTCTTGGTATTGCTTACGATCTAGGTTTCGAATCCAGATCCTTGGCATGTTAGTTTCTCTAAACTAAAGCATGATTAGTCAAGCATGATAAAAGTATGTAATAAACTCAGAAACATGTTAACAAACCAACTAGTAAGTATGTAACATCGTATGAGCATGAAACTTACTAGAGTAACCAAGTAATTAAGCTGAGCATGTAAATCGCCTAGGATAACTAGGTAGAATAATCGCCTAGAATGATAAACATAGGAGACATGTAAATGAACTAGGGAATTTAACTAAGATATTTAATTAGAATAATAAATGTAATTAATCCCAAAGCATGTAAATTAATTAGTATAACCAACTAGATTAGTAATTGTAACTCGATTTAAGCATGATAGTTAACTAGGAATGTAGTTATTTTCCTAAGTACGTTAGTTTAGATAAATTACGCATGTTTACTGTACTCATATGCATTCTCTATTCGATTCATTGTCGCCTTGTTTTCTATGGAGTGTAGTTAATTCCTGCTAGTATGTGCATTTATTTGCCTTACTTTCAATTACCGCTTTCAATTCCAGTTACTCTTATTCAATGCGCACTTCAATTCCTAGGAATGTTATGTTATGTCATCATGCATCATGATGGTTAAGAATGTATGAGTATGCATCATGTTAATAAGAATTAGTAGGGACACATATATGAGCGAGGATAAATGACGAAAATGGGTAAATCACTTAGATAATAAAGGTTTCTGTGGTACTGGTAACTTAGCCCGGCACAGGAACTGGGAAACATTAAAACGATAAAAGTTTCTGTGGTACCGGTAGCTTAGCCCGGCATAGAAACTAGAAAAGTAAATGATAAACGAGTAAATGGCTTAATGAAAGGATTGGTTTGGGAGACTCCATTCCAAATGGACTAAAGAGTGGCATTCATATTGCATTAAACCCTTTTTCCATACTAAGCCTTTGGGCTTACAGTTGCTTGTGGTGTAGATGTAGGTACTATAACGCTATGAGAAATGCACAGGCTAGGAGTAATAAAAGATAATAATCAAACCATAAAGGCAGTGGAGGATGGATTCGCACGCGGGAGGGAGTTCGTGGTTGGCCAGACATATAAAAGGGTAAAAGAGAGCAGTTTTAAATGAGTTAAGTTTTCAAAGTTGTAAATAAAGTAAGTAATAAGTTGTATAAAAAGTAGTAATTCAATTGGCTAGTATTCCTTTCTTAAACTATTTATTTATGCTTCTGCAAAGATTTAAATTAGAGGTTCCTTTTATAACGCTTCTGCATAAGTTTTACTAAATGGAATTTTATATCGAGTTTTACGAATGGTCAGTAGCGATCCGATTAGAAGCATCTGATTTGTTTTAAAAAGAAAATTTCAAATTTTTACGCATTTTCGAGGATTTACGAAAATCCGGGTCGTTACATTACCCACAGTTAAATATGACTTTAGAAACTTATCAATGGAGAACCTATCTTGAGAAAATTGTCGAAACTCCAACGTTATAGTGAATTCAATAAATCTAACGAAGACATTTCCCTTCGTCCAATAACTTGCCGCAGACACTAACCTATCTATAGAAGTGCATACTTCTTCTATGACGCTAATACTAAGACTCACTAATCCAAATGACACCGTTCACATCATTTAAAACACTATCGCGGACACAAATGTAGTTGCAGAAACACACTAAAACATAAAATGATGATGTTCCTAATTATTTAACTTACCTGAACGACATCTTTCCCTTTTGTGGAAGAATATTTTTCTAATTCAATGGTTCACATTCCTTTTGCTAAACTAAATCCAACGATCTAATACTCTTCCACGTCCAAGCAGCATCCAACTCTTTCATAAAAGAATCTTTTCCTAATATAACGGTCTATGTTCATCCCACTAAACTAATCATGTGGTCCAATATTATTCCGTACCTAAATGACATCAAACACTCTTACAGAAACATCCTTCTTAGATCAAACATTTCACGTTTCTTCCACTAAATTGATTCAACGATCTAACGGCCTCCCGCATCAAACACTTTTGTGTAGCATCTTTCTCCATCTTAAATGATCATAGCTATTCCTAATCCTCATCTAGCGACTCCTATTGCATTCGATCCTTTGTACACTATTTCCTTTATTCCAGAATAAAATTAACCAAACCAACTCTTAAATCTTTTCCTTAACCATGGATTATTACACATTATTCTTTACTAATTCTATTACACTAGACTTTCCAAATTCTTCAATAACTCCTATTTTATTTTTATTATCTGTAAAATAAAATTATTTATGTTAACTTTCCTAATTCCAATAATTCTACTATTTTAATTCTTTCATTAAAATTCATAATTTATGACAATAATTAATCTATTAAATTCTAAATTATCGCATTATAATTAAATTATTTGTACAAAAAATTTAGGTATTGCACACATAATTTAACCTTGTGAAAATCCCAGAGCTAAAATTCTTTGGGGGAGCCCACAATGCCAAAGAAATAGAGAATTTCATCTTTGATATGGAGCAATATTTCAAGGCAACCAGAACTAACGAAGAGTCAAATGTGATATTGGCCACAACACATCTTACTATAGAAGAAAAACTTTGGTGGTGATCAGAACACAATGACATTTGTAATGGTGATTGTATGATCGATACATGAGAAGATCTCAAAAGACAACAAAAGGATTAGTTCTTTCTTGAAAATGTTGAATTCAAAGCTCGTCGATTTTATCGAGAACTAAAACAAGTTGGTAGTATTCGTGAATATGTAAAAAATTTCTCAGGCCTCAATGACCTATGTAATGGTGATTGTATGATCTATACATGAGAAGATCTCAAGAGACAATTAAAGGATGAGTTCTTCATTGAAAATGTTGAATTCAATGCTCGTTGATTACTTAGAGAACTAAAACAAGCTGGTAGTATTCGTGAATATGTTAAAAATTCTCAAGCGTCATGCTTAATATACAAGACATGTCTGAAAAAGAAAATATCTTCACTTTTATTGAAGGGCTAACACCATGAGACATGATAGAACTATATGAATAGAGAGTGCAAAGTCTTTCGAGTGCCTTTGTTGTAGCAGAACGATTGTTTGATTATGCTAGTGAGAGTCCTAGCTAGAAGAAGAACTCACCCAACAATGCAAACATTATAAAGTCCCCTAGACTAAATGCATAAACTATTGAAAGGAAGCTATATGTCCCTAGGGAGGACCAAGAGACATCAAAAGGAACTAATAATTTATAACTAATGATTAGACCTATCTCATATTTCTTATGCAAGGGACCTCATCAAGTTGGTGAATACCAACATAGGTTGGCACTATTAGCCCAATAGACTTTAATCCATGATGATGACCCAGCTGAAGGAGTTGTCAAAGAAGAGCCCACAGAAGTTACCGAAGTAGGGACAATGACTTTTTTATTAGCAGTTTAATTGTAGATGGAAGAGCTAAAAAATATCCTTGATAAAGATCTCATGTACGTACATTCCTTTGTCAATAATAAAGCTGCTAAAGGTACTATGATAGACTCGAGGGCCACTAACAATTTTATCACAGAAAGGGAAGCTCACCGTTTAGGACTAAAGCTTAAAAAGAATGTTGGCAAGATAAAGATAGTCAATGCAAAAGCAATGCCGGTAATTGGGGTTGTAAGAAGATTTGAACTAAATCTTAGCACATGGATGAGACCAATCAATTTTGTTATGGTATAGATGAATGACTTTGATAGTATACTAGTAATGGAATTCTTGATGGAATATAAAGTTATCCCAGTTCCATCAGCCAAATGTTTAGTGATTACAAAAACAACCTGAAAATGGTCCCTGCAATACTCAAGCAATTAAACACTAGCAACATAAAGTTGATCTCTGCGATACAATTTAGGAAAGGGCTAAAACACCAAGATCTGACCTATATCATTATCTTGTTAGTCACAAATGGAAAAAAAATGAGAAGTAGTGCCACTAGAAATTATAGAAGTATTGGAAATACTGATGTAAAAAGAAACAGCTTGAGTGAGAGATAATCGCAAACAAGAGAAGTTTCACAAATTCTTCACATTTTCTAGAGTTAAATTTCGAATAGAATAAAAACACCACTAATGACCACTTTTACTCACAATTTTTTGATAGCAAGACAAAATATAAGTGAAAAACAAGCCCTCAAAATTTCACTATCCAATTCACAGGGAAGACAAAGTTATACCCAAAACATCGAAGGGTTACAATGCTTGATGCCAAACGGTTTGATAGATTTTGAAATTAAAATTTGCAACTCAATATCCCAATCAAATGAATGAATCTTTGTGTATTTTTGACAACCATGCATCCAATATGTGTAGCAGACATCCTCTAAATTTGGTTGAACAATATGCACGGATGGAGGAGATGTATTCGAATGGGTGCAAGTTGGTTCGTAAGGCTGCCTAATCACAACCTTTGAGTTCAATGGCTACCTTCAAAAAGGGAGCTCTCCAACTTGATGAGTGGTGGGTTTCTTACAGCTTTGCTAGGGATTCTCCTCATATGAACAGAGGGGAGAAACCTATAATAGATGAATGCATGATCAACTCTCACAAAGAATCAAACACAAGTACCCAACTCAATTGGATTGCTAACAATCCAAGTAGAAATTGTGGATTTTTCAAGGGACCTGCAATGCAACCAAAGAATTACGATTTTTTCTATTCAAAACTGTATTTCTGCTAGCTCTAGAGTACCTTAAATAGCCCTCCAAAATAGGGTTGATGTTCAAAGAGAAAATTTCAAAAAAAAAAACAAACTCAAAAAACCCTTCAGAACATGCTCTAGCAAAGAAAAAACCAACTCTTTACTTTTAAAATAATCTACTAACTTAGCATACAATAAATAATAATCTCAAATGTATCTTTAGTTCTTGATTGTAGCCATGACCCTCTTGAAAACCTTCAAACTCCTCCTTCAATCAAAATTTACTTCAACTAAGTGTAATAGAATGTTGGGTAATCACAAAAACACTTGCGTCAAATATCTTTATCCATATTGCTAGGTTGTTCCTGCAAGTCATGTTGAATATTATTTTCTGCAAAATAAAGAGAAATATAAAGGTAAGTTAGCATTCTTTCTTGGGACCTCGTGATTGGACCTCGTGGCACATCAGATACTATGCTAGAAAGTTTACCAAAGTCACTGCCTCCACACAGAGACATCGATTACTGAATTGAAATGATCCCGTGGACTACACGTAATGTAAAGGCACCTTGCATAATTGTCCCACTAGAACTTGCATAGTTAAGAAAACAACAGGATGAACTATTGAGGTAGGATTGATTCATTATATGGACAAAAGCACCATTTGAAGTGCCTGCATTGTTCTATAAAAAGAAGGATAGTAGCTTACGATTGTGTATTATTAGACACTAAACAAGGTCACTATATGAAACAAGTATCTAATCCCATTCATCAGAGATCTCTTCGATAAGTTATATAAGACTAAGTATTTCCTGAAACTTGACTTACGGTCATGTTATTATCAAGTCAGAATTGTTGTGGATGATGAACTAAAGATGACTTGTGTGACTAGACATAGAGCTCACTTTTAAGTTTTCAGTCACAACTTTGAAGCCATAGATCGTCGACTTGATCATCTAGCCAACTCATGCTGGAACACTCCATTTACTGAAGCAACAAGTGTTCGAAGTCATGTCCCCAAAGCTAAATATAGGACGCCTCCTTCCACATTTTATGTCAATTCGATGCTAGACGATTAGGATTAGACGTGGAACATTTTATATATACTATGTTACATTATTCACAACGTTATCACGAGCCAACTTATATTTACCCATCATTATTTGGGTCTTCAACCACAAGGTAACTTCCAATTTCTACCAGTTTAACCAATAGACCAAAAATTTACATGTGCCCCAATAACAACGAGTTACAAAAATTTGAGTCAAATTGACCTCGAAAAATGCAAAAAGAAAAATACTTAATATTTTCATTGATTAAAAATTTTGCTAATCTTATAACTCTTAAAGGTAGAAGTTTAAATTGAATTTATAGAAAACTTTTATAAATTGTTCTCTATGAGTTTGACCATTGATCTTAATCATTATACTACTTGTTACGATAGTGTACACTTGCACTTAGGTGTATTTTTCACAACAATTTTTTGGTATTGTTGTCGGGGAATAATTTTTATAAGTGCTTTTCATAGAATCAATCAAAATTTCTACCCTTTTATTTGTTAGCAAAAATCTAATTTATTAGCAAGACGTTACACTAATGAACAGTAAGGAAGAAGAGTAAGAGATTTAACCTTTTGATCCTAAAATTGATAGTTCTTTTACAAGAAGAAGAATGGAACAAAGAGGTAATTTAGATCAATAAAGAATGGCTAACGAAGCTGCGCAACATCCAATTAATAATAGAAATTGGCCAACTCGAGATTATGCTATTCCAAGGGCGCACAGATTATGTTCAAATATTGCATGACCAATCATCCAAGCTAAAACAATTTGAGTTTAAACCTATAATGTTGCAGATGTTACAAGCCATTGGTTAGTTCAGCATCCTAGCTGCAAAAGATCCTCATCTACTTAAAAATTTAATGGAAATTAGTGATTTATTCACCATGGATTGAGTTTTTGGAGATGTGATAAGATTGAAACATTTTCCTTTTTCTTTAAGAGCAAAGCTAACGCATTGTTAAACTTTATAACACCAAATTCGATAACAACATGGATGATTTGATAGAAAAGTTTTTGAGAAAATATTTTTCGCTAATTAAGGATGCTAAACCAAGGAACAAAATCACTTCATTTAAGCAATTTGATTACAAATCACTATATGAAGTATGGAAAAGATTCAAGGAGCTGCTAAGAAATTGTCCACAACATGAGATACTTGAATGGATGCAATTGGAGATGTTCTATAGTAAACTTGTGGCAAAACTAGAGCTATCATCGATGCTGCAAGATTGAAGCAATTCTAGCAAAGAATTACAATGAACCTTATGAGATTTTAGAGACGATATCAGGAAATCATTATTGCTATTCTACTGAAAGATTAACACCAACTCAAAAAAGTTGTGGGAATACATGAAGTAGATATGTTATCATCAATCCAAGCTCAAATTTCCTCGTTGACAAGTATGGTAAAAATATGCAACATGGAGTCCAACAACTTGCTATATAAATTTCATGCATATATTATGAAGGAGAACATTATTTCAAGAATTGCTCTTCAAATCTTGAGTCATTATGCTATGTAAGAAATTATATTAAGAATCAAAGCTTCAATAGAAAAAAACAATGTCCAATCCAATAGTTACAATCTGGAGTTGAGGCAACATCTAAATTTTAGTTGGAGTTCTCATGGTCAAAATCAAGAAGTTGGACTTACAAGTTACCAAAGAAGCCCTCAAAACCCACTTGGTTTTGCACAATAGAACAAACCTCAATAGCAAGATTCATCATTAGAAAAGTTTCAAAAAAGTTAATGGAGGAAAAAAAGCTACAATCCAAAGTCAAGCTGTATTTTTGAGGAACTTGGAAAACCAGTTTGGATAGTTTACAAGTTCATCAAATAGCAAACGTTGGATCTAAACAATATTGGTCATTTTTAAATTTAAATGGGCATGGGTGTTGGTTTAAAATTGATTTATGGTCAAAATTGATACAAACAGGGTTTTTCTTGAAACCTTGATCCAAAAACACATGTAGCCTCAAGGCTTTGTATAAGTGGTGCTGCGACACTAAAGGTTTTATGGGAAGAAAAATCTAAGTTCACATGTTTGTATTGCGGCACTAATGGTTTTCTTCTACAATACCTAGATTTACGACATGTGTTGTGCCATAACACTATTATGCAAGGTCACAACACTGGCACTATTATGGCACACACACCATGTGTGGGCGTAGCATTGCCTAAGTTCTTAGGGCCTCGATGCTAGCCATTGTTTGGACACCATGACGCCCATGCTCTTGGGACCACAATGCGGCCCCCTATTTTGGCACTATATTTCATGGGTTTGGCAAAATTTTGGGCTTTTCTTAAGGACTTTTTTGTCAACTCGTCGAGATACACTAGCATATTACCGTGCCTTTTCCAATTTGATTTCTATTCCGAGATAATATCTAATCATTATCCATAGAGTTATACAAGGATTCTAATGTTGTTATTGCTATAGTTTCATAGGAGTTTTTTGATTTTGAATTCTTGCTTGAACATATCATTTCAAGTAGAAAGAAGACTCACCACCATATAGGTAGGGGTTTCTTTTATTGTATTTCTCATGCATTATGGTTTTCAAAATTTTTATTTTGTGACAGATCACACTGGCAACCTCAACATGTCTTGTTTTATAGCATATAAATTTTTATATTATGTGTACACTAGTTTTACACATTTACTCTCAACATGTATTGTATTTCATTTGATTTACCAGATGGAGCTTTTGATCATTTTGGACTCACTATTAAGGTCACTTGTTTGCTGTGCACCTTCAAATGAACGAGAAGATATTTTCATATTACACACTATATTTATTAGGGTAGCTCAGGTGTTTTCATGTTACGCACTATATATATTAGGGCAGCTCATGATTCTATGTCACGATATGAAATTTCCTAAACCTTATCAAGATGTTTGTTAAGTTACAATTAGTCTCCAGACAATCACTTCTCTCTCTTATACACCTTAAGATGCTGATATGCAAAGGTTCATGTTTTCTTTAAAAAATGGTATTGACCCTATTATCTAATATACGTTACAATATTATATGTAATACTATTTGCATTACTTGCACTGATGGTTCATAGAACTAGTTTTAAAAATGATAAGGTTTTGAATAATATAATCCATACATGCACACATTTTCTAACCCATGATTTCAATGAATAAATAAACAACCAATTTTTCATGCATTAGTATAGTAATTGGATTTTATTTAGTTTAGTTAGCTAACCTCATATGACAATATTTCCTAGGTAAGAACCATGGTGGTCATAAGTAGCTAATTGTCTTTGGAGTTTTCTTTTATTCTCTTTCATTTGGAGTGTTTTATTTTCCTCTCAGTGAGGACTATTTTGTTTCCTTCTTATAGTTATAGTATGTATTTTTAATTATGGTGTTGCACACTTATATCTGGTGCACACTATTTGCATTTGGAATTAAATTATTGAACCATCTTATATTCTTTTGATCACTATGTGGACTTCATCCCATCTTCTGTGAACTATTTCTTGAGTAATTTGGCTTTATGTCTTCCACAGCGAACCATGACCAAAACCTTGTACTACGTGGTCGAGTACTCCTCCAGGGTTATACTGTTGAACTCAGAGTTTCTAACTCATGTCGTCTCTGATCATAACATACCTAATAAGAGGAACTAATTATACTTCTATTTTATTATGTTTAAAGCTATGTGACATGCCTTAATGTGTTATGTCACTTATATATTACACCTCATCTCTGTATTCTTTTTATTTAGGATTTTGTTTCACTCCTACTCAACTTGTCATCCAATTCTTATAACATAGTGATGTGCTACAGACTCCCTCCACGAGACAATAAGCAAGGAGGCTAACCAATTTTAACTATCTCTTTATCTTGTATGCAATTATTTCAAGATATTTTAGAAGATACTCCAAGCATCCATGATTAAGATTTGGCTAAGTTTGGTCGCTTATGGGAGGCCAATGGATTAACCAATGGTTGATTAAGGAGGCTTTCTTTACTCAAGAGAATACAACCATCATTAAAAAGAAGATCCTCATAATTGAATGCAAGACTTTGCTGCAGCTAGTGGCCTTTGAAATTTATGTTTAGTTATTTTATTTTAACTTGTATTACTTTTAAATGTTATGTTGGATTGATTCAGCTATAGTTTGTCCTAGGCGTGAGTGTGTGTTTGTTTTAAGGGATGTTTTAGTATTTTGGTGATTAGAATTTAACCCTAATTTGTGTTGGCATTTATACCTCACTTAGGGGGCTTTGTGAACATCTTTTGATGAATTGAAAAATAGCCAGTATTTGCTACCTATATTTGCGCGTTGCAAGAACCCACAATTCTATCAAATTATTGACAATATGATTTGAGTGTGTTCGAAAGTTGAGTGTTCATGAGAATCACTCTTCTTCTTTGCCCTTTTTTGCATCCTTCTCATTTCCACTCCAAGAAGTGAAGTCTAAGCAAGGTTGCACAAACTCACAGTTAGCAAGTTGGAGCGCAACCTTGTTCATAGGGTTGCCCCTAAAGTTGAGGGTTGTTTTAGTCAACTTTTTGTATGAGTTTGTTTCCCTCCATCGATTTCATCCTGCCATCCCTCCATCCTTGAGTCAAAGTTCAATCATGATTTGGTTGTTCTTTTGCTCCATCGTCATTGAGTGACAAAGTCTGTATGTCTGAGAAACTTGGCATTTGCTATCGACTGTAGATATCTGTGTTGCTCTAGATATCCATTATTCCATGTTTTAAATTTACCATTCAACAGACACCCAACATACCCATCCAATGGTCAGTCTTCATTTGCTCAATCCATCGAATGACCTTTTTGTTTTCTTTAAAGTCATGTGTCGTGCACGTGATGTAGTACCCCAAATATTTTTCATGTTTTGTTCATGTATTAAATTGGGATAAGTAATATATATGTATATTATACCATGTTCCATGAAGAAATGCGTTAAATCATATTTGGAAAATATAGGTTGATGTTGGAGAATGAGTTAAAGTGTGAAAATGGAAGGAAAAATGCATAACAGAGGATTTTAGAACGAGTGCAGATGACATGCGGACGTGAATTGGCATCCGCAATTACACTGAGCTTCGCCCCTGTACTTTGGGATGACATGGGATGAGACTCTGCGTCCTAAACTCATTTCGAATGAGGTCCGGATGAGGATGGATTGCGTCCGATTTGAATCTGTACAATTTTGAGGCATATTCAGATGACTTGAGGACGATAGGGGACGAAAAAGGACCGCGTCCAAATTGAATCTGTCCAATTCCTGGACACATTTGGACGCCTGAGGACACTACATGCGGACGCCAAACCTCGTCCAAATGTTGCCTGCGAACGGCACGGATAAAGGCTTGGGACGCGTTTTCTCGTTCAAAATCAACTTTCGGACGAGTGTGGATGAGGCCCGAACGACTTTTCTCGTCCGAATTATCGAGAAAATCAAAGAAACCCATTTAAATTTCCTTCTCTTTCTTCCGATTTCGAGTCTCCCTCTACAATCTCTCTCTCCCTTAGGCTCCTACTGCGACGTCCAGTCCTCCCCAATAGGTGTGGAAGCTTTCCACGTGGGTCTCCCTCAATGGACCTCCTCTTCTTGGTTTGAACAATGGTCAGCTTCCTTCTGCAGCTTATCCCCTGTTGCAGCTCCTCTTCTCTCTCTCTCTCTCTCTCGCGTCTATATGAGGTAAGTCCTCTCTTCTGTGCTTCATTATGAAAATATGGATGAGGTGTGTGGAAGTGTGATATTTTTCTGTGAGTGTGAAGTAAACTGTGGTGAGTAAAGAGTGGTATAAGTTTGTTGGACAAATTGGTGGAGTTACTGTGAGGTCTGTCCATCCGTGAAGTGAGTAAGGAATAGAAAACTCCTTGTGGCTGCTATTTTGTTTGCTGTTGGCTGTGGTTTTGATACTGGATATTGAACTGGATATTGAGGTAAAAATTAGAATTGTAGTTGGCCAAAGGAGACCCTACATTACGGGTTGGATTGTTTTGTTGCTGTATTATTTTGCTGAGAAAGATAGCTAGAATGCTAAATATGCTGCTATATTATTTTGTTGAGAGGGATAGCTAGAATGCTATATGTGTTGCTATATGATTTGTACTATCAAATGAGAAAAGATAAACCAAATGCTAAAAGTATAAAAATCTGCAGTTGGAATTGTTTAGAAATATGAATTGTTTGAAGTTGTTAAATATCACAGTTTGGTTGCTGTTGAATGAGACTGTAGTGAAATATGATAGTCTGGAATCCAAGAAATACGAACCGTTCTTCTGCTTGTGTTAGTGTCCTTCAATTGTAAGCATGCTTAGGACAGTTAGAGTATATTGAAGCTAAGCCCTGTTCTATCAATGGACCTGAAGTTGTTTTTCCTTGCTCGTACTTGTTAAACTGTTAAAGAATAACTCAAATTATACTACCATGTTTTAAGCTTCTACACTAATCTAGTTATCATAATGAAATGGCGATAGTTATAGTGTCTTCAAATTTAATTTCGACTGCAACTTAAATTGTTATTGTTGTGTTCTCTCATGCGATTATAGTATGGATTATTGTGGCATTCATGCATCACCCTAGGAATTATGAAACTGTTTACACGTTGTGTGTCATACCTAATATACGTAAATAGGCGTGTGGAGGTTCGGGTGATTTGGTGACATTCCATACTGTAGGATATTCCCACGTAGGGAGTAGTGAGATAGGAGTTAACTACGTGGAATCTAGGGTTCACATTTTCCTCGTTCTGAAATCCCCAACGTCTATAACAAAAGTGAGAATACCGGCTTGTGGAACACCCCCGATGGATATATCTCCTCGTCGGAGTGACTGATTAGGCCACATGACCCTAGGGAGTATTCCACCTTGACTTCCAGAAGAGATATGGTTATCTTCTGTAATGCATTGTGTGATCATGCATATCATGGGTATTGCATTTAAATTCTGATTCTTGCTGGGCTTTAGGCTCATTGTTTTCCCCGTAATGTAGGTGACATTTATAATGATGATAACGTACCAGTGGAGGAGGGGACATTCCAGGATGACCCCTCGTGTTATCAGCCGATTTGACTTGTTGGGTTTGGCTCACAAGGGTTGGGATATAATTGGTATTTTGGTAGGATGGACATTTTGAATATTTTGGTATTATAACTAATTTGAATATTGTCAGCAGGGACTTTTACTTTAAAAACATTTGGAAATTACGTTTTGAAATTTCATTACTTATTCCGCATAGTTTACTCTGACATGTTTTCTTTCAAATGAATTTCGAACCTTGAATAATTTAAATGAAAAATTTTATATGACAGATTAAAAATATATATATAGGAAAATAGTTTTAATTTATCGGGGGGTTACACGTGACATTGTCTTTCTGCGGAAGCCTTCCTTGCTGCCGCAGATACTCGTATCGCTCATTATTCAACGCCATCCATCCATGTGTCCAATTCCATTTTATGGACATTATTTTCACCATTCGATCCTTTTTGTAGAAGCCTTCTTTTCCATCACAGTTACCCATTTTTCTTCATTAATCAACATCATTCGTCCACATGTCCAGTTTCTTTCGGTGGACACTACTTCCACCATCGATCCTTTCCACAAATGCTATTTTCCCATTTGATCATTTCTCTAGAAGCCTTCCTTGCTACTGTGGATACATGTTTTCCCTCATTATTCATCGTACACCATCCACGTGTCCAACTGCTTCTCCGCAGATGCTATTTTTGCCATTTAATCCTTTATGAGGAAGCTTTCCTTTTGCTGCAGACACCAAATCCTTTCCGCTATGGATAATGTTTCCTTTCCACAGCGAATTTTTTTCTCATCTAATGGCCATCCTTCATCGTCCTTCCATTCGATAGTCCATTTTGCATCTGTTCTCTCCTAGAAACGTCCGTTCTTGCCTAATGACATCCACCCTCCCTTTTTGTTATGCTCTTCCAACCTGTGCATCTGTTAACATTTCTGTTTCCATCTACTACATTTCCATGTTACCTTTTACAGAGCAATTCTAGAGCTATCCGATTTTACTTTTGGTTCCAGTGCTCCTTCGTTTGATCATCATCTAGCATTTTAGAGCTCCTACAATCTTTTTTCATCAAAGTATTCAGCTTGCCTTTATTTACATTTCTATTCACACTCCATCTGGTATCAGAGCACTCTAGAGCAATTTCAGAGTAATTCCAAATCCCTTTTAATATTTCATCTGCTGCGTGTATGTTTTCACATCACATAGTATATTTAATTTATCTAAATACTCCTTAGATTATAAGAAATCAATTCTTTCATGGCTCATAAGGGGATTGAGATAGAACCAAGGAATGATCTACCCCTTGAAAGGATCCGACCGTCTGACCCTCGGTCAAATTAAATGACTCATAATAGAAGATGTAAAGAACTGACTATTATATTAGAGAATCCAAAGCCCAAAAATGTTAGGATTGACATATCGATCCAACAATAATACCAAAATAGTATAATAATAAAAATTCAAAATGAAATTGTTCATGCAATGACGGTAACAACAACCATGATATGAAATACAATAGTTCAAACTAGAAAGTAAAACTAATTAATGTACTAAAGTATCTCACCAAAGAAAGAAGTACTAAACAAATAAAAGAAGTAAATGACAAGCAGCTCAATCTGACTCTGGTCGCTCACTTTCGCCCTATCTATGACCTAAAAAATAGATAATCATTGGGTTGGGCTGACTATATTCAAATAAAGATTTCAAGTGCTATATTTAGTGTATTAAAAATAATAAGTTTGCATGTAAGTAGTAAAATCATGTTCCAAAAACTATCAGTAAGGATAGGTAGAAAAATAGTCTTCTATGCTAAGGTAAATAATAACATGGTGATTGTCTCAATATAAAATCGTGAGTGAAAAAAGAATCACTCACCGACCAATATTATTGCCATATGCAAGGAGAAAATGATCTTTAGATGATTGTGACATAAACAACAAAAGATTAATGTTAGGGATTTCATCTAGGGACACAACATTGTGAGCATCCCTATAACATGCTCACGTAAAGGAAAAACACCTACTCAAACCTTAGTATATGCACAACAAACAACGACCCTCTGATAGGTCAAGCAAACTCAATGCACGTGACTAGTATGAACAAAAATAGTAAATTACATGTACAAAAATAAATGTGTAGGAAGTACATATATGAATTTAAAATTGACATGTTATAAGATAGGACATGTCATAAATGTACGAGATATAACTCAAAATAAGAATTTCAAAAGCCATGTTATACACGTCTAAATATAATAACGAAAACTTGTACTTCAACCAATGTCTACCACCTAACTCTGCTAAAACCGCATCCAAGGACTCAAAATATTTCTTTAGATCTCGAAGCCCATAGTTGAATACACATTACGACATCTCTAAAACTGTTAAAATGATTCTTAGATCCCATAACTTGGATAGCAATTAACTTTGAGACCAATACAATAAGTCTCAACAAATGGCCTAATTGGGCGCTTATAACTCTATTTTATATAGTTATTATGATAAAGTTTTGAATGAATTTTTGTAATGATTGGAAATTTGTCAGATGAGTATGTTTAATTTATTATGGAGAAATAAATTATATTATTGATAATAGTATGATGCATTTCGTTTATGAATGAAGGATTTATTATGAATGTTAAATTTGGTAATTTAAGACGAATGTTAGTATTTTAACTTGTTATCTTATTGTTGAGGTTGAATAATTGAATGGAAATAGCTTTGGAAAATTATGTTGGAACTGTTAAGCTGTTTAGTGAATTTTGGAAGGAGAATTTCGTGTCAGAATGCAAGAATTTTAAGGAGAAAATATGGATATGTGGGTTATTGGCACTGTGCAAGAAATTGTTGGAGTAGGATGAGAAATATGCTTAGGGGCCACAACAGAGTGGAAAGGAGGGGAAGCAGGCACTGTTGGATATGAGGTGGATGACTTCGGACCGCTGGATGGTGACCGCGGAAGAGATGCTGATCAGCAAAAAATGCTGGGATTGGGCAGAGGGAAAGCCTTGATCATCGGATGGAGAAGTGGGATTTATCGTGGACTGTCAGATAATGGAACTAATGCTCCTGCGGCATGAAAAGATTTTGTGGCGAGAGGAACTCAACCGTCAGATGAAACACACAGGGAAACAGGAATTGTTAGATGGAGGAGGAGAGATCTCATTGGTTTGGAACACGGCCATGCGATTAGTGTAAAATTTAAGAATTTTTAAATGATTTTAAAATACCATGGGTAAATTTTTCATAAAATTTTGGTCAAAGATAATGAGTTGACTCATTTTGTCGTTTAGCGAGCACGTGTGCATTTTTCCATCAAACGGTCAAATTGGATTTTTTTTCCGAGCGGGAGTTTATTTTTGGAAATATGTTTTAGTAAACTATTTTGACTAATTAACTATTTTCAGTCGGCGTTTAAACGAGTCATGATTCGAATCAGATTTTTTTTAAAGTGGGATTTGAATTGGAATTGGTAGAATATATAGATTTTATATTATATAATATATAAATATATAAAATAATTTTATTATTTTTTATTGGGTAAATAACACTGCAAACCCTATAGTTCTGGATCAATGACAAGTCAAACTTTGGAGAAATTTTTTTAATAACTAAAACCCTGAACTATGAGAAATTATCGCCGGCAACCTCGCAGTCAAGTTTTTCGTCCAAATCCGTCAAATCTAATTCCTCAGTTAACTTGAAACGTTTTCCTCTCAATGTCGATCTCGTTCGTCGGCGTCGATTCTTAAAATCGATGTTAGTTCTACCATATAAATGAATTTCAAACTCGAAGATTCAAAAATTTCGAACTTTTTGACTGTAAAACGACGAATATTGAAGGAGAACTGTTTGTTTTAGGTTAAAAGACGATTTTTAACATATAACGGACGTCCGTCATACTCTGACGGACGTCCGTTATAGGTTAAAAATCGAATTTTGTCCATTTTATTTTTTATTATTAATAAACAAATATTAAATTACCGTTTTACCCTTAAAAAAATTGTCAATATTATTTTTATAAGGACAAAAGAGTAATTTGACAGACAAGTGGGGGTACAGTAGTCTGCCACTTGTCTATCAAATTACTCTTTTATCCTTATAAAAATAATAATGACAACTTTTTTAAGGGTAAAACGGTAATTTAATATTTGTTTATTAATAATAAAAAAAATGGACAAAATACGATTTTTAACCTATAACGAACGGACGGACGTCCGTGAGAGTATGACAGACGTCCGTTATATGTTAAAAATTGTCTTTCAACCTAAAATGGACAGTTCTTCTTCGAAATTCGTCGTTTTACAGTCAAAAAGTTTGAAATTTTTGAATCTTCGACTTTGAAATTCATTTTTATGGTAGAACTAACATCGATTTTAAGAATCGACGCCGACGAACGAGATTGACATTGAGAGGAAAACGTTTCAAGTTAACTGAGAAATTAGATTTGACGGATTTGGACGGAAAACTTGACTGCGAGGTTGCCGGCGATAATTTTTTATAGTTTAGGGTTTTAGTTATTAAAAAAAATTCTTCAAGGTTTGACTTGTCATAGACCCAGAACTATAGGGTTTGCAGTGTTATTTACCCTTTTTTATTTTAAAGAAAAATCGGTTAAAATGAAAATAGAAGAGGAGCTTCTCTGCCTGCGGTATCTTCTTCTTCGTTGTCTTCATCGCGGGCGAGAGAGAGCTTCGGCCGAGGAAACGATTCTGGGGGGGAGGGGAGGAGCGAGCCGCGACGACCCGGCGATTCCAGCACCGATGGAAGCTTCGTTCAGTCGGGTCCTTCCGTTGCGGGCGGTTGAGGGGTCTGTCTGAGGTGACATCGTGGAGTCAGTCGAGGCAGGTAGCTAGGGCATTCTCGGCTTTGATTTTCTTCTGCCATTCCCATCGATTTTGGTGAGTAATGCCTGAACTAGAGTTGATTTTTGATTCCTATTTTGGTTCTGGATTCCACCTTGCAATATTTAGGTCTCTGAAGTTTTGTTGCTGTCTTGAATTATGTTATGGGTTAGCGCAAAGAGTAAACAAAAGTCTCTGGAATTAAAGAAAAGGAAGATAGGTGATGCCAGAGTTTACCCCAGCGATTGTTCTTACAAAAAGGAAATGCAGAAAGGTAAAACATAAATGAAATTCACACTCTTCACACCCTCCCATTCTTCTTCTACTCTTTTATACTTTCTGGTACTTGCAGCTCCCTTCACGTCAGCTTCCCGCACTAGAGCTCACGCTGGCTGATCTGCCGGTCTACACTTCCTGGTGAATATGCTCTTCGAACCATTGAGCTGCTGGTTGAAGAAGAACTGGGTTGGTTCTCCTGAGTCGCTCTCCTGGTTTTCCTGCCTCTCTTTCGTCACTGGCCCCATCTTGCATAATTGAAGTCATAATAGCCATCCCCCCTTATAGCACCTTGTCCCCAAGGTTGAAACAATGGAAAGCGCTCAGTGATGAGGGACGAATCAACCCAACGTAGCATCGTCCTCAGATTGATGCTCCCACTAGACCAGCCAGTGAGTAATCGGAGTATTGCCGCGCTTCACCATTCGAGTCTGTAGAATAGCCTTTGGTGATTGTTCAGGGGCAGATAAGAACTCTGCTGGAAGGGAGGGACTGAACACAGTTGAGGAACCCAGCTATTGTTTTAGAAGGGTCATGTGGAAGACAGGGTGGATCCTAGCCGAATTTGGCAAAAGCAGTTTATAGGCCACTTCTCCTATGCGCTCCACGACTTGAAACGGACCGAAGTATTTTGGGGACAACTTATGAGCTGAACGAAAAGCTACCGATAGTTGACGATAAGGTTGTAACTTCAGGAAGACCATATCGCCAACTTTGAAGGAACGCTCAATTTGTCCTCTATCTGCAAACATCTTCATTTGAGCTTGAGCTTGGGCAAGGTTTTCCTTGAGGATCTTGTCCATTTGATGGCAATCACACAATAAATGATCAGCTGCTTCTGTCCCGGAAGTGGAATAAGGACCCAGAGCCAACATAGGTGGTTTGAAGCCATACAAGGCTTCGAAAGGAGACATCTTTGTGGCTGATTGTAGAGTGGAGTTGTACCACCATTCTGCTAGTGGTAGCCACTGCCTCCATTTGGACGGGTGAGAGTGAGTCATACCCCGTAGATACATTTCTAAACACTGGTTAACTCCCTCAGTTTGCCCGTCAGTTTTAGGATGGTATGCCGAAGACAAAGCCAAATCGGTGCCCACAATTGCAAACAAGGATTTCCAAAATTGTGAAATAAAAATCTTGTCCCTCTTTGAAACAATTTGCAGAGGCATCCCATGTAGCTTGAAAATATTATCCAAAAAAATTTGAGTGACAAGCTGTGCCGAGAATGGGCGAGACAAAGCAATAAAATGGCCAAATTTGGTGAAGCGGTCAACCACCACCATAATACAGTCAACTTTATCCGACTTTGGCAATCCCTTAATGAAATCTAAGGAAATGTGTGTCCAGGGTTGATGTGGGGTCGGCAACGGTTGAAGGAGGCCAGGCAGATGAGTATGTTCATGCTTACACCGTTGGCAAGTATCGCATGACCGAATCATTTGGTGAATATCCTGTGACATACTAGGCCAAAAAAAATGCTGCTTGGCCCTATGAATGGAGGCTTGAATTCCAGAATGACCTCCATTGGTCGAACTATGTAGGTGAGAAATTAATCTTTACCGAATATTGCCAGAGGAGCCTACTACCAGCTTACCCTTGAAACAGAGAATTCCATCAACCAAAGAGTAGAGATTTGGCAATGGACAATATACTAACAGCTCAGCAATAATGGCCTGAGCCCATGAATCCTCAGAGTAGCTGTCAATGATTTCCAGCATCCATCTTGGTTTAACAGAAGACATGGCTAAGCAAGATGTATCTTGATTGAGCCGAGAGAGGGCATCTGCAACTACATTAGAGCGGCCCTGTTTATGCTGTATGACATACCAGAGACCGAGAAGCTTGGTTAGCCACTTCTGTTGCAGAGGCGTGCTGATGCGTTGCTCCAACAAATACTTGAGTGAGTGATGGTCAGTTCAGATAAAAAATTCGGCCACTTCCAAGTAATGTCTCCACCGTCATACCGCTGCAACCAAGGCTAATAGTTCCTTCTCATAAATGGAATAGCCCAAGTGTCTCTTATGGAAAGGCTTGCTAAGGAAAACCAAGGGTTTCCCTTGCTGCATTAAAATAGCTCATAACCCATAGTAGCAAGCATCTGTTTCAATGACAAAGGCAATTGTGAAATCAGGCAAAGCTAACACCGCGACACAAGTCATAGCAATTTTCTACTGATCAAAAGCAGTAGTGGCTTCCATCGACCAACCAAAATTGTCCTTTTTAAGCAAGGCTGTAAGGGGCTGTGCAATATTACCATAGCCGCGGATGAATCTCCTGTACTAACCGGTGAGCCCCAAGAATCCTCTCATTTGTTTCACAGAGGTTGGTATTGGCCAGTTGGACATTGCTATAATTTTGTCTGAGTCAACTGAAACACCCTTCGATAAGATGATGTGGCCTAAATAAACCACCTGGGCTTGGCCAAATGTACACTTGCTGCGCTTGACAAAAAGAGTATGGCTTTGCAACAAATCAAAGACAGTTGCCAAATGATCATAGTGAGAAGAAATGTCTGTGCTATAGATTAAAATGTCGTTAAAGAAGACCAGTACAAACTTCCGCAAGAAGGGCCTAAAAATGTCATTCTTTAGTGACTAAAATGTAGCCAGAGCGTTAGTTAGCCCAAACGGCATGACACGGAACTCATACAAACCTTGATGGGTTTTGAAGGCAGTCTTATGGCACTCAGAATCTTTTACACGAATCTGATGATAGCCTGCACGTAAATCCAGTTTAGAAAAAATTGTGGACCCATGCAGTTCATCCATGAGCTCGTCAATTAGTGGCATGGGAAATTTATCCTTTACCGTTAAGGCATTTAGTTAGAGGTAGTCAACACAAAACTGCCACTGCCCATCTTTTTTTTAATTAGCAATACAGGGGAGGCAAACAGACTATTGCTTGGAGTAATAATACCTTGCTGTAGCATTTCTTATACCAGCCGTTCAATTTCAGCTTTTGTGAAAATAAGGGTAGCGATATGGTGCCAATCGAAATGGTTTAGCCTACTGAAGTAAGGGAATGGAATGATCATGGCTGCGGGAAGGGGGAAGCCCTTTGGGTTCATCAAATAAGTCTTGGTACTGTGACAATAAAGGAAGCAAGTCCGTTGGCACTTCTTGGTTCTTTCTAGGTATTTCGCTGGCCAGGGACTGAACTGCTATGATTCTATAGTCCTGTTGTTGAATCCAAGAAGAAAATGATCTGCGGGACACCTCATCCAGTAGAGTTGATGCAGGCACAAAAGGAAGTCTAAGCTGTGAAGAATCAATAGAGATCCGTAAAAATCCATGAGGCAAATCAAATGTAACCAGGCTGACGGCATTAATCCAATCAATGCTAAGGATCACATCGCTTCCTTCCAACTGTAGAGCTCGAAACTCAAAACGGAAAGAGTGATTTTGCATTTTTCACTCCACAGGTTCAATAATTGCATGACTCACAATTTTAGCACAATTTGCAACGGTAACCTAAACTCCTTTGGACTTATCCATTTGCAGGTGGAGTTTATCAGCAATAGCTTTATCTAGGAAACTATGAGTGCTGCCAATGTCTACTAAAATGGAGATGCAAGTACCTCGTAAAAATCCCAAAATGCAGAAAGTAGAATGAGAAAGCTCCCCTACCAGGGCGCTAAGTGATATTTCTATAAACTCGGCCGTATCAGAGATAAGTTCCCTTTCTATACTATCCTCCCCTTCTATAACACCATCCTGTGAATCAACTAAGATATAGTTTATGGAACTGTTTTTGCGTTTATGCCCCAGAAAATATTTTTCATCGCATTTAAAACAGTGGCCTAGCTTAATTTTTGTTTGGTAATCTCCTGTAGACAGTTTCTGAAATTTCTGCATTATCTTGTCTGATTCTAACACAAGATCGCCAGCTGGGGCCAGTGGTAAAACTGGTTTATCAAGCCACTTAGAAGCTACAAACTGTTTAGCTTGCCTGGAGACCTTCTAAATTGCAATCTTGGCCTACTCCTATAACAGTGCCACTTCAAATGCATGAGACAATGAAACAGGTTTAGTGATTTTAACCATAGCTTTAATTTCATCTTTCAGGCCACTGGAAAATAAGGAAATGAAATAATGTTTAGAAATTTTTGGCATTGTTGGCAGGGCCAGTGATTTTAAAGATTCAAAGCGCTTTATATACTCCCATACTAAGCCTGATTCAACTAGCTTACTGAGAGTCTCAATTATATCTTCTACTGTAATGTCAGAAAATCTCCTGGTTAATTCAGAAGCAAACACCTCCCAATTCGCTCGGGGATTACTGGCCTTGAAGCCATCGAACCACTCATCAGCTTCATCCATCAAGTGTAGCTCAGCCATACTGACCCACAAATGATCAGGTACTAAATGGATTGCAAAACACTTCTGAGCCTTTCTACTCCATACTCTAGGTCCATTGCCTGAAAGTATTGGGAAATCTAACCATGGAAGCCTAGGCATCAGGGGAACATCTGGTCTGAAATTATCTTGGTGCCTGGGAAATAAGGGAATTGGAGGAGTAGACGTTTCCCCAGGAGTTGGCGTAAATAGCTGTTGCTGCTTTCCCTCGGTTTTCTACTGGAGTAATTAGTCCAGCTTCTTGTTCAATGTTAACATGACCTCATCGTGCTTAGCTTTAGAATGTTCAACCCGCTCCCCCACTATTCCATCTTCTCCATCTGAGTGCAGAGGGAACCGACTACTGATTTCAATTCTTTCAAATCTCCATCCACCCGCCGCCAATGATCTTCGCCCTGCTTAAAATGTGTTTCGGCCATCCTGATCGTAGTGGCTCTGATACCAGTTGTTATGGGTTAGCGCAAAGAGTAAACATAAGTCTCTGGAGTTGAAGAAAAAGAAGACAGGTGACGCTGGTCTTTCCCCCAACGATTGTTCTTATAAAAAGGAAATGCAGAAAGATAAAACAGAAATGAAATTCATGCTCTTCACACCCTCTCATTCTTCTTCTACTCCTTTATACTTTCTGGTATTCGCAGCTCCCTCCACGTCAGCTTCCCATGCTAGAGCTCACGGTGGCTGATCTGCCGGTCTGCACTTCCTAGTGAGTCTACTCTCTGAACCGTTGAGCCAGTGGTTGAAGAAGAACCGGGTTGGTTCTCCTGAGCCAGTCTCCTGGTTCTCCTGCCTCTCTTCTGTCACTGGCCCCATCTTGTATAATTGAAGTCGTAACTAATTATTGGTGCTTCGACCAGATTGGATTTCTTATACCTGTTCTGTCAATTTCGAGTTATAGATTTTGTTCCGATTCTGAAGAGTGTTGTGTGGTTAAGGTTGAAACACATGAGGGGTGTTCTGTGATGGTCACCGAGAGCCCTATCCTATTTTGCTACGGGTTTTGGCTGCAAGAACCGAGTGGGACGAATTTGGCACCTTTTCCTTGTCTCGATTCTGTTATGTTTGTTGTCCAATTTCTGTCTTGCTGCAGTTGTTGGATTTTGAATTTGGTTTTGGCCGTGTTTTGATTTTTATTTCTGGTTTGGGAAATTTTGGGGATTTGTTTGTTGATTTCCTGTGCTACGAGGAAAGATTATTTTGTCTAGTTGTTTTGGGTTCTGCCGAGAGTCAGTTTTTGAGAAGTGCAGGTTGGTTTCCTGTTTGATGTGTTGAACTGTGAGGGAGATGTTTTGTTTTGGGATGGGAATTATGGATATGTTGCTGTGTTAAATTCCCTGTTTTGTTTCTGTTTGTTGGGGTTAAAAGTCTGTCAATTTGAAGAAGTGTTGGGTTGTCAAATTGTTGAAGACATAACCCAAGGTTAGTTGTTAATGATGCCTTGGATTATTATTTTGGTGTGCTAAGTTGACTTGGTCCTCTCAAAGTCTAAACCAATGTTGTTTTGATTGGTTAGTTACTGTGACGTTGTTTTGGGTAATTAAACTAAGGATATAGTGCGCTGTTAATGTTGGTAGATTGACTCTTAGATGAATAAAGTTGTCTATGCTTGAGTGATAAGGTTGGAGATTCTGTTGGGATTCCTAGATTGGGTTTTCAGGTTAGGACTCGAAGGTATCCCTAGGAACTGTTTTGGATACTCGTCTTGTTTAAGACTTTTTTGTCATCCCTGTTTGATTGATGGGATGTTGAGACCGAACTTGTTGTAGGTTTTGGAGGTGTTAAATGTTTCGACTTTTTGCTTACGACAGAGCGTGGATCGGGTTTGTCAGTAAGGGTGTCGTGGTTGTCATCGAGGTAGGGATTTTTATACTTTATGCACTGCATTGCATCATGGTTTTCAAAACTACTATTTTGTGGACTACCCATCTGAAAACCCTATGAGGACTGTTCGACAGCATGTCATTTTTTATTATTAGTATGTTTTCTCACGTTTACATTCCGTACATGGTTTAGTGGTGATAATTATATATATATATTAATGATGTGATTCTGTGCTTGTATTTGGGGGATGAATCCTCTTAATGTTTTAGGCATTTTCGCGCTATAGCATCACGAAGCTATCCCGTCAACCTTCGGTTGCGAGAAAGTTTGACAATTGTTACGTACATTTGGAGGATAAATCCTCTTGATGCTTTAGGCACTCTAGCGCTAAAGCATCATGAGGTTATCCCTGAAACCTTCTACTACGTGAAGGTTTAATATGTATATCGGGAGGATGAATCCTCTTGATGCTTTAGGCACTCTAGCATTAAAGCATCATGAGGCTATCCCCGTAACGAATTTTAAGTAAAATATTTTAACGATCGGATTTTTCTAAAAGAACTTTGATTTCAATTGAAGGATTTTAATAGGGATTTAGTTGTTTTATAAAAGTTTTAAATTTAATGCATTTTTTAAAGTAAAGAAAAATCGAGTCGTCACAGTTGGTATTAGAGCAATTGTGTTTTAAAAACGGTTCTGTAGACTGCCTATCAGCGCAAGCTTCGATGTGCAAATACTCTATCAACTGTAAGTACGCTAATAGAATTGTTTTAAGTGTTTACTTAGTTAAGCATTTTAATTGTAGCTAAAAGGATAGCATGGTTAGAGAACGAGTTGGAGATAATTTTCTGGTTATTTATAAAGAGATGATTTTATTTAAGATATAGTGTAGTGATGTACATGATAGAAGATAAAGAATACTAGAACTGCTTGGAATTTTATGCAGGATGTATGAAATATAGCTTTGGGGGAGTGTAAAAACAGGAGAGAATCTGAACAAATTTTTTAAAATAAGAAAGAGGAGATAAGTGAAAGGAAAATCCTATGCAAACTAGACCAAATAGATAATTAAACGGGGTCACCCAGGTTGCAAATGACTGATAGATGATAGAATTGTTATGGGAAGGAAGAACATTAAGGACTAATGACTAAGGACTAAGCTGAATTAGGAGGATGATACTCTCAACAATTGGAGCAGCAGTCCCAAAACTTGGAAAGGTTTATAAGAACGAAGGCATAAAAGGAAGATAAGAACAAAAATGTAGAAGATAAAAGATAAAGGAAAAATAAAAAGAGAAACTACATACGGGTGTCGAGGAATAAATCAAGACGGTGGAGGACATAGTTGCACATGCTAAAACAAGAAGTGTTAGTATAAGAGAAGCAGATAAGGGTAGCATGTGCCATGTTTATGTTGGATAAGGGCTTGACATCTTGGCAGGATTCTATCAAGATAGCTAAGGTTGTGGCTGTAATGATTTGGACAGAATTCAAGAGATTTTTCTACGACACATATTTCAATCACACAATGAGTATGAAGACATTGGTGGAATTTACTCAGCTACTGCAGGAAGTCTCGGGTTCAGAGTATGAGCACAAGTTTGAGGCGCTATCGTGGTTTGCCTCATATTGAGTGAACAACAATGAGCACAGAGTACAACACTATATGCAAGGACTTAAGACAGAAACTTTCAAAGGAGTTGTGGTGTCGGGAACTCAAAACGTGGCTTAGTCTGAAGTGGTATCAAAAGCTATTGACATTGAAGAAGTAAAGGATCGGAGTTCGAAACGGAGTGATTATGTCGTAAGTTTTCAGCCACATGCACAGAAATGGAAACAGAAACAGAAACAGAGACAAATACAGATACAGATACAGCAACAGGAACGAAAACATGAACAAAAACTAAGGATATAGATACATACACAAATACAAAAACGGAAACAAAAATGAAGACGAATACGAAAATGGAAACAGAGATGGATACAGATACGAATACGAATACAGATACAGATACGAATACAGATACAGAAATAGATATGGATATAGAAACAGGAATGGATACGAAACATATACGGATATAGATATAGAAACATATACAAACACAGAAACGGATACAAGTACGGGTACGGAAACATAAATGGAAAAAGAAAAAAAAATGGGTACGTATACGAAAAGGGAAACAAGACTGAATGAGGATCTAAGAGATAAAATAAATAGTAGATTGATGGGAGTGTGAAAGCGTCCAATTCAAACTATGGAGTAGAGTAGCGACTTAGAAGAACGAAGAAACAAACAATTAACATTGTCTAGAAAGAAACTGAATGTAGAAATACTGTTGTGGTGAAGCTTTCAAATAAAATTAATGTAGCTAATGAAAATTTGAATGAAATGACGTACAAGTACTACAAGAAGACTATGGATGAGGAGAGGAGAACCAGTTCATGTTAGCTTGTGGTTCTAGAAACAAAAGAGAAAGGAGAAGGGGGAATCGGGCATTTGGCCCGTGGCCATTTTGTGAAGAAAGAAGAGAAGGAGAGGGAGGTGACAAGAGAGGAGTGGCGAGCTTGGGGTTGGGCTTCACCGGCAAGCTCGGGCTGCCAGCTTCCACGCATGCAGGAGGAGTGGGAAGTCGCAAGTTAGGGCTCGATGCATCTTGGCTTGTAAGGACGATTGGTGTTGCAAATCGTCGGGCCATGGTGAGTCGATTTTTTCTATTGGTGTTTCCTTTCTCTCCTTGGCATTCTGTTGCTAGACAATTCAAGGAGTGGCCGTGAATTGTTCCGGCTAGGAATCGGAAGAGGGTGGAGCTGGCGGTTCATGAGGATTGGCTGGGGCAGCTTGCGGTTCTGTCCAAAGCGGTCCATCTATGGCTGGTTCTTGCTTTGAAGAAATCGATGGTGGGACGTGCGTGGATATGGGAAGGGAATGGGGAAGACAAGGCATGGCCTGTGGCAGGGAATGGTGAGTTGTGCCTCTCTGATGAATTAGGAAGCAGCAGAAAGGGGATGGCTGGCAGAGGAAAAACTGAGATGAGAGGGGAAGGGCATGGAGGAGAGCTCTCGGGTGAGCTGCGCTAAGAGTGAAAAGCTCTCTGGAAGGCAGAGCAGCGAGAAAAAAATGAAAGAAAGAGTGAGAAAGGGAGTCTATGAATGGAGAACTTCAAGTGATGAGGTGAAGGTTGAGTGTTCTGTGAAAGGATAATAAGAGAAAGAAAAGAGAAGTAGAGTAAGGAGAGTGTTTTGTGTTAGGGAAAGAGTGAAAGGAAAAGTGGATGGTTGCTTTCTTCTCCTATCTCTGTGATTCTTCAGATAAATGCTCTCTCTTCCTTTGGGTTTGATGCTCTATTAATTGGATGCTACTTTTGTTGCTTGCTGCTTATTGGTTTCGTGAAGTGGACATGTTGTGTATGTATGCTAGATTAAGTCCTCCTGCATTGATGAAGTTAAAGTTAAATGTTCTGTAATTTCTAAAAGTGTGTTACTATGTTGGATGTTTTAATTAACGTGAAGAATGGATCTATGCTCTGTTGTCTGAAGTTGGAAGTGAATTGTTATCTGTCAATTGTTCTTCTATATATATGTGATCTGCTGAGTTAGTGTTAATGGATAATGAAATAATGTCCTGTTTAGCTGGATCTTGGTTTCTTAAAGTATTCTCAGTGGATATATTAATTATGTATGTTTGGATAGTTGTATTTGCTGCTATTGTTGAGGGTTTGATTTGTTAATGGGTTTGGGGAGGATCTACTATTGGTTGGTTATTTGGCAATTGAGGATAGTATTATCAGACGTTGAAGAATATGAATTTGCTTTGTGGTTAGTTAATGCTCCACCGTTGGTTGCTAAGTTGTGAATATTGGAATTGTTAAGTGTTAAAGTTTATAGAATTCGATGAAAAGTTGTTAATGATAAATGTTTTTAATTATGAAGGTATTGAAAAAGAGAAGAAGGATAACGATTTAGTGTTAATGCGCGATAAAGCTTAGACGTAAGAAATTGAGCAGAGTCGTTGGACAATGGAGGCCCTACACCATTAGCAGTGTCTTTCCTTTAATTGTTTGTTTGCATTTCTACTATGCTCTCATATAATGCCTATGTTGTTCGCACATTATTAATTTAATCTCTAAGCATGTTTAGGACGTTAGCATATTGTTATTGTTTTCTTTAAATTGCCAAACATGTCTATGCTGTTATTGCCTTCTTTAAACTACCAAGCATGCCTATAGCGTTATTGTTTTTTTTAGATTGCAAAGCATGTCTATGTTGTCATTGCTTCCTTTCAATTACTGAGCATGCCTATATAGTATGCTAGTAAACTTTCCATATCTCATACTTTTATATTATTGTGATTCCTGCTTTATGTCTCATACTTTATGTTGTTGTGATCACTGCTTCTCATTGACATGCATCACGATAATGTTTTTCATTGACATGCATCATGATAATAGAAACAAGTAGGAAGTGCCACCTCTGGGTTGATACTTATATGCATTCATGTGAGGAAAATGGATAAATGAAATGAATGAAAGGAAAGGAAAGAAAATTGGGAGTTGGGAGATGGACGGGTAGTTTGAATCTAATCAAGTAGTCTAGACTAAGCCCCTCCCTTGTCGGGTCCGGGAGTAGCTACCCTAGCTGGTTAGAAGCTGATAACAAACTATTCCCTCAAACATAGATTCCTTTAATCTCTCGCTCAACGTACGAGTAATGAATGAATGAAAGAATGAAACGTAAAGAAAAGAATGGTTTGGGGTGGACCCATTCCAAAATAATGAGTTAGAGGCATACATCATACTGCATACCTCATTTCTTACTAGGCCTTGGGCTCACAGTTTGCTAATGGTATAGGTACACACACGAGATAATATGAAGGAGCAGTTGATGAAGGATTTGCATGCGGGATTTGTGGCTAGTTAGGCTAAGGAAAGTAAAAGAGAAAAGGGATTTGTAAACATAAAATACCAGTTCATTTAGTGTCTTTTAAAATGAATGATTTAGGCTTCCGCTGTAAAATGAGAAAAATGGATTTTATAAATAAAGTATTGCACTGTTAATAAAGATTTAAGTAACAAGTGTTAAGTAAAATATTTTAACGATCAAGTTTTTCTAAAATAACTTTGATTTCAATTGAAGGGTTTTAATAGGAATTCAGTTGTTTTAAAAAAGTTTTAAATTTAACGCATTTTTTAAAGTAAAGTAAAATCGGGTCGTCACAAGTTGTGTCATCGCCGGGTTCTCGTCGACAACTCAAGTGACATGCTGGATCATTGGATTGCCGTCATTTGTATTCTTTCTTGTCTCATGAGGTGTTGATATTGGCCGATAGCCACCTTTCTCTGACTTGTGCTGGGGCGGTTACACAAGTTATGTTGTGGCTTTTGGTCCACCGACAACTCTGGTAATACGCCAGATCTTCGAAATGTATCGGTGGTGGTTACGACTTGTTGACACATGCGAGAGATCATACCATCTTTCGATGACGAGTGACAAATGGGTCCTTGAGTAACCAACCTTTTTCACGGATGACGTTTTCATATGGAAAACAATGTTGGCATATTTTGTGATTATAACTGTCTAGGTATCCAACAGATTTTAATAAAGCCACATCGAGGGCCATGGGTCGGATTTATAAAATGATAAAGAGTTTTTGACTGTTTAAAATTCATGTATGGAAAATGAGAAGCATAAAATGGTTTTCACAGAGGAAGAAAACGATTTCATCATGCATTGCATTTAGAATAGATTTCCCTAATGAGTTGTCTCTCACCTCTTAGACTATATTTTTCCCCATGTTAGGGTGTAGATCCAGTACTCTAGTTTTGCATGTGTGGCAGTGGAGCGATACTTGTATTTATTGGTGGTGCTTCGATCTCCCCGTGGATGGGTGGAGACTCGTCAGTTCAATCCCTCCGTTCATGGTATGTTGGGATTTATTTTTTGGTGTTGTTTGATTTAATTCTTGCACAGTACTTTCATTTATTATGCTATCATGTCTCTAGTTGATCACTCTGTGGACCCCAACTGTAATACCCCGATACCACTTTTTCTGTGTACGCTATGTAATCAAATTTTGAAGATAATTATATATTACATGTTGTATTTATACGTGTTAAAGTATGACGGGTAATTATGGGAAAAATATTATGGGATAAAAGTTTAGTTGGAAAATGTGAGGAAAATGACATTTTGTCCTATGCGGATGCCTGTTGACGACTCGAGGACGCATGGTGTCATCCACAAATGCATGGAACGTCGGCCTGAACCTTGGGATGACTCAGGACAAGAATCTGCGTCCTAACTTCACTTGTGTCATGGAGTTTCGGACGAGTCCGAATGAATGCGGATGTAGGTTAGTCACGTCTGATTTGAATCTGTCATAGTCTAGACACTTTTGGATGCATGCGGATGAGTGCGGACGTGACGAGGCCTCGTCCAATTTGAATATGTCCAATTTATGGACACTTTTCAGATGCTTGTGGACGCTACGTGCGGACGATGCGTGCGAATGCTACATGCAGACGCCAAATTGCGTCCAATGTTGTCTGCGGACGGTACGGATGAGGGTGGGGACGCCATTTCTTGTACGTGACCATGATTTTGCCTATGGAATTTTACTAATGCGGACAAGACCAGTGTGTCTGTACTCGTCCGAAAGATCATAGATCATCAAAACTTAGGATTTAAAATCTGACAACTTGTCGTGTAGTCATTTATTTAACACTCTCCGGGCAAAGAGGACCAGCCTCCATGCCTAGACCCACGTGGGGAGCCATCCTCCTCCATCCTCCTAGGCGTACGACATCCTTAGGTAAGCCCCTTCTTTTAATCTTCAATCATTCCTTCTTATGCAGAGTCTGTATCCCCTTTTCTTTCTCTACATTCTCCTCTCCCTTGTGTCCCTTTCACTGTGTGTGTAGAGTGAAGAAGCTGTGGGTGCAAGAGTGAAGCTGGGAGTTGAAGGTTTAGCTGTCCGTGAGTCTTAGTTCATACAACGGAAGTCTTTTACAATTTAATACTATAAACCCATTGTCTAAATAAACATTTAAATAAATACATTAACTTAAAACATTTATTTGAAGTCATAAACTCTTAAAAGCTTTTTAAAACATTTTATTTCATATTCGTGAGTCATAACCACAGGTCAATGTCGCCAACAGCACAAACATCCACACAAGAACACTCCATCAGCTACGTCCATCAACAACTTTATCCCCCTATTGGCTCCATACCTACACCAACAAGACTTAACTATGAGCTGAACGCTCAGTACGTGATATAAACATAAAACATAAATTTCACATACAATTTCTATAACATAGCATAAGGTTTTCTGTTTCATTTCTCTTTTACTGTTTACGTCTTTTATCATTTTTTTGTTTGTTTATATGTCGGACGTATCAAACCCGATCATACAAACATTCATTTACTATTTGTGTCTTTTATTGTTTATTTGTCGGGCATAACAAACTGGACCACAGTTGTTATATTTAGTTTCTGTGCCGGGGGCCCACAAAAACAACTTAATTACGTATCTTACTATTTTCATTTTGTTGTCTCATACTCTTTCAGTCTTTTACTATTTATGTACCGGGCATGACAAACCAGACCACATAAACATCTGTGTCGGGCGTAACAAATCGGACCACAATTGTTATCTTTGGTTTCTGTGTCGGGTGTGACTAACCGGTCCACAAAAACAACCCTTTATGTATCTTACTATTTAATTATGTTGTCTGAAGTCTTTTACTGTTTATGTGCCGGACATAACAAACCGGACCACATAAACATCTGTGCCGGGCGTGTCAAACCGGACCACAGTCATTATCTTTGGTTTCTATGCCGGGCGTGACTAACCAGCCCACAAAACAGCTATTTACGTTTATTAGTATTTCGAGTCTTAACATTGTTGTGCACATACAATCATATCTAACGTGTTCCTTAATCGTATCCTTAAACGTGATCCGTCCTATCTAAGGAAATAAACTTAAATATAATAAACATGCAAACAAACAACATACATTTCCATACAATAACATAACTTATGCATTTATTAAACAAACATCAAACAAAACCCTAATTTCTTGTGATGTAGGTCCTTTCGGACAAAGCACATGCAGTAGCAGGTACCTGAAATCCTTAGCTTTGATGGTTTAATACTTTAAGTTTCCTTCACAAAATCTATCCATCATTAACACATATAGCTATTAATAATTAATTTCCAATAATAAAATCTCCTAGCTTCAACTAACATGTCTCCTAATATGTCCATAATATTGAAGAACCTTATTTTCCAACAATCCTAAATCCCCAACTCAACATCTTAATTCTCATAATAATCAATTGGAAACTCAACTAATAATTCCTATAATTCCTAATATCCATAATATAATTTCCTACCATTCGGAAAAACCAGCCTCATATAACCTTAACCCATTAATACCTTGAAAGAGTGCTGTTACCTTAAATATCAACGCAAATAGTGAAACCAAACTCTTCCCTTTTCTCCAGAAATTCATAGTCTCATATCGTCCTTGGTTTCTCTTCTCAAAATCTCAACCAACCACTCACTCTAAAACTCAACTCCAGCATTTCGTTCACAGCACTCAAACCTCACAATTTTCCTCACAATATTTTGGCTGAGTTTTCCCAACTTTTTCACTCCTAGAATTCATGCTGCCCACACCTCATATTTATAGAAAATATTCCAGCAAACTCTTCAGTATCCATTCAAAGATAAAAGGCCATGAGTTATGCATTCCATAATTGTCATCCGCGTAAAGACCCATTAATGTCCAGCAACCTTTCATTATTCATCAACCCTTCGACATCCATACATTTTAGAGGGCAATTCGCTTCATCTTGAGCATCAGTTTAAAACTCTCCAGATGACCTTCATTAACTGGTGGAAGATCAAGCCGGTAGTTCTCCATCAAGGCAATCGACCGCCACAAACAACCGTTGCATTTTTATTCAGAAATATCACTTATTTATGCCGGTCGATCGACGCTGGCTGATCTATCCATGCCGAATGTACGCAAACAATCAACTGCAGTTCACTCCCTTCAGAATTTGTTTTATTCACGTTATCCATGTATAAATATATCATTATTTCTTCTTTAATAAAATTCAGGTTGATTTGATCATAATCAACCGCACCTATCAATGCCCATCTTCAATTCTTACTTTTGTTTACAAGTTGATCACACTGGTTGATCTCAATCAACCACCATGATCAACCTCTCCTTCAATACCCATATTCCATACCTATTTTATTGTTTGCAGGTTGATCACACCGATTGATATCAATTAACCACCATGATCAACCACTTCTTCAAACAATCATCCGCCAAATTCCTCTCCAAATATACATATTCTAAACAATATATATATATGGGAAATTAACACTGCGAACCCTCTAGTTTGAGGTTAATGATGAGTCAAACCCTGGAGAATTTTTGCCAATAATTAAAACCCTAAAGTATTGGAAATTCTTACCGGCGACCTCGCAGTCATGGTTCCCATCCAGAACTGTCAACTTTAATGCGACGATTTTGTTGACGCCAAGAACCGTCAAATGGAGAAGAAGGATGTCAATTATTTGGGGCCGAGGGACGTCCCGCTTGCCTGTTGAAGACAGACAGTGGTTGGAGTGGTTATTGGGCGATGGCAGAGGATCTTCATTGGCCGTTGGATCGAGAAAGGATGTCCCACCCTCAAAATTGACGACCAGAATTGAATTTGTCAATTCTCAAAGGTGATGGTGGATGATCGTCCATAGTCGTTGGATCGAGGGAGGGACGTCCCCTATGGAGATGACGGCCATGATTGAATCTGTCATTTTCCAAAGGCGATGGCGAACGACAATTTTTAGTCGTTGGATCGAGCGAGGGATGTCCATGGATCGAAATAGACAATCAGGATTAAATTTCCTCAATTAAGACGGACGTCCCTATTATAAAATGGACGTCTCGCAACCTATTGCAGACGTCCCTCATCGAGAAACAAACGTCCCTCAACCAAAACTATGTCGTTTTACTAGCAATTTACCTCTCTCGTCTTAAGATGTCGTCGTTCAGTATGACATGGACGTCCGTCTTAATACGAGGGACGTCCATTTTCGATCGAATTTTATTCTCTGAACCCTAGATATTGCAGAGAGAAATTTTGACTTTCTCCGACCAACTCGAACTTCTGATATCTATCCTCATGTTTGTTGAAGCAGAAAATGGCGTCGATAATCGACGTCCTTCATCTCCGTTTGACTGTTCTTGGCATCAACAAAACCGAGTCGTTAAACTTGATGGTTCTGGATGAGAACCGTGACTGCAAGGTCGCTGGCGAGAATTTCCTATAGTTTAGAGTTTTAGCTGTTAAAAAAAATTCTCCCGGGTTTGATTCGTCATTGACCTCAAACTAGAGGGTTTGTGGTGTTAGTTTCCCTATATATATATATATATATATATATATATCTTCATTAATATATATATAGCACTTTTTCTCCAATATATATATAAATATATATATACCTATGTCCTCAATAAATCATTCATCCAAACTATTCAAACTTAGATGTCCAAATATGTTTCACTTGACTAATGTCTTAAATTACGTAAGTTTTTCTGATAAATTCTATATCCTTAACCTTAATATTAATTAGCTCTAATCTCTTACAATATCCAAATATGTCCAAATATATTTTCCCTCAATATTCTCAATTATTATCAATCCAATTGATATCATCCAATATCACTAAATAGTTCTCCAATTGACTTCAATCCTTCCCTTAATCTAACTATGAACATAATGGGGTATCATAATTTACTTATTCCAAATGTATTTTCTCTTGACCAATATCTTTACATTGTCTAATTCAGCTCCTATCATTCCAAAATCATCACATAAGCCTTGTGCTTAGCTCAATGAAAATTCAGAATACTACAGTTTGTGGAGTGAGTGGTTATCTGCAATGGAAGCATTGGTGTCCATGGATGTGAGGTAGAATCTGCGAAATGAGCTATGTTGCAAATTGTGATTGGCGGACAGTGTGAGTATATATTTGTAGCAGATATTTACAGTGAAAGTGTGAGTGTCTATAAAAGCATTGGTGTCTATGGATGTAAGGTGGAATAAGCAAAAGAAGGTACATGGTAGATTGTTATTGGTGGACAAGGTAATTGAATATCCACAACAAAAGTTTTGGTGTCTGCAGATGAAGTGGAATTTGTGGAGTGAGGTTTTTCTGTGACAGACTTGTTAACGTGACAGATTGTTATTGGTAGAAAATGGGAGCGGATATCAGTATAGAAGCATTGGTGTCTGTGGATGATGTTGAATTTGTAAAAAGACTTGTTAACATAACAGATTGTTATTAGCAAACAAAAGGAGCAAATATCTATAGTGGAAGCGTTGGTGTGCGCGGATGAGGTGAAATCTATAGAGTGAGGTTTTTTTACTGAAAAATATGTGAACATGTAGATGGTTATTGGTTGACAATGTGAGCAAGCATATATCCGTAGCGGAAGTGCATGTGTAATATCTCAATTTTTCATTGAGCTAAGCATAAAGCTTATGTGATAAATTGGGATGATAGGAGTGGAATTTGACTATTTGAAAATATTGGTCAAAAGAAATGTATTTTGAATAAGTGAATTATGATGCTCGAATTATGTCCATATTTAGTTTTGGAAGTGATCAAAGTTATGGAGAATTGTATGATGATATTTGGAGTTAGATAGGACCATATAAATTAGAATTATAATTAGTGAAATTAGTAAGAGAAAATATACTTGGAAGTATTTGGATATTGTAAGGATACTGTAAGGACTGGAAGTTTGAGAATAATAAGGTTCTTATCATTTATTGGAAAATGTACTTGGATATAATAAGGTTGAAAGTATAGAGTTTATATTATTTTGAGGGAATATTGGATTTAATGAAGAATAGTGTGAAGGAAGAATGGTGAAATATATGGTATATGTTGAAGGTTTGGATATTTGGAAAAGTGAATTATGGTTGATTAAGGGTAATTATATATATATTTATATAAATATATAGGGTATATACATAGATAGGTGTCACGCTAAGGAAGTGATCTGGAGAATTAATCGATAGCAATTAATTAGGAAACAGTGGTCGATCGAAGCGGTCAATCGACAAGGTGTCGATTAACCAGCATGTTAATTGGAAGTTGTCTGAAGGATTGATGGCGATCGATCGCCATGGAGAAGAACAGCCGGCGTGATCATCCGCCATTTATTACACGTCATCTAGAAGGTTTACCCAATACCTGGAATCATAGGAGACATTGTTAAATGCGTCTGAAGTTGAAGGGATTGACATTATATGTGTTTGGATGATGAAGAGTTTCGTAACATCTGGAAGGCGAAGAGTTGTTGGATGATGAAGAGTTTCGTAACATCTGGAAATCGAAGAGTTGTTGGACGATGAAGAGTTTCGTAACATCTAGAAGTCGAAGAGTTGTTAGACGATGAAGAGTTTCGTAACATCTGGAAGTAAAAGAATTGTTGGACGTCGAAGGGTTGCAAGTCCTTTGGCTTTCCATCTTCACATTACTGCAAGTCCTTTGGCTTTGCATCTTCACATTAATGAACATTAATGGACTGCATGTCCTTTCGCTCTCCATCTTCACATTAATGGGCATTAATGGACTGCATGTCCTTTGGCTTTCCATCTTCACATTAATGAGCATTAAGGGACTGCAAGTCCTTTGGCTTTCCATCTTCACATTAATGGGCATTGATGGACTGCATGTCCTTTGGCTTTTCGTCTTCACATTTATGGGCATTGATGGACTACAAGTCCTTTGGCTTTCCATTTTCAGAGAGTTAATGATGGGTCAAGTTTTGCAGCCTATAAATAGAGGGTGAAGGGTGTGAAGTTTGGGAGAGAAGGAAGAGTGGGAAACCTCTGCCAAAATTTGGAGGGAGCTGGCATGAGGGACTGCTATGGATATGGTTGAGTGTTCTGGTGTTTCTGCTGGAGAGTGAAAGTTTGAGGAAGAGTTGTGAGAGTCTATTGAGGTTATGTTTGGAAGGTACGCGGCTGTGATAAATATTCTAGAGATATTAAGAGAGTGATACCGTAAGGGTAGGAGTATGTTGCTGAGAGGATGCAACATTTCATGAAGGTTTTTGGAAGAAAGAAAGAACATTTCTGTGAGGAGTCTGGGTTCGTGTGTCTTCTGGTATTGACGAGGAAGAATATCTAAAGGCTAACGTTGTGAAGCTAAGGACTCCAGGTAAGGAATAATGCTTGTGTTTTGTCTGAAAGGACCTACATCGCAGGAGTAGGATTTTTGTGTTAACCGTAGTTTGCTCTCTGAAGAATGCTGCTTCCATAATATGGTCATTGTTCAAAGTAATTTTCTGTATGATGTGGATGATAGGTTCTTTGTTATATACATGCCTTTAGTGATGGTTATCTGGTTAGGTTGTATTCCTACATTAGTTTACTAACAGTTGTGATGAAAATGGTTTTCTAAGATGATGGTCTATGATATAGGAAAGTTAGATTAATAATAATATAGTTAATTTGTATAGGTCCCCAATTCATATTCAAGTGGTGCATACCATAGGATAGTGCTTATACTGTTTAAGACTAAGTTAGAAATAATACGTCAAGGATAGAGGATTAGACGTATGATGTTATATTGTAATAGGAACATGTTTAGTATTAATGTTATAGTTGAAACATAGTATTGTTTGTTAGTTGTTTGTAGTATTGTTTGCGATGTATCAACTGTTGTGTGTGACACTCATGTAAACATGTTATAGGATTGCACGTAATGCATTGCATGGACTAATAATGAAGAAAATAAATAATGTTTCCTACGTGAGTTTGGAAATTGAAGAGGTTGTTCACATGTAGAAAACAAGTCGTTTGAGTAAGTTCGAAAACTGAAGAGGTTGCTCTTACTCAACCGGGGGGGGGGGGGGGGGGGTGTGAGTTCAAAGACTACGGAGGTTGCTCTCACCCAAAAGTAAATGAATGTAATGTAAGTGGGATCATTTTTAGTGAGTTAGAAAACTGAAGAGGTTGCTCTCATGTAAAAATGAATCTAAGTGGTGAGTTCAGAAACTGAAGGGTTGCTCTCACCCAGCTTACAGATATATCAGGCTAATACATGTAGAGTTGTCATAGAGGTTACAATTGCATTTCATGTTATATTCCTTACTGGGCAATAGTCTCATTCTTCCTCCTATGATTTAGGTATGTATGAGATCAAAGATAGCAGTAGTTAATGAGGGATTTTTACGTTGCGGGCTTGGCGGCTGGTTAGACTAAGAGATTTAAGAAGAGATGTAACGTTTGGTAATAATATTTTTGAGGAAAGTAAACCTTTGTTATAGTATTTCATTTTTATCAAGAAGGTTTTCAAATTGTATTTAATCATTTTGGTATTGTAAATACAAGTCTTCCGCTGTTGTAAATGTTTTTAAAGTTTTACAGTATGACATATTTCAAGTGATAAATGGTTTAACAAAAAGGAGTTTATTATGCACTTTTTGTTTAAGCTAAATTTCAAACGAAAAGTCTTTCGCTGTGATTTTAAAAGAAAAAGTTTTCAAAAATCGTTAGTTTTAAATTGAAAGAATAACTGGGATATTACAACGTGTGTCCACAGTAAAGGAGCATGCATCTGTGTCAGAAAGCACACTCGTCCGTAGCAAAAAACACACGTGCCCACTGCAACTCTATGGGACCAATTTAGGTATGTTCGTGAATTTTTTTGACTACGAATATATTTTTGAACTACAAACAGATTTTCAGACTGAAAAGGAAGGTTGCTGATCTATAAAAAAGGAAGGTTGGGATGAAACCCTAATCGTCAATGTATCAGGAATTGCGAGAGTTTGTGTTCTTCCTCTCAAGCTCTTTAAAGGTATGTAATTTGGATTTGTTTATCATTTATAAGATGGACTACGATGATGAACAAAATTGTAATTAACGAAATTGTAACGACTAAAATTCCTTTTTAGACGAATTTAAAATGATTAAGGATATTGCTTAGCGTATTTAATAATTATCGAATCGATCTATTAGTAGAGTATATTATTTTATGATTACAGAGATTTAATAGGATTTTATGGTGGGATTATTATTGGCATAGGAAGTATTAATTATGGGGGAAAGGTAATAATAGATAATTTAGAAAATATTGATGGATTATAACAATTAAAATTTGGAAGAAGTGTTGGATGTTATTTGGTGGAAGAAAAAAGAAAAGAAAATAAAAAGAGAAAAGGAGAGAAGAGGAAGGGTTGCTGGCACGGTGGGAGAAAATGGGTTGGGAAAATGACAAATCAACCATCATAGGTTGTGATCAATGACAACTCAACCACTATGGTATTTTTTCTAACAAGTTAACCACTGACGTATGGAAAAATAACAAAGCAAACATCGCGGTTACGTTCTCCGTTCTCCGTTAACAAGTTAAAACTGCGGTGTCTCGCCAAGACACTGCGTAAAACGATGGGTAGTAAGTTACTACCTAACCTAATGCTCTCCCCTGGCCCCGATTATCGAATTTGGCAGCTGGAGACTTGGAAGCTGGCGATCGGAAAGACCTAGACACTGAGATCGGCGATTCGAAACTGTGATGACGACTGCGAAGGTGCGACGACGACTGCTAGGGTTTGACGAGCACCACGAAGCTGCGACGGTCATTGCGAGTCTGTGAAGCTGCAACAACGACTACGAACCTGAGCGAGTGCGATTTGCGACGACAAGTTGACGACTGAGATTTCTCACCTGATTCCGGTATAGTTTCATTGCTTTGCTCCCCTGTTTTGATTTCTGATTGTGGTTTGATTGTTGATGAATGACTGATTTCTGATCAAAGGTTAGGGTTGATTTGTGATGAATGTTATTGGGTTTTGCAATCGGCTTTTACAGATTGCTTAGTGCAATATGTAAATTGCATTACAGATTCAATCTGTAATGCAATTTACAGATTGCAATGATGCAATCTGTAATGCAATTTACAGATTGCAATTTACAGATTGCAATCTGTAATCCGTTCGTTTTTTTTTTCACATTTCTTCCTGTGTAATTATTTGTGGAGATGTTATGGTAGTGGTTTGCATTTTGGTTCTTGGCCCTTTCCAGAAGATCAAATAGGTTGAAATGAAATCACTCATAATGAAAGGCAATCAAGTTGTACCTTTTTTATTAGTATTTCTTCAATTGGCAGGGAGAGGAACCGAGAACCGATGGTTCCGGAATCGGAACCGACCTTGGTTTTGGGTCTGGTTCCAGTTCCCATCGGTTCCAGGTTCGGTACCGACTTCTCGGAACCTAGAACCGACTATTCGGTTCCAGACGGTCTGGAACCAGACCCGAAACCCGATTTGCCCAGCCCTATTTGTACATAAATTTTTGTTTTTTTACTTCAATAATTTTCAGTCGTTACAATTGTAGATATTATTTGGTGATGTTTTGTCATATTGTGGTGAAAGGATTTTTTGTTGTTTACTTTGATTGATTTATATACAAGAGACTATTTGCGTAAATACTATTATACTGACTTATGACATTTCGTTGGGTTATTATACTACAGGTTGGCGAATTACTCAGGGAGCACAATCTACCGAGTTAGGAAATTGATGCAGAAGCGTGGGCAAACAAGGGGGAGGCTAGTGAAAGAAGAGCAACTGAGGTGGTGGAAGCCGGAGGGCGGGAAGATGTTCAACCCGACGCGGTGGAAGAAGTTCAACGAGCAACGGCGGTGGAAGACGAAGAACAAGTAGAAGCAAAGTTATTATTCAAGACAGATGATGGCAAAAGACGGTATGAAGAAGATGTAGAACACCGTGGCATTATTGTTTCAAAAATAGTCGATTTTGACTCTTTCACAGAAATGGGAATTCAACATATGTTGGAAGAGGCTGGATCACTCGGGTTGTGTTAGATGGGGCGCACTTATTGTGAGAGAGTTATTAAAATGTTTTACGCAAATTTCCAACTGTCCGAGGAGCCAGTAGAGGTGCAAACGTACATTTTTAGACGGGAGTTGAGATTCACTCCCAACGATGTCAATAGAATGCTTGAATATGTGATAGACGGGATAAGCGATGAATATTATCACATATCTAAAAAGCCACCATTTGTCAAGCAAGGAGATGGGATAGCAGTTCTTAAATTGTTGGACCGGGATCCCGAGGTTGCCCATTACAAGAAGCCAAAGGCTAATAAGTTGAATGTAATAGCCCGAGTGATCCACCTGATATTGACGTACACGATTTGGCCTAGGATTGGGCATTGAGACCATGTTACCAGCATGGATATTTATATTTTAGAGAAGGTGTTCATGGGAAAAAAGGTGAACATTGGATATATCATTGCGAAGCACATGCAAGAGGTCGTCAACAACCCAACAATGAGCCTACCGTACAACTAGCTGATCCAGAGTATAGTTGGGCAGTTTGGGGTACCCATCTCTGGGAATGAACTGAGAATTGAAGCGACGGCCAATAACACCTACAACAAAGCCAACTTGGATCGATTGGGCATCACTCAAGTTGGAGGCGAATTGTTTTGCAAGTCAAAACAGAAGGCAGCACCTCCACCCCTCACAGAGCCTCAGTATGCAGGCACCTCATATGAAATGCTGCCTCCTCCCCGCTCAGAGACTCAGTATGCATATGCAGCCCCCTCATATGAAATGTCGCCTCCTCCACAATCATCACACTTTACTGCGATGCCTGAGGAGTCGTCTGCTTGGATGAGCAGAATGGAAGAGCTCCATCATGCGTCGATGAGCAGAATGCAAATGATGGAGGAGCACGTGCAAATGCAACAAATCCTGCTACAAAAAGCGAATGAGCTCGCAGAAGAGCGGTGGGGCATTGTACAACAGTGGCAGGTGCAGACATTAAAGAGCCAACGCAACGTAGAGCAGTGGCGTATGCAAGAAGTGGACCTCGCTGCAGCGAGGCATAAAGAAGCAGAACAGTGGCAAATTCAAGAGGCGGATCTCGCAGCAGAGAGGTATCGCCAAGCAGAACAGTGGCATGTTCGAGAAGAGGAGCGACATGTTCTGGATGAGGAGCCACACCGTCAGGTGTTGGACGCACTCAAGAGACGTGGGAGGCGATTAGCCTGTTCATCATCCTCGTCGTCGTCCATGGACGCACCTGATGCCACATTCCGCTTGTAAGTTATTTATGTTGTACACAAAGTCCAGTTTTTACTTTATTTTTGTTGCACATGATGATGTGTTGTTGATTTGCAGGGGTGCCGCCAAGGAGCACCTGGAGCTGGGGAGGTCCAACCTCGGCACAATAGAGCTGTGCGCATGGTACGTCTTTCATTTCGTTATATGTGTGTTCAATCATGTTCATGCAAATGTTAGTATCTCGACGTTGTCACATTTGTTTTTCAGCCTATGGAGCTCATGTCCTCGTTCAAGATGTATTTCCAGTCAAATACACGTAAGAACAAAGAGACGTGCGCAATTCTTGGGGGAAAGTTAGAGGGCGAGCACTACGTCGTCACACATATCATCTTTCTGAATCAAATTGGGACGCCAAATACGGTGCGAACCCATCTTTGTATGTTAGTGTATAAGCTATTATCTTACTACTCATCTGAACTTATATGCAGTGTATTGCGACCGATGAACAACCGTATTGGCATATCATCAGGAGAAGGATCTATTGCAATTAGGGTGGATTCACGTAAGTCACCATCTCGTTTCTCTGAGTTATCGTGCATGTTCATGTTCTCTTGAGATAATCTTATGTCTTGTTTACATTGTAGACACACCCAAAGCAAGGGTTGTTTATGTCGTGCGTTGACCTGCACACTCAATATGCGTACTAACGATTGTTGTCAGAGTCAATCTCTATCATTGTAACTCCATCAGACAAAAAGACGTATATACTTTCTCTTGTGTAAATTCTTAATATTGCTTTCCAAGTCACTGACAGACAATTGTTCCCTTTGCATTGCAGGCCGTATGCCATCTATCGGTGTACGAGCGAGGGGATGAGGGTGCTGGCAGAGTGCAATCTTGAAGAACAATTCCACGAGCACGAGCGTGCAATCTTTCATTATGAGGGTGACTTGTACGCTACTACAGACGGAGTTCTCTTGGACCCACATGGAGGTTTACATATCGAGGATTTGCGCCCGCCCCTGCCACCGCCACCGCCATGGTCCAGAAAGAAGGCGCCATAATTTATTTCAATCAGTTCTGTTGTAGTTTATGTTTAGTTTAATTTGTGTACATTTGCGTTGTAAATGATGTGTAGTTAAAGGATTTTCGTTGTTGATTATGTTTACTTTAATGTTTGTACATTTGCGTTCTACCTGATGTGTAGTTTAATGATTTCCGTTGTAGTTTATATACTGGATGAATAATGTTTGAGACGATACTGGAACTGCTGTGGGGTTTTGTGCAGTATGTATGAGAATTACGTTGTGGGAGTAAAAAAACAGAGGAGGTTCTGGCAAAAAATTTTTAGGATACATTTGCATAGAACCATAGCCACATTTGCATACAACCATTGCCATTTCCAAATGAGTTAGAATACAAGAGAAAATGCCAAGGGTATTTTTGGAAATGTGGAGTGGGATTATTGTGTTTGGTAAAGATTAGAGAGGAAATTATGAGATATGTGGGTATTGGTCATTGCTGGGAAAAACAAAAGAATAAGGAAAGAAAAAGGCAGAGGGCTGTAAACCGATGTAAAAAGTAGAACGAGTTGCGGGAGATTTGGAGAGATGGAAGCGACTCCTGCGGCAAGGGATTTTATTCTTGACGAAGGAGAGCGACAGGCGAGCGTCTGGACGACGTCGTTGAGCACAGGCGAAAGGGGACGTTCCCGTCCGACCCATTGAACCGCTGGGCGCATTGCGAGCGGGTGCAAGTTTGGGGGAATGAACACTCCCGTGAGCCCGTGACCCTCCTTTCCCGATGACTTAAGGTAAGTATATGCTGGTTGTGTTTTGGTCTTATCGGCCCTACAATGCAAGGTATTAGGTGGGTGTTTTTTTTCCATTTCTTTTGCTGATTAATAGCCTTTGTTGAGAGCGTTATTCTACAGATTGAGTTTTGTTTTCCGTTTGATTTCTGCTTAATGGAAAATACTGAAATTGATTCTGTTCTTTGGTCTGGTTCCGCCGAGAGACATTCTTGAGAATTATGTGCTGTATATTGGTTACGGCTTGATGGGTGTTGCTGAAGGTTTGCTCTGTTGCTCCAGTTGATTTCTCCATTTCTGTTACTGTAAGAAAAACATTGTGAAACTAGTGTTCTGTTGGTTTGAAATTGCTTTTTGTTCAGTATAGAATTGATAAAATTGGTTGAGGATAATGTCCTGTTGGTTGGAAATTGCTCTCTGTTCTTTTACTACCATGAAAGATGTTGCTGAGGTTAGTGCTCGGTTGTGTGGAATTTTATACTCTACTTCGGTTACGGCTTGATGAAAATTGTTGAGGAAAGTATTCTACTGATTGAAAATTGTCCCCTGTTTCAGTTACTGCTCGATTTATATATTGTTGACGATAGAATTTCTGTTGACTAGGGTTGTGTTATTTACTTCGGTCATGGCTTTGATGTAGATTATTGGGAATAACACTCTGGTGATCAGATTATTGTTATTACTCTCACTTACTGCTTGATGGATAATGCTGGATTGGGTCTGTTATTCTATTTTCCTTCTACTGTCTTGATAGCAAAAATTGAGGATTTATGCTCTGGATATGTTCTTTGTTACATGGATTTTATTTTATATTCAGTTATGGCCTTGAGGAAACATTACTGTGAATAATACTCTATTGTTTGGATTTTGTCATTATTTTATCTTGTTACTTGATGGCTGGTAAATAGATAAAAGATTGCTAACCCATTCTTGTTTGATTGATGTACTGTTTTTGTCCTTAGAAAACTTGCTAAGGCTGATTCCTTTAAATTATTGAGCATGTGGAGGATTTGTTGTTACTATGGTTTGATAGTTGCATTATGATGTATGTCCATGCACGAGTTTGCATTTAAGGAATATAAAATGAGGATAAAATGTACGTAAATGGTGACTAAGGATAGGCTACCCCAAAAGGGTGAGCCAGTAGGACATTAGCCCATTAACTTGTTTTCGACACAACCCGGAACTGACAGACACAAGGGGCACCTAGGATGCTATGCATTAAATTGCATAGCAGCTAATAGAGGACTCTCAAAAGGGTGGAGTCTGTTTTCACAAGGGCCTAAGACTCTCTCAAAAGGGTGGAGAAAAGTAGTGTGTGCACCCCACTGTCGAGTCTATTCATATCCGAAAAGGGATAGATAAATGAAGGAGATAAAATGTACGTAAATGGTGATTGGGGACAGGCTGCCCCAAAAAGGTGGGCCAGTGGGACATTAACCTGTTAGCTTGTTTTCGGCGCAACCCAAAACTGACAGGCACAAGGGCCCCCTAGGTCGCTATGCATTAAATTGCACAGTAGCTAATGGAGGACTCCCAAATAGGTAGAGTTTGTCTTCACAAGGGTCAGAGACTCTCCCAAAAGGGTGGAGAAAAGTAGTGTGTGCCCCAATGTCGAGCGTACTCATAATTGAAAAGCGAAAGAGAAATGAAAAAGATAAAATGTACGTAAATGGTCACTAGGGACAAGCTGCCCCAAAAGGGTGGGCCATTGGGACATTAGCCCGTTAGCTTGTTTCTAGTGCAACCCTCAACTGACAGGCAAAAGGGCTGTCTTGGTCGTTATGCATTAAATTGCAGAGCAACTAACTGAGGACTCTCAAAAAGGGTTGAGTTTGTCTTCACAAGGGTCGGAGACTCTCTCAAAAAGGGTGGAAAAAAGTAGTGTGTGCCCCACTGTAGAGCCTATTCAAATCCGAAAAGTGAAAGAAAAATGAAAGAAAAGAAAAAAAGAAAGAAAGATAAAAAAAGAAAGAAAAGATGAAACAAGTGTCACGTCATGTCATGTTCATGGTCACATGTGTTACTTGCTCAGTCTTAAACTTATAGATGAACCTTCCATTGTAGGTATGCATATTACAGAGGAAATGACAAATGCGATGTCACGTTGAGGGAGCTTGCTCATGATGAAGACTTGGTCATTGTTGGCTAATTTCACGGTTTATTTTACTGTTTTATGGATTGAATATTTTATACGAAAATTGTAAAGGATTGTTAAAACTTGAGTTTTGGTAAGAAATGTATTTTAATTGATAAAGTCTTCCGCAGTAAAGATTTCTAAGTATGGTTTTTATTCCAATGATGTTTAAATGACAAGTACAAGATTTTAATGATTTTTGAAAAGGTATGGTTAATTGCTAATTCAAAATATGTTTTTATTTTAAATGATTTTAAGTGCCAAGTTTTAATATTTGAAATTTTAGAAAAAAAAAATAAAGAAAAAAAATACATATCACAAGAATTTACTACAAAATAAGTTTTACAAAAATGGGTGTTACATAAATAATGACAAGAATCATGAGAGCTGAAACTAAGTTTTCAAAGCAAAGTAATTGATAAATTTCTATTCTTTTTATTAATTCAATCTTTATTCATCTCAAGGAAAATAAGCATGTTGGAAACAAGTTAGAGCAAAGGTTAGATAAGATTGTGAGTGCACAGATTTTACTAAGAATCTCAGGTAAGTAATGTTTGCATGCATTAGGTCTTTCACCTACACCACAAAGTGCTAGAGTATTTATTTCTCTTGTTTTTTTACTGCTTTGTTTATATGGACGTTGATCGAGGATGTATTACTGTGATATTAGACGTTGATTGAGGATGTGTTTTGGCTTTGCTTGATGCTTTGATTTTGTTAACTAGAATGAATACAGTATGATAGCATGACGTAAGAACTTTGGATATGTATTGTTGTTTGTCATGCATGTGATAATAGGTCAGACTGTTATTATATGTTATGTTTTGCATGTAAGATCACTTATGTGTTTCATGTATCATGAAAAATATTTTCACTAAAAAAGACTGAAAGGCTGAAAGGCTGAAAGACTGACTAAATAAACGTAAATAGTCTTCGTGAATGGAGTACAAGTTGGTTGTCCCCCATGAAGTGGACCTAATGGTGTCACTCTCTCCCCTAAACTATATTACACACAGTGACTAGACTGTTTAGTGGAAGAAAAAGAAAAGAATGATGATTGAAAAAACATATTTTTATAAATTCCATCTCACATTCATGTTTGTGACTGCAATTTTTCCAAAAGTATAATGACGTTATTTATCAAGGAAGAAATTGTGTTTAAGAATGTGTATTATGGTACATATGTCTATTTATATATGTACACACGCATATGCACAGAATATCAATTTATGGTAAAGGATATTAATAAAATAAATAAATAAGATAATAAAAAATCGGACAGAGGTTGAATTGGAGAAACAGACTTGCGAATTGGAAATGTCTTTTGAGTTTTAATAGACGTTGTCATTTGGAGAAGATGTTTGCTGTTGAGAATTCAGGGGTTACATTCAAGGGAGTAAACAGATCCGCAAAAATGTTTGGGAAGAGCAGAGGATACAATGACCATTAGATTAAAATTAGTGGAAGAGTTTATAGTGGTTGGATGGGAGAGGGACAAAGGAAAAGATTCCTTTTGAGAAAGGAATGTGTTTGTGGGAGAAAGGAAAGGAATGGATGAAATAATGACTGTCAGATGAGAAGAGTGGGCGAAGGATCGACTATTGGATGAGAGAGGGCAGAAGGAAAAGACGCTTCCGTGGGAGAGAAAGATTCTTTGTGGAAGAGTGGGGGATCGTTGGATTAAAAGGGTGAACGAGACAAGAGTCATTGGACCAAGAAAAAGATACTTCCACAGAAAGGAAAGATTCTGTGTGAAAGGAGGAAGGATAGTTGGATTTAATTAAGGATGAAATGTGGACTATCGGATCAAGGAATGATGTCTTTGGAGTGCAGGAGGAAGAGAAAGACATTGTTATGTGAGACACTAGAGGATTAAACGTTGTCATTTGAATTGGAAGCCACATAAGGAAATGCATCCATGGAAGGGAACGTGCCCACAAATCTAAAAGGACGTCATCGTTTTAAAGGAAAAACACATTCATGGTGAAATAATACGAGGATAGGAACGACGTCGTTTTGACTAAAGGAATCTGGTTAAACATTGAAGTTGTAGGAGTTTAAACGTCCGTGGATAGAAATGCTTCCAAAAATACGATGTGGCATGAAATGATTGGTTTAGTGAGACGAATATTCACTGAGAATATTCTTGGCAGACACAAATTTGTCTATGGGAACTTGTATTTCCGCATTCGAAGTATTGGTGAAAAGTGAAACGGATGACTTCTCGGTTGAAGGGTCGCAACCAATCATCTAGTTTGGAGATAATGAGTCGTACTTGGATTATAAAGGGCAAAAAGGAAACAAAGGGGATATTTTGTGTTCGCGGGAGAGGAAATTGAGTTTGGTGACCGAGAGAAGAAAATTGGAGAAAGGAGTTCCTTTTTGTTGGTCGAAAGCATTTTAACTCAACATAGTTGAGAATTTGGTAACATGTATTAATCAGAAACCCAAGTAGAGATGCATGTTTTTGGCCATTCGGGCTACACCACAAGGTGCTAGAAGATTCTGTTTGTAGTTTTTTGTTTTTATCTTTAATGTCTTGAGGATGTGATAATTTGTTTCTATGCTAGATTAGGATGTTTTGTATTTTGAGACTTTTGTTATTTAACTTAAGGATTTACTACTCTGTTGTTTGTGTTGATAAACATAGATTGTGTTTTCCAATAAGAGCATGATGCTGTCTGTTAGAATTAAGATGATATTATTTGCTTCCTGTTATATATATTGTTTTACTCGATGATTTGCTGCATTGCTGTTTGCGTTGATAAACATAGATTCTGTTTTCCAATAGGAGAATGATGATGTCTGTTAAAATTGAGATAATATTACCTACTTCTTATTATATGTTGTTTTACTCGAGGATGTGCTGTCTGTAATTTGGTTGTTTGTTTTATAGCACTGCTTGGCATGTAAAAGAAAGATAAAAAGAAGAAAGAATATACGTAAATGGGTATGGAGGATAGACTGTTTCGAAGGGGAACCAAGGGGTGCACATACCTGTAGTTTGCCTTTGATTGATGTTGGGGTAGATCGATTGTAATATCCCAAATTTTTGTTGAGCTGAAGGTATAGATTAAGTGATAATTTTGGGAATGATAGGAGCTAAGTTGGACAAGTAAGGATATTGGTCAAGAGAAACATATTTGGAAAAAGTGAACCTTGATACCCCAAATTATGTTTATATTAAACTTAGGAGAATTATTTAAAATTTATTGAAATTAACTTGGGTAATTTAAGACGTTAGTCAAATAAAACATATTTGGAAATCTAAGTTTGAATAGTTTGGAAGAGTGATTTATTAATGATATATTGTTTGGAATGTATATATTTGGAGAAGAAAAATGTGGCAGATGATGAATGAAATGGTGGTTGATTGTAGTGGTTGATTGTGATCAACCAGTGTGATCAACCTGTAAAAAAAATATGGATATTGAATATGGGTATTGAAATGGTGGTTGATCGTAGTGGTTGATTGTGATCAACCAGTGTGATTAACCTGTAAATAAAATATGAGTATTGAATATGGGTATTGAAGTGGTGGTTGATCTAGTAGTTGATTGTGGCCAACCAGTGTGATCAACCTGTAATTCAATTAGTAGCAGATTATGAATCATGAAGCGGCTGTTTGTGGCGGTCGTTTGGCATGGGGAGATCTTCTGCTGCGATCAACCGCCATTTTGAAATAATGAAAAAAAAAACAAGTGGTCGATTGTCTAACTAGTGGTCGATCGACTATGATAAAATTCAAACGACTACAAGAAATTGAAGGGTCGCCTGTCAATGAAAATGCGTCGTTGGAAATTTCTGGAGATGGCGTTGAACGCATTTGGATGTCGAAGAGTTACTGAGCATTGATGGACTGCATCCCTTGGCCTTCTGTCTTCTCATGGGCATTGATGAGGCGTTGGAAAATTGCATATAAATAGAGATGATGGTAGCAATGTTTCATAGAGGGAGAGGAAAGTCATTCGAAAGCTTTGCCCAAAATCTTGTGAGTGTATTGCTTCTGAAGTTTGTGAGGGTTTCGTTTCTGAGGGAGCAGTGTGTGAGAAACTGTGAGTATTGTTTCGTGTTCTAGAGTATCTGAAGGTTGTGAGAAACAAGAGGAATGAGAGTGAGAATATTTCATGTTGTTTGGACAGTGAAAAAGTGACGGTTAGATGAAGGTTACTGTGTGTGATTTTGTGAGTTTTACTGAAGCAGTAAAGGAGAAGGGAGAAGGTGAAACAGAGAGGTGAAATTGTGACGACCCTGTTTTTTATAACATTTTAAAAATGCGTTCAATTTAAAACTTTTGTTTTCTTTTGCAAACAATGGAAAACCCTTGTAAAATATAATCAGAGTTCTTGAATCGCCAAAACTCTTTCGTTATACTCGTTATGAAAATCGTTATAAGTATGAGAAAGCTATAGTTATCAAATCATTTATCAAAATATAGGGGAAGCGTAAATAACTTATTTAAGAAATACTAGACAAGTTATACATATTAATTACAAAACACTTTTATCTTTTACTTTTCTTAGCCTAGCCAGCCACAAGTACCACGCGTACAAATACTTCATCCCTACTTTTTGATCTGTTCATCGTTTTCTCGTACATGTACCTACACCACAAGTAAAATGTGAGCCTAAAGGCCCAGTAAGGAATTGGGGTTGTGCAGTATACTATGCCCCTATTTAGTTCTTTTGGATTGGGTACTACCCCAAACCAATCTTTTCATTATGTTCGTTTGTTCATTCATTACTCATACTTCATGCGAGAGATTGGAGGAACCCATGTGTGATGGGTGTAGCCTAGCTACCAGACTAGATCCAAACTACACATTCGCCCCCCAACTCCACGTCATCTTTTTCTTTTATTCATTTCATTTATCATTTTCCTCACATAATGCATATGAATACCACCCCAAAGTGGCACTTCCTACTTGTTTCCATTATCATGATGCATGATGATATATTCTAAAATAATGATAATTAAACACAGTAGAATAATGAATAACAAAAATTGAAACGAATAATTATAGTAGCAAATTGAAACGGCAAATATGAATAGCACTCTTGAATAGTCAAAGAAAATGACAATTTAACATGTTTCTAACGGTGAAATATACAACGAACATAGCAGAGAAATATCATACTTTTAAATAACAATTTAAACAACAAACGCAATAGTGAACTATCATGCTTTTAATATTAGATATATAAACAACGAACATAGTAGTACACAACATGCTTATAGACATGGATGTCACAATTAAGCGAAACATATTTGATAAATTGCTAAGCATTAATAGTGTACGTTAATTCTAAGAAAGTGGACTAGGGATAGTATACATTCAAAGTAAAACATGGTTTAATAGCATAACTTCAACTGAGTTAACAACTTAGTTCATTGTTACAAATATTAACCCAGTTAATTAAACATGCTCAGATTAAGGGTCATTGTTACGATTATTATTCTAGTTAATTAAACATGCTCAGATTAAGGGTGTAATGCCTTCTAATTATCACAAAGATTTCCACACTAACAACAGCAGGTATCACAGATATTTCCACACTAACAACAGTAGGACAAGAAAGCATTAACATCTTTGGAGGCTACCGTTACAGCAAGTAAGACAATTAAATGCATTTACAGAATAGAATCATCATCAATGAAACTCATAGCTACTTTATGCTTAACATAACGTAATGTGATCTTAGTTCATCATTCTTTACAACTACAGGGCTTAACATCAGAGATTATCGTTCAAGATGTAAGCATTCATCACTCTTTTATCAAAGTAAAGCATTGCATTGCCGTAATTGCAGTAAAGGAAATTGCAGGAATGAACTGTTAGCCTTTTTGTTAAGCTTAGTTTTATTTTGATGATGACCAAATAGTTAAATTTAATGAAAATAATAAGTTGGTTAATTGTGTTTTTATTGATAATGTATTCAATGTTTTATTCATTATATTTATATTCAAATTTATCAAAAATACCCATGTTGAGGGTATTAAAGTGTGCTAACATGTCTATCTAAGTCCATGTAGTGAATGCACATCGTTTTGGGACTTAGGAAAATCAAGAAGGGGAAGAAGGAGCAAAAGGTCGACGAAACAACACAAAAGGTCGACCTCGATGGGCATCCATGAAGGAAAGGGTCGACCTCACGATCGACCTAACTGTGAAGCAGAAAAAAAACAACTTACCAAAAATTTCTGCAATGAAGGAAACGTTCGACCGCTTTGACGAAAGGTTGACCGCATCATTTAAAAACTCATTTTTCTCACCCGTCTTCAAAAGTCCACTGGAGGTCCATAAACAAAGGAAAGGGTTGACCGCACGGTCGACCACAAATTGGACAAATTGATCCAGAAGTTCTGCATGAAGGAAAGGGTCGATCGCACGGTCGACCGCGAAATGGACAGATTGCTCTAGAATTTCTGCATGAAGGACAAGGTCGACCGTGCGGTCGACGGCACCATATATATTTTCCCAACGGTCAAATCTCAACGGGAAGAATTGCAACGGCTAGTTAAAAGGGTTGACCGTTTAGGCATAAGGTCGACCGTTTGCGCAGTGTCTATAAAAGTGAGATCACTCCAAGCTCTCCATAACGAACCGGGAATCGTGGCGAAGCCCTGCCGAATTTAATACGCGATTCTAATCACTGTGAGATATTGAATTGTAAATCCAATTCTCCCTATTCCGAACTTGAGAATTAATTTGGGAGAGTTCAGATTAGATAGATTGTGCGTAAATTTCCGATTCCATTATTATTGTGTTTGATTGTAAAGGGTGATTCACTTAGAATTCATCACACTAGGGTGACAACCCGAAACACTTGAAATAGTCATAGGCTAGATTGAACGCCCGTAAGTTCAATCATTGGGTGACGCCCCGCAATAGTCAAACATTGGGTGACGCCCCGCAATAGTCAAGTTTAGGGTGACGTCCTATAAGAGTCAAAGGTTGACAACCTTATAATTAGTCAAGGGTGACGCCCATATTAAGAGTCAATTTGTAGACGGTTTATTGGCACCTGCAAGCCAATTGTTTAGTGTATCTCCAAGTGAAACTTGGAGCGCGGACGTTGGCGAGTTTGCCGAACCGCGTAAACAAATATTGTGTGCACTTCTCTAACCCTTACTCTTTACATTATTGCATATATTTGTTATCAATATTTTAATTATATGGATTAAATCACTTAGGGTTATTAGAGATTAAAATATCGCACGAAAATATTAGAAATGCTATATTCACTCTCCCTCTATAGGCGTATATTGATCCTACAATTGGTATCAGAGCGGGTATTTAAATTTTTGTGTGATATTTTGTTGATTGTGCACATTGCTATAAATTGTTTAATTTCATTGTTGAAATTTACTTGAATATCATTGATTTGTAGTCATATATATATATATATATATATGCACATTATGGACTCCAACTTGTACGAATTAGGACAATGCACATCTACACGTCCACATTTTGATGGTTGTAATTATTTGTATTGGAAGTGTAGAATAGAAATATTTATACAATCTATTGATTACTTTTTATGGAAAATCATTGAAAAGGGAATAACTCTTCTTAGACCAACTTGTGAATTCAATGATTTAGATAAACGGAATTGGAACTTAAATGCTAAAGCAATGAATATTTTGTATAGTGCCTTGAGTAAAAATGAATTTGATAGAGTTCAATCTTGTGTTAGTGCTTATGATATTTGGAAATCTCTTGAGTTAACACATGTAGGCACAAATCAAAAGATTGGAAGGGTAGAAAGCTCATCCTCCGAAAAAGAGGAGGAAGAGATCAACGTATGCTTCATGGCCAACGATATTGAGGTAAACGACTATTATAGCAATTCGGATTCTAATGATGATGATGATGATGGTGGTGATTTATTTAATGAATTGCTAGGTAGTTTTAATTAGCTCAAAGATAAATATAAATTGTTGAAAAAGGAGCATAACAATTTGATCAAAAAGCATGCTAGTGTAAACAAATCTTTTGAGGATCAAATTGTTAAATTGAAAAACATTATTGATGAATCTAATGCTTCCTTTAAATCTCTTGAACATGATAGTCGTAATTTGAATTTGTTGAATGATGAATTGAAATCTACTATCAAATCACATGAAAATGAAATTGACTCATTGAATGTTAAGAATTGTGATTTGATTACTACTATTAAATGTCACAAACATGAGATTAGTGATTTGAGAAATAGAAATGATAAATTGAATGGTTGTATCAAATCATGTGAAAATGAGATTAGCCTTTTGGATACTAAATCTAAATCTATTTTTGATGCTAAGGCTAAAATTGAATCGCTTGAGGTTGATATTTATGAATTGAAAACAAAGAATAATGATTTGAACTCTATTGTGCTTAAATTCACAAATGGGAGCAAAAATTTAAATATGCTCTTGAATTCGCAAAGGGTCACATTCGATAAAGCCGGAATTGACTATGAACCCTTTGCAAAGAAAAAGAATTACATTAATCTATTTGTTAGTTCATCTATTTGTAATTCTTGCAATTGTTGGACATAAATCTTTTTGTTGTCTTTTAAAAGTGAATTCTAAATTGGATTCAGGTGTTAAATCTAAATTTGCCTATCCTTTGCATTTGAACCCTAAATTTAAATCAAATGCTAATTCGAAATTTGTTTATCCCTTGGATGTGAATTCTAGATTTAAGTCTAGTTTAAATCCTAAACCTAATTTGAATTCAAAATTTGTGTGGGTTCCAAAAGGAACCAAACCTATAACAAATGGACCCAAAATGACTTGGGTATCAAAATTTGCAAAATGATTTTTGTTGTAGGTTGGAGGTTCTCTCAAGGAGCTTGAAAGGGAATTGGATACTTGAATATCCAACATAAGGGGAGAAGCCTCAAGAATGCCTCCAATGCTTTAAAGATGGAAATTATCTTGGAGGTACACAACTCTTTTTGTTTTGATTAAAATTGGTTGTGAAATTTGATTTGGATTATTATTTAGACTTTAATTGGTTGAAATTCTTTTTGGAATCAATACTATGGATTTTGATTAGGAGTTGAATTGGATTAAATTGTTTTTGATTCTTGAGTTGATTTAACTTCGATTAGTGGAACATTTTCTTGGATTAATTGTTAGCTTAATTTTTTTTATATATAGGTTGAAATATGTTTTATTCCTTTAATTAGTATTTTGATGAATGGTTCTAACAATTGGATTATAAATTGCATATCTTTGAAAAAGTGTTGGATGTTTAATTTTGTTGATTTAGGATTGCATTGAGACAAATTGATTTTGCTTTTGGAGTGAATGGATAGATATCATAGATTGTAAATTTGGTTATTTCTTCATTTGATATCTAGGAATTGAGATGTCTTTATTTTTTCAATCTATATTTTGATGGTTTGTATTCCAATAACTTAGTCTCTAAATTGAACATGCTAATGCAAACATTGGATTGTTGGATACTAAGTTGGATGATTATTTGGAACAAATTGCTTTATCTTTTTGAGAATGTATTTCTCCCATGAATTGAAATTAGTTTGATATAAGGGGAGAAGAGTAGAAAATTTGATAATAATGATGTTTTGTTGATTTCTCCCTTGAATTGAATTTGAATAACGAAATAGGGGGAGAAAATAGAATTGTATTGAAATCATTGACTTGTTTTAAAATGTTGATTTCAATTATAGTCTTAGATAGATTTTGCTTCCGCTAAGCCACACTTTGATGATTCTCTTTTACTTTTTAAATTGATTAATACTAAGGGGGAGAAAAGTAATTTTGTATAGAAATTATTAATTTGTTTTCAAATGTTGATTTTATTAAAATTGATTTAATTTAACTTTTTATTTTTGATTGAAATTGAATTGACTCAAATTCTTTAGTACATAGCTTTGAACTTATTTTTGATATTTTTGAGTTTGAAATGGAAGATATTGATAGTGTGCTTATAGGTTGAAATTTGTCTTTTACAATTGGTATCTCTAAGTTAAATTTTTCATAATTGTTGTCTTAGGTTATTTTTATTGCTTAAGATTTGGTTTCCCAACAATTGGCTTTCTAGTCTTATATATTGAATTATTTGATATCAATTTCGGTTTGTTGGTTTCCCCTTTGGATTGTTTTTGTGTTTTGATAAAAATGAGAAAATAAATTTGTATATAATTTATTGACTTGCTCTTAAATGTTGATTTTAAGTTTTAGTTTTGATAAACTTGCTTGCGCTAGGCCTAGACTTTGATAATTCTCTCTTGAATTGAAATTTGAATTATTAAAAAGAGGGAGAAAATATAATTGTATTGAGATTATTGTCTTGGCCTTGAAATGTTGATTCTAATTATAGTCTATGATAAATTTTACTTTCACTAGGTTAAACGTTGACATTTCTCCATTGGTTGTAAATTGAATAATGAAATAGAGGGACAAAATAAAATTGTTTAGAGATTTTTGTTTTGATTTTTCTAACTTGGTTTCTCCTTTGGATTAAATTTTGTACATGAAAAAAATAGAGATGTTAAATTTAATTGGAGATCTTTGATTTGCTTTTGAAAATTGTACAAGGATTTTATCGTTTGATAAATTTACTTCCGTTTGTGCTTAAATTTTGAACTTTTCCTATGAATTGTATCTTGATCATTGATTTAAGGGGAGAGCATAAAATTGGTTTTAATTTTGAAGATTTAGATTCTTTCCCCATTTTTACTATTTTGAAATTTGATTTAGGGGGAGAAAATAAAATTGGTTGATTAAACCTTGATTTCTAAATGATTTAGGGGGAGAAATTCATCTTTTACCTTCTACATTTATCCATAATCATCACTTAAATCAATAAAACTAATGAAGAAGCTATACCTTTCCTAAAGACAAAAGGTCACCCGAGGACCCGAGTGTAGGGGCCTCCCGCAAGCTCATTATCCTACCTTGTCCTTTTCTCTCTTCTCTATTTCGGTCTTCAACATGGATAATAACATAATTCAAATCATTCAGAATATTAATCTCAACACATTTCATAGTGCAACAACAAACAGAGACTTAACCTAGAAGGCTTCTTCACAAAACATACACATGGATCCCCACTGCTCTTTTTCTCTTACCTTCTCTGTCTTTATTGAAATCTCTCGCTAGAGAGCATTCTCCTTTCACACAGCCTTTCTCCCTCACTTTCTCTTCTCACGGTTTGGCTCCACAATTCCTCTAAAAAATTTCTCTTCTCCCCTCGTATGCAATCTGTTTGTCTTGATTTCTTTCTCACATAAGACTTTCTTATAAGTTTCTTTAATCCCAAGCACCACACCAAACACCCATCACAAAATGCCATATGTAAAGGAAAAGTCATGGAGAAATCACAGCTAAGTTCATGCCTTGGGATTTTCCATTATCTTCTCGGGCAACTAAACCACGTGGAAGTGGACGATGGATCTACATTTCCATCGCCGCAAGGGATGTCCACTTTCTCATGTTTAGCATTTGTTATTCCACTTTTTAACGTCCGTCAGCCCCTGAGAGATGTTCGTCAACTTCTTCGCCATGAGGGATGTTCATTCCTCAATGAGGGTCGTCCATTCTTTCCTAAAAGACGTTTGTTTCCAAACAACGCCATCCCACTTATATTAACGTTGTTCCCTTTACTTCAATTTCGGACGTCCTTTATCCAAAAAGGAAGTCCATTGCTTCCTAAAATGACTCATTCATTCCGAACAACGTCACTCCAATTATACTTTTATTTTGGACGTCCTTTGTCCATAAAGGATGTCCCTCGCTTCCTTACATGATGTCGTTTCCTTTTCACTCAAACATTTGTCCTCCATAAAGAAAGTCCGCCCCACTATGAAGGGTGCCCATTTCACTATAACAGACATTTGTCCTTCTATAAAGGATGTCCATTCACTTAATCTGCATGTACGTCCCACGTGTCCTTAACACCAACTTCTATTCTCCCTTATTTTTGACGTCCTTCATCCATTAGGGACGTCCATCACCCCAAGCGACACTCGTTCTTTCCAAAGGCGTCCGCCTTCCTTCTCATTATGAAGGACATCCATCCCACTACAAGGGATGTCTGTCATTCCCATTTTCCTTAGTTTTCCATTTACTGTTAACTCCTTCAGCATATAATAATTACACTAACACCATTATCATACAACTTAGCTCCAAATACCCTATTACACGAATTAATTTTCAAATTATATTTACTTAATTATGTTACGAGAAATTGGGGTATTACACTCTTAGTTGCTTAGTTATTTTATTTTGATTGTGTTAGGGTTTGGTTAATAAAAAAGAAAATATGGTAATAGGGACTAGTCAAAATGCAAATGCTAGGGATGAAGTAATTAGTCAATTGTGCAAACTTGTTAAACAACAGTTGTAGTATTTAGAGTAGTTCATGGAACAAGAAGGACAGGGAAGTACACATACTGTTGCATAGGGGGAGGCTAGATGTGAGAAGCTCTGAAGGTTGAAACTCTATAGTTTTGATAGAAGTACCTCTGGTCCCACCTGAGTTGAAAAGTGGGTCAGACAATTAGAGGATAGGTTTGAATATGTGAAGATAGATGAAGTAGAGAGAGTGTCCAAGGCACTCAAAGTAAAGGAAGAAAAAATGCAATATTCAAAGCAAAAGGAACCTGCTAAGAGATTCTTTAGAGAGGTTCCACCTCAGCAAAGAAAGGAATAACAACATCTGCCAAAGAGAAGGGGCGTCCATCATTGGAATGAATGGCCAAGATAAAGGGATAGATGTCATAAAGTCACATGCAATGCATGTTATCTTTAAAAAGAGCATATGAAAGATTGACCATTGGATCAGAAAAGGAGAGACAAAGATTGGTAGACATGTGGAAGTGGTAGAATTTGTGGGAGCGTATGATGTGAAACGGGCCTATTCAATTATTTATCAAAGCTCAAAGAATATTATGAAGATCAAGCATAAGTGGAAGATCAAGAGAATAATTGATGATGCCGATTTGAATCCATCAAAAGATATCAAATCAAAGATCAAATAAAGAAGATTTGGGGTCAAATCCTCAAAAACCCGGAGAAGATGATGCAAATTTGAATTCATCAAAAGATATTAAGCCGAAGATCAAGGAAACTTTTTAAATCGGCCGAGAATCGCAACAAAAAAGATTCACTTATCTAGGATATCTAGATCCACTTATCTAGGAGATCTAGATTCACTTATCTAGGTTATCTTTTATTTAGTTTTTTAATTTATGTTCTTAAAAGGCTATAAAAGCCACCAAATTTTATGTTTTAGTTGGTTGTTGAATTTTGATAAAAGAAAGCTTTTGCTTTTCGGGAATTGGAGAGATCATTTTCTTCCTTTGGTGAGTGATATCCAAAGAACCCTTTGGTGATTTATATCCAAAGTCCCTTTTATGTGAGTTATATCACGAAAGAAACTTGCAGCCGCGTCCTTATCCAAGGAGGTGAGAAGTGTTGCGTTCATCCATCACGTGCAGTGCGTTCTGTGCCTGCATCATTTGGTATCAGAGCTAAAGCGTCTTAACAAAAAAAATTTCATCTTTTTACACATGATGACTTGAGGAGCATCTAAAGCTGTACAAAATCCATGATGGTAGAAGACTTGTGGGAACTCGTTCTCTCACTATTACGAGATATTGCTCAATTAAAGATGAATCAAAACCAACAACGGGCTAAGCATCCTCCTAGCACCGTTATAGAAATTATCACAAGAGATGAGGCAGAAGAAAGGCCATTATTATCTTTGGAGTCTCAATTAGAAGAGGAAGATGATCAGGAAGAGCAAGTACTCAATATGATAGACGACCAAGTTGACTTCATTGCCACAACAACAAAAAGGGAGTAACCTGTCCATATTTGATGCTCCAACATGAAAAAGGTGTGTCCTTTAATCAAAGATGAAGAAAATTACACAAATTTGTCTTCCATGGATTGTAATGAAAGTTTGAGTTTGCTAAACGAAAAGGTAGACATCAAGGTACATCAAACTCGACTTGATTGTTCTTATGGAAGTTTCACTAACATATTATTGTGTAATATGATGAGTACAAGCCGTCTATTCTTAGAAATACCAAGGTTTGATGAAAAGTGGCGCATACATGACAAGTCTTCAAATTTGGGCTCGAATATGGAATATAGTGACACAAGATATAATTCGAGGTCGAATCCTTTTGAACCCCGGGAGGATGATGTGAAACGGGCCTATTCAATTATTTATCAAAGCTCAAAGAATATTATGAAGGTCAAGCATAAGTGGAAGATCAAGAGAATAATTGATGATGCCGATTTGAATCCAACAAAAGATATCAAATCAAAGATCAAATAAAGAAGATTTGGGGTCAAATCCTCAAAAACCTGAAGAAGATGATGCAAATTTGAATTCATCAAAAGATATTAAGCCGAAGATCAAGGAAACTTTTTAAATTGGCCGAGAATCGCAACAAAAAAGATTCACTTATCTAGGATATCTAGATCCACTTATCTAGGAGATCTAGATTCACTTATCTAGGTTATCTTTTATTTAGTTTTTTAATTTATGTTCTTAAAAGGCTATAAAAGCCACCAAATTTTATGTTTTAGTTGGTTGTTGAATTTTGATAAAAGAAAGCTTTTGCTTTTCGGGAATTGGAGAGATCCTTTTCTTCCTTTGGTGAGTGATATCCAAAGAACCCTTGGGTGAGTTATATCCAAAGTCCCTTTCGTGTGAGTTATATCACAAAAGAAACTTGCAGCCGCGTCCTTATCCAAGGAGGTGAGAAGCGTTGCGTTCATCCATCATGTGCAGTGCGTTCCGTGCCTACATCAGCGTATGTGTTAGTGCAAGAGTTGGAATTCACAGAAGTATTTATCCATTGAATGGACAATGTTGTTTTAGGATAAGGAATGCATCCGCGGAAAGGAATGCATCCATGACAGATAAGTAAAGGGAAGAAAACATCATTTTGGGTGAGTATCTGTTGATAACGAGGACTTATGAAAATGAATGTGTTCACAGCAAATAAGTAAGGTACAAAATGTCATTGTTTGGATCAAAGATTCAAGAGGAACAGTGAGTATTGCGGGAGTGTAAGCATCCACGGAAAGGAACATGTCCGAAAGTCAAAGAAGCATTATTGTTTAAATTTGAGGATCCACAATGAACAACGAATATAACTTAAATGTTAGTATCTGGGGAATCGTTGACATCCGTGGGAGAGATATCCTCAAAAGAATAAGCATATGTGGCAGATAGCGATCAGCAGATAAATCCACAGGATGAAGTATCTGTGGAAACATTGGTTTCCATAGAAGAGTTAGTGACTGCGAAAATGTTGGTGTCTGGGAACGTAAGTGTAAAATGCAGACATGGCAGATTGTCATTGGAGGAGAAATGCGAGCGAACAACTGCAGCAAAAGCCCACACATTCGTTGTAACTATGGACAAATTCAAAACACAATTTTTCACAGAATCTACGAGTTACAATTTGATTCTTGGACTAATAAGAAAACGATAACGTTGTCATACATTTTCTAAGGGATTTTCTTATTGACAGTCTATTAATATAAGGGATTGAGAGTGAAACCCTAATCATTTTTTAGCCGCAAGGTCTAGGGTTTCTCTCTCAAGCATTCTAAAGATAGGCCTTCTACAGTTAAGGATTTTTATTTTAGAAAGGCAACTGTGTGAGATGATGAAATTAGTGTAACAAGTCGGTTTTTTGTAAATCCTTTAAAATACGTAAAAATTTGAACTTTCCTTTTTAAAATAAAACATATTAGAGTGCGACATAAACCAGACTGCTACCAACCTTTCATCAAAATTGTTATGAAAACCCATTAATAAAATGCGGAAGCATTACTAAATCATATATTGAAAACATAGCGGATTTATCAAAACTTTGTGGAAGCGTAATAAATCATTTAATGAAGAATTTCTAAACAACTGAATACCGCGTTTGAGAAAGGAAAACTAAATGATAAATTACAGTTCATTTACAACATTTTCTCTTTTATTTCTCTTTAGCCTGGCCAGCCCCAATCTTGCTCGTGCAAATCCTTCATCTCTACTTCATTATCTGGTTATTATCTACTTCGTCGTTTGTACCTACACCACAAGTAAGGACGTGAGCTTATGTCCAGTAAGGAAATGAGTTAATACAATTATGTTTATGCCTCTCTTTAGTTCTTTTGGAATGGGAGCCACCCAAACCAATTCCTTCATTACGTTCGTTGGTTCTTTGGCTCTTTACTTGTACTTCGAGCTTGAGATTGGAGGTTTTCCTTTGAGATAGTCTAGTTTGATCGGCTTCTAATCTCCTATGTGCCCCTTTCCCGACTAGGTGAGGGTGTATCCTAGCTGCTAGGCTAGATCCGAACTACCCATCTACCCCAACTCCCTTTTCTTTTCCCTTCCGGCGTATCCCTCCTTCAGGGATTCTTTCAGAGAAGGACGTATTCTGCCCATCCTGAACATTCTTTTCTTAGCTTTTTTCCTCACTCATGCATGAATGGGTACCACTACCAAGGCAGGACCCCCTACTTGGTTTCTATTAATGTGAATGCAGCATAACACTTTCAAATTAGACAATATATACATGGAAAGTAAATGACAATGCTTTAAAGAATTTACAATCAATAATAAAGGAGCATAATTCAACATGTAAGAAGATGAAGACGTATCTACACATATATATAAGACATCTATGAAAGGAAACACACGATATTTGGTAGTCAAACAGTCTACTATAGAATGTGTTTTCGTAAGTAAATGGAATGACATTAACGTATATCAATGACGTAGGAGTAAATCATACCCTTAGCATCTAATAAACAGATAATAGAGCATGCTTTTATGCTAGGAAAAACAACATCAGCATATAACATGGGAATGAAACTATTCATGCTCAATAAAACAACTAACAGAACATGCTTTTATACAAAAAAAAAACAGTAGCAAGTAATATCCAATTAAAACAACAAAATATGCTTGATAACCACTAATGTACAGCAACAAGGTATCGGAAATATCCGCAGAGAAATATCGAGAACAGAATATGATCATGCTTTCATTCAACTAATCAGCGATAAAATACGAACATCCAAGCCTATTTTTAATCGACTATAAAAGAAGGAATTATAAACATCTAAGCATGCTTTTAATCGTCTATAATATCAACAAATTAAAACGTCTAAACATGCGTTTAAATGAAAACAACAATGATATACGACTACATAAGGCTATAGGTCATGCTTTTGAATGACTAAGCAGTAATTAATCACCAAGTAAAACAGCGAACTGGGTCTACGACATCTAACAAACGGATAATAGCAATTTGAATGACTAAACATGCCTTTTATTCAATCAATATACAGTAGCGAATCCATCAATTTAAACAACGAAACGTGCTTCCAATCATAAAAGAAAATAGAGGTAATCAACAATGAAATGGATTAACGAATCATGCTTGCAAACCATACCTCTCAACCACTTTAACAAAGCTAGGATATGACGGAACAGATTTATAGGTTATGTTTTTCAATGGCAGATAAAACAACAATATAGTGTAACAGGATGAAGCTACGGATCATGCTTCTCAATAGAAATAACCAGCAGTCAACAACATCGAAATAGGTAGTGAAATGAGCTTCTTAACGATTATAGTCGACAGTAAATAATAATAAATGAACAGCGAAAGACATGCTTTTCAAACCACTAAAATCTGCAGTAAAATTTATTGAATGGCTAAAACATGCTTCCTAATGATGGTAATAGCAGTAACATGGCAAAAACCGAACAACGAAGGTCATGCTTTTCATAACTAAAATCTGCAGCGGTGATATTGAACAAGACAGCGAAAACATACTCCCACAATGATAATAATGGCATTAAGAATAGCAAAAATGAGACAACGACAGTCATACTCTTCAAATGTCTATAACATCAATGAACAATAGACGAACTGAAACAGTGGACGCATGCTGCATAAACTATACACAGGAAGTCATTAAGTGAAAGCCTACTCAGAACTTTGCTAATAGAAAACGAAATCATCATTTGTAACAACACTAGAAATTAATCAGTCATTCGTTTATACTTCTCATTCAGTTAAGCATCTTCCCTTTTAGCTCATTTAAGCTCAACCCAATACTTTCCTTATTCCTCTTTTCACGCAAACATTCCAATCACAGCAGTATAAGACTATAACAGAGAACATCAACGTGGAAAACAGTAAGAGAATACGGTCATTCAGCAGAAATGAAACGTAATACAAACCAGTAGAGCATCTAAGGAAAACATGGAAATTTATAGTAACCAATTACACAGCAAAATCCTAAGGCAGCTACAAGAACTACATAAATCTTCACACACACGCACTCTATACTTGGGTGTAGGGCCTCCACTTGGCCAAGACAATCCATTCCTTACCAGTTTGAAGAACTAAAGTAGGGATAGTAGCGCTCCACGTCCAGCAGCACCTCACCAGTAGCTCCAAGGCAGCAACTCACTCTCCTTCAACTTACTAGCTAACCCAACCTTACTCACGTAGCTCACCTAACACACAACACTTACACTTTTCACTAAACCACACAACTCACTGGAGCTCTCTCCTCTCAGTCACTCCCTCACACTCTCTAGATTTCACGCAGAAAATGGGGAGAGGAAGGCTAAAGACTGAATGAGAGAAGGGAGGGAGATATTACCTGGAGAGGGGACAAATTCCTGACCGGAGGGCAGAGGAGGTTGGCTGGATAGGGGATGCAGGCGACAGTCCTGGTGGTCAGGATCGTGGGGGTGCAATTTAGTGTCGAGGAGCTGTGATTTCATTGGTTGGGTGTCGATTTCTTCTTATTTTAAATTAGTTCTGTCTCTGATTTGCGTTGATTTGGACGAGTGCAGACGTACTGGTATCGTCCACATCGTCCGCAAGACCTAATTCCTTAGGCCAAATTGTGGCCTCGGATGAGAAATGGTGTCCCCATTCTCATCCGTACTGTCTGATTTGGCATTCGAACGCCATTTGGCATCCGTATGTATCATCCGAAGATGTCCAAGAATTGAACAAATTCAATTCGGACGAGGCTACTCCTCGTCCGCAGCCGTCCAGACTCGTTCGAAACTGTCCAGGCTTAGAACAAATTCGATGTGGAAAAAGCATCTTGTGTCCGCATCATCCGGGATCTCATCCGCAACTCTAGTTAAGTTATGATGAGAAATGACGTCCCGAGTCGTCCCCAAGCATAGGGTGACATGCAATGCTATTGCGGACGACACTTCTCGTTTGCAAGGCCATCCTCAAGCGTCCGAAAGTCGACTTCCAGACAATCTAGGATGAAAATCCTCATTCTTGATGTGTCCCAAGTGTTGAGAACGCTATGCAATGCACTTGCGGACGACATAATGCATCCGCAGTGTCATGCTTGGGCGTCCGAAAATGCCCTGGACAGCCTTTCTTCACATTTTCTCACTTAACTCCTATCTCGTAATATTTTTCCCATAAATACACGTCATAAAATGATACGTATAAATACGCAACGTAATGTCTTACCTACCCCATCCTTTAATTACATCGCGTACACGGGGAAAACGTAACGATAATACCCTTAGACTTAACACTAGAATGTTCTTGGTAATATCCCGATAATTACCCAACTTAAAAAGTCGGGGTGTAAGTTTTTAAAGTTTCTTCTTTTCTTATATTAACCCGATTCTTCTTCTTTCTAATTTCAAAGGAAGTAATAGGTTGGAACAAAGAAATTGGATATTGTGACTAGATAGACTTCAATAAGAACCTCAAGTAAGTGATGTTTGCTTGTGTTTAGCTTTTGACCTACATCACAACGTGCTAGGGTAAGGTAGAGTTATGATAATTTTTTGTTGTAATGCCTACGGGCTTTTAGTTGAGGATATGATTATTATTTAATTACTATTTGTATTGAGACGTTGATCGAGGATGTGCTTACCGTTTGTTGGTTATATTTACTGTTTATGTTGAGACGTTGATTGAGAATAGGTTTACTGTTTGTTGGTTACTGTTTAGGTTGAGATGTTAATCGAGGATATGCTCACTATTATTATGAATCATGTTCATTCATGTTAGATTATAATTATGTGTCACATGTATTTTTCATGCATCATGAAAAATATTTTCATTAAGAAAGAAGAGAAATAATGAAAAACTAAAAGACATTAAATATACGTAAATAGTCGTTATGGGTAGGGTTTGTGCTTCGCTGTTCCGCATGAGGTGGACCAAATGGTGTCACTCTCTCTCCTAGACTGAATTACCCACAACAATTGGATTGCAACTGAAAGAAAAGGAAAAAGAATATTGACTAAAAAATACACGATTTTTACAAATACCATCTCATAATCATGTTTCATGAATATCTTACTTAGCGTTATATTCATAAATGAACTTTATGATGTAAGTTATAATGAATTATTAAGGAATCTGAGGATGTGACCTTGACCTATGATAGGTAATATTTTCTTTTCAATTTTAGAATTTACATTATTTATAGTTCTTGACTTTCCATATTATTTCATTTTATAATATAATCAATACCCTCCTTTTTTTTGTCATCATTATATAAAATGAGTTTTTTTTTTGTAACTTTTGATAGTAATGAATATGCTAGAAGAAGGTTATCAATTAAAAAAATTAATGATTAATTTTGAAACGGATAATTGTTGGATTCTATAAATATTATTATTTATTTGTGCATGTTTCACGCGGGTTTGTAGCTACACAATGATTATAGCCCTTATAAAACGCACCTATTGATCCATTGGTAACAGTGGTCCTATATCTACATATAGTAATGATTTAACTTTATGATAAAAATTTACCAATTATAACAATATCGGATCTTTAAACATCGAAAAAGAAGGCTTTATATTTAAAGGGGAAAGCTACCATTATAGAAAGGTCATCAATTCAATTGACACATGTATAAATATATTTGATTGGATTGCCAGATTTGATTCACATGATAATTTTAACAATATTTTTATTGTGAAGTTTCCTTTTATTAATAGTGAAAAATTAAAAAATCAACCACTTTATTATGAAATCAATGACAAGTCAACCACTAAACAATTTTTACTAATAATTTATACACTGAATTATTAAAAATGAATAGAAGAAACATTGTCGTTATACTGAACCTGCAAAGAAAACATCTTCAACATAAAATATCTTCTTGTGGCTCACACTCCTCTCGATTTCACCGTCCAATTCTCATCGCCTACATCTCTTTCCTCTTTCTAGTTCATCGTCGTCATTCATTTCTCATCACCAATGTTTTACTTGTCGTAGAGGAAAGTAATATTTCCTCACTTTTAGCTGCAGAAAGGCATCTTTCCGTTGCAGAAAGTCATCTTTCCACAGCGAAAAGTAATCTTTCTGTAGTAGAACATTGTCATTCCACAGGTGAAAAGTAATTTTTCTGCGGTGGAACGTTGGCTTTCCACAGTGGAAAGTAACTGTCCCGATGTGGAAAGTAAATTTTTAAGTCTGTTTACAAGAAAGTTAATGTTCCACTGTGGAAAACTAACGTTCTCCAGCGGAACGACAATGTTTTTAATGAAAAACCTAATTGCGATGTTTGATTTGGCTATTTTTCATAATTCAGTATTTAAGTTGTTAGGAAAAAAATTTTAGTAGTTGTCTTGTCATTAATTTTATAGCACAATAGTTGATTTGTTAATTTCCCTATTAAATTTGTTAAACTTTAAGACCTATCAGTCCAAAAAAGGTTTAAGGTATCAACTGTGCCAACCTAATAAATTCACAGTTTAAAGCACCCTATACCTTTTGATGTATGTATAATTAAAGAGTACATCTAATTTTACTATTTAGTGTAATCAATTTATCTCTCTTCCGATATAAGAGAAAATTAGAGCGACAATCAAAATGTTATTTTCAATATTGTATTTCAGAAATATATATTTTTCACAGATAAATTTCAAATATTATATCTATGAATAAAATGATAATATTGATTTGCACAACACATTAAAGGGCAAAATAACTAAAATTATAAGATAAAATGTGTAAGCATGATTTTGAATCATCCAAAAATCTTGAGATCATATCCCCATTAGCAATATTAGCTCAGAGATGTGTAGGAAATGTTTTAGGATACCATCCATATGTTTTGTTCGTTTAGTTAAAGTATGTTAAAGTTGTTGGAGAGAGTAAAATCAAAAAGGAAAATTAACACCACACATCCTATAGTTTGGGATCAATAACAAGTTAAACCCTGAAGAAAATTTGTAGACAACTAAAACCTTAAACTATGGAAAAGGAACGCTGGTGACCTCGTAGTCACATTTCTCGTCAAAATCCGTCAACATTAACGCAGTGGTTTTGTAAATGCCAAGGACCGTTGAATAGAAAAGTCCATGGCGGCAACAATGGACGTCTTGCAATGACGATGGACGTTCAAGGCTAATCCAGCAGGCGCGAGGGAGAACGTCAATTATCTGGGGATGTTTGTCTTGCCCGTTGGAACGAGGGACATACGTCCCTTGATCGGAATGGACGGCAAAGGTGGATTTAGGCTATCCCCCAAAGGCGCCCTAGACGATCATTCATGGCCATTGGATCGAGGGACGGACATCCCTCGATTGGAATTAACGGCCAGGATGGACTCTAAAGAATTTAACATTGAAGGGTCACGTGTAAGGCACCCACTTTTTAGCGTTTGGAGGACGTCCTTCACGGTTATATAGGTAGATTTAACATTTAGAGAAATCCCTCGAACATAAAATGGATGTCCTCGACGTCCATTTTTGCCTGAACGACATAGTTTTAAGTCAAGGGACAGACTAGGGATGTCGGTTATGGGCAGAACGACATTGTCACAAGTCGAGGGACGTCTATTTCTGAATGAGGGACGTCTGATCTGGGAAGATAATGTAATCCAAGGACCCATTAAGAGCCAAGTCATGACCAAAGTCCAAGATCCATTGCAAAACATCGGAAGATCAATGACAAGATCAAGGACAAAGAAGTTGTACAAAAATCTACATGTTTTCATCAAAGAAGTCCAAGATAACAAGCCATTAAACGACAAACAAAAACCCATGATGATGCTAGTATTAAGGAAGAAGCAATGGAGGACCAAGAAAGAATGGAAAATAAACAATTATTGCTAAATTGGAAAAAAGGGGCCTCACAGCGGCCCGCACGCACCCAGTTCCCCAGCGCGCACACCGCACAGCTAGCACTCACACCGCATAGCCAGCACTACCACACACCAGGCACAGAGCGTATCTTACCTGTACATCATTAGTGTGCCCAGTTAGCGCTCTTATCTCGACCCAGTGCCCAACTCCTGCTCTCGCGCCCTATCCAGCCCAGTGTCAGCGTGCCTGTCATTGCCAGCCCTTACCCATCCTAGCCAGCACGCGCAGCCCTCACCTGATCCAGCCCAGCGCTCATGGCCCAACCCAGGGAGTGCATAAGCCCATCCCCGCATGCTCTTCGCGCGGCCACCATTCACAAAAACCATTGTTATAACGACCATATTTTTCTTACACTTGAAAACGTGTAAAATTTAAAAGTTTTATTTTCTTTTATAAAAATAGCAGAAGACTTTTCTTTCAAAAAACCCGATCATTGCCATCCTTTTCTGAAAACCCTTTTTCAAAACGAAGCGGAAGTAAATACCATTATTTTCTTTTAGAATTAAATAACTTCATAAAACCTTTTGCAAATCATTCTATTTTAAATCTCTTTAGCCTAGCCAGCCACAAGATCTGCGCGTGCAAATCCTTCATCAACTGTTCATTGACCTATTCTTCTACATATCTACATCAACAAGACTTCAATTAATGAGCCTAACACTCAGTATGTTATATAAAATAAAATCTGAAATGCACATGCTATGATCTTTAAAACCACGTTTTCATTTTCTGTTTCTATTTTTGTTTGTTTCCCTTTTATCTATTACGTTTTAGTCTTTTTCTCTGATGCACCTGACCCCGACGCCCTTGGCATAGCAACAATAGCATAGTCTGAAAGCTTGCTCGTAACACCCTACGTTAATTCTTAAAACTTTTTCCTTTTTAAATTTCGTATAAAATTTTTTCTTTTTATTTATTTGAAATACATGAGAGTAAATAACTTGGAATGAGCGAGATAAATTCCAAAATACTTAGAGTAGAAAGTGGAAACATAAGCGAGAGAAAATAACTTAAGAAAATGCATAACATAATTAGAGTAAAAGCAGAAATATAATTAAATTCAAAATTATGATTTGATGATTAAAACATGAGTTTATAGTTTTACAAATGTTTATCATTTCTCAATTTCTTTCAAACGACGTTTTACATTTGCGTCAGCCATAACCTTTCAGGTCGATTCAGCTAGGTAAACCAAGTGCTCAACCAGTAATACCTCGTCCTCTATTCCAAGAACGCTTATGTCTTGACAATCACCTACACAACATGCAAACTATGAGCCTAAAGACTAGCAAGAAATGAGGGATACAATATGATGTATGCTTGTAACTGATTATGACAGAATGGAATCCACTCAAATTGTCATTTACTCACGGTTATATATTAATTCATACATTGAGCTGGACATTGGAGGTATACGTCACAGGAAGAGTAACCGCTAGTCGGTATTTAACACTTGAGTAGATAGGCTCTCGCGACCCGATAAGGGAAGGGCATAATCTCGAGTCTACTCAGTTAAATTCGAACTACTTCCCCAACCTCCAATTTCCTTACATTCATTTACTTTATCCATTCCTTTCTCATTGTATAAATATCAATCCAACATGGCATTCCTAATTGATTCTATTATCGTGATGCATGTCGATGCGAAGCAATAATCACAACAATATATATATCATAATACGGACATGAAACAATCCAAATAAAAAAAAAATCCAAGCCAATAAAGAAAGTCCATAACTTCCAAGCTACATAACGTAGGAAAATGGTATTGAACAATAATCTAATTAAAATGAACGAGTTAATAATGGAAGCTAACACAAGTCGATATGGCATGAAGACTATTAACATGATACAATTTAAAAGAAGAATGGTAATTAAATCATGGACCATAGTAAACTAATATAACACTAGACATGGAGCATTATTCTAAATTGGGATAATTCAGGGCTTATTAAACATAAGTTAAACAATTTTGTTCATTAATAACGAGATAGTATGACATTAGATTTAAAACAGTATTTTAAATATATAGTTCACAATGATCACAAGAATATATATATATATATATATATATATATATATATATATATATATATCAGAAATGAAACAACTCTAATAAATTTATTAAATTAACAACACGTTAAACGTTATTAGACAATGAATTGATTTCTAGCATTCAAGAGATTACTAACGACAGTTGATTAACATGGGTAGCTATTATACGAGAGTTAAACCAATCACACTATTCAATTTACAATTAGTGAATAATATTACTAAATTTACAACTTATACACTAACTATCAAGAAGAACAAATCATTCACAAAGTAATATCTTATTCAACAAGTATATCGTGCTGGAAGTAATCTAACAATATAAAACTAAGAGATAACAATGCAAGGAAGTAAAATTCCTAAACTAGCAGAGTAGTCAATTCGCAAGAAATATAACTATACCTGGACTATGAATTTACAGGGGCAATAATTTTATAACAGAGGCAATAATTCCATACCAGCGAATTATCTATAAACTAGTATGGTTAAACAGAAAGCATTATCCAATCTTATCTATAGAATTAAGAAGTTATCAAGAAGAAACAACATTAGAATATTCGTAGGAGATAACACAGCAGAGACACAGACACTGCTTGTGGTTAGGCCTTCCAATTGCCAACCCATTTCTTACCTGGATTTCTCTCCTGCAAATTCTTTCCTTTCCAGTAATACTCAATGTTTCCCCTTTTTCTCTTCCTCCAGACGTCCTCTTTTATAAGGTTCTTGTGCAGAAAATGCCAAACGTAGGGAAATCCATTCAAAATTCTCTTCTCCATCTAGTCTTTGTCATTTGCAGCGAAAGTCATCAAAATGTAGTAGGAGTTATGGGTACATCTCTCTCTGAGGAAAGTCATGAAAGGGAGGAAGAAATTTTAAGATAGGTTTTGATAAAATGACGAAATGTCCTATGAGAAAATGGGTTTTATGTCGAAGCTGTGTAATTTCAGTCAAATAAGTCGATCGAATCGTGCGACCGCATCACAATCGAAATATAAAATTTACAGTGTTGAATGCGTTTCGGTCGCCATGTGTGACCGAATCCTTCGACCACATTACGTCCGCAAAAAAATGACAAAACTCTAGAAGCGAATCGTACCATTTTTTCATCGATACATGTGACTGTGCTTCGACCACATTGCGTCCAAATACCCCATTTTTGGCAGCCTTCTTCATTCGCAGCATGTCCATTCTTCCTTATCTTTTCTTTTTATTCTAATATATATATATATATCCCCCACTTAACAAATTTCAATAATTTTCATAAATATCCAATTAATTTCTTATCCAAATTTTTTTCCAATTTTCTTCTCTTAATTCCGTTTATGGAAAAATCGCGGTATAATCTCCCATAATGAAATTACTTCCAAAATCTCAAAAATTGATGGATGTTATTATTCAAAATCCTAATTAAATTTTGGGATATTACATCCTTCCCCCCTTATATAATATTCATCGTCGAAATTTAGTTAAACAGCTAAGAATACTTTGTTTCTATGTCGTCGTTTCTTTCCCACGTGGCTTCTTCTATAGAATTGTTGTGCCATAACACTTTGACTAATGGGATCTTCTTATGTCGAAGTTCTTTTATTCCCGTATCCAGAATCAAAATGGGTCTTTCTTCATAGCTCAAGTTAGTTTGAACTTCCACATCAGTGGGAGGTACCACCTGATTTAGGTCTCCGAGACATTTCTTTAGCATCGATATATGAAATACATTGTGTATGCCATCTATGGATGCTGGTAGTTGTAATTGATATGCCACTTTTTTGATTATTTTTGTAATTAAAATGGGTTCAATATATCGCGGATTTAGTTTCTCCTTCCTTCCAAAACACATAACTCCCTTAAAAGGTGATACTTTTAGAAACACTAAGTCTCCTTCATTGAATTCAAAGTCCCATCAGTGATTGTCAGCATAACTTTTCTGACGACTTTGAGCGGCCAACATTCTCTATAGCATAAGTTTAACTGACTCGGCAGTTTGTTGTACCATATCTGGATCGTACAACTCTGTTTCGCCTACTTCGTTCCAATACAATAGGGATCTACACTTTCTACCATACAACGCCTCCTAGGGTGCCATCCCGATTGTTGCTTGGAATCTATTATTGTAGGCAAATTCTAATAAGGGTAACATTTTTCCCCATCCAATTTGAAATTCAAGCACACAGGCATGCAAAATATCCTCTAATATTTGGATTGTGCGTTCACTTTGGCCATCCATCTGGAGATGAAAAGCGGTACTAAATTTTAATTTTGTGCCCATGGCTTTATTCAGACACTTCCAAAATGCAGTAGTAAATCGCAGATCTCGATCATATACAATTGAGACCAGAACTCCGTGTAATTTAACGATCTCTTTAACATATTGATTCGCAAATTGGTTCATTTTGTACATCATATTTACAAATAAGAAGTGAGCCACTTTGGTTAGTCTATCTACGATACCCAAATCGCTTTGTGCCCTTTCACAATCCCAGGTAAACCAATAATAAAATCCATAGTGATGTGCTCCCATTTCCATTCTGGTATCGGCATGGGTTAGAGCATTTCACCAGGTCTTTGGTGTTCGGCCTTTACCTGATGACATACTTGGCACAATGCCACATATTTAGCAATGTATATTTTCATTACGGGCCAATAATAATGCATCTTAAGATCCTTGTACATCTTATTGCACCCAGGATGGATGGAAAAATTTGAAGAATGGGCTTCTTTAAAGATCCCGGATCATAATTGGGAATCATCAGGTATGTACCATCTATTCTTGAACTTAACTATTCCGTCGCCAGATATAGAATAGTCTTGATACTCAGGTAAGGTTGGTTTCAATTTAAAATACTCACATACACTATCTCTTTGTTGGGCCTCCTTAATTTATTCAAGTATTGAAGGCTTTAGTGTCAGTTTTAATAATACAACATCCAATTGCATCGGAATCATTTGTATGTCAAGCTCTCTGATGTCCTACTAAAGTCCTACTGGCATCTCATCACATAGGATACTCATGACAGCCACTTTTGGACTTAAAACATCGGCTACAATGTTGGCTTTTCTAGGATGGTATTTGGTTTCACAATCATAGTCCTTTACGAACTCTAACCATTGTCATTGTCTCATGTTAAGCTCCTTTTGCATGAAGATATATTTGAGACTCTTGTGATCTGAATAAATTTTGCAACACCTCCCATATAAATAGTGTTTCCAAATTTTGATAGTGAACACCACAACTGCGAGCTTCAGATAATGCGTGGGATTTTTAGCTTAGTGAGGTTTAAGCTGCCTTGAAGCGTATGCAATCACCTTGCCATTTTGCATAAGTACTCCACCAAGTCCATTTTTGGACGCATCACAATAAATGCAAAAATCATCCTTGTCCATAGGCAGGGTCAATACAGGTGCTAATGTTAACTTGAGTTTTAGTTCCTAGAAGCTCTCCTTATATTTACTAGACAATAGAAATCATGCATTTTTTTTTGTTAGGCTGGTGACAGGCAAGGTAATCTTGGAAAATCAATTGATGAAATGTCTGTAATATCCGGCTAGTCTAAGAAAGCTTCTTACACCTCTCACATTCTTCGGTTGCACCCAATCTACAATCTCTCGTATTTTTGCTGGATCTACAGTAATGCCGTTCTTGGAGATCACGTGGCCAAGGAAACCAACTTCATTTAGCCAAAATTCACATTTAGAAAACTTGGCATACAACTGGTGATGATTAAGAATAGTTAGTTCAATATGGAGATATTTGTAGTGTTCCTTTTCTGTTCGAGAATAAACTAGAGTATCATCGATAGAGATGATGATGAATTTATCTAAATGATCTCTGCAAATCCGGTTCATCAGATCCATAAAAGCTTCAGGGGCATTGGTTAGTCTGAATGACATCACCAAGAATTCGTAATGTTTGTATCTCGTGCGGAAGGCTATTTTTGGTATGTCATATTGTTTAACCTTCAGTTGATAGTATCCTGAGCAAAGGTCAATATTTGAGAATACTCGAGCACCACACAACTGGTCGAATAAATCATCAATTCATGGTAGAGGGTACTTATTCTTGATCATTAGTTTGTTTAATTCTCAATAATTTATACACATCCTTAACGATCCATCTTTTTTCTTTACGAATAATATGGGTGCTCCCCAAGATGAGAAACTTGGACGGATGAACCCTTTATTAATTAATTCCTCCAGCTGAATTTTTAATTCTCGTAGTTCAGTTGGTGCCATTTTGTACGAGTTCATGGAAATGGGTTTCATACCAGGGTGTAGATTGATCGCAAATTCAATTTATCGGTTGGTGGCAAAACTGGGAAGATCATCAATAAAGACATCCGGAAAGACTCGGACTATAGTAACATCTTCCAACTTGACTTCAGGGGCCGTCATGGTATCCATTACATTTATTAAGAATCCTTCACTTCCACCTTTTAGTAATCTGTCTGCTTTGAGAGCAGAAATGATTGCAAATTTTCTTTTCTCCTTAGTTCCTTACAAAATATGTGATTCACAACCAGGAGGGCAGAAACGAATTTCTCTTCTTCTACAATTGATAACTACCTGGTGACAAGATAACCAGTCAATGTCCAGAATAATATCATATCCCTTTAAGTCCATGACAATTAAATCGGCATGAAATGAATGACCATTTATCTCAATTGCATGCGCCTTTAGAATTTCGTTGGCGATCAAGCAGTAGACAAAAGGCAACAATACTTTATGTGTGCAATTCGTACAATTAGCAAAGCAATTTGCTTTTGCATGGAATTCAATTGAAATAAATGAGTGCATAGCACCCGTGATATAATCCAAAATCCCCAAAAATATACTTTTCAAATCTGTCCCGGAAAAACTGTCAATACCCGAGCTAGTAGCAATGAAATGGATCAAGCTCCAAATTTACACGTGAACTAGAGCTGTAATTTGGAGGACGTAAACTTAACACATTCAGAAGAGTTGTTTCAAAATTTCAATCCAAAAACCACTCTGGATTAGGAGATATGTCGAAATCAATATCAACCCGAAACTAGGGTTTCAGCAGGGCAGAAATACCTTTCAGTATTCAAACGCAAATAACTCGAAATGCTTACAACGAAATAATCCCAAATTTGGAGGGTCTTCAATTAACTCAGAAATAAACAACTATCCAGAAGATACGAAATTGATCCAAGTAGCTTAAAGTTCTCAAAACAGAGCTGCAATCAGGCTTCCAGCAATCCGCAAATAAAAACAGATTCTGCGGCTAAAAGAGATTCAACAATAAACGTTACTCAACTCACACTTCTTGAATGAGCAACCAAACACCACACCAATAATCATATAATAGAACCTGTAAATGCCAAAAACAACTAGAAACAGCAAATAGGACCTTCAAGAATTGAGAAGAACAACAAGGAGTTTGAACACCTCCTAGTAAGAGGGTCGACTTGGGGTTTGCTAGAAAAACAAACACTCTCCACGGATGGAAACTTTCTTTTACCTCGCCACAATCCTCACCACAAGGATAAAGGATTGGAAGAGATAATAACCCTGGATTTGCAAGGAAAAGAAGCTTGAAGAACCCCTTGCAAGGGAATGGAAGGATTGGTGCTATGGTGGATGGCCGCGGGTAGCTCTCAAGGAGACTCCAAATTTTAATCAATCAAAATTGAACTTCCATCCAGCCAAAAGGGGTATTAAATCCTCAGGTTTTACAACAAAAACATAAAAGGACAAAAATATCCCTAGGTAGCAAATGACTAAACAAACCCTTAATTAAAACAACAACAATAAAATTCGAGTATGAGTTTTGCTCTCTTAAACAAAGACATTTGACATACAAATGGAGCCCGAATACAACTCTCAATAGCTCATTCGAAACCTCCAGATTTTGGCTACATTTGGTATGAAAAACCAAAGTTGAAACAACGTCATCCTAATTGTCAAAAATCCACTTGAACTGTCGGAGGTCAGAATCTAGGCCGAAAAACAGCTCACAATTATTCCCCAAAGATTGTAAAATCTCCATTAGCCCAAACGCCAACTCCAATGATGTTTATTTGATTCAAAAACCTGCAAAATAAATAAAAAGGGTTAGAGAATAAAAGAGCCCCTGGCTCAGGCTCAAGATCTAGAACTTGGGGCACATCAACCCGAGTCAAATAAGACATATCCAGCACATTTATTAATATAAATCGTACCTGCCACCACTGCCGGCTACTCCTCTTCATCATCGTCAGGTTTGTACATAGCAAAAACCCGTGGAGTCGCACCTCCTTGTCCTCCAAGTCTGGTCGTGCAATGTCTAGCAATATGGCCAGGCTTTCCACATTTGAAGCATTGTTCAAAGCCTGCCAAACACTCGCTATGATGAACCTTCTTGCATTTCAGACATGCGTTGAGCTAATACGCTCTCCCTTCCTGAGGGGCATTAGCTGTCTCCACGATCGGTCGCTTATCTTGCCTTTGCTACACCCCACCATCTGAGGGTCGCTTAATTCCCTAGTTTGGCGATGGACCACCTCATGATTGTTGGTTCGGGTTGCTCTTCCACAACTTCTGATTTGTCTTCCTTTGCCTTGCCACCATTGCCTTCACGGCTTCCACAACTAAAGCCTTTGCGATGATCTTTGAGTAGGGAACATCCTCCGTGCCGGACACTATAACTCCTTCTAGGATTTCAATCTTAAGTCTCTGGATGAAGTGGTGGACCTTGTGTTCCTCTATGGCCACCAAGTGTGTAGCGAAGCGAGAAAGGGCCTCAAACTTTTGAACATTCTCTGCCACTGTTCCTTTCTGGCGTAGATGTATGAATTCTACTAGTTTTTGCATCTGAATAGTGTGGTTGAAGTACTTTGCATAGAACAATTCCTTGAAGTTGCCCAAGGTGAGGGTTCTAATATTTTGTGAGGTCTTAATGGAGTACCACAAGAAACGAGCGTCCTGGATCATCAAGTAGGCAACACATTTTACTCTTTTAGCCTCCTTTATGTTTGCATATTCAAACATATCTTCCAAGGAGCGAACCCACTCCTCGGCTCCTATACAGAGATATTTTCAGTAAAATTGGGAGGCTTGAGTTGTTAAAACACCTCCCAGCCTGTTTCTTCCTGAATCACTATCACACAATGATCCTCATTTCGATTTCCATTTTCTCTCCCCATGAATCACACCATGAATTGAAGTTGTTGTTCCATATATTGAGATTGTTGTTCTACTATGGAGGGTATGCGATCAAGGGCTTCATCTATTCCATTTTGAGCCCCAGCACCCATATGACCATTATTATTCCCTTGTTTAATGGGTGCCTCTTCCCTTTCGTTGTTTACTTGTATGTTCGCTCTTATTCTTCTAGCCATTCTATAATCCTACATATTTTGACAAATTATTAGG
>CM039474.1:11614034-11619633 GCA_022433065.1 Begonia loranthoides
CAATGTAGTTGATATCATTCAATCTAATGCCAAATATTATTAAACAATTCTTCAATTAACTTAAATCCTTCCCATAAACTAAATAATTCGGGTATCAAGGTCCCCTTTATCCAAATCTGTTTTACTTGACTAATACCTTAATCGTCCATTTAGCTTCAACAACCCCAGAATTATCACTTAATGTAACGACCTAGTTTTTATTACCTTTTGAAAATGCGTGAAGTTTAAAACTTTTATAAAACAACTTAAATTTTTATTAAATTCTTTTAAATTGAAAATAGAGTTTTTTTTTTCATAAAACCTGATCGTTAGAAAAACTTTTTCTTTAAATTTGTTACTTAAATCGTTATAAACAGTGAAATACTAATTATAAAGTCCTTTTTCTCAATTTACAGCAGATGCATAAATAATTTATTTAAAAGACAATAAATAAACTGTTACTTTATATTTACAAAACTTTTTTCTCGTTAATCCACTAGCCTAGCCAGCCACAAGTCTTGCCCGTGAAAATCCTTCATCAGCTACTCCTTAATCTGTTCATCATTTTCTTTCGTACTTGTACCTACATCGCAAGTCATAAACTATGAGCGTAACGTTCAGTAAGTGATAAAACCTAATATGCTAGATGCACATGCTGTGGAATTTTAAAAACGTATGCAGTTTCTCTTTTCATTTCCTTTTTATCTTTTATCTTTTCTTGTTTACGTACTTTCTTTCTGTTTTTGTTTCCGCTCCTGTTTCTGTATCCGTGATCGTATTTGTTTCCATATCCATTCCCGTGTCTGTTTTCATATCCGTATCTGTATCTGTATTCGTATCCATTTCCATTTCTGGAAACTCATTTTTGTTTCCATTTTCGTTTCTATTTCTGTTCTCGTTTCTGTTTCGGTAAATGTGCTCATTCTGTTTCCGTATCTGTTTTCGTTTCCGTTCCTGTATCCGTATCAGTTTCTCTTTTCATATTCTTTTGTCTTTTCTTTTCTTTTCTTTTCTTTTCTTTTATTCATGTGCTGTGCTTGACCTACCGGACCACATAAACATTTATATTTTCTTTATCTTTTGTTCATGTGCTAGGCATGACCTATCGAACCACAACAAACTTTATCTTTTCTTTCGTTGGGTTATGTGTCGGGCTTGACCTACCGGACCACACAACCCTTTTTTTTATCTTTCTTAATCGTTTACTTGTACTTTCTTTTCGTTTTCATTTCCTTTTCAAAACTGTGCATGAAAACCATTTTCGTAATCTTTGAAAACCGTGATGCATGATATTCATGAATGCATATAATTTCTATCGTACAATTAAAGGAAGCTAAATAAATATACAACATACAATTCACAGAATGTGCTATAAAAACTGTAGACATGCTTTTAAAGCGATAGATAGGCTGTAAAAACTGTAGACATGCTTTTAAATACTGTAGACGTGCTATAAAAATAGTAGACATATTTTTAAAAGCTGTAGACATGCTCAATAATCAACTAATGTAATAAAGCGGTAAACAACGAAACATGCATATTATATTCTTGCGATGTAGGGCCCTAAGGACCAAAACACACACATATCACTTACCTCGATTGCTTAAAGCGCTCAACGCTTATTCATTATCCTTTCCTTCCTTCTTTAGTACCTTCACAATTTAATAACTCTTAAGCATTAATCTAATCAACTTATTAACCTCGCCGTCTTTTATATTTTAATTCCTTATACGTTATTTATTAGAATTCCCTAAACGAAACCACTTGATAAATATTACTTAGCCTAATAAATTGATCTCAATTGAAAGCATTAAGAAATTAAGTTTAACACATGGCGAAGACCAACGAGTTCCATCCATAGATAATAGACCCATATATTAACGTCCAGATAATAATATCGAATCAAGGCATGAAAATACGTTTATCTACCAAGCAGAGCACAGTGACTTAATCCAATTTCCATAGTAAATTTTAATCCAATTAGTGAACATCCAAGAACCAACTGAGTATATTTATTTATCATATTTATCCAATTAGAAAGGCAGCAATTAAACTACGTAAGCACAATATTCCAACCAACAACCTCATCCAACAACACAATAATCTCCATGGCCAAAAACTAAATAACACCAACTAAGCAATGACCCATAAGCTATCTAACGATAACAGGGAGTATGATTTACGCAACAGAGTGAACAAACAAATAATTGAGCACAATCTAACACCAACAACAAACAGAGCACATTATCTCAACATTCCATAAATATCTTACCAAAGTTCATCCATTAATAGGGATTAATTCAATTACTCATTACATTGCTTCATCTCACATTTACAAAGTGGAATCAAATATAACAACTTTAACAATCCCACAGCGAATAAAGCAGAATAGAGCATAATTCACATATTATCCAAGCAGAACAGAGCACAATGTATACATCACAAATTATCCAAGAATTTCTTTAGAACCTTAATCCTAACATTTTAGCAGACCAACCAATCAAATAGAGAAAGACTGTTACCTAATGGAAACCCAAGAGTAACAGTTGTTTCAACCTCCGAGCCCCTTGCTCTTCTTCCTTCACCTCACTTCTACCAACCGTCCTTCCCCAAGAACACCGGAGAAGTCCCTCACAATTGTTCACTCATACCTCGGTTCATAGAGGAATCGCAAGCAGCTTCCTCACATAATCTCTCGTATTTATACACAGATGGCAATTTGAAATGCTTAACAACTTATCCCACGATACCAGCAATGGACCGGTTTGGTCTATTCGTGGAACACAGACTGGACCATTGAAGCTGCCCAACACGAACCGAGGCTCCCCTGCCTGAACCGTTCATCGCACCAACCACAGCCAACCCTTGTCGTTGCCATTCCGCCCCTTCCAAGTTGCCCATCACGAACCGAGGCTCCCCTGCCTAAACCGTTCATCACACCAACCACAGCCAACCTTTGTCATCGCCAGTCCGCCCCTTCCAAGCATCACATGTTAACCGAAGTCAAAAGCCCTGAAATGAATTGTGACTTACCATGGTTTAGCGCTGCCCACAGAGCCTCCACTCAAATTGTTCCACAATAGCCACAACCCCGAGCCCTAGCCATGCAGCTTGTCATCTCCACGTCGTTACCAGCAGTTCGCTCGTTTGCCAGACACTGTCTCGTTTGTAACGACTCGGATTCTTACTTATCTTAGAAATATGTTACAAATTAAAATTTTTGTAAAATAACTAAAAACGTCGTGTAAAGATCTTAAAATCAGAGTGCCAAAATCCGATCGTTACCAACTTACTAATAACAGTCACTTAATTTGAGGAAAAACTATGATTAATTAATTTAGTGGAAACGTAATTTAAAACATTACTAAAAGCATTAATTTAAAATTTTAGGTTTGAGCTTTCAAAATGAAGTCTATATAATGTCTCAAATAAATACTCGAATAAGGTTTAAAAAGGGTGGTTCAACGTTCGTAAAACAACTTGACGTTAGCCCTTACAAAGTCACTTCTTCCTTTGTCACATGATGTCGTACTACTACTCGGGTTGCGTCTCCTCCGGATACGCCACAGGCTCCACGAGAATGGGCTCTTCTGCTGCTCCTGGTATAACCATCTCATTACCTACACCACAAGTAAGGACGTGAGCTTACGCTCAGTAAGAAAATGAGGGAAAACAATTATACATACCTCTCTTTAATTCTTTTGGAATGGAGAGCCATCTAAACCAATCTTTCTTTACATTCATTTGTTTCGTTCTTTACTCATACTTTGAGCTGGAGATTAGAGGACCTATATGGAATGGTATAGTTGATCGGACCTAATCCTTACTTGCAACCAAGAACTCCCGTACCTGGTAAGAGAGGGTTTCGCCTAGATTACAGACTAGACTCGACTACCCATCCGCCACCAACTCCCCTTTCTTCCATTTTCTTTTGTATTCTTATCGTTTTTCCCTCACTCATGCATGTGAGTACCACTCCGAAGGGGTACTTCCTACTTGGTTTCTATTAACATGAATATATAAGGACACTAAAATTAAATAGTGCATCCATAGAAAGTAAATGACAGAAATATCAATTCAATAATAAGTGGTGAAAATTTAACGAAACAATAAGGGAAACATGTAAAAACGACATCCAAAGCCTGCTATTAGGCAACGATATTAAGTGATATAGGCATTGCGAAATTGGATATCATGCTTAAGGAGTAACAATAGTCGATTCAATATGGGAAAGAACAAGGGACATTCAATTGGTTACGAGCATGCTTGAAGACTAATAGTAGTTATTATGCAGAAATTGTAAACCTGGAATGGACATGCTTCACAACAAATAATCGAAAATTTTGAAGATTTATACAAGTGATAGATTAACATGCTTGAGAATGGAGAAAATAACATGCTACATAATATATTTGATAATAATGGCAAGAATAGATAACATGTTGAGAGATTAAGTGAAACTAGTCAAACAATTCAGTTTAGCTATATACATTTGCAGGATTAAACAGTGGTGAGTTACGTGCTTTATAAGATAATGACAACAGAGAATATAAACACCTAAGCATGTTTATAAACGACTACAACAGCAGGACGTATAAACCTATAAGCATACTTCCAATTGTCTGTAATAGCAACAAATTAAAATTCTAAACATGCATATAAATGAACACATCAAAGATATACGACCACATAAAGCTATAGGTAATGCATTTGAATGACTAAGCAGTAAATTAATCACCAAGTAAGACAGCGAACATGCTATTTAGCTAACTATATGCAGCAGCAAACTAACACGAAAACGAAACAACAAACTATAACAGCAACTAAGAAACACAACGACAGTGGTGTATAAACGATTTAGCATTTAATGCTTAATATAACACTCGTAACGAGCGGTAGAACCGATTCATAAGCAATGAATATAACAATTGTATCAATAATGAGCATGTTTTTAATGACTAAAGGAGAAACAGCAACAATATTCAACGAAGTAGTGAAGTATGCTTGTTAACAGCTAATTAAACAATTCGCAGGGTGCGATTTTATGCTATACGTTTGACATCAGCACGTAAAAATGAACTGACGGTGATTCATGCTCTCAACATCAAATGAAATGACTAATAAAGTATGCTTTTGCATTATGAAAGATAACAGCGACATACAGTGGCAACATCACAAGATATATTAGGCAATATTCATACTCAGAGGTATCATTCGATATTTTCCAGCAGTCACCAAGTTAACAGCAAATTTATCATGTGTTGAAGTATATAACAACAACAAATTTCAAAGCAGAGAATTTACATGCTCCTTGAGTTATCAACGACTTATCACACTATTAAGTTTAATTAAGCTAACTAGTACAACAAGTTTCACAAGGTAGAAGGGCAGGAAAGTATATAAAAGGAAGGCAGAGGATAAACTTATGCAGAATATAAACATTTGTTCATCCTTGACATTCACCATGACTTCACTAACTCATCTTTTACTTATCTAAACTTTGACATCACGCGAGGACTTGCATGCTGAACATCCAGAGAATACCAGTAGCAATAACATGTTATAAGAACAATTTAGTCATAGCAAGTAACGATGAAGACATCAATGGAATGTAAACAAT
>CM039474.1:11619915-11659848 GCA_022433065.1 Begonia loranthoides
TTCTAGTTCATCTGTTCACGGGTAGGGGGGGGGGGGGGGACAAATCGTATTGTGGCAGAGGGGGGAATAGGCGACATTCTCTGTTGGTCGGGATCATGGAAGTGAGAGGCGTCGAGCTGCGTTTTGATTGGTCTAGCGTCATTTTCTCTTGATTTGAAATCAGTTTTGTCGTTGTTCTGGGAGGATTTGGACGAGAGGATGCATCCGAATTCTGACCGTATCGTTCGAGTTCAGAATTCGAATGCAAAAATGACATCCGAGATGTCGTCCGCGTCGTCCAAAATCATCCAGAATTCAGACAGATTCAAACGCACAACGTCCGTCGCGCCCACTGTTGTCCGAAATCGTTCGGAGTCGTCTGAATTCACCCAGAATTCAGACAGATTCAAACGCACAATGTTTTCCGTGCGCACTGTCGTCTGAAATCTTTCGAAGTCGTCCAAATTCACCCAGAATTCAGATAGATCGAAATGCACAATGTCTGCCGTGCCCACTGCCGTCCGAAATCGTTCGGAGTCGTCCGAAAAGGCCAAAATTCCATTTCCTTCACATTTCAACTAGAATTCCATCCGAATTAATTCTCACGAAATTACAAGTCACCACTTAACGCGTATAGAGACGAGTAATATCATGAAATTTTAACTCCAAAGTTTGATTATATCGCTTAACGGGAAAAGTTAGTATCGGGTTGTTACATCGTCTCCGCTCGCCCCCTCGCTCGCCCCCGATCTCCTTCCCAATCTCTCTCTCTCTCTCTCTCTCTCTCTCTCTCTCTCTCTCTATTTCGCTATTTCTTCTTCACAAAACAGCCCCCCTCTTCTTTTGATTCTAACCCGGACCAGCGTGAATAGCCTGAACCGATTCACGAGTTGAACCAGTTCAGCTCCTTCCCTCCCCTTTAATTACATTTCTTTTTAATTCCTCATTTAACCCTCAATTAATTATCCTTTTAATTTTATTTCTAACCAATCCTTTAATAACTTCCTTCCAAATTAATCTTAATTATAATCCAATCAATTCCGTTAAATTATAATATAACGATTAGGTCCTTGGTAATACCCCGATAAATACCCAATTAATCTGAACATCCCCAATTACTTTCTAATTATCCTTATTAAATTCAATTATGAGAAGTCGAGGTATTACACTTAAGCTATACCTTCAGCTCAACTGAAATTCGGGATATTACATTATTAGAGGAACAACTTTGATGAATTATGAAATTAAAGCTTATGCTTTTTGGTGAGATTCTTTAAATTATCTTCTTAAGTTTTTATTGAAGGATTTGATCTTCTTCAAGTGCTTGCTTGAAGAGATCGAACTTGATAGTTTTCGATTCAACCAACAAGTTTGGTTCGGGTCAAGCTTCTATCCTCTTAAATCTTAAAGTTGTTTCTGTGATTATTTTGTATTGTTGTCGGGTCTTGGATTCTCTATAATCCTTGGTTTGCATCAGAAGAGGGACGTCCATTTTGGACAGAGGGACGTCTGTCGTAATAGAGGGAGTCTGTGCCTTTTAAAAAAGCGGGTGCCTTGCATGTGACCCTTCAACGTTAAAGCATTTGGAGTCCATCCTGGCTGCTTATTCCAATTGAGGGACGTCTGTCCCTTGATCCAACAGCCATGAATGATCGTGTGCAACTCCTTTGTGAGATGGCCTAAATCCATCATTATCGTCCATTCCGATCGAGGGACGTCTGTCCCTTGTTCCAACGGGCAGGATGGACATACCCTAATAATTGACATCCTTCCTCACGCCTGTTGGATTAGTCTTGGACGTCCCTCATCGTTGTGGGACGTCCGTTGTTGTTGCATTGAATGTTTCCGTTCGACGGTCCTTGGCGTTAACGAAATCGCGGTATTAACGTTGATGGATTTTAATGACAAACGTGATTGCGAGGTCACCGACATTCTTTTTCTATAGTTCAGGATTTTAGTTGTCCGTAAATTTTTTTTAGGATTTGATTTGTCATTGATTTCAAACTATAGGATTTGTAGTGTTAATTTTTCAATAAAAAAATGATAATAAAAATTAGGATAAATTGTAAAATAACTATTGCCTTAGGCAGTTGATAATTAAACAATGCCCATCTCTTTTACCATAAAAATATAAACAAGTGAGATCTAGTGTACTATAAACAAAGGTCTTTTCTATTGAATCTCAAAGATTTATATGAATTTGTCGGTTGAATAACTTTGGATCAAATTGATAACCTATCATATCATCTCAAAGATTTATACGGAAGTGAAGAACTGAAATATTCCTTTCATACAACAAATGCATTGACGGTTGTGATCGCCTAAGAGGGCTGGAATTATTAATCAATCCATATTTAATAACAAGTTGAAAGTCCGTCCCCACGTCATCGCAGACGTAATCAGATGAGGCAATCGTAAAGCTGGCATTAACATTAGATTTATAACATGTACAGTGACGTGGAGCTTTATTATTGGCTGCGCCGCCCCTTTTTTGTCGTTTATGCCTTTCATCTCAACCGTTGGATCACTTTTTTAAATGATGATAATTTAGGCAAATAATATAATAAAATATATCATAGAAGATGCTTTTCATTTTCAATAAAACGCTCTTTCAATTATTAAATAAATGAATAAAAAAAGTTATTAATGCATACCTACTTATTGTTTTTGCCATGTTTGTTATAAGACATAAAGTAAACAATAACATTATATGTATACTACAATATGACACCTTAATCATTAATTATTAATGTAATATTTAAATGTTATTTTTTTGTTGTTGCAGATAACATATTATTTTGTCTAAAATAAATTATAATATTATATATATTTTTTGACTAATTATTTACTTGTCAATTATTTGTTGATATAAATATTATAGTATTTTACTTACATAAAATTTTATTGTACTGCATGATTAAATAAAGACGTTTAAGTGCCACACAAATTACGATTTTGATCAAGAACTAATGTAAATTAAAAGAGACTAATTGAAGGAAATAATATTTCTCTTTTTTATTCATAAGAATATATATACCTACAAATATTTATTTATAGAACACAAGAATTTTCTGCCATAAGTACTCTCAACCCTTTTTCTTGCTGGTTTTAAAATCTCTCCCTATCTCTCTCTCCATCTCTATCTTTATCTCTCTAAGAGTTCTCTTTCTCTCTCTAAAATTACAGAAAGATGGAAGAATTTAGGACCCCTCGTAATCTCAACAGAAGCTCAAGATACGACGATTTCATGCCCTACTTAACTGAGCAATGGGGAGACTTGCCGTTTAAGGTTGACGATGCCGAGGATATGATCGTCTTTAATGCTCTATACGACGCCGTTTCTTATGGCTGGTCACCTATTGATTCTGCTCTACTCTCCACTACTGTAATAGCAGGCGAAGAGCTGGAACACCAGCGAACGGAGCCGATGAAAAAGCGGCGGTACATAGGGGTCAGGACAAGGCCGTGGGGGAAATTTGCGGCGGAGATAAGGGACTCGACAAGGAACGGGGTGAGAGTTTGGCTCGGCACGTATGAGACGGCTGAGAGTGCGGCTTTGGCTTATGATCGTGCTGCTTTCGAAATGCGTGGCTCCAAAGCTTTGCTTAATTTTCCAAACTGCATTGCGATGGATGAGCCAGAGCCTGTAAGAGTTCCGGGTAAGCGAAGAGCGCCGGAGACGGCATTGGGATCTGGGCGGAGAAGTTGCTCGGGTAAGAAAATCAAAAGCATGCCTGAAGCGAGTGAAATGGGAAGTTCTCCGATGTGCTGAAGTTGACATGCAGATAGCTCAGTCGCCACTTGGCAAGCATCGATTGGTTAATTGGTATAAATAATTTGGCCAAAGTGGACATATCATAAGGTGATTGGTTCCCACTTGGTAGATATCTTCACATAAGTCATTGAAGGACACAATTATTGGATTTATAGAATTTCTTATATTTTCTTTAACTGTCTTTAACCAACTTATAGTGAAAATATTGACTAAAGTGTACAAGATTTCACTAACTTAGGGTTTCCCACATAGTACCTATTTTTCTCCTATACACCATTTCTAGAAATGTGAGTAAGTAAGACTCTTGTGTTAAAGAAGCATGTAGATTGACGAGGAAGATCTAAAATCTAATTCTAAAATTTCCCATAAATTAGATTCTCTACTTGCTGCTTACATGTTGCATTTAATAGCTTTTTTAGGTATAAGATCTCATGTGTTCAAGATAAAAAATATAGTGTCTTTTTTGCGCTATAAAGTATTTAGAAGAAGAGTTGATGTCCCCTTAACCCCAATGTAATTCTTACACTTTTAACTTAAAAATATTTAATTTGATTGATAACACTACAATAAGATAATATTTAACAAACCAAATCTTAAATTAAATTTACTAACAATTAAAATTTTGAACTATAGAAAAGAAATAACATAAACCTTGTAGTCATGTTTTTTGTTAAAAAAACGTTTCTAAACGTCCGCATATACTCTTTTTATATGAAGGTCGACGTTCGTACTTATATAACGGATGTTTACGTATACCCATTTACACAGATTAAAACACATCCTTTTTAGGAAGCGGACAACCACTATTTTTAGTACGGACGTCTGCGTCTTTGTAAATATGAAGACGCAAACATCTTTCCTATCAATGTTCATAGATTAAGGAATGTCCTTAGGGAGCAGATGTCTGTCATTTTATTACAGACGTCCGTGTTTATGTAAATGCAAAGACGCGGATGTTAGTCATACAAGTACGTTCTTCTTCATTTATGTAAATGTGTATACACGAACGTCCTTCTTATTAATAGACGTCCTTCTCAGTGAATGGACGTCCTCCAACCCCATATGACGTCGGACATCTGCGTTTATGTAAATGCAAAGACGTGGACGTCTGTCATATAAGTATGTTCATCTACCTTCATGTAAAAGGGGTATACACGGACATCCTTTCTATTAACGGATGTCCTTCCTAGGGAGCAGACATCCTCCAACGCAATATGATGTCTAAGGATCATTTTTGGACGTCCTTCAATACCGAAAGACATCCAAGGATCAGGTTTGGGCGTTCTTTAATGTGTGAACAATAGGGTTTCAGAAACGATGTGAAAGCCCACAATTTGGAGTTTTGTAGAATCTCTGGGAAAACTTCAACTGCAAGGAAAACAACCATAATCAACAAATTTCAGCGAGATATTTTGAAACAACCTCAAGGATGGGTTATGAAGTAACCCTCAAAATTTCGTAGGCAAATTCTAATGGATGACCGAGATATGGCCAAAACGGTGCAGGTCGATTAGAAACTACGTTGACGAAAGATGATGGGTGGTCGATCAATATGGAGAGGTTGATCAATCGGTTGGCTTGGGAAAAAGTTGCTAACTTGACAACTTTTCTATTCCTCCAAAGAATTCCTTCTCGATGAATCAATAGAGAATTCTCACCAATAAGAATAGTGAGTTTGATTGCAATCTTCGACTTTATTCATCAATCGAAATTGGCTAGAAGAATTGCAAGAAATCAAAAGATTAAGTAGTTCGCACAACACTTGAACTTTAGTTTTTCAATCACAAGGATATCAACAATCCAAGAGAAAGAGAGAAAATAGCCAAAGCTAAAAAGGAATTTTTATTCTTAAAAAAACTAAAATCTTCTAATGAGTTTTTGTGGGGTATAAATAGTCCACCATGAAAGCAATTCTACTAGAAATATGATTGACTTATAGTTATGCCTAACTAACCCTTATCTATCTAATTGAAATTTAAAATAACTTGAATTTAAATTATCTAAGAAAACTTTAAAATAACTTAAAAATCATCTAACTAAAGATTAAATGAATTTGAACTTCATTCAATTTGAATGAATTCAAATTTGTCGCCATTCCTCCTCATTGGTGGATTACTCATGAACTTGCCAAGTAAGCACATGTGTTGGCATCTCTTGATCCACTTCATTAGGTGTGCCTTCATCTGGAATATTTGAATCTAAAGAATAATAAATCAAATAATACTTGAATGCTTCTTTGAATTAGGCCTTGTAAGAATTCTTTGGGCTACATCATAAGTTTTTCTTCATATTGATTGGAGCCTCTAATTCGGGTAAGTGAAATCATACCTCTTAAACAGAACCGTAGCTCTCTGTTCGCGAACCTTTTAACATAGCAAATGAACTCCAAATTAAATAATCTACCCCATTCAGGAAAACTTGAGATGTCAGCTACAATCTTCATGAAGAACACCTTTTGATATAAAATATTCAACGTTATCGAAATTGCCAAATAGTCCTCAAAAGTCAGATCACAAATTTTGCATTTTGCCACGTCTTTCAATCTCATGCTTGATTTTCCACTTATGCGTCATGTTGAAGAACACCATAATATATTTGAATGTTGGATGAATGTAATTCATCCTCTTTCTCCTTTGAAAGTCTTTATAATAAACATAATAAAAATCATCAGAGAATCACCATGCTTGGTTACGAATAAAGGGAATTCGTGACACATTATCCTCTAATGCCATATGATATTTAAGAATCAGCTTTGGACATCTTTCAATGCTAAGGGACGTCAAAGGATCAACGTTTGGCGTCCTCCAACTCAGAGCGATGTTCGGAAGACATTTTTAACGAAAAAATGTGATTTCGAGATTTGCCTCATTCGTTTTCCATAGTTTAGGGTTTTAAATGTTAGAATTTTTTTTGTTAATTACCTACCCTATTTAATATAATTAAATTTTATGAGCCTAAAAGCAAAGGTTATTCTTTCATTTCGTCTCTCAATTACAAAATTATTTTTGGGTAAAGTCACTTTCAAACTTAAAAGTGAAGGGACTAGAGCTCATACCCTAATCTTTTTCTCTACTAGATGAACATTGGTGTGGAAAAAATCTGTTAAATCTACACACTCATTTACACATTTAATTTTCCCTGCAAAGTCATATTGTGAGAGGAACTGCACAGTCATCTCTTTCTCCCTCTTCTCTTTAATTCGACGAATGTTTTTTCACCATTTTCCCGAGAAAATCCAAGATAAGGAAAATAATAGAGCTTTCATCTTTCTTCAAGAACACACAAACAAAATTCCCATAGCCGTGGAACTGTTGCCTTGGATTTATGCAAAAAAAAGCTTACTACCTATTCAAGTTGCAGCTATTGCCTTTTGTTATACAAAACAACAATAATAGTTTTGCATCTACCTAATTTCTATTGCATCTTCATTATGTTAAAGTTCATTACTACAATTTTATTATTTCTCATTTATTTTTTGCGCATGATCTTCTCTAAATCTTCTAGATATGCAGCTGACTTCTCAAAAACCTGACAATCGTTGTGTTGCCAATAGGATTAAAAGCATTAGGCAAATAAATTTGGCTAATTTAACATAAAGAAACACCAGAATTTATTCTTCAGTGTCCAATCAAAACTGCAGAGACCAACAACATCAAGTTAATCCTTTTTATTCTAAATTATTGCAATTTTAGATTCAATGAAAAATAGGCGGAGGAATGATTAGAAACAATATTAAAATAAATAGTAATTATTCTTTTAGTTTGTCTTAAATTTTCATTAATTTAGTTTTTACAATTTTATTATCCTTCGTTTCTCTGCTGTTCATTCTAATGGATCTAACTCTGTGGCCTTCGTTTGATGAGTACACTGGTGTGTTTTCTGCAATGTGATAACTGTGTTGGATGTTATTTGCGCCATTGATTTCTTTTATATAATGGTTTCACACCGAAGTTCAACTTGGACTTCCTATAATTTATTCTTTGGTTTGGGAGTAGTTGCTTGGCCCTAAAATCTATAACCATAGTCAAACATGAGATTAATCCCTTACTTAATTTTCATCAATTAATTTCCTTCATTTGTTTTCGTGTTCTTATCTCCTCTATTCTCTTAGAATATTAGGTCGCAACTAACACAAATGAAAAACAGATGGGTAAGTTTAATGTCAGAAGCAGTGGAGAAGGCTGACTTCCAGGATGCAAGACATTCACAACAAACTGGAGATTTGCTTCGTACATAAAGATGTTGTTGCAGATGTGTGATACTCTGAATGACTATTGGACTTCATATATTTTTTTCCTTCTAGTTTTGATACAAAAATTGTGTGTGAGACGTTCTATGTGATTTGTTGCATTTTAATTACGCAGTTCCTTCTTTCAGGCAACTCAACATCTCATTAATGACCAAGATGTTTGGCAGAAAAAGGTGAAGGAAATTGAAGAAAGTTGTGGGGATTTACTTCAATTATTCCTATTCTTATATTAGGGATTCATATAACTAGTCCTATTGAAGGGAAAGGGTAAAGAAAGTTGTGGGGGCTTTAGCTGGATTTTCGAAATTTTCTTTTCATGTCATTGTCATGCTCTTTGTTGCACCTTGAAATAATCATGAGATTACTTGTATTTTTCTTGTAATGTTTGTATTCCAGACTTTGATTGATTGTCTTACGGCTTAAGAGTAGTGAGCTTTAGATTTAGGTTCTTTCTGTGAGATTTAAGTTGTTTTATTCCTGTTTTGTTAATTTTGGTAGAAACTTTACTTGATTCTCTTCTTACGGATTTACTTTGCTGATCTTTCCGAATTACATTTCAAATGAGAGATGCAAGCTGTTTTTATTAGGGGTGGGCAAGAACCGACCAGAATCGAGAACCGACCTAAAACTGCTAGTCCTTGCGGTTTTGGTTCCGGTTCCAAGAGTAATGAACCAAGAACCGAAAGGTCGGTTCCAAGAGGTCCGGAACCAGAACCAGGAACCGATTTGCCCACCCCTAGTTTTTATCATCCGTTTGCTCATTTTTTAGGAGCAGTATACTTTGTGTTTTTTTTTATTGGACAAACTTTTAACATTTGTGGTTCGAACTTAAGTTTCTTGTCTAATTATGGCTTTAGAATTGTGAGCTTTGTATTAAAGCACTACTTCCCAGATGTCCCTTGATTTGCAGCTTGGGAGATGTAAGCTCTTTTTTGCCTCTTTCGTTGGCATAACTGAGATTAAATATAATTATTTTGATGATGAAAATAATTATTTATTGTATTATTTAAACTTATTATTGAATTAAATTATTGTCTGAATATTTGTTTAAATAGTATACCAGTATAAGTTTTATTCATATTGAAAATATCTTGGAAAGTGGATATTTGGATGAAATAAAAATGTTTATTGAATCTATGCAGCAAATGATAAAATTATGATTTAGAACTCAATCAAAAAAGGATTTAAGCGTGGAAGGTCACTTTGTTGTGGGTACCCTAAGAAGAAGTACAAATGTTAAGTCCCGATCCATGTGCAAAATGGAAGATTCATAGACGCTCGACCCCGATAGCATTTTGGTTGCAAACACTCAACTCTAATAGCGTTTTGGTCATAGATACCACAAAGGACGCCATGTGCTATCTACAAAAGCCAAGTCCCGAGGTAGTATTTTTCAAACTTCAATTTGTGGACATTTGGAGAAATATGAAGACACCCACAACAAAATAGCTGAAGGATCTTGAGGACGCCCGCCCACAAAATGCGGACATCCAAACCGAAAGCTGGTAATTGAAACAAAGGAGCCAATCATCTCATTTATGTCTCTAACTAATAGTTTGACGTTGTTTGGATGAATAGGAGATGGTGAATGATACTTTAGATTTTTAAGAGGTTTATAAATAGAAACTCACTTTACTGGCAACTCACCTAAAGGCTCCTACGTTTAAGTGTTGACAATTTCTCTTGCAAAAATATAGCCTCTATTCTTTAGTGTTAGTCCAACTCTCTTGCTCTAAAACTTGAGATTACAAAAGTTAGAGGTTTTGAGATAAAACCTTCAAATACTTTTGCACTTGTTATATGTGGAACAATTAAAGCCAATGAAGAGTCGATGTAAGGTTTGATTGACACTAGAAAGATTAATATGTTTTAACGGGAAGGATTGTAGTGGAGTGAATATTTAAAGAGGACTTTTGGAGCACGGACATAAGCAAGATTGGTCGAATCGTGTTAACAAATCGTTTGCACTATCTTCCTTACTCTCCTAATTGCTTTCATTATTGCTTACATATTAGACCTAGATAATTGAAAGAAGAGAAAATTTTTTTAATTAGAGATAACAAATGATTAAGTTCTTAATCATGCAAAAAAATTTAAATAATTTAATTCACCCCCTTCTCTTTGGTTATTGTAGTATTTTGTGGTTATCAAATTATTTTTTATGCACATTTCTTTTAAACATAATATTTAATTTCTCTACACTAAAAATTATTGGTATCAATGATTCTTAGGATTCACCAAGATTTTCTGAACTGATGATCAATAATTTCTCTGCTTTGTCCTCTATTAAATGAGGATTGCTAAATCTTTTGCTAATCCGTTAGACCTATCAAAGTTAGCGTATACAAATCAACATATTTTTCTAAACCTTTTAAAAATTCGTTGGAACCCGTAATCGGGCTAAGATTCAACTTGAGGAATTCATGGAACAATCCCAAAACATATCCAACTTTTTAGAATCTGTCCTTACACTGTTAAAAATTAGGTCCACTACGAATTTGGGCTTGGTTTGTTCGCTTTGGACACATCATTCCCTTGGTCCATTTATGTGGAAATGAACACTTTTGCAAAGCAGCATTGCTACAAATGCATGCATATCTGCTACAAAAACCTTTCTTTCGCAGACACATGTCATCCATCTACCACTATGGAAACCTTAACTCTCGTTTTCACTGCGGAATCCTTTATTCTTGTTCCTATGCGTAATCCTTTATTTTTGTTTCCGCAAACACATGTTTCTACCGCGGAAGCAAACTTGCCCCCTACATGGAATTTTCAAGCATTCAAAAGACTCCAACTTTCTTTCAAAAATTTTCTAATTGTAACAACATAGAATAATTTCATGCATAAATCTCAATCTTCCAACCATTGATTTTCATACTCAAATTAGAAATTAAAGTTTTTAACAAATCCACACAATTTGGTCAGTCATTGTATAGAGAGTTTGATTTTACCTTATGAAACTATGCTAGACTCAAACCTTCAAATTCAAAGTTTCAACAACTCGATCCAATAGGTAAAATGTCAACCTAATCAATTCCATTTGTAAAAATTTTAAATTCTAAGATGATATATATTTTCACAATATGAAGGGTACATATTCCTTACCAAATATGTCAACACTGAATTTCAATTTACAACCAACTCTCTCTCTTTCTCTCTCTCTCACACACAAGAACTTGTTCTTCTTTGGGGAGAATATTCAATAAAATTGGAGAGGAATGAAATCTCAGAAGGCATCCTTAAATGGGTGTCAATGGAGCAGTTTCTTCCCTAAAAAAACTATCGTGGAGGAGTAATTATATAATACATTGAATTGTCATATTTTATTTTTAAAGAAAATTACTTAATTATCCTTGAAATGTTACACTTCTTAGAAATTGTCCATTCTATCAAATATAGTTTGCCACATGTAGTGATATGCCACAGATTCCCTCAAAACACCTTCAAACATGGAGGTTTGCTAACATTAATTTTAGTGCTCTTTTTGTAAGTCTCCATGAGGAAGAATGTACTCTCAACATACTTATCTTCCATCCAACATCTATGTGCCACATGGTCTTATTCAAAGTGAAGCATAAGTGGAAGTTCAAACACCAATTTAGGAGATATATGAAACATTCTAAAATTACCAACAATCTAACCTTTGAGGAGTGTTTGGCATATTTGACAGCCTATACAACTTATATCGAAAGGTGTTATTCATGGCAAATGTAACTGACATCACAAGCTTTCTAGAATTGGGTGTTTTGTCAACATTGAAGATCATTTTCCATGTTAAATGGTCATTGAACAGAGAGCTAATTCTGCTTGAAGCCCAACTTCTCTCAATCGAAGTTGAAAACAACCAACCTGAAAAAAGGACTTCAAAGTGGATCATGTTTGCTCATTTACTGGTTCCAAGGCTTAAGGAATATTTATACTTTATGTTTTGATTAAATTATGTTAAGTTGTATTTAGTTTAAGGACAAATGTTTGAGTCACTTGGCTAGAGCTTGTTCTAGCTCAGCATGTGTCTCTGTCAGAGCATTTTGAGTAAGTTGTCTTTAGGAAGCTTGCCCTAATTTTTTGGGGATATTTAGAACCTTTGTAAGGTCTGTCCTAGGGTAGAAAATTTTCAGCTGAAGAAGAATCTTTCAAAGTTTGGAGTTTCCCTCCATTCGGCCAACTCTCTTGGTGTTCATCCAATTGAGTTTTGGTGTAAACATTGGTGTCATCTTGTTTGTGAGTTTTAGGTGATTCCTTTTATTGCTATACCTTTCTCCACCTCCTTCAAGAGGTAGACATCCCCAGCAAAACTATAGAAAACTTGTGAAGACCCAAGTTGAAATGTTTCCATCCAAAGAGACCATTGAAGTCATCAATAGGCATTGTTGAGATGCCTATTCGGACAAAATTACACACTTTCAACCATGACTAAACCTTTTCATCACTTGCTAAATCTATTTTGATTTCCTTATTTTGACCTTTTTTTAACAGACTTTGTGTAACACTCCAAAAATAATAGTGAATAATTTCATGTGGCATATGACATTTTGGAATATAAATGGAATTGATAACGCCACAATTGAAAATTTATATAGTGAGTAGTGAAAAATAATGTTATCATAAATTATAAAATTTGTTTAGGTAAGTTACATAATTATGAAAGTTAAGTGTGAAAGGATTATATTTGTATGAAAACATGAGAATTTTAAAGCAAGTTACAGTATTAGGAAAATTTGGTGTGGAAGGAAATTTGAGAAAATAGTGCTAGCATAAGGATAATATTTTTAATAAAAATATAAGATTTATTAAGTAAATTATGGAATTAGGAAAATTGGACTTGGAAAGAAGTATAAAAGATTAATGTATAAAGTGTCAGTGGAAGAGTGCTCGTGGATTGGAATGGGTCCACAGAAGCATCTGTGTTCGAGGATGTGAGGTGTCCCTGAAGGAAATGTATACGTGGCAGACAGCGAAGGGCGGAAAATGCAGAATAATTTATATTTGTAGAAGTGCTAGTGCCACAAAATCATTAGTGTCCATGGGAGTGAGACGTCCGCGAAGGAAATGTATACGTGGCATACCTGGCAGGGCAGACAATGCAGAAGAAATGGTATCCGTAAAAGAGTTGGTATTCACAGGAGCGTTAGTGTATGCGGGAGTGAGATGTCCATGAAGAAAATGAATACGTGGGGCAATTATTGGCGTTAATATAGGGAAGGGGCGCAGACATTAGGTTGTGGTTTAGCCTTTTATGTCAAGGTTCAATGCCAATTTTGGGCCTGTTTTGGACCCAGTTTGAGAATTTCCTATCCAATTTGAAATTTTTATTTATAAAAGTTTAACCCTAAAGTTTGATGATTCAATTTTTGATAGGTACCAAAAATTAAAGATTTAAAAATCTTGGACTTTTGGATTTCGGGATTTGGTCACCCACTTCAAGGTAGAGATTTAATTTTATGCACAACATTGCATAAATTTTCTGAAGAAAATAAAATTTTGAGATGTGTCTCATATAAAATAACGTGTCCATTTTATGGCTTGTCGGATTTTTATATTATATGTAGTATTTCACTATACATGTTTTACACCCAATCTTACCAGAAGTGAAAGGAATGAAGCTAGCAAACTAAATGAAGGGGATAACAATGAATAATATAAGCAGCTTTGGTCGTACGGAGAAGAGATTTGGAGGTCTAATCATGACAACGCATTAGCTATTAGCGTAGATAGGAATGATCTTATGCCTATTAGATATTTATATGGATGTACATGTGTTTTCCTGCATGCAAGAGAGGTATGATAGAGTGTGGTAGACTTGTCATTTGCTTGGGTGACTGTCACTTGAAGGGTTCGTGTCCAGGCCAGTTGCTCATAGTGGTCGGCATTGACAGAAATAATGGAAATTTTCCACTTGCTATATGAGTGGTTGAAACAATATACATATACTCTTGGTCAAAGTTTTAGTAGTTGTTGCTTATAGATATAGACAGTGTTTTAGGCAGGGGATGGGCATTTGTTTTTGATAGACAAAAGGTGTGGTGCATTGCCTTTCTAATGTCTCTTATGTTATGCGTTGTCTGGGAACATTTGTCTTATTGTGCCTGTTTATTTTTGTAGGGATTAGTGCTTGCTATTGAAGAATTTACACCATCAGCCAAATATCATTTATATCTCAGACACTTGTATGTGAATTTAAAAAATAAAATTTCAGGTAAGTTGTACAATGATGCGATGTGAAATGCATCTAGGGCCACAACATCAACGAACTTTGAGAGAGAGCTGATGTAATATCCTATTTTTTCATAAAATTTAAAACATATAAATTTTGAAAGACTTTTTCTTTTTAAAATACAGCGGAAGACTTTGGCTTTGAAAACTAATTGAAATAAGGACGTGCAAAAGTAAATTGCTTTTCGTTAAACCAATTATGACTTAAAATCATGTCATAACTTCAAGTAAAAAACATTTTACAACTTTAAAACATTTACAAAACCGTTACATTTTCCTTTTAAACCTTTAGCCTAACTAGCCACAAAGTCTGCAATGCGCAAATCCTCAATCCACTTCTCCTTTCTCGCTTTTATGCATACCTACATCACAAGACTTAAACTATGAGCCGAATGCTCAGGAAGAAGTGATATGAAACATGAAATGCATTTTTCTTAAAAAACTTTTTTTATAAAACCTTTTTTCATTATAGTTCCTTTTCTTTTCTTTTCTATGCACATCAATGCACTTTGTCTCGATATTAATCGAAGACTCAATAATCCGCGATACACATCAATGTATAACATCTCTTGATAAAGGTTTGACATCAATCAAATTGCCTGTTAGCTGCTATGCACTTCAAGGCACACCAACCCATCACCTCCGGTAAGCAGTTCCGACATTGACCGACAGCTTTGCTAGTTGTTGTACACATCAATGCACAACAATCATTTCTGACATCAATCAAAATGCACTAGAAGCCATGAATCTCTTATCAAAATCCTCGCAAAATCATTACCTAGATTCTTCGCAAAATCCTCTCCTTGAATCTCTTATCGTACACCCTTTCAGCAACTTAAATCCTCTCTCAAAATTCCTCCCACACAAAAGCTCAATGAAGATAAAAGAACACTCTTGAGAGAACCTGTAATACCCAGATAAATCTCTCTATGTATAAGGTAAAGGATTTTACGAAATAAATATTTTGATGAAAGAAAATACGTTCCAAAATATACGTGGTACACTTGATACCATGTAATGAAAATTAAGGTAGAAGTGTTGTGAGATTTATTAAAATTTGAAAGTGATTTAGAAGCATTGAAGAACTAAGTTGATTGATAAATGGAAGTATTAAATTAATTAAGAAAACGATGGAGAGAGAAGAGCAGGATTAAATTGATGAAGGAGCCAACTTGTGAATCGTAAGGGACCGATCGACTGGTCATGTTGACCGGGAATTTTTGGTTTACTATTGATGTTGACCAGTGTTACTTCATTTTGGCGACTATTTTATGATTCTCCTAATGATTGTCACGTGACTCTCCTGAAATGATAAGGGAATTTCCACATGGCATGGTTGCATTGGACCCCCTCCTTCGATGTTGGTGACTTTCCATCAGCCATTGTCCCTGGGAAGCTTCTTCTTGTCTATATATCAAAGACAGATGATGGATCAGGCATTTTGTTGCTTCTTACAAAAAGAAAGAGACTACGAGAAAGAAAGACATAGAGAGAGAAAGAGAGTGAGTGAGTGGGAAGAAGAAGAGAAAGAGGGAAGGTGGAGCAGAAGTCGGCTTTTGGTTCATTTGTGGACTACTAGTGTGGTTGAGCTTTACAGGGAGATATTGCAAGAGGTAAGAAATAGGATGTAAATTTGTTAGTGTGAGGCCTTGTATCAAGAGACTTTATGGTTGTTTAAATATTGCCTTGGATATTTGTTGTGTAGTATTCTCTCGCTGTGAAGTGTGCTCTGTCGATTGTTAGATGAATTTAATTCTTTTAAATTATAGTTTGATGAAGAACTTGGAAATGTCCTGTGATTGTTGTTAACCATGAGGTGTTAGACAAGGAGAAATTACTTTGAAGTATTAATATGTGGTTTTGGATTGCTGTCTCAAATTGAATAATGCTCTATATTTTACTACTTGTAGCAAGACTTTAGATGATGAAGAATTGTTCTGTTGTGTTGACTGAATTGTTACTGTCCTTTGTGGGTTTGATTGAGAAACTGGATAGCTATTGTCATGCTTATTTGGATAATGTCATGTGATTTCTTGTCGGCCGAGAGGTGTTGGTCGATATATGAAGTCTTTGTTGAAATGTTCACATGATAATGCTCTGCCAAAAAAGGAAATGGGTTACTGTGGGGAGCCTACTGGTTACTAAAAATGTTATTGTTTTTTACTTTGCTTTAGAAATTGGCTTTACATTACCCTGTTAGCATTGGTTATATCCTAGTTCCATGAATTGCTCTCAGTTAATTTATGCTTGAATTGCGCTAAGTTAATTAATTACTCTTTGTTAACACTTGCATAGATTATTTTCTAATAAACTGGATCTCTGCCTTGGTCCAACAAAATATTAATAAAATGTTATGTTTCCTCTTTGTGCATTATATATAATGTTATGAACTGAATATGGCATGAAATTCATGCATCATGAATATGACTTATGAAAATGTTGACATATGCATGGCATGTAAATGAAATAACCGAAATGAACATAAATAGGCATGTGGGGGTTTGGGAGATGGGTGATAGTCCTTGGTGGTTACATCCCAGATGGATAGCCCGTCCCATGTAGGGATGGAGTTATGATTATGCCACACTGACCAATTGATGTATCCCTTCTCTTGTTCTAGAAATCCTCAACGTTTAGACTGAAGAGATAGGTGACGGTCGTAGGTCGTTACACCATAGATGGATAGCTCGTCCCACATAGGGATGGAGTTATGGTTATGCCACAAGAAATAACAGATGTATACTTTCTTTGGTAACAAAATGTAAAGATAGAAAAGATAGGTTCTATTTTGAGACAGATTGCATAAGCACGCATTGAGGATGAGCATTACATTTCATCCTATTTCTTGCTGAGCATTAGACTCATTGTTTTATCTTGTGATGTAGGTGATTGTTATGAGACCAGTGATATGCCAGTAGAGGAGGAAACATTGTAGGATGAGCTTTTGGGTTATTAGCTAGGTTCGACCTAAGGGTTATGGCTCACGAAAAGTAACACTGGTTGTTTCGTACAATTAATTATGGTTTTAAATTTCGGTAAATGTTTTGTGAACAATGGACTTTTGTTAAAGTGTTAAAACCATATTTTGAATTATTATTGGATTCTGCTTAATAACTCTGATATGCTTTCTTTGCACATGTTTTAATAAATTAAAGAAAAATTTTTATATGGCTAAAAAGGGTAAAAGTTAAGGTTTTAAATAACGCAGGGTGTTACAAAACCAGAAGACTTCCTACTCTCGGCCTTTCTCTCTTCTCTTGGCTCTACGTATAGAACCAGAAAACTTCCTTCTATCGACCTTTCTCTCTTCTCTCAGTTCTACTCACAGAAACATCCACTCAATTTCTCCTTCCCTATTTCTCTCAGTGTTCTTTTCTTCATTATCCTTCTCTTCCCCTTCTAAATCTTTCATTTACAGTGGTTATAACGTTACAGGGAGAAGCGAGTAGACACAACACTTCATTTTCCAACCATCCCATTGATTTCCAGATGATGTTTAGCTATTTTCTGGGCAAATCTTGATATTCTGGTCGGTCACCTCATTCCTATGATCGACCACCATGATCTATCGCGATTCATCAACAATCAACCGCAAATTTTGCATTTTTTCAGAAAAACCGATCGATCACCCACTAGTGGACGATTGACCACAAATCCACATTTTCAAGTCTGCTTTGGACCTAGTCGATCATCCTTGTTTAGTTGATTGACCGCTCCGGAAATCACTGCTCTCTGTAATATTTTGCTTTGGAGCCGATCGATCACCATCCTTTAGCTGATCAACAGCTCACCAAAAGCCTTCTCTCTGTAATATTTCATCCATGAAGATGATCGATCACACACCAAGTGATCAATCGCCACCCAACAAATTCTCATTTTCTCTATTTCTTGTTAATCCTTTCAACATATAAGTAATTACACTAACAACAATAACCACAATTCACATCTCTATCCCACAATCATCCCATAATTCTCCAAAAATCCACAAATACTATCACTTAGACCTTATGCTTAGTATTATGAAAATATGGGGTATTACAGCTGAAGAAACTATTTTTTATTGACCAAATTGCACACACATATCTAAGAAACATCAATCCAAGATTTTGGACAACACATGTTTTTAGGTCGATTCTAAAGTGCGACATAAGCCTCAACAATTTTGGGAAAGTCTTTCAATGCATGCATCCTACCAGCCCAGGGCAAACCGATTTTGACTATATTCAAGATGATAAAAAATGACATCATGTGTAGGATCGTTAAGAAACACAAAAAATGATAGAGTTAATGGACCTATTGTGTCCTTAGATTAAGAATAAGCTTGCCAAGCTACAACATGTAGCTCAAAATTAGTGTCAAGCATTTGCAAGAGTTGGTTTGTTTGAGGTCAATGATGGTAATGAACAGTATGTAGTCAATTTGGACAGCTATACCTATAATAATTATTGGTGGGAGCTGACTGGATTACAGAGTTAATGGACCTATTGTGTCCTTAGATTAAGAATAAGCTTGCCAAACTACAACATGCAGCTCAAAGTTAGTGTCAAGCATTTGCAAGAGTTGGTCAGTTTGAGGTCAATGATGGTAATGAACAGTATCTCCGCGTTGAACCGCACTAGTCTCTTGGTTCGCTGAATGGTTGAATCGGGTATTTGTTTGGGTAGACATGGTAATCCCCTTGCTGAGATCTGGAAAAAAAATCAGATATCTCCTTCTAGTTTGATTTCACAATAACCCGTATATTCCTCCCGATCTAACCATATATGTATCACATTGAGCAGATAATTTAATGTGGAGACTACCCATTGAATTTCCTTCCTTCATTCGGGTGAATTTCAATCACCTTCTTCGCGATCCCCGACCCCTAGTGAATCCCTTCCTGTTTATAAAACAATGATACTGGGAGCAGCACTTGGCAAAAATCTATTTTGAGGGAATTGAAGGGTGAGTAAAGGAGGAATTCGATTGTGCTCTAGATGCATTGGTGAGCCAAAATTGCTGCTAGAAGTGGACCACCTGCATCTGTGTTGTTTCCTTGTCCTGTGAGTTTCGTCAACTAGTAATTAGAAGGTAAGAGATTGAAGTAGAGTCTTGGCTAGTGGGGGCACTAGACCACAAGTAGTTTCCTTTGATTTTGATTGAATATAGTTGTTGTTAATGTTGCTGTCATTTGAACACTCTAGATAATCTTCTGCATAGTCTATTAATGCCTTTATCTTGACAAAGTCTTTTGCTTGTTTGAGTTCATGATGCTCACTATCGAAATTTATATACTTTTGGATATGGCTTGTTAGATTTGTAGTTTTTTTATGACTAATTCTTCTACTGTTTAATCCCCTATTAGTTTAGGATTTCTACTTTATGCTTAGTTACGTTGACTGTTGAATTTGGTTACTCTTAGTCATTAATTCCCGATTGTTTATTGTAAATTCTACTCCCAGCATGTTATGTTTATTAGATTGTTAGTTTCTATTTGGAAGTGCTACCACGAAATCATGTTATTAAATAGGTTGTTAGTTTCTATTAATGTTAAATTGAGTTTTCTGTTAATTGTTCGATGCGCTGTTGCTGTAGAATGATGCATTCTGGTTGTTTAATTTGGCGTATACTCCTACTCTTTATTTATTTAATTGGCTGATTGTGCAATGATAGACTCCGTATAATTAGCTCTTTGATATGAAATGCTTGAATATATGAGTTAGTGCTAGTAATGTGAAACATGAATGGTGAATAGGATTATAATTTCCTTTCTGATTGTTAGCTTGAGATTGCCAGAGGTTAGTTAAATTCCAAATGCTATATGTGATTGGTAATTAAGAGAAAAGATAACAATATGTAACATCCTATACTAGCATAGCACGTTGGAGATTATACTATGTTCCATGGATTAATTGCATGTGTTGTTTTCTATAATTGTCTTCCTTGTGATATTGCACGTATCGCTCTCTCTATGTATTTCCTTATTAATATTGCAAGTATTATTCTTTATATTTGTTTCTTGCCCAATTGTATGTATTGTTTGTATTATATTGTGATTTCTGTTTATATCATATAAGCATTGAAATGCATCATGTAATAGAAACTCTAGGAAATACCACGATTGGGTTGATATTCATTTATGTGAGGAAAATGGATAAAAGAAATGAATGCAAAGGGAATTGGAGGTTGGGGAGGTGGTTCGGATCGTAACTAGGTAGACTCGAGATTATACCCTTCCCTCGGTGGGAAACGAGAGCCTATCTGCCCTAACGGGAGACTTGAGAGTATACCCTTCCCTTATCAGGTCGCGAGAGCCTGTCTACCCAAGGGTTTGATGTCAACTAGTGGCCACCCTCCTTGCTATGTGGAGAGGAGAGAAAGACGAATGAGTGTGGGACCATTGGTTCTTGGGTTTGGGGAAGTTGGTGCTTGCAGCTCGGGTTGGCTGTTCTCGGTTTTCCACAAGTAACAAATTCTTTCCTGCTTGTGTTGGTTTTCAATTTGATAGATTAGTGTTCTGGATGGATTTTTAAACATTGAATATGTGACTGATGCCCTGTTGGTGTTGGGTTTGGTTTCTGCTTTCGGATGGAGTCTGACAGTGATATTGAGTAGTGTTCTAGACTGTTTTAGTTAGTTTGGGATGTTCAGTTAGTTGATGAATACAATACTGCTGATAGGATGATTTTGTTGAATGGAATAATCTGTCAATTTAGAATGAATGTTTTGTTATCTGGTTGAATGGCTTTTAAGGCTTTAAAATATTATAAATTCTTATACAATAGGCAATATCTCTATGTGACCTAATGATAGTTACTGGAGTTGTTGAAAACCCGCATATGCAATAGATGATCTTGTTATTGTCAACATTGAAGAATTAGATTTATGTTCCAAGAATTTGGGTCCTGGAATTGTGTGGTTGAATTGTAAATATAGCACTCTTTTGGTTGTTTTCCACAAGCATGAATATGTTGAAAATCAGTTGGTTAATCTGCTATTGTTGGATAATCTGTTGGTTTAATTAATGCTAGCGATTACCAAGTGAAATGTACTATGAGATTTGAGTAAGTTTCTACACGTTAGGAATATACCCTGTACGTTTGGATGTACTGTGATAACATGTTGGTTTGGATTCGAGTCACTAAGTGGATAAATATTATTGAATCTTTACGTACGCGGTTTTTGTTAGTGAATGGATATTGAATATGTATTATGAGATGCTATCAAATGATAAATGTTTATAATTGTGAAGGTAACGAAAAGAGAAGAAGGATAGCAATTAAGTGCAATACGCGATAAAGTTCGAGGTAAGGACTTGGGTGTGTCTTGGCCAATGATGGCTCTACCCACAAGTAGTGTGCGTGAGTAGTGCGATTTCCTTAGATGATTTTCTGTTGTTATTTCCTTTGTTGATGATAGTGTAGATTTCTTTACTGTTAACTGTTCTATTTACTGGCGTTGATTTCCTTTGATAATAGTGTAGATTTTCTTTACTGTTAGTTTGTTTTCTTTTATTGTGAATGTTTTACTTGATAGAAGCCAATGCCGTGAATGATTAGTGTATGTGAACGATGGGTATAAAAGGATGAGCTGAGGAGTATGAATGAGCTAAGAGCCCACCCTTAACTATTCTGTTCTCTATTAATTACTTGCTGTTTATTGTTATTCTATGGTTCTATGCATATATTGTTCTGCATATATTGTGCTGTAATTCCATCCTATAATATGAATACGTGCAGTCAATTAGGGTAACAATTGTATGTCCATGTTTAATTATCTAGATTAACTAATTAAATAGTTGTTCAATTAACAGTGGTTAATCACTTCCTTGAGTGTGTTAATTAACTAGGTTAACCAACTAGAATTATAACGAAACCTTTCTTTGAGCACGTTTAATTAACTTGAGTATGTTTAATTAACCAAATAGAAGCATGTTTAATCCTCTAGAGTAAGACCCTAAAGCATACTAGTTGTTATAGTCTGAGTATGTTTAATGAGCATGATTAATTGATTAGCATGTTTAATTAATTAACAAGAATGATATTCACATGTTAATTAACTAAGTTATGCCATGTGTAATTTACTAATTGACTCTAATCAATTGAGCATGTTAACCCGTTTGGTTGGTCTAAACATGTAAACAATTTAGTAAATCCAAGCATGTGGAATAATGTCTAATTAGCTAATTAATGGTAATTAATTGGAGTATGCTTAAGTAAGTGTAATTACTTCTTGAACATGTAAATTGACTAATAATTAACTAGAATAATAACCGTAATCCTTCTTGAGCATGTAAATTAATTAGGATAATTAACTAGAATAATAATGGTAATTCTACTTGAGCATGTTAATTAATTTGGATATCTAAATAGAATAATAAATGTAAATATTTCCTGAGCATGTAAATGAACTAGGATAACTAGCACGTTAATCCATAGTATGTTACCACTTCTGTTTCATGTATCGTTGTGTTCCATAAGTTCAAACTTGCTATAATTCATTGTATATTGTTCAGATATGTCTGTTTAATTTCTGTATTCCTTTAATGATTCGCTATTTAATTTCCGTAATATTCGTTGTTGGATTTCATTACGTGTTTCGTTGTTTTCAATTTAATATCATAAGTGTTCTCTGTTTTGCGCTTTCAATTTCTGCTATTTAATTATTGTCCTTTACATTCTTATATATATATATATGCATAATTCCATTTCTGTCAATGTTACGTTATACTACATCATGCATCATGCTATAGGGAGAATGTGCCGTCATGCTTCATGCTAATAGAAAACAATAGGGAGTGCCACTCGAGGTGGTACTCGCACATGCATTGAGTGAGGAAAATGTAAGGAAAAGATGACGGTTTCTGTGGTCTGGTAGCTTAGCCCGACATAGAAACAAAAGAAAAGAAAAGAAAATGGGAGTTGGGGGACGGTTAGGTAGCGGATCTAGTCTGCGGCTAGGCGAAGCCCCCTACCTTGATGGGAATGAAGACTTAGTTGCAAGTAAAGGGTTAGGTCCGATTATCTATTCCATCCCCTAAGACCCCTCAAATCTCCAGCTCGATGTACAAGTAAAGAACGAAAGAACGAACGAATGTTATGAAAGGATTGGTTTGCATGGCCCCATTCCAAAAGAACTAAAGAGAGACATATCATACTACATAAACCCTTTTCCTTACTGGGCCATTAGGCTCACGTTTTACTTGTGGTGTAGGTGTATGTACTTGTACACGAATGGACAGAAATAGGAATCAAGGTGAAAAACAATATACAAATCAAAATGCAGGGATGAAAGATTGGCACGCGCGAGACTAGCGGCTGGCCAGGCTGAAGAGAGTAAAAGAGAGAATGGTTGTAATTAAATTGTATTTAATGGTTTAGTCTTCATTTCACAAACGTAGTATTTAACTGTTTAGTTTTCACATCTCAAACGATTTACGCTTCTGCTATATTTTAATAAATCATTTATGTTTTCCCAAAAGACTTTACAGTTGCTTCCGTTATGTATTAACAAAAAATATTTTAACGGTCCGGTTTCGTACTCTGATATTATATTAAAAAGGTTTTAATTTAAGGTTTTAGCGGTTTGATAAAAGTTTTAAATTTTAGCAATTTTTAAAGGAAAAAGAAAAACCGGGTCCTCACAATATCAATACAATTAATGACTAAATCGAAACCAATAGAGTACCATCCAAAAGGAGACATTTTCTACATTTTCAACGTCCAATAAAATCCAGCCAAAAGAGCTTATCATTCCCAGCAGTTCATATCAAACAATACAACGACGGAGTAGAAACATCCCACAATTTCAGAGCACGGTTCATATATTTTTCAGCACTAAATATTAGCAAGGAGTAATATTCCTCATTCGTTTACTTAGCAGGATTTCATAGTCATCACTTATCACAATAATAGAACGAAATCCAAACAGTAGTAGTTGTTTAACAACAATAATTACAAACCATATATATTCACAATTTTCCAAATGATAACCAACAAATTATCATTTCTAACAAGATTATCCAACACAGCAGCAATTAAGGAGACAATGATCTATTTCCCACAGAAGAGCATTAATCCCAAGGAACAAGGAGCAACATCCAACTTATACACACTCAACAATAGCCAACAGAGGCATTATCCAGTAAATTCCATATCAAATTACCATAACTAGAAATCGAACATCGAAATAGCAAGGGAAGAAATCCAACTTACCAAGGAGCAACCGAGGGAAACAGCTCCAGTTTCCATTCATGGATCATCCGATTCCCACACCCCTTGCACCCACTGCCATCAGGTTGTCACCCTTTCATCACAACATTCAACCATTACAACGCAGAAAATATAACAGACAAGGTACGAGCAGTATAAGAATTTATCACCTTCATAGCTTCCACTACAGCACTGAATGGAGGAACACCCGAGAGGATTTCCAGCTCTCACACTCCTGCACACTCACTTCTCTATAAATTGACATCAAGGGGGACACTCTCTGCCAATTCCTAGAGGGCAGAGAGTCCAGCACTCAACACACCTGAGGGATTCCCTCGAGCTGCACTCCCCATTGTCACCCACACGAGCTCCAACGCGGACACCTAGAGCAACACGTTGTTGGCATCACCATAGCAAGAACCAGCCGACCGGTTCAGACCAAACCGTAGCTGGACTAGCCACTTCCTTCGCAAACTGAAGCCCCTGCCCTAGCCATTCGTCCCGTTGAGTGCAACCTCCACATCTCCAACATAAAATGGCGACTGAGCCATTAGTAAAATGCACTAGAGGAAGGGAATTTACAGAACAAATCAACATACAGACTTACCATGGCCGAAATGTTCACAGCATCGCCGGGAGTTCAAAATCCTGAGCCCTAGCTTCGCACCTCACGTCCCCATCAATAGCCAGCACGCCCACTGAATAGCGAACGATGCAGCGAAGTAATCAACCTGAGCACCCTGAGCTTCCCCCTTCACGATCGTCTCCCTTGCGCTCTCGATTTCCCACAAGCTCTCTCTCTCTCTCTCTTTTCTTCAGTAAGCCATGGACAAGCAAATCCCCCTTCCTTTTCATTTGATTTCCAGATCAAACACTAAACCAGCATGAACTAGTTCGGCTAAACCAGTTCAGCCATTTACATCTCCATTTAATTCTTTTTATTTCAATTCTTCACTTAAATCTCTACTCTAATTATTCACTTAATTCATAATTCAAACCAATTCTAATAAATTCTCATAAATTATAATTTAACGGTTACGTCGTTGGTAATATCCCGATAATTATCCAAATAATCCAAATATCTCCAATTACTTTCCAATTATCCTTACTAAATTATATTAGGAAAAATCAGGGTATTACACCGATGGAGGTGCAAGGAAGCATTGGAAGTAAGAAAATATGGCAAGAATGGAAGAAAACCCAAGGAAAACAGCCGCACCGATCGCTCCCTTGCCTCACTGACCAGCACACCCGCCTCACTGACTAGCGTGCTTGCCAACGACCACACCGACCATGCTCCGTGCCTGCCAGCATGCATGCTACTCTGCTACTGAGCCATTCGTGCTCCACCAGTGGCCAACACCCACCAAAATTTAAAATTTTCATTTCATTTATATATTTTTGGTCATTTTATAATGTTTTGTAGTCACCCCTATTGTTGCCTATATAAGCATGGGCAAGACTTCATTGTAGTAACAACATATACAACTTACAACTGAGTGAATTGAACATTTTTCTTTGAGAGTGATTCTCTTCTTGAGTTCTCATTGAAGGACTTGATCTTCTTCAAGTTTTTGCTTGAAAAGGTCGAACTTGATACCTTTGGTTCTTATCTCTTTATAGATAATGGGTCAAGCTCCTATACTCTTGAATCTTCAAGGTGTCTTGTGATTATTTTGTGTCATTGTTGGGTCTTGGATCTCTAATATCCATAGTTTGCATCATTTGGTATCAAAGCGAAAGTTACAATTTGGTGTGGACATGTGATCCTAGTAGGCTACATTTCCACTCTTGAGATGGTCCTATGTTGTGGATAAAGTGGCATTAAATTTTTTAAAGGGATTTGAATAACTACTCATATCACCAATGGTGCATCATTCTTTTTTTCTCAAGTGAGTATGTAAGTGAGGACAAAACATGCTGGAAAAGATGTGTGGTTATTTGTAGGGTATCTTGAAACATGCCATGGAGTCCCTCAATGATTAGTGCAAGGGTGAGTTTGCATCATTTGGTATCAGAGCTTGGTTGCCTACGATTCAGAGTCCTATCTTTATTGTTTTTCTATCTATCTTTCATTGTCTTTTCTTTTCTTATCCAAATTCATAAAAAAAAGATGTGGTTGGAAACTTTTGCAAAAAAAAAAAGAGAAATTTTCTTTATTTGAAATTCTCAAGTTTGGAGATTTCTTTCAATTAAAAAAAAAATCTTTTCTTAGAAATTCTCAAGTTTCAAGATTTCTTTAGATTCAGAAAAACACAAAAAAAAAGTGGTTGGAAACTTTTGCAAACTCGATATTCTTGCTTAATTCGATCAATAGAATCCAAATATCTAATTGGATTTCTATTTCTGCAAGTTTCAAAATTTCACCAAGGAAATTTGATTCGTATGAATAATTTAGTTGTTTCAAGGTGTCACCTCCGATGATTGTCTCATACACTCATTGAACATAAAATTCTTCAAAACGTTATATCCAAAGGTTGATTCTAGAAAAATGCCTTGGTGGCTTGATTCTAGTCATTCTTCAATGTTGAATTTAAAGTTTGAAAAGTCTAAAATTTTCTAGCAACTTTTGTTGAATTGGTTCTTGATTGAGTTCTTACTTTAAGAACAAAAAGAGGAGATTTAGTGGTAAAAGGCTAGAGGGTGAGTTTATTTTCTAAAAGCCTAATAACGAGAGAAACATGAGTGGAGTGAATTATTAAATGAGTGTAAACACGTGAGAGAGAGGAAAAGTCCATTTATTTTATCGCATCAATTACCCTCCTTTTGCTTATTATTTCTTGCTTAGTATTCAACCATATTATTTTATTTTTCTTTCTCTTTATGTTCACTAAATTGTAATCATTTTATTTTCAAAAAAAAAAAACATGAGTGGAAAAGAAAGAGACATGGTTTTAAAAATGTTCATGAGGACGATGCAGGACCAATGTGTGAATCTTGATAGGAGAATGGAACGATTGGAAACACCATCCCCTACTTACTCTCGTGGAAGGAAAGTTGACGACAAAACGAGTTTGAAATCGAGGATAGACCATACCGAAGGAAAAGGTATTATAAGGTAGGCCGAGAGGACAGTAACTTAAGCCATATCAAGATAAATATTTCTTCTTTCCAAGGGAAAAGTGATCCCAACACTTTCTTGGAGTGGGAACGTAAAGTGGATCTCATATTTGGTTACCAAAGTTTCTCAGAAGAAAAGAAAATCAAGTTGGTCACTTTTAAGTTCATGGATTACGCAAATGTATGGTTGGCATGATTATTAAAGAATCAAAGGGGATATGGAGACCCACCAATTCGAACTTGTAAAAACTTGAGGGCCATCATGTGGAAGAGAATTGTCCCTTTAAACTATCATAGGGAATTAAATTGGAAATTATAAGATGATTTTGAGAAACTTTATGAGTCTTGTTTGAAGAAGAAACCAAACACCACGACCACATTTAGTTCTAAAGAGGTGAATGAAGATTCGAAAGAAGTAAAGCAAGGAAGCAATGTAAAGCGTATTTCATGTTTCTCCTTAATGATACAATCCAAGGAACCATTGAGAGCCAAAACATGACAAAGAGCCAACATACATTGCAAAATATGAGAAGACCATTAAAAAGATCCATGACAAAGAAGATGGACAAAAATATACATGTTTTAATCAATAAATTCCAAGATAAAGAATCCTTAACTGACAAGCAAAGATCCTTGATAGTGCTAGGAATTAAGGAGAAACCAATGGTGCATCATTCTTTTTTGGAGCATATTCTAAAAAGAACTTCATGGTTAAGCATGCTTGATCTAAAGTACTATTAAGATGGTTGACCATTTGGGAAGTTTCTCAAGTGAGTATGTAAGTGATGACAAAACATACTAGAAAAGATGTGTGGTGACTTGTGGGGTGAGTTATCAACCTTGAAACATGCCATGGAGTCTCTCCGTGATTGGTGCAAGGATGAGATCAAATCATTTGGTATAAGAGCTTCTTTGCCTAGGATTTAGAGTTTTATTTTTACTGTTTTTCTATTTATCTTTTATTATTCTTGTTTTCTTATCCCAATTCCAAAAAAAAAAGAACAAGAGTTATTCTTCTTGTTTTTGTTCTTTGAAATTCTCAAGTTTGGAGATTTCTTTTAATTCAAAAAAAATAAAAATTCTTCTTCCCTTATAAATTCTCAAGTTTCAAGATTTATTTTCAATTAAAAAAAAAGTGGCTGGAAATTTTTGCAAAAAACAATATTCTCACTTATTTTGATTTATATAATCCAAATATCTTATTGGATTTCTATATCTTCAAAATTGAAAATTTCACCGATAAAATTCGATTCGTGTGAATACCTTAGTAGTGTCTGTAGGATCGATATACGCCTATAGAGGGGGGTGAATATAGTGTTTTAACTTTTTCGTGCGATATTTTAGTCCCTAATTACCCTAAGTGATTTAATGCATATAATTGAAATATCGATAACAAATATATGCAATAATATAAAAAGTAAGGGTTAGAGAAATGCACACAATATTTGTTTACGCGGTTAGGCAAACTAGCCCACGTCCGCGCTCCAAGTTGCACTTGGAGATACACTATGTAATTGGCTTGCGGGTGCCAATAAACCGTTTACAAATTGACTATTAGATGAGGCGTCACCCTTGACTAATTCTTAGGTCGTCAACCTTTGACTCTTACGAGTCGTTACCCTAAATTGACTATTGCGGGGCGTCACCCAAGTATGATGAATTCTAAGGGAATCACCCTTTACAATCAAGCACAATACTAAACTCGGAAACTTAAGCTTAAATCTAGCTAATCCGAATTCTCCCAAAATATAACTCACAAGTTCGGAATAGGGAGAATTGGATTTATAACACAATTAGAAGCTCACAGAGTAGTATTCGAGTATTAATTTTGCCAGGGCTTCGCCTCGAATATCCGATTCGTTCCTTGTGGAGAGCATAGAGTGATCCTCTATTTATACACACTGCTACTGCAGCTTCCGGACGACCTCAGCGTCCGCACCTATCGTCCGCACGACCGTTGCAAAAATGCCCGTTGATAATATAGCCGTTAGATAGAAAATTATGCATTTGCGGACGCCAATTCCATCGTCCGCTTCGTCCGCACAACTCGTCCGCACAAATCCAGAACTGGACAGATTCAAAGCAGACGCCAATATTCGCGTCCGCACCGTCCGCACCGACTGGGTCTATCGTCCGCGACTTCACAGATTTGAGGTGGACGCCATACCATCGTCCTCTTCTTCTTTTCTGTCCGCACACCTGAAGATCTGCGAACGCCATTTTACGTCCGCCTCATCCGCGACCATCGTCCGCTTCTCAGTGAATTGGACTGAGGCAAATCGGACACCTACGCCTCGCGTCCACCTCATCCACAACATCCGCAACTGCATAGCCTACTTCATACTTTCACAAAATGTTTCCTCTTAGTCATACGAACATTCCATTCTCCTGCATAGACTTAGAGAAACACATTAAACATTCCCAATACCCTTAATCAAGGGTATTCTCAATTTAATCGAGAAATATGATATAAAAGAATTCAATGTATAAACAACTTTTACACTTTATTAAATTTCACATCATCTAGATCACATAGTCTAAACAATTTCCCTTATAGATGATGTCCAAAACATATAAAGTTGTTTATTTCCTAATCTAAGCATGTGCCACAAACATTGCATATTTGATTTATTCAATTAAGTTATGCAATTTATCAATCAATTAATCCAAGCAACATGCTACTAAAATACAACTTATTGATCAACTAAATTAACACACAATTTAGTCATCATCAAAATAAAACTTAGCCTACCAAAATGGCTAACAATCTCCCCCTTTTTGATGATGACAAAATCCAATAAGTTGTTTACCATAAAACTAAGTATTTGCATAAAACTATTGCATATTAGATTTCTCCATATAAGTTATGCAATATATCAACGATAAATCCATGCACAATGCTACTAAACTCTCCCTAAAAGATATTACAACTTATATATCCTTCTCCCCCTTTTTGTCATAATAAAAAAGTAATTCTAGGGGAGGAGAGTTCAAACACAATCATCAAATAGTATCAAAATAAGATTAACAACATTCAAATAATTTCTCCCCCTTTTTCAAGTAATCTATCCAATAATTAAACCATTGAGGGAATTAACATTAGAATCCAAAGATAATTTCACCAAATAATTCTATTGAAAACAAATTTCTCCCCCTTAATCAAGAAGTTAATCCACAAATCAAACAAAGAAGGAAAATAAGTATTAATATTCAATATATAATGTAATTAATCCTAGAGCAATTATCAACAAGCTAAAACTATCTCTCCTCTTAATCAATGAATCTAACCAAGAAGCAAACCATGAAGAGAAATATACATTCAATTGCAATTTGTGGTTAAAAGAAATATACCAATTTTAAATAACCACAATCACAAAGATTTAAAAAAAAATTCTCCCTCTTTTCTATTAAGCAAAGAAATTCATTTGAGGGAATATAGATATTAAAGTTCAATGTGTGGTAAAAGATAAGATATCAATCTAAGCAACCACAATCACAATTCTATTTTAACATTAAAAATAGGAGAGAATTCACAAAGTAGTCTTCCCCGTTTTTCCATTAAGCATACACTATTTATTGGAGGGATTTAGCATTCCAATTCTATTTGTGGTGTAAAATATGATACCAATTTGAAAAACCACCACTAGGAAATATTCAATCAAAAATATTTTCCTTCTTTTTCCTCATTAAGTCTAAACATATATAAGGGTATTATGCATTTAAGTTCAAACAATAATCACAAAACAAATGGGATTCAAGAAATATATACCAAATGAAGGAAATAGAATCCACTTTAAAAACAAAGAATTGTAAACAAGATTTTCTACTTCTAGCAAGTGATACCAATGTAAGAATTAAGAAATTAACAAAGGATACCAATTGAGAATTCACAATTTGAAGCACAAACAAGTTTTTCATAGATTTATACCAATTGTAGATCCAAAGTTGAAATAAAATCATTTGACAAAGTATTGATACCAATTGTAAATTCAAAAGAGATTTCTAATACAGATACCAATGTGTTAAATCAAAATCAATTCAATTATCTCTCTCCCTATGTTATTCACAAAATCAATTGATTGGTGATATAATCCAATTTAAAACTTTGCTCTCCCCCTTAGAGTAACAATAAAAACCAATTTAAACATTTCTCTCCCCCTATATAATTATCATCAAGCAAATAGGGGAAAATCTAAAGACTTAAGAGAACCATCCAATTTAGTAAAAAAAAATATACCAATTGAAAGACAATTCATGGATGAGTTCAAATTTAAAACAAAAAAATTCTCCCCCAATCATTATGCACATAATCAAATAGTTGGGGAGTCTAAAAATGATACCAAATGAAAATCCAAAGAATATTATACCAATTGTAGAGAAAATATGATTTCATTGATATCAAAACAAAAATAGTTTCATACATGATACCAATTTAAAAATTAAGTCTAATGATACCAAATTTTTGAATCAATACCTAATTGTTAAAATTCAAACTCACACAATGATTGATACCAATTTAAAGGTTTCAAAACGAAAATCATTACTGATACCAATTGATGAAATGAATTCTAATTTCAAACATTCTAATTGATATATCTATCGTTCAAAGATATTCAAGTTAAAATTCATTCCTCTCCCCCTAAATCATTGCACATAAACAAAACATTGGGGATGGAAATCCAAGATAGATACCAATTGTAGAAGTTTAAAGCAAAACAATTATTGATATCAAGTTGAAAGCATTTGGGGAATTACAAATTGAATCAAACAATTTTAATTTCTCCCCCTAAATCAATTAACAAAATTCATTCTATGGAAAAAATTCATAATTAAAAACAAATCAATTTTCCTTAGAATATTTATCTTCCCTTTCATTAATTTAAAAGCAAGGTAGAATTTTCAAAGTTATAAGCCAAAGGGGAAGCAAATTTATCGAAACTAAAAATTAAAGTTAACATTTAAGAGCAAGTCAATAAACTCTATACAACTTGATATTCTCCCCCTATATTTACGATCTAAATAGCAACTATGGGGAATTTAAAAATTAAAAACAAATCAAGTGTCTAAAACATTTATCTCCTCCTTTTATCATACACACATATAATCCAAAGGAGAAGTTCACAACAAATCTTTGAAAAGGTATAATAATTGTCCATAGCAATGATCTCTCTCTTTTAAAAGAATCGAAATCACATCAAGAGAGTGTTCTAAATTTTCAAGAATGGAACAATTTATGTCTCTCCTTTTTATCTATAGCTAAATCAATCAAAATGAGGAAACAACAAATCAAAATTGATTATCCAACAATTCAATACATAAGACTAGAAAACTAATTGTTGGAGGTCAAATCTCAAGCCACAAAATAATCTAAGACAAAAATTATGCAAAGTGTAACTAAGAGATACGAATTGTAAAATACAAATTCCAATAAATAAGCACACTATCAATATCTTCTATTCTATTTAATTCCATTCAAATCAAGACATATAATATATATTCCTAAGAGAGTTTCAACCAAACAAAATAAAAAAAATCAAATTGACTAATAATTCAAATTAAGACAAGCAAATTTAATATATTCAATGTAAACGTTCACTTGTTGGAATACAATTTTCAAACTCAAAAATATCAATTGAAGATAAACAAATTTCCCTTTCATTTGATAGTAAACAATTTTGAAACAAGTTAATGATTTAATCAACTCTAAACAATTCTATTTTCTCTCCCTATTTCGTTATTCAAATTCAATTCAAGGAGAAAACAACAAGGCATCATAATTAACGATTTTTCTACTCTTCTCCTCTTATCTCAAGCTAATTTTAAATCATGGGAAAAGTACATTCTCAAAAACACAACAATTTATTCCTAATAATCATCCAACTAGTCATCCAACAATCCAATGTTCAAATTAGCATATTCAATTTAGAGACTAAGTTGTTGGATTACAAGCCATCAAAATATAGATTGAATGAATAAAGCTTATTTCAATCTATATAAATACAAAAAGATTGAAGCTAACAATTAATCCAAGTAAATGTTCTACTAATCAAGGTTAAACAAATTCAAGAATCAAAAAAAATTTAATCCAATTCAATTTCTAATCAACATCCATAGTATCGATTCCAAAGGAATTTCAACCAAACAAAGTTTAAATATTAATTCAAATCAAACTCAACAACCAATTTTAATCAAAACAAAAAGAGTTGTGTACCTCCAAGATAATTTCCTTCTATAAAGCATTGGAGGCATCATTTTAAGCTTCTCCCCCTTTTGTTGGATATTCAAGTATCCAATTTCCTTTCAAGCTCCTTGGGAGAATCTCCAACCTACAACAAAGATCATTTTGCAATTTTGGTACCCAAACCATTTTGGGTCCTTTTATTATAGGTTTGGTTCCTTTAGGAACCCACACAAGTTTAGAATTCAAATTTGGTTTAAGATTTAAACTTGGCTTAAATTTTGAATTCACATCCAAAGAATGAGCTAATTTGAAACTAACATTTGATTTAACTTTAGAGTTCAAATGCAAAGGATAGGTAAATTTAGATTTAGCATTTGAATCCAATTTATCATTCAATTTTAAAGGACAACAAAAAGATTTATGTCCAACACAATTGCAAGAATTACAAATAGATGAACTAACAAATAGATTAGTGTAATTCTTTTTCTTTGCAAAGGGTTCATAACAAATTCCGGCTTTATCGAATGTAACCCTTTGCGAATTTAAGAGCATATTTAAATTTTTGCTGCCATTTGTGAATTTAAGCATAAATAGAGTTCAAATCATTTTTCTTTGCTTTCAATTCACATATATCAACCTCAAGGAATTCAATTTTAGCCTTAGCATCAAAAATAGATTTAGATTTAGTATTCAAAAGGCTAATATCATTTTCATGCGATTTGATACAACCATTCAAAGTATCATTCATAATTCTCAAATTAGACATCTCATGTTTATGACATTCATTAATAGAAATCAAATCACAATTTTTGCAAGTTAATGAGTCAATTTCTTTTTTTTTTTTGTGATTTGATAGTACCAATCAATTTGTCATTCAATAATTTCAAATTACGACTATCATGCTCAAGAGATTTAAAGGAAGCATTAGATTTATCAATGATGCTTTGCAATTCAACAATTTGATCCTCATAAGATTTATCTACGTTTGCATGCTTTTTGATCAAATTGCAATGCTCCTTTTTCAATATTTTATATTTATCTTTAAGCTCATTCAAACTATCTAGCAATTCACTTTCTAAATCACTATCATCATCATTATTAGAATCAGAATCGCTATAGTAGTTTGTTACCTCAATTTTGTCTTCATTGGCCATGAAGTATGTATTGGCCACTTTCTCCTCTTTTTCGGAGGATGAGCTTTCTCCATTTTCAATATTTTGATTTGTGCCTGCATGTGTTAGCTCAAGAGATTTCCAAATATCATACGCACTAACACACGATTTAACTTTATCAAATTCATTTTGACTTAAGGCACTATACAAAATATTCATTGCTTTGGCATTTAAATTCCAATTTCGTTTATCTAAATCATTGAATTCACTAGTTGGTCTAGGAAGAGTTATTCCATTTTCAATGATTTTCCATAAAAAGAAATCAATAGATTGTATAAACACTTTTATTCTACACTTCCAAATCAAATAATCATAATCATCAAAGTGTGGAGGTGTAGATGTGCATTGTCCTAACTCACACATATTGAAATCCATAGTATGCAAATATATATAAAATTTTCAATAATGCAACTTAACAAATATTGACAATGTGCACAAAATATCACACAAAAATTTAAATACCCGCTCTGATACCAATTGTAGGAACGATATATGCCTATAGAGGGGGGTGAATATAGCGTTTTAACTTTTTCGTGCTATATTTTAATCTCTAATTACCCTAAGTGATTTAATGCATATAATTAAAATATCAATAACAAATATATGCAATAATATAAAAAGTAAGGGTTAGAGAAATGCACACAATATTTGTTTAGGCGGTTTGGCAAACTAGCCTACGTCCGCGCTCCAAGTTGCACTTGGAGATACACTATGTAATTGGCTTGCGGGTGCCAATAAACCGTTTACAAATTGACTATTAGATGGGGCGTCACCCTTGACTAATTCCGTCGTCAACCTTAGACTCTTACGAGTCGTTACCCTAAATTGACTATTGCGGGGCGTCACCCAAGTATGATGAATTCTAAGGGAATCACCCTTTACAATCAAGCACAATACTAAACTCGGAAACTTAAGCTTAAATCTAGCTAATCCGAATTCTCCCAAAATATAACTCACAAATTTGGAATAGGGAGAATTGGATTTACAACACAATTAGAAGCTCACAGAGTAGTATTCGAGTATTAATTTTGCCAGGGCTTCGCCTTGAATATTCGATTCATTCCTTGTGGAGAGCATAGAGTGATCCTCTATTTATACACACTGCCACTGCGGCTTCCGGACGACCTCAGCGTCCGCACCTATCGTCCGCACGACCATTGCAAAAATGCCCGTTGATAATATAGCCGTTGGACAGAAAATTCTACACTTGCGGACGCCAATTCCATCGTCCGCTTCTTCCGCACAACTCGTCCGTACAAATCCAGAACTGGACAGATTCAAAGCGGATGCCAATATTCGCGTCCGCACCGTCCGCACCGACTGGGTCTATCGTCCGCGACTTCACAGATTTGAGGTGGACGCCACGCCATCGTCCTCTTCTTCTTTTCTGTCAGCACACCTGAAGATCTGCGGACGCCATTTCACGTTCGCCTCGTCTGCGACCATCATCCGCTTCTCACTGAATTGGACTGAGGTAAATCGGACGCCTACACCTCGCGTCCGCCTCATTCGCAGCATCCGCAACTGCATAGCCTACTTCATACTTTCACAAAATGTTTCCTCTAAGTCATACGAACATTCCATTCTCCTGTATAGACTTAGAGAAACACATTAAACATTCCCAATACCCTTAATCAAGGGTATTCTCAATTTAATCGAGAAATATGATATAAAAGAATTCAATGTATAAACAACTTTTACACTTTATTAAATTTCACATCATCTAGATCACATAGTCTAAACAATTTCCCTTATAGATGATGTCCAAAACATATAAAGTTGTTTTTTTCCTAATCTAAGCATGTGCCACAAACATTGCATATTTGATTTATTCAATTAAGTTATGCAATTTATCAATCAATTAATCCAAGCAACATGCTACTAAAATATAACTTATTGATCAACTAAATTAACACACAATGGTTTTGAAAACTCATGATTATAACATCCCGGTTATTCTTACAATTTAAAACTCATGATTTTGAAAACTTTTTCTTTTAAAATCATAGCGGAAGACTTTTCATTTGAAAACTAGGTTAAATAAGAACTGCATAGATAAACTTCTTTTTGTTAAGCCATTTATTACTTGAAACATGTCATACAGTAAAACTTCAAAACATTTACAACAATGGAAGACTTGTATTTACAATACGAAAAGAATTAAACACAATTTGAAAATCTTCTTGATAAAACGAAATATTATAACAAAGGTTCAGGTTCCTGAAAATTGTTATTACCCATCATTACAACTCTTTTTTAATCTTTTAGCCTAACAAGCCGCTAAGCCCGCAACATACAAATGCCTCATCAACTGCATCAATTCTCAATAATCCTCGATAACCATCGTTCCTATGCAAACCTGCATCACAGGACATGACTATGAGCCTAACGCTCAGTAAGTGGTATAAAAGTAAAATGTGCTCATGCAATACTATTGAAAAACATATAGTTTTCTATTTTGTTTAGCTGTCTTTTATTTCCTTTAAATATCTTTTTGAGTGACAGCAACCTCTTCAGTTTCCAAACTCACTCATTCGTTGGATGAGAACAACCTCTTCAGTCTCCGAACTCACCCATAGAGGTTATTTGTGTAGGATCGATGTACGCCTATAGAGGGGGGGGGGGGGGGGGGTGAATACAGCATTTCTAATATTTTCGTGTGATATTTCGATCTCTAATAACCCTAAGTGATTTAATGCATATAATTAAAATATCAATAACAAATATATGTAATAATGTAAAGAGCAAGGGTTATAGAAGTGCACACAATATTTGTTTACGCGGTTCGGCAAACTCGCCTACGTCCACGCTCCAAGTTCCACTTGAAGATACACTAAGTAATTGGCTTACGGGTGCCAATAAAACCATTTACAAATTGACTCTTAATTGGGGCATCACCCTTGACTAATTGTAAGGTCGTCAAACTTTGACTTTTATGAGGCGTCACCCAATGATTGAACTTACAGGCGTTGAATCTAACCTACGTTTTGGGTTATCACCCTAGTGTGATGAATTCTTAGGGAATTACCCTTTACTATCAAGCACAATAATAATGGAATCGGAAATTAACGCGTAATCTAACTAATCTGAATTCTCCCAAATATAACTCTCAAGTTAAAGTGTGGGGTGAATTGGATTTACAATAATAGCTCACAGTGGATAATATCCGAGAATTGATTTCAACAGGGCTTCACCTCGAATATTTGATCGTTATTTATTGTGAGCTTGGAGTAATCCTCTATTTATAGACTCTGTACAAGAGGTTGACCTTATGTCCTAAACGGTCGACCCATTTACTAGCCGTTGGAGTTCTACCCGTTGAGATTTGATCGTTGTGGAAATCTTCCACTGTGCGGTCCACCGTGAGGTCGACCCTTTTCTTTGTGCAGAAATTTTGGAGCAATCTGTTCATTTCATAGTCAACCATGTGGTCAACCCTTTCCTTGGTAAATGCATAACGGGGTCGACCCTTTGTGCCTATTTCATCGACTCTTTGCTCCTTTTTCACCTTCTTGATTTTCTTAAGTCCCAAAATGATATGTATTCACTACATAGACTTAGATAAACTTGTTATAACATTAATAATACCCATTTTTAGGGTATTTCCAATAAACACGGATATAAATATTATTATAAAATATTAAGAATAATATTTGAATAACGCAAAACACAACTTATTGATTTTATTAAATTAATCCAACATTTTAGTTATCATCAAAATAAAACTTAGCCTAACAAAAAGGCTAACAATCTCCCCCTTTTTGAAGATGACAAAATCCAATAAGTTGTCTAATCTAAAACTAAGCATTTGCATATAAATATTGCATATTAGATATGTCCAATTTAGTTATACAATTTATCAACCCATTAATTTCATGCAACATGCTACTAAACTCTAAGTTATACCTCTTTCTCGCCCTAAAATATACTTACAACATAAATAAATTTCTCCCCCTATCATATATAACAACTTACACCTTTGTCCCCCTTTTTGTCATAATAAAAAAGAATTTCTAGGAGAGGGGAGTCTAAACACAACAAAGAATCTTATCAAAGAAAATTGAGATTATTCAATAAAAAACATTATCAACATGAATATAATGAGGGAATCAACATTATAATCTAAAAGACAATCTCCACAATTAATTCGACCGAAAAAAAATTTCTCCCCCTTAATCAAAGTATTAAACCAAAAATCAAGCAATGGAGGGAATTGACAGTATAATCCAATATATAGTTCAAGATACAATACTAAGTTCATAAAACCACATCCAAGGAAAAATTTTAACAAAATATTCAAAAGCATTCTTTAAAACAAAAAAAAACAACTCCCCCTTTTCCAAGTAAGCTATCCAAATGCCGAACCCACAAATAAAGACATTCAATAGAAGAGTTCATGTGGTTAAGCTAAGAGACCAATTTGTAACAAGAACCTAACCACAATTACAAAGATTTTGAACAAGAAATATTCCCCCTCTTTGTCATTAAACATATAAACTTATTTGAAGGATACAAACATTAAAGTTCAATGAGTGGCAAAAGATAAGTTATCAATCTAAGCAACCACAATCACAATTCAATCAAAAATATCACCCCTCTTTGTCATTATGCATACATACACATTTGAGGGAATTATACAAGTCCAAGTAACATATACCAAAAAAAAAAGGGATTCAAGAATTAGATATCAAATGTAGGAAATAGAATCCACTTCAATTCAACATATCAACTCAAGTTTCTCTTTAAAGTAAATGAACTCTAAGACAAATTTCTATGAGAATATTGGGGATATAATCCAAGTTTAAAACTTTGCTCTCCCCCTTAGAGCAATTATCAACAAGTTATAAGTTCTCTCCCTCTACAAGATTATCAATATGGACAAATTGAGAGAATATCAAGCAAAATTATGAGCCATCCAACTTAAAAAAAAAAACAAATAAGTACCGATTGACAAACTCCATAGATGAATTCATGTTTAAAATCAAGTTTCTCCCCCTATCTTTATGCACAAATCCATATTCTTCTCCCTGTTGGTCATTATCAAAAAAAATGTAGAAAAATAGAGAAGTTTTGAAAAATCTTGGCATGATTTCCTTTGTTTGTACACTCCC
>CM039474.1:11664844-11830046 GCA_022433065.1 Begonia loranthoides
GATATTTCGATCTCTAATAACCCTAAGTGATTTAATGCATATAATTAAAATATCAATAACAAATATATGCAATAATGTAAAGAGTAAGGGTTAGAGAAGTGCACACAATATTTGTTTACGCGGTTCGGCAAACTCGCCTACGTCCACGCTCCAAGTTCAACTTGGAGATATATTAAGCAATTGGCTTACGGGTGCCAATAAAACTGTTTACAAATTGACTCTTAATTGGGGTGTCACCCTTGGCTAATTCTAAGGTCGTCAACCTTTGACTCTTATGGGGCGTCACCCAATGATTGAACTTACGAGCATTCAATCTAACCTACGAATATTTCTAGTGTTTTGGGTTGTCACCCTAGTGTGATGAATTCTTAGAGAATCACCCTTTACAATCAAGCACAATAAGAATGGAATCGAAAATTAATGCGCAACCTAACTAATCCGAATTCTCCCAAATATAACTCTCAAGTTAAAGTATGGGGTGAATTGGATTTACAATAATAGCTCCCAGTGGGTAATATCCGAGTATTGATTTTAGCAGGCTTCGCCTCGAAAATTCGATCTTTAGTTATGGTGAGTTGGAGTGATCCTCTATTTATAGACTTTGTACAAGATGTCGACCTTATGTACTAAACGGTTGACCCTTTAACTAGCCGTTGGAGTTTTGCCCGTTGAGATTTGACCATTGTGGCAATCTTCCACTATGCGGTCGACCATGAGGTCAACCCTTTCCTTCGTACAAAAACTCCAGAGCAATCTGTTCATTTCACGGTCGACTGTACGGTCGACCCTTTCCTTGTAAATGCAAACAGGGTCCACCCTTTGTGCCTATTGCATCGACCCTTTGCTCCTTTTTCACATTCTTGATTTTCCTAACTCCCGAAACGATATGTATTCACTATATGTGTCACGACCTGAAGACGGGCCTGACAGAACTGTCGGGTCAGGCGACCCGATCCTCATAGGGAACCCGATCACCCAGCCCAAGGTGTGTGTTTTAGCAGAAGACTTATAAATATTTAGTTCGGCCCAAACGAATATGGGCCTAGGTCCGAGTAGGGATCACGAGAAAGTAATGATGCATAAATTAAAATATAATCCAAGTACTGTGCAACAAATACAAACCAAACTGTGTTTAAGGTTTACAGACCCAAATGTAAATATCCTCACCAAATGATAATAATTACTCAATAGAAATAAAGGAACACTTTTAATCCTGATCCTTAGCTGCTCTTTCATTTACCTGTAGTCTTGGGGATGATTCGTTTGGGATGAGTGACTAACTCAGTAAAGTATAGCTATACTAGATGTACATCATGCAAAACTAGTTTTTTCTATATTTTTGAAAACAGGGTTATGTTTCTCTTTTATCCGTACATGAATTTTAAATCACTTCAAAACTCTTTATCATTTTATCAAATTGGCCCATGGCCATCGATGAGGCTTTTAATCAAAAACTTGCTGTAAGATAGGCCATCATCGTTTTCCAAATTGAAAACGTCATCAGTGAAAAGGAGTGGTCACTCATGGACTCACCCGCCACACAACATAGAAGAGGTGGTCACGCATCGATGACAACACCTTATGAGGCAGGAATAATGACGACGATCCGAAGATTCCGTACATCACCGGAGTTGCCGGCGCACCTGGCTGCACGACACAACTCGTATAATCGTATAATCAAATAAAACGGATACAGTTGCTCGCTATATGTGGATTTGGGATAAACAAGTCTCAGTGATTGACAACCGTCTGATCTGTGGAACAAATCTTTGCCAGGTTTAGGGGCTTGCAAACCAAGGAGACGTCATCACTCTCCCATACGAGATTTACGACTTTCAGGAGTTTCAACCTGAGGACACGTCACCAATGCCCCACCTATATTTTTCGCATGTCAAACAATCAACCTTCACGCAGCAAAGGTATCAAGGGGATAGCGGATCCATCCCTCAACATATACACAATAAATTCAAACCATGTACGGAATTTAAACGTAGGAAAAGATACTAATAATAAAAACTGACGTGCTGTCGAACAGTCCCCTCCATTTTTCAAGTGTGGTATTCCACAAAATAATTATTTTTAAAAAACGGGGTTGGATGCAATGCAATGCAAGAGGCATAGAAATCCCAACCTCGATGACGGTCTGCCTTACCAACGGGAGCAACCAATTATGCAAGAATCATATCCCACTCGCTGAAATCATCCAAACCTGGCAAATGTACCAAATGCGAAATTTCATAAATTAATCCCAAAAAATAAACAAAGGGTCCTATACTAGAATAGGAGCCCAACCAACCCTACTTAAAAATTCCAATAAAATTTTCAACTTTATCTAACAACATTCTTTAAACTCAAAATCCTACTTTGAACATCTCAATAGTTTTCTAAAATCTAAAATCTCATTTACTTAACATTGATATATCCCACTTCAATCAACACAACTTGAGACTGAAATTTCCAAGTTCTATAACAAAATAGTAGCTTCAATTAATCTTAGCAAACAAGGTCCAAAATCATTTCAAATGACTAATAATAAATCCAACAATAGAAACAACCAACCATAAATCCCTCACTAAAAGCTGAAATCCAAAACAGACTCATAATCAACTAAAATACTCAACTTCAATGTTATTATAAGCTAGAGTACCCTTATGCAGAACAAATCCAATAAGTCATCAGTTCTGTCAATAATGTCCATTAAACAAATTATTATAAACCCACAACTAACATCCAGAAATTTATCACTTAAGATGGAAGTCCAATAGAACAGTGGAAACGCTGAATTAATTCAATCCGACAACAAAATTGAACCAATCAGTTTTCCAAGAACATGATCTAAACCCAATTTATCAAGCATAATTCAAACAGAGAGCGGAATCATTTTTAACAGAGCAATACTCCTAACAATGGCTTATGGCAGGAAAAGTAAACCAAACTTTCAACCCCAATGACACATTTCAACAGAAAGAGACAGAATCCAAAAATCGAAGTAAAACATCCAACTGAAAATTTATCTCCAACAGAACTGAATCAGACTTAGCCCCAAATTGCAGCAGAAAAATCCATCTAAATCAGTAAATCACTCCAAATCATAAACGAATTCACACTCAATACTAGAAATGGAATGAAATATCCAACTCACCCAACATAATAAAACAATACCGAGTGTTCTATTTTCGACGGAATCGGAGATATGCTTGGATTTGGAGCTGCCGTCGCTGGAGGTTGCCTCTCCGGAATCCTTTGATTCAATCACTGTAAACCCACAACACAAATCAACCAACAACATCACAAATCCAACTTAACATCGGAATAAAAACTCGAATCAAAGACCTCACCTACTGAACTGAGCAAAACCGCGTTGGTTCGCTAGTCGGAATCAGAAATGGCTGGGTATCGGAGCTCCTGTCGCCAGTGGTATGCCCGTTTTCAGCCGCGGCACCGTTCTCCCGTGCGATAGTCGCCGTTCGCTGCTTGGACGTTGAAAAACGTCGGTGTGCTCTCGGCCAGCGTTGCCTCAGCCGAACTCCTGCTCGCTACTGTCTTTTGTCACCCACAACCGACGGTTCGTCTCGGTCAGACGCCGTCGCCGCAGGAGTCGCTCACTGGTCATTCGTCGGAGTCGCCCATCGTTCGTCAATCTCCCTCTCTCGCGCGGGATCTCGTCGGCCAAATAAGGAAACAGGGAGAAGAGAAATGCCCTAATTCCTTTTCTCTTTGTTTCTTATTTATTTTATTTTATTTCTTTTTTTTTACAAACTAAACCCCAAACTTTCCAATTAATGGCGGAATTTCTTTCCATCATTCCCTCCATTTCACTTCATCTTTTCATTTTTTTCCCTTCACTTAATCCTTTTAATTTTCATCATCTCATACTCCTATTTCAGTTATTCCAATTTATTTATTTCTTTTATCCAATAATTTCTAAAATTATTTTTCCATTTCATATAAATGTGTATAAACCAATTATATACATTATATATCATATAGTTTATTCAAACTCTCAATTTAATCTTAACATCATCTAACGACATTATAGTTCCAATTTAACTGTTCAATTTCGTTCCTTAATTGAATTCTTTGTTCGGAAAATCCAAATGCCACCGACTTTGATCAATTGACCAAATTTGTGTACGTGGCTGCTACACGACAATTCAGTCAACTTCTTCAATGCTATGACCGATTTTCAATGAAAAAAATTTACACGTGGAATTTCTTATTTAAAAATTTCCCGGGTATTACAATATGGACTTAGATAAACTTGTTAGAACATTAATAATACCCATTTTGAGGGTATTTCCAATAAACACGGATATAAATATTATTATAAAATATTAAGAATAATATCGAATAACGTAAAACACAACTTATTGATTTTATTAAATTAATCTAACATTTTAGTCATCTTCAAAATAAAACTTAGCCTAACAAAAAGACTAACAATTTGTAATTTCGGGTGAGAGCAACCTCTTTAGTTTCTGAACTCACCCAAACAAGTTATTTATAATTTGGGGTGAGAGTAACCTCTTCAATTTCGGAACTCACCAAAACTAGCTTATTTTCATTACAGTTTGGGGTGAGAGCAACCTTTTCAGTTCGGAACTCACCCACTCGTTGGAAGAGAGCAACCTCTTTAGTTTCCAAACTCAACCGACAAGTTAATTATTAAATTTAATTCGGAATCGTAGAAACAAAGGTGCAAGCATACAATTCTATCTATCGTGTCTGTTATCGTAACCTCAAAATGTGAATAATTTCCTAGCTAAAGAACTGACTTAAATCTAATAAACATTCAACTCATAGAAGCAAACAACATATGTCTCCCAAATATAACAGAACCTATACATGTAATAAATAAGCATCAAACAAACACCTCCTAATTCTCGTGATGTAGGCCCTTTTAGACAAAACACATGTAGTACCACTTACCTGGAGTCTTTAGCTTTAATGGTTTACCACTTACAGTTATTTTTCGCGAAACCTAATCACGGTTAGCACATATAGTTATTAATAATTACTTTTCAATAATAAAGTCCCCTAGTTTCAACTAACATGCTCAATACTTCTAACAATGGTTAATTTCCTATTATGTCCAAACTATTAAAAAACCTTATTTTCTAACAGTCACAATTCCTCAACTCAACAGCTTATCCTCCATGACAACTAATTGTATACTTAAACAATATTCCCAATAATTTGCATAACAATATTTCATTCACTATATCCCAAAACCAATATTTATCATCAAGGAAATATCAAAACAATACTCCTTCAATACATACAGACCCTAACTTAGCAAGCAAATTCTAAGTTATATTCTCCACACCCCTATAAGCAGAATTCAGTAGAGTCTAAACTTTATCCAACAACACTCCAAAGACTAAACTAAATTCATATTATCAAGCCCATTAATATGGAGAAAGTAAGTCATCCAAATCATATGCTTTACAAGCAATATCCAAATTCTTCATTAATCACCTTCACTTAACAACGACAGACCATATCAAAAAGAAGGCCGTTACCTGAAATCTGAGAACACAAAATACCAAAACAACATTCCTCCTTCAGACACTATTGTCCTTTCTTCCAAATAATTCATCGAAGTATTCACTGTCACTCATACTTCAGTAAAACTCTTACTTTTTGAAACCACCACAGCAGTCATCTTGGCTCACAATTTGCACTGCTCTATCTCTCTCTAATTTTTCATGAACATCAAAGCAACTCCTCATGGTTTGCAGAAAACTCCAGAGACTTCACTCATCCAAGTTGTCTAAAACCATGCAGTAGGGTTTCACAGCTTCTCACTCCAAATTTTGGCAGAGTAACCCCATCGTTTCAATCTTTGAAACATTGCTGCATTGCCTCTCAATTTATAGGCCACCCACAATGACCTTATATTGTCCAGACAAAGATAGAAGGCCACGGGATGTAACTCATCAGCATCTAGACATTTAGACAGTGAATCGTTTCATCTCCAGACATTGGTTATCATCATCAGATGGCTGTCATAAATGGCGGTCGATCGATTCTTCAGTTAGTCGATCGACCACCATGTAGCCAAACGGTTGAGAAAATCCTTCACTAGAATTTAGCGGTTGATCGTCATGGGCGATCTCCTCCACGCCATGCGATCGCCCCGAACGACAGTAAGAATTCCTTCATAAGAAAATCACCAAATCACTTCCTTAATGTGACATATATTTCCAATTTCCAAAATCTACAATATATATATATATATATATATATATATATATATATATTTATTTATTTATTTATTTATTAATCTTAATAAACCATAATTTACTTTTCTAAATTATCCAAACCTTAACATATATCAATCTTTCACCATTCTTCCTTCACATTATTCTTCACTAAATCCATTATGCCCTAAAATATTATAAATCCTATACCTTCAACCTTATTATATCCAAGTACATTCTCTCTTATTAATTGCATTGACTGTCAATCTAATTGATATCATTCAATCTAGCTCAAATATCATCAAACAATTCATCAATTAACCTTGATTCTTCCCAGAAGCTAATTATGAACATAATGGGGTATCATAATTCACTTATTCCAAATACGTTTCTCGTTACCAATATCTTTACTTGTCTAACTCAGCTCCTATCATCTCCAAAATTAACACTTAAGCTATGGATTCAGCTCGATGAAAATTCAGGATATTACATTCCTCTCCAGTTATATAAACTTTGTCCTCAAAATTTGTCTAACACAAATAACCTCTCGATTGCATGAAACCTTAATTATGAGTATTTGTATCACAGAGTACCCAAAGCATAAACATTCAGCTCTTATATTTCATAATTCTTCACAGGATACAACATTTCCAACTTCTCAAAATATAATTATATAACAAAATGCAATTCACATCAGAGTCATTTGATCTTCGTCCTTATCTGCTGTAAGAGAAAGAGCCTTTGCCAAACTCTCTTTCCTTTCATCCGACAGTGTATAACAAATTTTTGCAATATGTCCCACTTTGTTGCATCGAAAGCATCGCCCAGATCTGGCCATGTATTCCCCTTTATGGCCTTTCTTACACATTGAGCATTGAATGACTCATGAATTCTCAGCATTTCCTTGAATACGCTTCAAATTTCCTTTTAACTTATCACTGATGAAAGGCTTCTTTGATCATGCTGAGATTGAGTTTCTATCCCCACATTTCTACTATGCTCTTTAAATCTCATGACTTGAAACTCTGCATCCTCAACTTCGAGGGCTTTTACTACTATGTCCATATAAGGTATCCCTTGAGTACCCAAAATCTTCACGCCTTGATAATTTCCAAATTGAGTCCTTGAACAATTGATGAACCTTGTGTTCATTATCACTTACCAAATGTAAGGCAAACCGCAACAATGCTTCAAACTTGTGCATATAATCCAAAATTGTTCCTTCCCGACGAAGCTTAGTAAATTCTATCAACTTACTCGTCCTTATAGTGTGGTTAAAGTACTTGTCCTAGAAGGTTTCCTTGAATCTTTCCCACTCTTAAAACATTGTCCAGTACCAGCTCCACATTCATCATAATGCTTCTTGCTACCCCATGGACATAGTTCAACATAAAAATTTCCATTCAAAGTTGCATTAAGTTCATCCTGTGCATGTTTATCATTTGCAGACTTATCTTCATTGTGAAAAGCCCAATACGCTCATTTTTCAATTATATGCCCATCCACTTGTGGTTGAGTTTGACTATTCTTTTTCAGCTTCCAGTCCATTTTCCTTTGTCTAATAACTAGGATCTCTATTTCTTCGATCTCCAAAGCTTTTGATACTTCCCTGGAGTATGACACATCTTCAGTACCATGCATCTTCATTCTTGATATATTTCGACCTTTAATCCTTGAATGAACTGGTACACCTTAAGACCATTGATAGCTACTAAGTGCCTAGCAAATTAGGATAGCGCCTCAAACTTCACTAACCCAACTAACTTCTAAGTCCAAGCCATTATTTTAAAATACATATCAAGGAAAATATCCTTAAATTGTGTCCAAGTTATTTCTCTTATGTCCTGAGTTGTCCTTGAGTTGTCTTAATAGTATCTCACCAAAATCGAGCATCCATTGTCATCATGAACACAACATAACTAACTTTTTCTTGTTCTTCAATCATGGCATATTCAGTTATACTCTCACTATTCAAATCCATTCCTCTGCACCCGTTGGATCAGAGATATCACCTTCAAAGTATAGTGGTATCAGTCATCGAAACCTCTCACATCCTAATTCTCTAGGAGCCACCAGTCATTGGTTTCTCTATTCTTCCAATTCCCTACTCCGTTCGAAAAACAACTGAATACAACGCTCCAAAACTTCTACCAATCTACTAATCATTGCATCTCTTGGATCTACATTCTAAATTGTTTTCCCATCCATTTTGTTTCTACCATTTAACTCAACAACCTAATAATTTCCAGATTAATTGTTTTGTAAGATAACGATTACTTTTATTGTGTTATACCTATCCATCTGCCCTATTCTTAAAATTAAATTTTATTTTATCTATTTGTCTTTTCCTCCTAGTTTCCCTTGTCATTCTATCTTCTTACAACAATGTTGTACTAGTTGCTTCAAAGCATTAGACTAGTTATCCTACGGGAATTATATCAGGAAGCACTTAGACATATCACTTTCTTTATACTAATCTATGGTCAGGACTAATCTATAGTCAGGACAACCTATAATTTAAGCATAACACACAACCTCTAATCTATGTATAACACAAGTAAAAGAGTCTATGAACTTATAAAGTAAAGCAATATACTTACAGTCAATGAAGTATTTCCACATTGTGACTTGTGTTGATAGGCAGTATACAGGACTGATTTTAAAACCTAGGAGCTCTGATACCATTTATAACATCCCAGTCATTCTTACAATTTAAAACTCATGATTTTGTAAACTTTTTCTTTTAAAATCATAGCGGAAAACTTTTCATTTGAAAACTAGCTTAAATAAGAATTGTATAAATAAACTCTTTTTTGTTAAACCATTTATTACTTAAAACATGTTATACTGTAAAGCTTCAAAACATTTACAATAGTAGAAGACTTACATTTACAATACTAAAAAAACTAAACACAATTTGGAAACCTTCTTAATAAAACGTAATACTATAATAATGGTTCACGTTCCTCAAAATAGTTATTGCCCATCATTACAACTCTTCTTTAATATTTTAACCTAACCAGCCACCAAGCCAGCAACGTACAAATGCCACATCAACTGCATCAATCCTCAATAACCTTCGTTCCAATGCATACATACATCACAGGACCTTACTATGAGCCTAACGCTCAGTAAGTGGTATAAAAGTAAAAAGTGCTTATGCAATACTATTCAAACACATATAGTTTTCTGTTTTGTTTATCTATCTTTTATTTCCTTTAAATATCTCTTTGAGTGAGAGCAACCTCTTCAGTTTTCAAACTCACTCACCCATTGGATGAGAGCAACTTCTTCAGTCTCCGAACTCACCCAAAGAGGTTATTTGTAATTTAGGGTGCGAGCAACCTCTTCAGTTTTCAAACTCACCCACCCGTAGGATGAGAGCAACCTCTTAAGTTTCCGAACTCACCCAACAAGTTATTTGTTACGTTTAATTCAGTATTGTAGGAACAAAGGTGCAAACGTACAATTCTATCTATTGTGTCTGTTATCGTAACCCCAAAACATTCTTAATTTTCTAGCTAAAGAACTGAACTTAAATCTAATAAACATTCAATTCGTACAATTAAACAACATACGTCTCCCAAATATAACATAACCTATACATATAGTAAACAAGCATCAGACAAACACCCCCTAATTCCTGTGATGTAGGCTCTTTCAGACAAAACACATGCAGTACCACTTACTTAGAGTTTTTAGCTTTAATGGTTTAATACTTACAATTATTATTCACCAAACCTAATCAGGATTAACACATATAGCTATTAATAATTACTTTTCAATAATAAAGTCTCCTAGCTTCAACTAACATGCTCAATACTTCCAACAATGGATAATTTCCTATTATGTCTAAACTATTAAAGAACCTTATTTTCTAACAATCACATTTCCTCAACTCAATACTTGTCCTCCATGACAACTAATTGTATACTTAGACAATATTCTCAATAATTTGTATAACAATAGTCCATTCACTATATCCCAAAACCCATCATTTATCAACAAGGAAATATCAAAACAATACTCCTTCAATACATACAGACCCTAACTTAGCAAGCAAATTCTAAGTTATATTCTCCACACCACTATAAGCTGAATTTGGCAGAGTCTAAACTTTCTCCAACAACACTCCAAAGACTAAACTAAATTCATATTATCAAACCCATTCATATGGAGAAATTAAGGCATCCAAATCATATGCTTTCCAAGCAATATCCAAACTCTTCGTTAATCACCTTCACTTAACAATGACAGACCATATCAGAAAGAAGGCCATTATTTGAAATCTGAGGACACAGAACACCAAAACAACATTCCACCTTCCCACACTGTTCTCCTTTCTTCCAAATAATTCATAGAAGCATTCACTATCACTCATACTTCAGTAAAAATCTTACGTTTCGAAACCACCACAATAGTCCTCTCAGCTCACAATCTACATTGCTCTATCCCTCTCTTATTTTTCATGAACATCACAGCAACTCCTCATGGTTTTCAAAAAACTCCAAAGACTTCACTCTTCCAAATTGTCCAAAACCATGCAGTAGGATTTAATAGCTTCTCACTCCAAATTTTGGCAGAGTAACACCATCGTTTGAATCTTTGAAACATCGCTACTCTCCCTCTCAATTTATAGGCCACCCACAACAACCCTACATTGTCCAGACAAAGATTGAAGGTCACGGGACGCAACCCTTCAGCATCCAAACATTCAAACAATGAATCATTTCATCTTCAGACATTGGTTATCATCATCAAATGGCTTTCATAAATGGCAGTCGATGGATTCTTCAGTTAGTTGATCGACCACCATGCAACCAAACGATCGTGAAAATCCTTCACTAGAATTTAGAGGTCGATTGCCGTGGGCGATCTCCTCCACACCATGCAACTACCCCGTCGACCACCAGAATTCCTTCATAAGAAAATACATATTTCTCTAAATCACTTCCTTAACGTGACACATATTTTCAATTTCCAAATTCTACAATATATATATATATATATATATATATATATATATATGCTTATTACCCTTAATAAACCATAATTTACTTTTCCAAATTATCCAAACCTCAACATATATCATATCTTTCACTATTCCTCCTTCACATTATTCTTCACTAAATCAATTATGCCCTAAAATATTATAAATGCTATACCTTCAACCTTATTATATTCAGGTACATTCTCTCTTATTAATTACACTAACTGTCAGTCTAATTGATATCATTCAATCTAACTCCAAATATCATCAAACAATTCATCAATTAACCTCGATTCTTCCCAGAAGCTAATTATGAACATAACGGGGGTATCATAATCCACTTATTCCAAATACGTTTCTCTTGATCAATATCTTTACTTATCCAACTCAACTCCTATCATATCATCCCCAAAATTAACACTTAAGCTATGGATTCAGCTCGACGAAAGTTCATGATATTACATGGATTTGAAAATGATCATGAGGATGATGCAAGACCAATGTGCCGATCTTGCTAGGAAAATGGAACGATTGGAAACATCTTCCCCTAGTTACTCTTGTGGAAGGAGAATGGACTATGCAAATGAGTTTGAAATCAATGATAGACCATACCGAAGGGAAAGGTATGATAAGATAGATTGAAAGAATATTGAGCTAAGGCATATCACAATAAATATTCATTCTTTCAAAGGGAAAAACGATCCCAAAATTTTCTTGGAGTGGAAACGAAAAGTTGATTCCATATTTGATCATCAAAACTGTTCGGAAGTGAAAAAGATAAGGTTGGTCACTATGAAGTTCATGGATTACGCAATTGATTGGTGAGAACAAAAATTAAGAAATCAAAGGAGACATGGTGAACCACCGATTCAAACTAGGAAAGGCCTGAAGGACATCAGGAGAGAAAGGTTTGTTTTCTCACACTATTATTGGAAATCTAAGTTTGACAAGAAGGAACATAAGGTCATGCCATTTGATTTTGAGGAACTTTACAAATCTTGCTTGAAGAAGAAACCAAGCACCATGACAACATCAAGTTCTAAAGAGATGCATGATGATCATAATGAAGCAAAGCAAGGGAGTGACTTCATCTAAGAAGAGAAAAAATTAGAAAATGCAGATAGTGTAAGTCCTAGTGATGAGGAATTACCACCACTCGAGAAAAGTAACAATGTTAAAGACCCAATAAAAGGAGATTTGTTGGAGGATAATGGTGAAATTCACATAGGAGATAGTAAAAATCAAGAAGGAATAACCAAAGAATTCCAAAGCTACAAAGAGTTGACAGAAAAAGGAATGGAATTTTGAATGAGGGAGTAGTCGAACAAACGAGTAGAATGGAAAAAGGCAAATATAAAGAAGAAAAAAGAGCCAAAAAGGAAAAAGGAGACAAAAGAGCTGAGGGAGAAAAGGAAAAGAAAAGAATTGGAAAGAGTGAGAAAAGTAGTGAGGTGATTTTATCTTGTCGCAAAAATATTTCTTTTACCTCACATGAGTTAACTATTTCTTTTCTAGTGGATGTTTCATATATTTTACAAGATTTTAAAGGCATACATCCAAAGATATTACCAAAGGGCATGACACCATTGAGGAGGATTGAAAATCCGAGGATGTAGTACGTCAAGATGTGTCCATATGACATTCACTATAAAGATAAGGACCTTGTTGTTGACAACATATTGTCAAAGAGGTATGTACTTGCTACTACACTTCAAAATAAGTTATTAAAATCTGAAAATATTAAAAGTTTGCATGATAAAGATTAAAATTTTGAAGATATTGGACTTTTTATGAAAAATTTGAATGTGTCAATTTTTATAATCATAAAGGCTTATTATATAAGGAAAATACATGTTTTGTTCCTATGCATTATCTTTATGAGCTATATGGAGCATACATGATTTCTAAGTTAGATTTGAGGAAAGGTTATTGGGAATTTGCATTATACTTCAACATGAATGGATGAACACAGTATATGAATTATTTGATGTTACTAGTATTCTTATAATATTGATCAATCATGTACTTAATTATTTTGTAAAGAAATTTTTTATTGAATGTTTAAATAATAATTTGGTTTATGGCAAAATCGTAGAATCATATGTTGAATGCTTGGATTTAATTTCTAGAGAAAATCAATTATATGATTATTTGAATAAGTGTTTACCACATGATGAGTTTACATATACTAAGATTGTTTATTCTATTGCATTTTACTCACCTTTTGAAATTAGTCATGGATTTAATCTTTCAATTCTTTTATAATATTTATTTTTACTTACTAATGAGTTTGATAAATTTGTTGGAAAGAAAAAGGTTGAAGTTCTTAGGAAATTACATGCAAAGAAATGACAAAATCCAAAGAAGCATGCGCACTATGTGCCACGAACTAAAAAAAGCCTAAAGGAAGTCATATTTGACCCTGGAGGATGGGCTTGGGTTCATCTACAAATGGAAAATGAGCATGGTAAGGTGAGCGTTATTTTTCTTATTACTAACGTATCCTTTTATGATGCAGAAGATTTGAGGACGAATATTTTCAAAGGAGGAGGGAATGATACAATCCAAGGAACCATTGAGAGCTAGAACATGACAATGAGCCAACATACATTGCATAATGTAAGAAGACCATTGAAAAGATCCATGACAAAGAAGATGGACAAAAATATACATGTTTTAATCAATAAAATTACAAGATAAAGAATCCTTAAATGACAAGTAAAGGCCTATGATGGTGCAAGGCATTAAGGAGAAACCAATGGTGCCATATTCTTTTCCAGAGCATATTCTAAAAAGAACTTCATGGTTAAGCATGCTTGATCTGAAGTACTATTAAGATGGGTGACCATTTGGAAAGTTTCTCAAGTGTGTATGTAAGTGAGGACAAAATATACTAGAAAAGATGTGTGGTGATTTGTTGGGTCAATTATTAACCTTGAAACTTGCCATGGAGTCTCTTAGTGATTGGTGCAAGGGTGAGATTGCATCATTGTCCATATAGCATGACTAACCATTCATATAGTCCATGTTTATTTTTAACCACAATTTTTAGGTGGAAATTGCCGTGGGTGGCAAGTGGAGGGCAGCGCAGGGCAGAGGCGCGAGCTGCAGGTGAGTGTGAATGTGTACACAGGCGGGGGTGCGGTTGGTGCGGTGCGTGCAAGCGATTGTGGCCGCTCTTAGTTGGCACGATGTTGATGCAGCATTAGTGCAGTGCGTGGGCTGGCTTATGGGTGCGCGTGCTTCTACATGGGCTGTTTGGGCCTTTCTTCAAATTTAACATTATGTTCTTTCTTCCAATGCTTCCTTGGGCCTCCATTGGTTTCTCCTTAATGCCTAGCATCATCATGGGCTTTTGCTTGTCGTTTAAGGATTCTTTATTTTGGAATTTATTGATTAAAACATGTATATTTTTGTCCATCTTCTTTGTCATGGATCTTTTCAATCATAACATATTTTGCAATGTATGTTGGCTCCTTGTCATGTTTTGGCTCTGGTTCCTTAGATTGTATCATTCCCTCCCCCTTCGAAACGATTTGTCCTCGAATCTTCTGCATCATAAAAGGATACGTAAGTAATAAGAAAAATAATGCTTACCTTACGATGCTCATTTTCCATTTGTAGATGAAACCAAGCCCATCCTACGAGGTCAAATATGACTTCTTTTAAGCTTTTGTTAGTTCGCTGCACATAGTGCTCATGCTTCTTTGGTTTTGTCATTTCTTTGCATGTAATTTCCTAAGAACTTCAACCTTTTTCTTTCCAAAAAAATTATCAAACTCATTAGTAAGTAAAAGTAAAATTCCAACGGAATTGAAAGATTAAATCCATGACTAATTTTAAAAGGTGAGTAATATGTAATAGAATGAACAATCTTATTATATGTAAACTCATCATGTAGTAAACACTTATTCAAATAATCATATAATTGATTTTCTCTAGAAATTAAATCCATGCATTCAACATATGATTCTACGATTTTTCCATAAACCAAATTATTATTTAAACATTCAATAGAAATTTTCCCAACAAAATAAGTAAGTTCATGATTCATCAATATTATAAGAATACTAAAAACATCAAATAATTCATATCGCGTATTCATCCATTCATGTTTAAGTATAAATGTAAATTTTCAATAACCATTCCACAAATCAAACTTAGAAATCATATATGCTCCATATAGCTCATAAAGACAATGCGTAGGTACAAAACATGTATTTTCCTTGAATAATAATCCTCTATGAGTATAAAAATTGACACATTCAAACTTTTCATAAAAAAATCCAATATCTTCCAAATTTTAAGTCTTTATCATGCAAACTTTTAATATTTTTATATTTTAATAACTTATTTTGAAGTGTACTAGCAAGGACATACCTCTTTGACAATGTGTTGGCAATCACAATGTCCTTACCTTTGATATTATGGATGGTGTATGGAAAAGATTCAATGAACTCTGTCCAATTGGAGTGTCTCTTGGTTTGTCCTAGGTTTTCCTAATATTTAGGTTGGTGAGAAATTGTTGCTCCTAGCTTGACGTCGATTTGATATTCTATCTCCCTAAGCTGGGGTAATTCTTTAGGTAACTCCTTTGGAAGCTTGTCTTCATTTTCCTGCGAACAAAAGATAACATCCACTGGAAAATAATTGGTTAGTTCACTAGAAGTGAAAGAAACATCTTTGTATGCTAACAAAGTTATCTCTTCACTTTCCTTGCTTTTCCTCACAATTTCACTATTTTTCTCCAATTTCTTTTTTTCCTCTTTGGCTTTTGTTCTCACTTTGCTTTCACCTTTTCCCTTTTCACTTGGTTGTTCGACTACTCACTCATTCAAAATTTCCATTCCTTTTTCTGTCAACTCTTTTTAGCTTTGGAATTATTTGGCTATGCCTTCTTGATTTTTACTATCTCCTCTTTGAACTTCATCATTATCCTCCGACATATCTCCTTTCATTCGGTCCACACATCATTACTTTTCTCGAGTGGTGGTAATTCCTCATCACTAGGACTTACACTATCTTCATTTTCAAACTTTTTCTCTTCTTGGATGAAGTCGCTCCCTTGCTTTGCTTCATTATGATCATCATGCATCTCTTTAGAACTTGATGTTGTAGTGGTGCTTGGTTTCTTCTTCAAGCGATATTTGTAAAGTTCCTCAAAATCAAATGGCATGAACTTATGCTATAACGACCTGATTTTTCGTAATCCTTTCAAAACACGTTAAATTTAAAACTTTTATAAAACCATTGAAATCTCATTTTAAAACGATATCAGATTGCATCTAAACCGGACCGCTACCAACCTTTCGCAAACCGCGGTATACTGTGAAATGTCACATATATAAAATCGTTTGTAAAACATAGCGGAAGCGTTATAAAATCATTTATTTAAAACATTGCGGAAGTGTAAATCGTTTATAAAATCTCTTGTTTTGCTCTATTGACACTGAACAATTAAATATACTTTAATTAGAAACTATTTTCTCTTTTACTCATTTAGCCTAGCCAACCACAAGCTCCTTCACGTGCAAATCCTTTATCCCTACTTTAGTATCTAATTATCGTCTTTCGAATTGACTCCTAATTCTATGCATTTGATTCACGCATACAAGTCCCTACACCTACACCACAAGTAAACTATAAGCCCAAAGGCTTAGTAAGGAAAAGAGTTTAATGCAATGTGATATGCCTCTCTTTAGTCCTTTTTGGAATGGGGGCCACCCAAACCAATCCTTTCATTAAGCCATTTGTTCGTTCATTACTCGTACTTCGAGTAAGAGATTGGAGGATTTCCTCTTTGATGGAATAGTTGACCGGGCCTAACCGTTTACTTGCAACTAGAACTCCCGTACTAGATCAGGACGGGGCTTCAGCTAGTTGCAAACTAGATCTGCTACCCATCTACCCTCGAACTCCCCATTTTCTTCATTTTCTTTAACATTTTACCTCACTTATGCATGTGTGAGTACCCCCACCAAGGTGGCACTCCCTATTAGGTTCTATTAACATGATGCATAGCCATACATCCTCAACGTAACATGATGCATGATGCTTTATAATAAAACATTAATAGAAATTGAAGTGCGCATTGAAATAAAAGTAACTGTAATTGAAATTGCGGACATAATGTATAACAGAAATTGAAAGCGCACACTAGAGAACAATTGAAATATGGAATTGTAAACAACGATGCACATAAGGAAATGAAACAACGAACGTACTCAAAAAGAAATTACAGAAATTGGACACCCATATCAGAACAATGTACAACAAATTTAAACAAGGAACGCATGCTCGAATTAATGGAGCACAATAATAATCGAAATGGAATTGAAACGTACTATTAATTAATATGCTAATTATCCTAGTAAATTTCTTAGTCCATTTACATGCTTCCTACATTTATTATTTTAGGTGATTATTCTAATTAGTTATCCTAGGTGATTTACATGCCCAAGAATTAATATGATTATGTTAGCTACCATTGTTATCTAAGTTAATTAATATGCTTGAGTCTAGTTAATTCATTGTAGTTTTGCTCTAATTAATTGACATGCTCACGTGTTGGTTACATGCTTTTATCCTAGTTAGCTAACCATGCTTAGGTTTAGTAGAAGACAACATGCGAAGGACAAGTAATTATAAGCAAGGTTGTGAACAACACCAAGAAGACAATAACAAAGAAGCAATAACAAAGGAAACATAAAACATCTATTCACATAGTTACTAAGACCCTTAGTTCATTCATGTTTAGTTCGTTCTTCTTTCATCTTCTGTATTGTTCTATTCTCTAATAAAGTAAAACATGGTAAAGGAAATCGCAGTAAAGACAATATAAAGATATTAAAAGAAATTACAGTAACAGAGTAATATACAGGATATTAACATGGAAAGTATTATCATGTTGATATTAATATAGTTAACGACCCTTGTTTGTTTCATACTCAAGAAGGAATTTTCAGTTATTTGCCTAAATGATTAAACATGCTTTTATGCTAGTTAGTTAATTAAACATGCTTGAGAAATTTGACATGCTAGTAAATTAAACACACTAATTAATTAAACATGCTACGATTATTAAACTAGTTGATTAGACATGTTCCAGTCTAATCTAGTTAAGTTAGTTAGCTAACATGGTTGAGTCTGGTTAATTATTCTAGTTGGTTAATTGTCCTAATTAATTAACATGCATCAAGACGAAATCATGTAAGTTAAACATGCTCAACTAGTTAATTAACATGCTCAACTAGTTAGTTAATTAACATGCTCAAGGGTTAGTTATTAATTTAAACAATTAACTAAACATGCTCGAATTAATCATTTAACAACTAGTTAATTAATTAAATTAATTAACATGCTCAACTTCCAATTAGGCTAATTACTCTACTTAATTAATGATTAAACAGGTTGAACTTCCAATTAATAGTTCGTTGTTACAAGTATTAATACAAGCAGTTAAGATTAAGAGTTGTTTTAGTGTTAATTAAGCATGCTTAGATTAAGGAAATAAAGCTTTTAAGTAACACTAAGATATTAACCGATGAAAGAGCTGAACCAATGGCAACAGTAGAAACCAATCCGGAACAGAACACAATTATTATTAAAGGAACTATCATCATACACACATTCACTTCTCAGTTCATTAGCATTCACTCATTAATTCTCAGTTACTCAATTCTCAGTTCCTCAAGCAAAGCATTTACGGTAAAGGAAATAAACTATCAATAAAAGAAAATACCCTATTAACAAGGAATTATCTACAGAAAGACAATCAACAAGGAAATAACAGCAGCAAATCAACCAAGGAACTATCAGCTAACAATCACAATGAGGAATTTATAGGGAACTAGCATTCTACTCTATCATCAACTAACAATAGTAATAACAAGAAAATCACAAAACACTATAATTCTATAGAGCATTAGCAAGACTATCAACAACAAGGAAATGCAACTCATGCACCCCCACTTGTGGTGTAGGGTCTCCACAGGCCAAAGACACCCTTATTTCCTTACCTAAATTGAAGAAAACTAACACTTAGGGACAATAATTCACACAGCTCACGGACGATAGGGAGCAGCACACAACAGCTCCAACGTTACTTCACTCACGTATCACACTTGACTCACAATGGCTAACTCATAATTTTTACTCAACTTACACTCACTCTCGGACCCTCACTCTCACGGTTACTCTGTTCCTCTCTTTCTCTCTGGAACTCGCTTCACATGTAGGAAAGGGGAAAAAGGAAGGCTGAAGACTAAAAAATGGTAGAGGAGGAGGAAGATATTACTGAGGTGGAGGGAACAAACCTTACGCACCCAGGGGGAGGGAGAGGTCGGCTGCAGCAGGGGGAGGGAGAGGTAGGCTGCAGCAGGGGGCAGGTCGGCTCCCGCAAGGCTACATGATGAGGGAGGGGGGGGGGGGGGAGAGTCACTTCTGTCTGAATTAAATGGCTAGACGACAATTTCCATCATTTTAACCCTAATTTAATCGTAGGTTTGGGCTATTTCGGATGAGAGCAGACGCACTGGTCTTGTCTGTATTCATCTACAAGGGTAAAATTGTGAAGGCAGATTTGTGCCTTCGGACGAGAAACGTCGTCCCCATCCATTCTGTACCGTCCGAGGGCAACATTTGGACGCAAAATTGCATCCACATAATGCATCAGCATGCGTCCGAATGTGTCCAAAAATCAGACAGAGTCAAATCGGACGCAGCCACTCGCGTTCGCGCACGTTTAGACTCTTCCAAAATTGTCTAGGATTCGAACAGATTCAATCCGGACGCAGTCATCTGCATCCGAATTGTCCAAACATCATTTGCAACTCCACAACCCAGTGAATTCAGGATGCGAAATCGCGTCCTAAGTCGTCCCAAGGCTAAGGGTGACGTGCAATGCACTTGCAAACGACACATCTCATCCGCATGCATCTGAAAGTTGACATTTAGATGCATTAGGACGCAAATTTATCATCTTGGTGCGTCCTAATCATTGGGGATGCCACACAATGCACTTGCGGATGATATAACTCGTCCGCATGTCATCTGCAGGCGTCCTAAAACTCCCAGAACAACCTTTCCTCACCTTTTTCCCTACTTAGCTCTCATCCCATAACACTTACCCCATAAATACATGTTATAAAATGACACGTATAAATATGTAACATAATGTCCTAGTCACTCCATCCTTAATTTATAGTGTATACGGGGAAAACGTGATCGAAAATACCCCCTTGAGTTAATGCTCCGACTATGTCCTTGGTAATACCCCGATAATTATTCAACTTAAAAATTTGGTGTGTTACATATGCTCCTTGTTGTCAAACTTAGATTTCCTATAATAGTGTGAAAAAACAATCCTTTCTCTCATGATGGCCTTCAGGCCTTTCCAAGTTTAAATCGGTGGTTCACCATGTCTCCTTTGATTTCTTAATGTTTGTTCCCATCAGTCGCTTGCGTAATCCATGAACTTCATAGTGACCAACTTTATCTTTTTCTCTTTCGAATAGTTTTGATGATAAAATGTGGAATTAACTTTTCGTTCCAAATCTAAGAAAATTTTGGGATCATTTTTCCCTTGGAAAGAAGGAATATTTCTTTGATGTGGCTTAGTTCACTATTCTTTTGATCTAACTTATCATACCTTTCTTTTCAGTATGGTCTATCATTGATTTCAAACTCATTTATGTCATCCATTCTCCTTCCATGAGAGTAACTAGGGAATGATGTTTCCAATTGTTCCATTCTCCTAGCAAGATTTGCACATTGGTCTTGCATCGTCCTCATGATATTTTTTAAATCCATGTGTCTCTCTTTTCCACTCATGATTTTTTTTTAAGAAAATAAATGATTACAATTTAAGTGAACGTAAAGAGAAAGAAAAATATAACAATATAGTTGAATACTAGGCTAGAAGTAATAATCGAAAGGAAGATAATTGATGCATTAAAATAAATGCGATAAAATAAATGATGCGTTAAAAATGGACCTTTCCTCTCCCTCACGTGTTTACACTCGTTCAATAATTCACTCCACTTGTGTTTCTCTAGTTATTTGGCTTTTACAAAATAAACTTACCCTCTTGCCTTTTACCACTCAATCTCTTCTTTTGGCTCTTAAAAGTAAGAACTCAATCAAGAGTCAATTCAATAAATATTGCAAGAAAATTTTCGTACTTTTCAAACTTTAAATCCAATGTAAGGAAGGACTAGAATCAAGCCACTAAGGAGATTACTAGAATCAAACTTTGCATATAACGTTTTGAAGAATTTGGTGTTTGATGAGTGTATGAAGCACTAGAGGTGACACCTAGAACAACTAAGGTATTCACACGAATCAAATTTTCTAGGTGAAATTTTGAAACTTGAAGAAATAGAAATCCAATAAGATATTTGGATTCTATAAATTGAAATAAGTAAGAATATATTTTTTTGCAAAAGTTTTCAGCAACTTTTTTTTAATTGAAAATAAATCTCAAAACTTGAGAATTTATAAGGAAAGAAGATTTTTTTTTAATTGAAAGAAATCTCCAAACTTGAGAATTTCAAAGAACAAAAACAAGAAGAATACCTCTTTTTTTTTTTTTTAATTTTCATAAGAAAACAAGAACAAGGAAAGATAGAAAAATAGTAAAGATAGAACTCTAAATCATAGGCAAAAGCACTGATACCAAATGATGCGAACCATGGATATTAGAGATCCGAGACCTAACAACGACGCAGAATAATCATAGACGCCTTGAAGATTCAAAATAATAGGAGCTTGACCCATTATCTATAAAAGGTTAGAAGCAAAGCTATCAAGGATAGGAGCTTGACTCGAACCAAACTTGTTGGTTGAAACAAAGCTATCAAGTTTGACCTTTTCAAGCAAACACTTGAAGAAGATCAAGTCTTTCAATGAAACCTCAAGAAGAGAATCACTGTCAAAGCAAAATGCTAAATTCACTAAGTTGTAAGTTGTATATGTTGTGTTTTACAGTGAAGACTTACCCATGCTTATATATGCAACAATAGGGGGAGACCTCAAACATTATAAAATGACTTAAAATATACAAAAGATATGAAAAAAATCAATTTTAGGTAAAAATAGTCGTGGGTTGCACGCAGAGGGTGGATTGTAAATAGTTGTGTGCAGGAGAGTGCGCTGTCGCTGTGGCGCATGCAGGTGATTGTGGGAGTAAGAAGTTGGTGCGTTGTCAGTGCAGCGTCAGCGTGCTTCTACATGGGTTGTTTGGGCCTTTCTTCAAATTTAACATTATTTTCTTACTTTCAATGCTTCCTTGGGCCTCCATTGGTTTCTCCTTAGTGCCTAGCACCATCATGGGACTTTGCTTATCATACCGTCTTGCCAAAGATGGGATGACATGGGTGGATTTGAACAAGACGATAAGATCGAGTATTGGTGGTAACATGAAGTCGGAATAATCTTCGCTCTTAACAATAAAATTGACTTTCCAATTTCTCAAGTCAACACCAGTATCAGCAAACTTCAAAGATTTTCTCCAATCATAATTTCTTCCTTTATTCCCAAGTCGACTATCAAGGTTACTGCTATGTAGTTTTTGGACCAACAATACTTCACTGAATCCACCACTAGGCATGCCAAAGTTTTCATTCCAAAATGAGTTTCTATCATATATAAAGAAACCTCTATCAATCACAATATGGACATTTTCATCCCAAAGTGGTATAATATATTCAAATTAATCAAGACCTTTGATCCAACAAATTTTTAAGAGCCAAACAATTAATGTATTTAATAATAAGTACCTCCTTGGAATAGCCTTGGTTCTCTTGCTTGATTCTCCAATATCGTAGACTAGTAAATAAAGACTCGATTGTGGTAATGCCCCTATGCCCCAATCTTCATCCATATGCATGTAAGCAATGTTGATAGATCTCCTTTCATTTGTGAATAATGAATATACTTTGTCCATGTTCCAACAACGATCATAACCATTTTGTTGCCCTTGAATTTTCTCTTCTCGACATTCAATAGTGAGAGGTCTTTCTATTATCAAGAAACAAATTTCCTCTTGACCAAGAGATAACTTCTTAAAATAATTGTTTCCTTCAAAGGTTGCTGCAAAGAACTCTTCTCCATGCTCCACTATGCTTGCTTCTTTCATTTTACATAAAACATCTTGGTTAGGCAAAGTGGAGGACTTTTCATCTTCCATGAGTGTTTCCTCTAAGGCCGTGAGTCTTTCCCTTAGAGAAGGAGCTTCTTCCTCTTCCACTATTAATTTTGGTAACTCTTCATCAATAGAGAATCCTTCAACACTAGATGGAACAAGCAAAACATCAATAGAAATACACGGCTAAAGCAATTTTGGATGACCGACATTAACTCCTTCCAACTCAGTTTCCTTTCTAACAACTTCTTCAATATTTTCTTCCACTTCAACTTCTTCAATCATTTCTTCCACTCCTCTTTTAGTTGCTACCAAGGAGTCAACTTGGCTTCTCTCATCAACCAAGCATTCCTTTAGTATAGTACTCTTTTGATTTGGGCATTTTGAAGCATGGTGCCCGATTCCACGGCACTCGGAGCAATGGATGTCTTTAGCTCTTGGCCAAGAGGTGTCGAATCTTTTTGTCATCAAATTTTTCATCATCTTCCAAGTAATAATTTCATCTTCCCCATCAAGTACACACTGAGCTTTCAAATTATTCCAACAAGATTTTGCATAACCCACAAATTTCGAGGAGGTTAGTCTAACTTTAGCTTTATCCAAAAATTCGTGACAGTAAATTCGCTCTCGACTTTTTCCAACCAATCTACACACTCTATATCATTGTTGAACCCTATAAATGGAGGGATAGATAATTTCACATGCTTCCTCTTATCAACAAAATTTTGAGTATCCCTTGAGCAAGGGCAAACACTGCTAAGAGAGCTTTCACAAGAAACTTCCCCTTCAATTTCGTCAGGCTTAATCTTGCTATTTCCCTTCTCTTGACAATATGGCCGCTTGGTGTATGGGTCCTTGTTCCTCTCATATGTCTACTAGAGGGCTCCTCTTGATTTTGATGGAATTTTCGTAACATCTCCTTTAATTCATCAAGTTGTTGCTAAAAATGTTTCTCGGCCATTTCTTGTTCTATCTCGGCGGGTGGTGAGCTAGAGCTAGGCATTGCCTCTTTACTATGGTGATAATTAGCTCCACTTTAGTACTCATTCTTTGCACAAAATAGAGTCACAAAGTCGAACAAAAATTTCAATTAGGCTCTGATACCAAATGATGTGCCCTAAAATTGCAAGAAGACAACACGGGCAATCTAACAATCAGCTGGCTTAATTTTGTCCACTCTCAATGAAATAATGACAATTCTCAATGCCTACAGCCAATAATTCCCAAATTTGGAGGAGATTTAAATAACCAATAAAAACAAGGAACCTCCAAATTTCACGTGCAAAATCTAAATACAAATGGAGTTATGGCCGAAACAAGAGACTATGGTAAACTGTAATCTGCTAGGATTAATCCGACCAATCCAAAGGAAACAACATTAACTTTCAATGCATACAGCCAAATAGTACCAAATTTGGAGGAGATTCAACCAACATACAGAAACAGGGGTCCTTCAAAAATCAAGCACAAAAATCGTTACACAATTGGAGATATGGCTGAAACAAAAAGCTGTTCGGAAATCACTACCAGAAAACAGATTATGAACCACCTGAAAGATAAATCAATAACTCATGAATCTGAAGTCCAATTGACGTCAAATTTAGAGGGACATCAATTAATTAGGGCCTAAAACACACACAAAATTTTGCACTCAAATTCGTTCTACACTCTGATTTATGGACAGAGTAATAAACTGCTTAAAAATTCCAGATTTGAACAGCAAGATGTGGACTTTCAATAAAACATGCAGAAATCCATATTTCAATTCCAACAATAGTCAATCAACATCCAATATCTCAAGAAAATTCAAAGAAATAAAAAATAAAGAGTCACATTCATCAAATAGCACAGGAAAAGAAGAACAAAAACAGAATTACCAACAAGGTCCGTAGCACCTCAAACTTCTGAGATGTGCGACTAGTTCGGACCACTCAAAGAAAGGCCACTCTTTCTTGGCTTTTGCTCGGTCTTCTAGCTCCACACGCCACTCACATTTCCCTAAAGAAATGCTAGAAGAACTAGCTAGAACCTCCTATAATACCCTAGAATCTTATCGAGCTCAAAACTATATTCTTTATGAATTTTAGAGATTTTTGGAATATGTAATGTTTTGATTTAATTAAAAAAGAATTGAAATTAAAATAAATAAAACAAAAATTTCTAAAGATGGAGGACCGATCGATCACATGCTGCTGTGATCGACCGCCAGCCAAGATGACGAGTCGATCACATGCTGTTGTGATCGACCATCAATCATGTAGACCAGTCGATCACATGCTGATGTGATTGACCGCCAGCCAGGTTTGCTGAGCGAATTGTTGGATTAAATGCTCGCCTAATTTCACCAACTTTTTCTCCTTGCTGGTAGCTGCTGAAGAGTCAAAGAACATCTATAAATAGGTGTGCATTGTTGAAGAAAAATCACACCAAGAGAAGGAGAAAAGAGAGAAGGAAGGGGAGAAAGAGAGGGGGAAAGGAAGAAAGAAAGAAGGGAGAAAGAAAGAAAGGGGAAATTGTGAGGAATTTTGGAGAGGAAATTTGAGTGAGAGATTTTGGGAAAGAAAGTTACCCTGAAGAATTCGGGAACTTCAACGGGAGGAATTTACGGGATCAGCTCTTAGATTTCGGTAATGATCCTTTCCCTCATGGGTTTATTGGTTAATTTTGTTGATAAATATTAGTCAATATTATCGTTATTATAGCACTATTTTTTAGAATTATTATTATTAATTGAAAATATTATTAGTGGTGTAATTGTAATGTGTAAATAAGTTTTGTTTAAGGAGACTGATATTTAATCGGACCGTTGTGACCTTCCACTCTTTCCTAGAAATTTACTTGAAAAGGATATTCTGTCTAAGGGGAATTACTGAGGGCATTCTTTCCTGGGAATATTCCTGATCGGTACTATCTACGATTAACAAAAGAGATAAAATAATAAATAATGGATTTTAATTAGTAAATATTATTGTGAAGGTATTAACATTAACGATGGAAAGGATAAAGGCTAAACGCACTAAGGAACAAGGGAGAAATCTTCAAAAAGTAAGAAATAGGATGTGGTGGCCAGTGGAGGCCCTGCATCACGGGACTATTTGATCTTGCACTGTATAGTTTAAGGTTTGCTAGTAAATAGTTATTGTGGATTGTATGTTTCGAGGATTGCTATGCGATATTTAAATATATACTTTAAGGTTTGTTAATAAATCTTGGACTGCTAAAAATAATAGTTTGGAACTGTATAATTCGTGGACTGTTATGAAATAGATTTGAACTATCATTCATGCATCATGATAGGGCTTCAGAAAATGTGGCATGCATGGCATGAAAAAGAAAATGAATAAATGAAATGAGAAAGGGGCGTTTGGAGGGTTCGGGTGAGAGGGTGACGGTGCTTGGTGGTGACACCTATGATGGAAACCTCCAGCTCATGTAAAGTGTGGAGTTGGTAGAGTCACAAGACCAACAGAGGTATCCATGCTCTTATTCCTCAAACGTCATACAAAGATTAGGTGATGGTGATGGTGACACCCATGATGGAAACCTCCACCCATGTAGGGATAGAGTTGGTTAAGCCATAACAACAAATGTATCCTATCTCTGGAAAAAAAAGGAAATGTAAAGGAAATTTAAAGGAAAGGAAGAAAAGATATGTTCTTTTCTTTAAAACGACTGCATGAGCGTTGCATAAGCATAAACATTTTATTTTATTTCTTGCTGAGCGCTAGGGTCATGGTATTACACCATGATGCAGATGATTCTCAGGTGGAGGAGGAGGCATTACCCGAGGAGGCTTTTGAGTTATCAACCAGATTCGACCTGACGGGTTATGGCTCCAAAAGAATAAATGAGTTGTTTTAAATAATGGTTTTCTATAATTTGTAAAATAATGCACTATTGGATTTCATCTAAATGTTTTAAACTCTTTTACATGTTTTATTTCACTAAAATACTCTGATATGTTTTGAAGAGGATCTTAAAATTTGTTGCAATTGGTATGAAAGCATATCCCGGTTCTATAGACTATTGATAACTCAAGACTCATCGGGGAATGCTCCTTTGATTGTAAGTAAAATTTATTGTTTTGTACCTTAGGTATCCTGTTAGTTTAGATTACTTTAGTTGAATAAAAATTTACCCTATATGATATAACTAAATACCTAAAACTCTTACAAAATGTGTAGAAATAGAAAATGAGGAGAGCATTAAGAGCCAACGTACGAAAGAACAATGAAAGAAATGAAGACAGTCAAGAAAATATAGCTGGCCAAGGAAATTTGATTGGCCCTGATCACAATGTAGCTGGCCAAGGATAAGGGGGAAATCATGAAGATACCATTAACAGATTAACAACTATTGTAGAACAAATAATTGAGAGAGATAATGGAGGAAATGGGAACCAACGTGCAATTGTGATTCATGAGCAAGTCGGTTGGGAGAAATTTATACAACTTAAACCTCCAACTTTTAATGGCATTGTTATTGATATTACTGAGGCTGAGGAATGGATTCGGTCCTTGGAAGATATGTATGAATATTGCAGCATACAACGACTGAAAAAGTTACTTGTGCTACCTATTTGCTTGTCCATGATGCTCAATTTTGGTGGGATACCGTTAAGATAGCACGTGACATCTGAACTCTAACTTGGGAAGATTTCAAGGAGCTATTTTATGGAAATTATTTTAATCCTACGACTAAAGCTCAAAAGCTAGAGGAATTTATGAGACTACGTCAAAGAAGAACAGTGTCTGAGTATATACAAAAGTTTGACGCACTGTCAAGATTTGCACCTAATCTTATCAGCAATAATGACAACAAGGTCCATATCTTTATATGTGGACTAAAAGTGGAAATTATGGAGGGAGTAAGACTCATGGGTACTCAGGGATTTCCTTTTGAGCAAGTTATTGTAAAAGTCCTAGAAGTGGAAGACATTGAGTCATTGGCTGCTCGACAACATGAAATAAATCAGAGGAACTGGTGTAATAACCAGAATCAACCACAACGTGGTGCTCCGCTAACAAATCATGGAGGGATAAGGCCAGTGGATGGTGGGGAATAGCAAGGAAAATATAAACGCCCTATGGTGGGAAAAAGTGCAAATCCACCAAAGCAATGCCCAACATGCCTGAAGTTCCATCATGGGCAATGCATTGAAGGATCAAGGCTGTGTTTCAAATGCGAGAAGCCAGGACATGTGCTTAAAAGAGCACATATCCAACTCTGCTTAAAGGACCTAGTGGCGTAACTCCATGCATTTTCTCACTGTATGGGAATGAAGAAGAAGAACTATTGGCAGTCGTAATAGGTACTATCTTTATTGATGATATTGCTGCTCATGCATTATTTGATATTGGAGTTACACACTCATTTATTTCCACTGACTTTTGTTCAAAAGTAAAAGGTATTCCTAGTAATCTTATGATGAGTGGGTATAGAGTGCTTTTACCGTCAAGAGATTATATAACATCTAGTAATATTCTTAAAGCATATGTAGTTAGTATAAACGATCGCATTTTCTATGCCGATTTTATTATTATGGAGATGAAAGGATATGATATCATCCTGGGTATCAATTGGTTATTTTAGAACCATGCGGTTATTAACTACCGAAGAAGGGAAGTCCATTTTCATCTTCTTAATGGTGAACAACACATTTTCTAAGGAGTTAAGGAAAAAGGAAAATGGCAGTTATCTCTACACTCAAAGCAGATCGCCTTTTGTAAGACGGATGTGAAGGATTTCTTATTAATGTAATGGACATGACAATTGCACCAAAAATGAAGATGGAGGATGTCTCGGTGATTCAAAATTTCCTAAAGGTCTTTTTAGATGATCTCCTGGGATTACCACCTGATCGCAAAATTGAGTTTGCTATCGACTTATATCGCGGCACAAATCCTATCTCAAAGAATCCATATCATATGGCGCCCATAGAATTACATGAGTTAAAAGTGCAACTTGAAGAATTACTCGACAAAGGATTTATCTACCCAAGTTTCTCACCTTGGGGTGCCCCAGTTTTATTTGTAAAGAAGAAGGATAGAACGATGAGGATGTGTATCAACACCGTGAGTTGAACAAGGTCACAATCAAGAAGAAATGTCCTCTGCCACATATCAATGTTTTGTTTGATCAGTTACAGGGTGCATGTGTATTCTCAAAAATTGATATTTGTTCTGGGTATTATCAATTAAAAGTCAAAACTGATGAAAACAACATTTCGAATGAGGTATGGACATTATGAGTTCTTGGTGATGTCATTCAAATTAACGAATGCCCCTACAGTGTTCATGGATCTAATTAACCAAATTTTCAAGGATCACTTGGATAAATTCATCATCGTCTTTATTGATGACATTTTGATTTATTTAGAATCTGAGGAGGAACATCGTAAGCACTTAAGGATTGCTCTATCTATCATAGAACAACATCAATTGTATGCAAAATTTTCTAAATGCGAGTTCTAGCTAAGTGATGTTAGCTTCCTTGGTCATGTTATTTCTAAAGAAGGAATTACAGTGGACCCGACTAAGATAAAGGCAATTGTCGAATGGATTCAAGAAAATAATGTAAGCAAGTTAAAGAGTTTCCTGGGACTAGCCAAATATTACAGGCAATTCATAAGTGGATTTTCAAAGATAGTGTTGCCTCTTACCAGTCTGACAAAGAAAAATGTGAAGTTCTAGTGGTCGGAGAAATGTGCAAAGAGTTTCTAGGAATTAAAGCATAAATTGACGACAACACCTATTTTAACCCTACCAATTGAAGAAGACAATTTTTGCATTTATTGTGATGCGTCAAAGTATGGATTTAGTGGGGTACTCATGCAAAATGGCAAGGTGATTGCTTACGCTTCCCGGTAGCTCTAATCACACGAGGCCAATTACCTTACTCATGACCTTGAACTCGCTGCGGTTGTTTTCACACTTAAAATTTGGCGGCATTATATTTATGGTCAACAATGTGAAATTTATATGGACCACAAGAGCCTGAAATATATTTTTATGCAGAAGAAATTGAATATGAGGCAACGACGATGGTTGGAATTCGTAAAAGATTATGACTGTGAGATTAAATAGCATCCCATGAAGGCAAATGTAGTAGTTGATGCTTTAAGCAGAAAGGTCGCTGTAATGAGTTTAATGTGTGATGAGATTCCCGTAGGACTCTAGAAAGACATGAGGGAATTGGATGTATAAATGATTTCCACGCAGTTAGCTGTAATTCTATCAACATTAACTTTGAAGCCTTCTATATTGTAGAAAATTAAAGAAGCTCAAGAAACAAATGCTCAGTGTGAAGACTTCAAGTTCAATCCTACTCTGCCTAACTTTTAGGACTATTCAATGTCTACTAATGGGATTGTGAAATTTAAAAATCGATGGTATATACATGCAGACTCATCATTAAGATTGGCTATATTAAAGGAAGCCCACTCTTCAAAATTTTCCATCAATCCTGGATGTAATAAAATGTACAAGGACTTCAAAGTACATTATTATTGGCCGATGATGAAATTTCAAATTGCTCACTATGTAGCATTATGTCACGAGTGTCAACAAGTTAAGGCCGAACATCAAAGACCTGGTGGATTGTTGCAACCAATATCAATACCAAAATGGAAGTGGGAAAATATTACCATTGATTTTGCTACTAGTTTACCCAAAACAGCAAAAGGACACGATGCAATTTGGGTAATTGTGGACAGGTTTACCAAAGTTGCTCACTTTTTGCCCATAAAGATGATGTTCAAAATGAGTCAATTTGCAGATTTATACATCAAGGAGATTGTGAGATTACATGGTGTTCCGGTCTTAATCATATCTGATCGGGATTTGTAGTTTACATCTGCATTTTGGAGAAGCTTGAATAAAGCCATGGGTATGGAATTAAAGTTCAGTACAATCTTTCATCCACAAACAGATGGTCAAAGTGAACACACCATTCAAATTCTTGAGGATATGTTACATGCTTGTGTAATGGAGTTCCAACTTGGATGGGGAAAACTATTACCCTTGATGGAGTTTGCCTATAATAATAGTTTTCAGGCAACTATTAGAATGGCACCCTATGAAGTGCTTTATGGTCAAAAGTGTAGATCCCCCTTATATTGGAGCGAGATAGGCGAAGCGGAATTTTATGGTCCAGACATGATACAACAAACCATTGAATCCTTCTCAATTATCAAACAAAGAATGTTAGCTACTCAAAGTCGCAAGAAGAGTTATGCCAATCATCGTCGACGGAACTTGGAATTTGATTAAGGTAGTTTTGTGTTCCTAAAAGTATCACCTTTCAAAGGAATCACGTGGTTTAGAAGAAAAGAGAAGCTGAGTCTGCGATATATTGGACCATTTGCCATAACAAAAAGGATTGGAAAATGTAGCATATCAGTTGCAACTACCAGCCTCCAAGGAGGGAGTCCACAATGTTTTCCATATATCGATGCCTAAGAAATGTCTTGGAGATCCAAATTAGATGGTACCACCTGCCAATGTGGAAATACAAATAATTTAAGCTACGAAGAGAGACCCATTCAAACACTAGACTCAAGAATAAAGGAACTTCGAAAAAAATAGATGCCATTGGTCAAAGTATTATGGCAAAATCATTCAACGGAAGAAGCTACATGGAAAACAAAAGAGGACATGGGAGCCAAATATCTAGAACTCTTTAACTAAATTTTGAGGATGAAATTTATATAAGGGGGGAGGTATGTAATTCCCCATAATTTAATCTGGCTCAAAACTATATTCTTTATGAATTTTGGAGATTTTGATATTTGTAATGTTTTGATTTAACTATAAAAGAATTGTAAAATAATTGAAATTAAAATAAATAAAACAAAAATCGTGAAGATGAAGGACAGGTCGATCATATGCTGCTGTGATTGATTGCTAGCCAAGATGACCGGTTGATCACATGTTGCTGTGATCGACTGCCAGTCAAATAGACCAGTCGATCACATGTTGCTGTGATCGACTCCCAGCCAGGTTTGCCGACAGAATTGCTGGATTAAATGCTCGCCTAATTTCCACCCTCTATCTCTCCTTGCTGGCTGTAACGACCCGAATTTTTATCCTTTCACTTTATTTTAAAGAAAATGCGAGTTAAAATTTTTTTAACTTTAATTGCGTCAAAACCTTTATTTAAACTCGCCTTCGATCAGAGTGCCCTTTTAAATCCCGATCATTACTACATTTTTCTTGAACCTGTTAAAATCGTAGGAATTTAAATCCTTGATTTAAATGGAAAATCTAACGGAAACGAGATTAAATAGGGAAACGAATTTGAAAACCATCTAGTAAAACATAATGCAAAATGGAAAGTCTAAATCAAACATTCTTAAAGTTTGGGGTTAAATCTGCAACATATTCAAAACATATGAGTTAAAACCATAGTTAGTATTTTTACAAAACGTGTTTACTGTTTAACCTTTACAAAATGTTCTTCTTCTTTTCCCTGAGCCATCAGTCTATTCCGGTCTTGTCTCCTCCGGATAGTCTGCAAGCTTTACGGGGACGGCCTCCTCCCCTCCACCTGGTATCACCATTTCGTAACCTACACCACAAGTAAGTATGTGAGCCTATGGCCCAGGAAAGGGGATGGGGGTATATGTTTATATTATGCCTCTCTTTAGTCCGTTATGAAATGGGGGCCACCCAAACCAATCCTTTTGATTACGTTCGTTCATTCCTGCATTACTCGTACATTGAGCTGGAGATTGAGGGATTTCCTTTGTGATGGAACAGTGGTCGGACCTACCCTTTTTCTTGCAACTAGAACTCCCATACCCTAAGAGTGAGGGACTTCGGCTAGTTGCATACTAGACCCGCTACCCATCCGTCCCCCAGCTCTCGTTTTTATTGTTTCCTTTTTTTTTCTAGTTACTGTGACAGGCTAAGCTACCGGTACCACAGAAACCTTTATGATCTTAAGTATTTTATCCATTTTCATCAGTTATTCTCACTCATGCATGGGTGAGCACCACCACCGAGGGGGCACTCCCTATTGTTTCTATTAGCGTGATGCATGATGACAACTAACAGCACATACATTGAAGGTAAATAACAGTACTCAGTAATAAATGGCGGAATTTAAAAATACACGAAGAAAATGATTATCACGCAACTATACGAGAAACATATAAAACAAACAACATCCACAACGTGCTATTAGACAACGATACTAAGTATAGCATGCATCACAAAACTAGAATATCATGCTCGAGAGATAATTGGAATCAACAACTAGCATGCTTGAAGATTGATAGTGAATTAACATGCATAAATCGTAAGTTTAGTGTTTACGAATATTGATTTGTCAACAATTTCACAACCTCTAGAAGATAAATCAATGAACATGCTCAAAAATATATAAGCAGTTAATGGACAGGCTTAAAATGGCATGTTTAACAACTAATCAAAAACTTGAAGATTATACGAGTGATAGATTAACTTGCTTGCTTGATAATTAATAACAAGCAATATAACATAACATTAACAATAACTTTTATTACCACAGAGGATTTACATGTTTTGAGTTATCTTTCGTTAGAGTTATCATATAGTAGCACCAAATTAACAGCGAGCAGAACAAGATTTATAACAGAGTTATTTACAGTAGAGCTACATGCTTTATAAGAGAACAACTTATAAGATATTAACAGCTACAACCAAGAATGACGTGAGATAATAAAAACAGTGACCATGACAGCAGCACCAATATATAGCGGAGAGTTTACAGCAGCCACAATATTTATAGCAAGTTATCATGCGTTAAAGTTATATATAATTAAAAGTAGAGGATTTACATGCTTACAAGTTCAATCCAGTTGACTAACACAAAAGGTTCACAAGACATGCTTTATAACAACAGGGTGTTCACAACGGAGTAGGTATGGCAACACCATAGTTCAGCGTTACAATCTACGATTTAATAGTCACAGTGAAGGTATATACCAGGAAAAGCAGAAAAGTAAGCATATTTCGAATATGAACATTGAATCTATCTCATTTATCCTTGACAGCCACCATGGCTTCACTAACTCATCTTGCTACTACACAAATCTTTACGTCAAATAGAGAGTTGCATTTTCAGACTGAACATCCACTGAATATAAGTAGCACCATATAAGAAATGTAACAACATCACAAGTAACAACAAAGAGTATAAGAATAATGAAATCTAATGATAGAGAATATAATAGTAAGAACATCACATTAGAACAAAATAGAAATGTACTTAACATAGCAGCCAAGGAAAGATACAAGAGCTAAGGCTTCTAGAATTTACAACATGTTAACTGAAAGAAAGTCACTGCATACACACACACACATAATTTACTAGTGGATAGGGCCTCCTCTGGGCAAGACTACCCATTCCCTTACCTAAGGTTGAAGAAATTGAGCAGGGACAGCTGAACTCCAAATTTTCTAGCGCCAAGGTCTTCCCACCAAAAGAGAAGAAGAAATTGGCGAAGAGGAAGAATGTAGAGGGTGGGAAGTGGAGTGGCTGAAGGGTAGCTGGATGTTAAAAAGGAAGGCTTACTAGGAGTAGGGGTGATCATCATATAGGACGATACTCTCCCTCGTCCGCGTTCGTCTACTCGCATCGAAAGTCCGGAACACAACAAGGTCAAGACGTGAATTGGTGTCCTGATTCATCCCAATTCCTAAGGTAGACGTCCCAATCACTTGCGGATACCATGGCCTCGTCCACAAGTCATTCGCAGGCATCTGAAAATGCTAGGACTGCATTCTTTTCACATTTTTGATGTTGACCCTTCATCCCTCAATTCTTCCTCATGGACACATGCTATACTTAACAAGTATGAATACGAGATGAATTGTAACATAATTTCCAAGTTCAATTACATTGCATACAGAGGAAAATTTGGACCGGGGTATTACATACTACCCTCTTACAAAATTTTGGTCCCCAAAATTAGCTACTGAACAATTTGAGATACGAGGCCCACATGTCATCCTCTTTCTCCCAAGTGACCTCTTCATGACTATGGTTCTGCCATAAAACCTTGACTAATGGAATACATTTGCACGCAAATCCTTCACTCTATAGTCGAGAATCAGAATAGGTCTTTCGCTGTAGCTCAAATCGGGGTGTACCCCAATATTATTGTAAGGGTCTAGCACAACTGTATCACCTAGACATTTGTTGAGCATAGACACATGGAAGACATTGTGTACACCTGCCAAGGAGTCTGGTAACTGTAACTGGTAGGCTACAGGTCCTACTTTCTTCATGATTGTGTAGGGTCCCACATATCTAGGATTGAGCTTCCCTCTTCTACCGAATTGAATGACACCCTTGAAAGGAGACACCTTCAGGAACACACTCTCTCCCTCGTCAAATTTGAGGGCCCGATGATGATTGTCTGCATAGCTCTTTTGTTGACTCTGTGCTACCAACATTCTTTGTTTAATCAGGGCCACTGATTTCGTCTTCTTCTGCACCATTTCAAGCCCATAAAAGGTGGCTTCGCCCGTTTTGTCCCAGTACAATAGCGACCTGCACTTCCTCCCATATAACGCTTCATAGGGGGCCATATAATGCTTCGTAGAAAGCTGAAGTAAAACACGGGTCCTGATCCGATATGATAGAAACCAGAACACCGTGTAGTCTCATTATCTCTTTAATATATAAATTTGCAAACTGACTCATCTTGTACGTCATAGATACTAGTAGGAAATGTGCAACCTTCATCAACCAGTCCATGATTATTGAAATTGCATCGTGACCTTGAGCAGTTTCTAGTAGACAAGTGACGAAGTCCATGGTAATGTGCTCCCATTTCCATTTTGGGATTGACAATGGATGGAGCAGACCTCCAGGTCATTGGTATTCAGCCTTAACGCGCTGACATACCTGGCAGAGTGACACATAATCGGCAATGTCATACTTCATGTTGGGCTAATAGTAGTGAGTTTTAAGATCTCGGTACATCTTGTTACGACCAGGATGCGCAAAGAAGTTGGAAAAGTGAGCTTCTTTTAAGATATTTAGTCGCACTGTTGAATCACTGGTTACATACCACCAGTTCTTATACTTGACCATACCATCAGCAGACGTAGAGAAATTCTGATACTTCGGTAGAGTCGGGTTTAGCTTATAATCCTTACATACTCTATCATTCTGCTGCGCCTCCCTGGTCTGTTCAATAATAGATGGCACCAATGCCAACTTTGCTAATATTACGTCCAATGGTGCTGGAACCATTTTTACCTCAAGTCCTCGATGATCTCCCTGAAGCCTAGAAGGCATTTCTTGACACATCATGGTCATCGCTGCGACATAGTGACTAAGAGCGTCAGCAATGACATTGGCTTTTCCTGGATGGTATTTGATCTCACAGTCATAGTCCTTGACAAACTCAAGCCATATTCGTCGGCGCACATTCAATTCCTTCTGGGTGAAGATATACTTGAGACTCTAATGATCCAAGTAGATTTTGCAGTATTGCCCATACAGATAGTGTCTCCATATCTTGAGGGTGAAAACCACAACTGCGAGCTCCAAATCATGGGTATGGTAGTTCTATTCGTGGACCTTGAATTGTCGGGATGCATAGGTGATGACCTTCCCGTGCTGCATGAGCACTCCGTGAAGTCCTTGCCTCGATGCATCACAGTAAATACTAACGTCACCATCCTCTAAAGGCAACACCAGCACAGGGGAAGTTGTTAATCTGCGTTTCAACTCGTGAAAACTGCTTTAACAATCCCTAGACCACCAAAATCGGGCATTCTTCTTAGTAAGACTGGTGAGTGATAAAGCGATCTTTGAAAACCTGCCAATAAAACGCCTGTAGTAACCAGCCAGGCCCAGAAAACTTCTCACTTCACCAACACTCTTCGTCTATGACTAGTTAGCCACTGCCTGTATTTGGGATGGATCAACCGAGATACCCTCCTCGGAAATCACATGACCAAGGAAGCCGACCTTGTTCAGCCAGAAGTCACACTTAGGAAAATTTGTGTATAACTGATGCTGACTAAGAATAGATAATGCCACCATAGATGCTCATGGTGTTCTACCTTAGATCGGGAGTAGACGAAAATATCGTTGATGAATACGATAATAAATTTGTCTAGCAAATCGCAGAAGTCACGGTTCATCAGGTCCATGAATGCTACGAGAGCATTAGTCAGCCCAAAAGACATAACTAGGAACTCATAGTGACCATACCATGTGCAAAATATAGTCTTTGGTATATCATCGGGCTTAACCTTCAGCTAATAGTAGCCAGAGCGAAGGTCAATCTTGGACAACACTCGAGCACCACTCAATTGATCAAAGTGGTCGTCGATTCTCGGCAAGGGGTATTTGTTCTTGATTGTCACCTTATTCAATTCCTTATAGTCAATGCACATTCATAAGGTCCTATCCTTCTTCTTAAAAAATAATACAAGTGCACCCACAGAGAAAAACTAGGTCGATTAAATCCTTTAGTGATAAGTTCTTCCAGTTGTATCTTCAGCAAGTGCCATGCGATATGGATGTTTAGAGATGGGATCTGTACCAGGTAGCACGTTAATCTCAAACTCAATATCGCGGTCTAGGGGCAGACCGAGGAGATCATCAAGAAAAACATGTGAGAAGTCATGCTCCACCGCAACGTCCTCCATCTTAGTCTTATCGCTTGTGGTAGTGTCAATCATGCTGACCAAGAACCCATCGCATCTATTCTTCAATAATTTGTCTGCCTTGAGTGTGGAGATGATTGCAAACTTCCCATCCTCCTTGGTTCCCAGAAAAGTGTGCCATTTCAACTCGGAGGTCAAAAATAGACCTTCCTGTCCTTGCAATGAATGACTGCGTGATGCACAGATAGCCAATCCATTCCTAATACGACATCATAGACATTCAGATTCATGATGATTAAAGAGGCCTGAAATAAATGGCCATTGATTTCCACCTCGCATGCCTTGAGCATCCCATCGGTAATCCAGCGATCGGTGGAGGGCAACAGCACGCGATGCGTGTAATTCGTGGTGTCGGAGAAATAATTAGCTCGCTCACAAAACTTCGTGGAGATGAACAAGTGCATAGCACCCGAATCGAATAATACATACGTGACACACTTATATATATATATATATATATTGTTCCTGCTAGGGTTAGGTGAGTTGTTTATTCTTGGGTAAAATCCCCCATTCCATGTAAGGGAGAAAGCAAGTATGAACATATGAAAGGGAATTAATAAAAAGGAATTTAAATATGCAGTACCTGCTACTGCCATTGATTGATCATGGTCATTAGTTCTATACATGGCAAAGACGTGCAGGGCCGCTCCGCCAGGACCCTTTGGTCGATTTGGGCAATTTCTAGCTTTATGCTCGGGCTTCTCGTAAGAAAAGCATTTCTCCATATCAATTAGGCACACCCCTCGATTTATCCTCTAGCATTTTGGATAGACATTGTGTTGAGGAACGTTGGATGCTTGTGTTATTGGCCTTTTGTTCGGCCTCGATTGTCCTTTAGTTTTTGCTGGTCGTTTGACACTTGGCCCAGACGGGGGTCCACTCCGTGAAGGCTGGGTAGGAGTAGTCTTCCATGTTCTTTGGGTAGTCTCCTTATGCTTCTTCACTCCTTTCAGGACCAATGCTCTTGTCACCATCTGCGAATAAGAGATGCCCACGATACTGACTCCAATAACTTCCTCCTCGACCTCAAATTTCAGCCCTTGTACAAAATGGTACCTTGCTTTCTTCAGCGGCCACCAAATGAGGAGCGTAGCCAGATAGGGCTTCAAACCGCTGGGCATATTCTATCACCACGCCTGTCTTGCATATATGCATAAACTCTGTTAGTTTCTGACTTTGGACTGTATGATTAAAGTACTTGTCGTTGAACAGATCATTGAAATCCTTCCATGTAAGAGTGGCCACATTATGAGAGGCCTTGACGGTATCCCACCAAAAATGAGCCACGAGCGTCAAGTAATAGGAGACACACTTAACCTTCTATGCCTCACCAATGTTTGTATAGTTGAACTTGTCCTCTACAGAGCGTATCCACTCTTCCGCTCCCGCGATATCTGAAACATCCCCATTGAAACAGGGTGGTTTAAGCTTCTAGAATTTTTTCATATCCGGCTTCCCTATACATTGGCTGGACTGCCTGGATCGCTATAGGATGATTGCTCCCATTCCCATTCACGGGGTCTTGCCTTAAATGTCGGTCTGGTTCCATAAACCTCTCCATGAAATGGAAGTGCTGCTCCATGAACTGCGTCTACCGCTCCATTTGTTGGGACTGCTGTGCCACAACTGTTATATGCTCGAGAACCTCGTCTCGAGTGGAATCTTCATGTCGTTCGGGCGTTCGGGGCCCATCTTCATTGACAGGGATATTCCCTCTCCCTCTTTTGGCCATAAAAAATTCCCTACGAGTCCACGTCACACCATAAAGGAATAAAACTTTTAAGAGGATTTATCTAAGGAAAACACTTTAACAATTTCTCCTATCACACCTATTTTTAATATCATGACAATCCTACACATACTGCTATATTATGAACATAAATATTTCATTGATATAAGGGTGGAAAACTTACAGTCAGAGGGGCCTTGCCCGCCGAGCCTGGGCTATCAGTGGAGAGACGTACAAGAGTAGACTGACTCTTATACCAACTATAATGCTCGGATTTTTATCCTTTCACTTTAGTTTAAAGAAAATGCAAGTTAAAATTTTTTAAACTTTAATTGCGTTAAAACCTTTATTTAAAATCGCCTTCGATCAGAGTGCCGTTTTAAATCCCGATCGTTACTACATTTTTCTTGAACCTGTTAGAATCGTAGGAATTTAAATCCTTGATTTAAATGGAAAATCTAATGGAAACGAGATTAAATAGTGGAAACGAATTTTAAAACCATCTAGTAAAACATAATGCAAAATGGAAAGTCTAAATCAAACATTCTTAAAGTTTAGGATTAAATCTACCACATATTCAAAACATATGAGTTAAAACCATAGTTAGTATTTTTACAAAACGTGTTTACTGTTCAAACCTTACAAAATGTTCTTCTTCCTTACCCTGAGCCATCAATCTACTCTGGTCTTGTCTCCTCCGGATAGTCCAAAGGCTCCATGGGGAGAACTTCCTCCTTTGCACCTGGTATCACCATTTCGTTGCCGACACCACAAGTAAACACGTGAGCCTATGGCCCAGTAAAGGGGATTGGGGTTTGTGTTTATGCTATGCCTCTCTTTAGTCCGTTATTGAATGTGGGCCACCCAAACCAAACCTTTTTATTACATTTGTTCATTCCTGCATTACTCGTACATCGAGTTGGAGATTGAGGGATTTCCTTTGTGATGGAATAGTGGTCGGACCTTCCCTTTTTCTTGCAACTAGAACTCTCGTACACTAAGAGTGAGGAGCTTTGACTAGTTGCAGACTACACCCGCTACCAATCCGTCCCCCAACTCCGTTTTTATCGTTTTCCTTTTTTTTCCAAGTTACTGTGCTGGGCTAAGCAACTAGTACCATATAAACCTTTATGATCTTAAGTATTTTACCCATTTTCATCAGTTATTTTCACTCATGCATCGGTGAGCACCACCACCGAGGGGGCACTCCCTATTATTTCTATTAGCGTGATGCATGATGACAACTACTAGCGCATACATTGAGGGTAAATAACAGCACTCAGTAATAAATGGTGTAATTTAAAGATACGTGAAGAAAATAATTATCACACAACTATAAGAGAAACATATAAAACAAACAACATCCTATGTGGTATTAGACAACGATACAAAGTATAGCAGGCATCACAAAATTAGAATATCATGCTGGAGAGATAATTGGAATCAACATCTAGCATGCATGAAGACTGATTGTGAATTAACAAGCATAAATCCTAATTTTAGTGTTTACGAATATTGATATGTCAACAATTTCACAACCTATAGAAGATAAATCAATGAACATGCTCAAGAATATATAAGCAGTTAATGGACGGGCTTAAAATGGCCTGTTTAACAACTAATCAACAACTTGAAAATTATACGAGTGATAGATTAACATGCTTGCTTGATAATTAACAACAAGCAATATAACATAACAACAACAACAACTTTTATTACAGCAGAGGATTTACATGTTTTGAGTTATCTTTCATTAGAGTTATAATATAGCAGCTCCAAATTAATAGCGAGCAGAATAATATTTATCGCAGAGTTATTTATAGTAGAGCTACACGCTTTATACGAGAACAACTTATAAGATATTAACAACAGCAACCAAGAGTGATGTGAGATAATAATAATAGCGACCTTGACAACAACAATAATATACAGCGGAGAATTTACAGCAGCAACAATATTAACAATGAGTTATCATGCGTTAAAGTTATATATAATTAAAAGCAGAGGATTTACATGCTTACAAGTTTAATCCAGTTGACTAACACAAAAGTTTCACAAGACATGTTTCATAACAACAGGGTGTTAACAACGGAGTAGGTATAGCTACACCATAGTTCAGCATTACAATCTACAATTTAATAGTCATAGTGAGGGTATATACTAGGAAAAGCATAAAAGTAAGCATATTCAAAATATGAACATTGAATCTAAATCATTTATCCTTGACAGTCACCATGACTTCACTAACTCATCTTCCTACTACGGAAATCTTGACGTTAAATAGAGAGTTGCATTTTCAGATTGAACATCCATGAACATCCACAGAATATAAGTAGCACCATATAAGAAACGTAACAATAGTACAAGTAACAACAAAGAATATAAGAATAATGAAATATAACAGTAAGAACATCACACCAGAACAAAACAGAAACGTACTTAATAGAGTAGCCAAGGAAAGATACAAGAGCTAAGGCTTCTAGAATTTACAGCATGTTAACTGAAAGAAAATCACTACATACACATGGGTAGGGCCTCCTCTAGCCAAGACTACCCATCCTCTAGACAACTGAACTCCAAATTTGCTAGAGGCAAGGTCTCCCCACCAGAAGAGAAGAAGAAACTGGCGAAGAGGAAAAATGCAGAGGGAGGGAAGTCGAATGGCTGAAGGGTAGCTGGACGTTAAAAAGGAAGGCTTACTAGGAGTAGGGGTGATCATCACATAGGAGAGGGAGGTCTTCTTGCTACGGGGAGGCTGGAGCTAGGCCATTCCCTTGTTTCGGGCAATTTTCCTTCATCAAATCTAGTGTAGTTATGGACTAAACGACAAAATGTTTGATTTAAATCCCTAATTTCTCGCTGTTCTGCGATCTTTTGGACGAGTCTGGACGCATCATCCTTGTCCACAAGACCAAATTTCATAGGCTAAATCGTGGCCTCGGAGGAGAAATGGCATCCCCATTCTCGTCCTATACGTCTGAATTGGCATTCGGACACCATTTGGCGGCTGCATGTATAGTCTGAATTTGTCCAAAAATTGGACAGATTCAAATCGGACGATACTCTTCCTCGTTCGTGTTCGTCCGCTAGCGTCCAAAAGTCCAGAACACAACAAGGTCAGGACGCGAATTGGCGTCCTGATTCATACCAATTCCTAAGGCAGACATCCCAATTACTTGTGGACGCCATGGCCTCATCCGCAAGTCGTCTGCAGGCGTCCAAAAATGCTAGGACAACATTCTTTTCACATTTTCGAAGCTGACCCTTCATCCCTCAATTCTTCCTCATGGACACATGCCATACTTAACGAGTATGAATACGAGATGAATTGTGTAGCATAATTTCCAAGTTCAATTACATCGCATACGGAGGAAAATTCATACTAGTGTATTACACTGGCAGCTGGTGAAGAATTGAAGAATATCTATAAATAGTCGTGAATTGCTGAAGAAAAATCACGCTAAGAGAAGGAGAAAGGACAGAGGGAATGAGAGAAAGAGAAGGGGAAAGGGAGAAAGAAAGAAGGGGGAAATTATGAGGAATTTGGGAGAGGAAATTTGAGTGAGAGATTGTGGGAAAGAAAGTTACCCTGAAGAATTCGAGAACTTCAATGGGAGGAATTTACGGGAATGGCTCTTGGATTTCGGTAATGATCCTTTCCCTCTTGGGTTTATTGGTTAACTTAGTTGATAAATATTAGTCAATATTATCGTTATTATCACACTATTAGTTTCGAGATATTAATATTAATTGGAAATATTATTAGTGGTGTAATTGTACTGTGTAAGTAAGTTTTGTCTAAGGAGACTGGTATTTAATCAGATTGTTGTGATCCTCTAGTATTTCCTGAGACCTTACTTGGAAAGGATATTTTTTCTAAGGATAATTGCTGAGCGCATTCTTTCCTGGGTCACGGGACTATTTTATCTTGCATTGTATAGTTTAAGGTTTGCTAGGAAATAGTTGTTGTGGATTGTATGTTTCAAGGATTGCTATGCGATATTTAAATATATACTTTAAGGTTAGTTATAATAAATCTAGGACTGCTAAAATTAATAGTTTTGAATTGTATAATTCATGGATTGTTATGAAATAGATATGAATTGTCATTTATGCATCATGATACGGCTTATGAAAATGTGGCATGCATGGCATGAAAAGGAAAATGAATAAATGAAATGAGAAAGGGGCGTTTGGAGGGCTAAGGAGAGAGGATGACGGTGCTTGCTGGTGACACCCTTGATGGAAACCTCCAGCTCATGTAGAGTGTTGAGTTGGTAGAGCCATAAGACCAACAGAGGTATCCATGCTCTTAGTCCTCAAACGTCAGACAAAGATTAGGTGACTGTGATTGTGACACCCCTGATGGAAACCTCCACTCACGTTGGGATGGAGTTGATTAAGCCATAGCAACAGATGTATCCTATGTCAGGAAAGAAAAAGGAAATGTAAAGGAAAGGAAGAAAGAAATGAAAAGGAAGAAAATATAGGTTCTTTTCTTGAAAAGACTGCAGGAGCATTGCATAAGTATAAACATTTTATTTTATTTCTTGTTGAGCATTAGGCTCATGGTATTACTCGTGATACAAATGATTTTCAGGTGGAGGAGGAGGCATTACCCGAGGAGCCTTTGAGTTATCAACCAGATTCGACCTGACGAGTTATCGCTCTAAAAGAATAAATGAGTTGTTTTAAATAATAGTTATCTACAATTTGTAAAATAATGCACTATTGGATTTCATCTAAATGTTTTAAACTTCTTTATATGTTTTATTCCGCTAAAATACTCTCATATGTTTTAAAGAAAATCGAAAAAATTTTATAACTAAGTATTTAAAAATGATCTTAAAATTTGGGGCGTTACACCTTCTCTCCAAATCGAGCAAAAACAGGAGAGAGGATGAGCTTTGGTGCTGCGGTGAAGCAAGAACCGAGCACCTGGGGGTATGGGAGAGAACTCCACTTACGAATTTGCAACTGCAATTTTTAGGTTTTCTAATAAGATTTGGTACTTCATTAGGGAGGGCTAAATACCTCCCTAATAAAAGTTCAAAAGAAATTACAAAAATACCCCTTAGTTCACAAAAAAGGGCATGAGGGCTCAGCTAACGTGTTAGCCGAGCACTCCAAAATATACATGTCCAAAATATCCTAATTCTAATCAAAATATAATTCATCCAATAGTAATCAATCAAGCGTAACCTAATTCAACATATCAAAATAGAAAAATAACATATCTCCTTCTAATAGGCATCATTGGTGTCGGAAATTAAAAGTTCATCAAAGCCGTGGGAAGTAGGTCCTAGCTGAATGGGAGTTTCTTGGTTCCAAGTGAGTACAAGTTTAGGAGCCTCTTTATCATCATGCATTGGCTCATCTTCAAAGGTTCTTTAGCTTATTCCAACCTGCAACTATAACAAATTATTAGTTAAACAAGAAGCCTCATGGCCCAGGCTCAGGTGCTAGGTCTTGGGGCGCATCAAAGTCAATACTCATATGTCCATTATTTAAGTACGGTTGTCCAAAAGTAAAATATTTAACCGAGTGGATGTTTGCTCTTAAAGTTCGGTCGTCCGCTATCATGCAAAGGCGAAGATGCGAACATCTGTTAGATAAGTGTGATAAATTTTATGTAAAGGCATATACACAAACATCTACATGGTGGAGCAGACATCCAAGACACATTTTTTTACCAAAAAAATATGACTGCAAGGTTTGCCTTGCTCATATCCCATAGTTCAGGATTTTATTTATTAGCAAAATTATTTTAAGGTTTGGCTTATAATTGTAACAACCTGATTTTTCTTACCTTTAAAAATGCGTTCAATTTAAAACTTTTTCTTTTGTTTTTATGAAACAATTGTAACACCCCGACTTTTTTAGTTGGACATTTATCGGGTATTACCAAGGACGTTCTGGAGCATTAAGTCTAGGGGTATTTCTATTACGTCCCCCCCCCCCGGTGTATGCGATAAAATTAAAGGATGGGTTAAGTAGGACATTACGGTGCGTATTTATATGTGTCATTCTATGATGTGTATTTATGGGGTAAAGGGCTAAGTGGGAAAATGTGAGAAAAACACTATCCATGGCATTTTCAGACAATGTTGCGTACGAATCATGTCGTCCCCAAATGTTTGGAGCATCGTCCTGAGGATTGGGATGACTCAAGACGCAAGACCTTGTCCTAATTTGCCTACACTGTGAGTTTTCGGACTACTCCTAACGCAGGTGGACGTTATAGTTTTGACTCTGTCCAATTCCTAGACAGTTTCGGACGAGCGCAGATGAGGACGGGCCTCGTCCGATTTGCCTCTATCCAAATTATGGATGAATTCAGACACGTGCAGATGGTTCATGCGGACGCCATATCGTGTCTGAATATGAATTTGGATGGTACGGAGTGGGCGAGGATGCCATTTCCTCGTACGAGGACACAATTTTTCCCATGGAATTTTACACTTGCGGACGAATGCAGACGAGACCTGTGCGTCCGCACTCGTCCAAAAGATCACAGATCTGCGACAGAAATGATTTAAAATAAGAGGAAAACGATGCATAGCAAATGGAAAAATGCAACCCCGACACAAAATCCTCTCCGAGACCACACAAAGCCGACCACCCCCTGCCCTAGCCACCTCCCTCTCCCTCCCCTATACGTAAGATGTCCCCTCCATCCTAAGTAAAGCCCTCCTCTTTTGCTATTCTCCCTCAGTCTTCACTTCTTCTCCCTTCCACGAGAGAGAGTCTGGCGTGAGTGTGAACTTCCTCTGTGAATGAGAGTTCCAGTGAATGAGAGAGAGCTATTATGGGTTAAGTGTGTGGATTGAGTGAACGTAGAAGCTGCTGGAGCAGCTGCTGTGTGCTGGAGTTGCCATCTGTGAGCTGAGTGTGGGCTAGGAGAGCTGTCCTCGTTTTTCTTCAATTTAGGTAAGGAAATAGAGATGTCTTGGCCATTTGGAGGCCCTACACCGCAAGAGTGTGTGAGTGTGTTCCTCGATGTTAATAGCGTAGATATGTTAGTATACTGTAGATTATTGATAGTTCTATTTTATTTCCTTGATTGTTTCTAGGTTTGAATGCCTTCCTCTACTTGATAATCTGTAGATACCTTTGTTGACTGATAGTTGTTCTCTTTACTAGTGTTAATTACCTTCATTGTATTTTCTTTTCTGCTAGTTTACTTTCCTTGCTGCAAGTGCTTTACCTTAAATGTTGTGATGGATTACTATGATGAGTGATAAATGGTTGAATGGGATACGTACAACCACTACCACAAAATAACCTTTCATCAACAAGTGGCCCAACAAGTAACCAAGTCCTAATAGTTTATCTAATCACAATTATTCTAGAAATCATACTTAACACCACAACACATATCCTCAGCTGTACAGATTTGAATTCCAACTAACAGAGTGCAAAATTAACAAAATCGCTAATTAAATTCCAACTAACAGATGAGCTTCCAATTACTGAGCAACCTATTAACATTGAGCAATCAATATCCATTTTCAACACTAGCACATTATTGCTTCCAACAGGTTATCCAACATTCAACCAAAACAATCTTATACATAACAACCATTTTTCTAGTGTATAACTCCATTTGCAGATTAAAACACAACATTACAAACACTCTATCTCAACTGTTATATCACCAACCAACGTACATAGTCAACATAAATCCACACATTAGCAGCATCAATACATTCTAATCCATTCTTATTTAACAATTGGAATACCAAACGACTTAGAACAATTTCTGCTTAATCATAATAACTAGCAGGGCGTATATCCAGCAAACTAATCCAACAAGGCATAAACTCCTCACAGCAAGCATAAATCCAAAACAACAACAGTATTCAGAATTACCAAGGCTAAATTGAAATCTGCTCAACATAGTGTAACCCATAAAATCCCATAACATAATCTCAAAGAATTTTCAGACCATAATAGCTAAAGAACGACTCTGTTACCTGTTGCACACACACGGACACAACTTGGAGGACTCGAGGACAACAGCTCTAATACTTGGTCAACCATTCCAGCTCCCCCGGCCTATTTACAACAACCAACAATTCCATCTCCAGCAACAAAACCAAATCCTTCATACAAACACTCAAACAATCAACACCCAAAAATCCACAAGTAGTAGAGAAGGGAAGTGCTTACCCCGAAGATCACTCAAAACCGCAGTTGCAGCAACCGTCAATGGCAACTCCCTCTTCTTCCTCAAATCTGGAGCTGTCAATGCTGCGGGTCCTTGGAGTGCTTGAACCGAGCTGAAAGCCCAGCTCGAGAGATTGCTGGATGAAGCGTACGATGGCTCACAATCGTCTGTCTGCAGATCGAAACGCTGTGAGGTTACGATTCGTTTTGTTGCCTTACGATTCGTCTCTTGGACAGATTCATCGTTCGTTGTTTCCATCATCTGGAGTCTCACCCTTTGCTGCTCGCCTTCTCACTGGAATCGTTGGCTGAAGTTCTGTCTCGATTAGATGCCACTACCGAATCGTTGGCTAATTCCATTTCCTAAATTGATTTCCATCAATTAAACCCCCAATAAATTCTCTTAAATTATAACTGAATGGTTACGTCCTTGGTAATATCCCAATAAATATCCATTAAATCCAAATACCCCTAATTAATTTCCAATTATTCTTTATAAATTCTGATATAAAAATTCGGGGTATTACAAATTCAGTTACTTGCTTTAATCAGATTATCATGCTCATGTTAACTAATTTAGTTAAGCTAATTAACATGCTCATACAATACTAATTAACATTTAAACATGCTGGTTAATTTACATACTTAGCCAATTAACTAGCTTGGTTGACATGCTCAATTGATTACAATTTCGACGTTAATCAGCAAATAAACAATGCTAGAATTAGAGAAGTCAAACAACTAATTGATTTACATGCTTGAAAGATTATAAATACAAATTAAGTAGTTTCCCTGCTTTGATTTCACAATTAATTAGTTCACCTAATTAGATTAATCAATTGGTTAGTTAAACTACGATAAACTAATTAACTTGCTCCGGATTCTATTTAATTAGCAGAATGCTCAACTATATATATATATATATATATGCATTGAACAATATATATATGCATTGAATGAAGAAAATGACAATTGATGATTTACACAGGGAATAATTAAACTAAATAGCAAGTAAAGCTATAAACTAAATATAGCAAAATATCACAGCAAGTAGTTCATTCTTTCTTTAAACCTTCATCAAGCATTCATCACGTTTAAACATTTCATTTATCTAAGCATTTTCATTCCTATAATTGTAGTAAATAAATTACGAGAACTAAGGAAACTAACAACAGAACGAAGAATATTGTAGTAAATAAACTACAGGAAACTAAGGAACTAACAACAGTAAAATCACCCAAGAATAAACTCAACTCACGCACACACTTGCGGTGTAAGGCCTCCACATGGCCAAGACACTCCTATTTCCTTACCTCAATCTTTATCGCACATTTGCACTTAATCACTGTCCTTCTTCTCTTTTTCAATACCTTCACGATTATTAAATAACCCATCATTAAAATCACATATTAATAACGTTACTTCTACGACCCACATCCTAAGTTAATACCCAATTACATGACCGCTTCCATTGCTTCCAACTTAACAACCATTAACCAAATTGCTAAAAAATAGTTCTTCTCAACCATAGAACAGTTTCTAACAATAGAGAACATTACGCTTCAACATAGGCATTAACACAACGAGATAAAATCCAACACTTCATGCTTATGCAAAATGACCAACAGAGTGCTACATTCACCATTCAATTCTTCACAGAATATCAACCCCATAACAACACATAATTGAACTATTCTCCACAAAAGTGAACTGTCCACAACTTAATAACCAAATCCGAGTCACAAATCTCACCACGATATCTCATCAATCTTAACAGTATCACCCAACAAATTATGTTGACAAGATTAACTAACTAAAACAAATTCAGTACAATAACCAACATTATTATTAGACACAACACCCAAACAGATTTTAAGTGTAGCAGAGCAGAAATATCACCGACGGCCGAGACCATGATGGAAGCTTCACCTTCAACCATCAGCTTCACAAATCACAACTCCTTCACCTTCACAGATCACAACTCCTTCCTCAGCTTCGCAGTCCACAGCTTCTGCATCTCAAATCCTCCAGACCTCAACACACCCGAGGTATCCTGCTCTTCTCTCCTCCTTCTTGTAGCTTATACCTCCAGCCAAAATACACTCTGCCATTCTAGAAGGTAGAGTGTTGCACTCCGCACGCCCGACAGCATCACTGCAATTTTTTCCAGCTTGTACAAAGTGTTCCCCTCTGTCGACTTTCTGTAGAGCAAGGACTAGGGGAGAAAAACGAACCACAAGCTAGACCATGACCTTTGGCCAGTCCAACTTGAACCACCAGCTCCCCTACCTCCTGATGCCTCACCGTTCCATCACTATCCCTGCTCCTTCGTCATCACCAACCGGTAGTCACCCGACGCCCACAAGTAGCCAAGCCACGACTCTCGACATTTCCCCGACCATACTTGCAAGCTGCAACCCGAAAAGCTAGCCGCCTAAGCTCGAAGCTACGACCCATGACGCTCGTCGCGAAGGAGCTGTACCGAATGCATTCTGAGCTTGCCGGACCCGTCGTCGCCTCACTCGCGTCTTCTTCCTCCACAGCTCTTGCATCTCAAATCCTCTAGAGCTCAACACACCTGAGGTATCCTGCTCTTCTCTCCTCCTTCTTATAGCTTATACCTCCAGCCAACATACACTCTACCATTCTAGAAGGCAGAGTGTTGCACTCCACCATTCTAGAAGGTAGAGTGTTACACTCCGCACGCCCAACAACATCACTGCAATTTTTTCCAGCTTGTACGAAGTGTTCCCATCTATCGACTTTCTGCAGAGCATGGACCAAGGGAGAAAACCAAACCACAAGCTTGACCATGGCCTTTGGCCAGTCCAGCTTGAACTGCTAGCTCCCCTGTCTCCCGACGCCTTGCCGTTCCATCACCGTCACTGCTCCTTCGTCATCACCAACTGGAAGTCACCTGACGCCCACAAGCAGCCGAGCCACGACGCCCGAAATTTCCCCAACCACGCCCGCGAGCTGCTACTCGAAATGCCTGCCGCCTAAGCTCGAAGCCGCGATCCGCGATGCTCGCAGCAAAGGAGCTGCATCGAATGCGTCCCGAGCTTGCCAAACCTGTCGTCACCTCGCTCATGTCTTCTTCCTTCGATCGCCTTCTCCCTCTCTCTTTTTGTCCATCTTCTCGTATGTTCTCTCTCTCTCTCCCCCCCCCCCCCCCCCGCTTTATTTCATCTGGCCGAAGGCCATTTTACAAAATGAGAGAAAAGTTGGTTCTCCAACTGAACCGGTTTAGTTATTTAACAATAAATCCCCACTTTCCTTTAATTCCTTTATTAATATTAAATTTATATGTTTAAGTGTTAAATATTTGTACCACATATTAACCAACCCAAATTCTAACTCCCAACTTATTCCAAATATCGTTAAAAGACTATTAAGGGTCCAATTTAAATTTCTTAATTCCATTTCCTAAATTGATTTCCATCAGTTAAACCTCTAATGAATTCTCTTAGATTATAACCGAATGGTTATGTCCTTGGTAATACCCCGATAAATATCCGATAAATCCAAATAACCCTAATTAATTTCCAATTATTCTTAATAAATTCTAATATAAAAAGTCGGGTATTACAACGGGATGAAAACCCCGCATCCAAATTCTGAGCATGTTTAATTGACTAGAATTCTGAGCATGTTTAATTGACTAGACTATTAAGTGTAATTTCTCCATTGGTGTAATTTCTCCACTGAGCATGTTTAAGTAACGAGAATAGCAATTGGAACTAAGTTGTTAACTCTAATGTTTTATTTTAGATGCACATTACCTTTAGTTCTAATTTCTTATACTTGATTTATGTTTTCATCCATATCTATTTAATATCGTCATACTCTTGTGTAGCATGTTCATTCGTTTGAGTAGTTAGTTGTAAATCGCTTTATGATCTTAGTTTAATAGCATGATTCTGATTGCTGTTTTGTTTACTATTGTGTTTAGTAAGTTCAAGCATGCCATTAATTTTATATTGTTCTATTATGTGTGTTTAATTACTGTTATTCTTTAATGTTCGCTATTTAATTTCCTTATGTTGTTACTGTTATGTTCGCTATTTAATTACTGTTATTTTATATTGTTCTATTATGTGTCTTTAACCATTTGCACTAGCAGACATGTGGCTGTACTAGGCTAAGAAGAGAAAAGAGGATAAAGGTTTTGTGAATATAAAATACATGTTTAAGGATAGTTGTGTGTGTCAAGTTCAAGTCATAAAATTTGGAGAAAAATGTAAAGAAATCTTCTATGGGAGGTATTTTGATCATGCCACAAGAACTAGAAAGACGATGGAGTTATTTGATTTTGTCAAATTAGAGTAGTATTGAATATGAATCACGAGGAAATGAGGAGCGTATTCAAGGAGGCATATTGTTTCAAAAAGAAAATGCTACATCTTCAAGAGCTAATTAGTGTCAAAGGAGTGAAGAAATCATTTTTTGGGTGTGTCTCGTTGACTCAAAGAAGTGTCTTAAATGTAATGAGGGTGGTCATCTGGTAAAAGTTTATCTGGTTTTGTATTAAGAAACAGTAAATGGTTGCATCAAGGGTGAATCTGTAGGGATGTAACAAGTAAAATAAGGCGAGATGCATGTTTTTAGTACTAGTTGGTTATATTACATGCGAAAAGTGGTACTTTTGGTAAATAGGGTCTTAGAGATGCAATATGTAGTGTACGTACCTTGGGGTATCATATACGGAATCGATATATAATACCCTGACTTTTTATATCGGAATTTAATAAGGATAATTGGAAAGTAATTAGGAATATTTGAATTTATTGGATAATTATCAAGGTATTACCAAAGACGTAATTGATAATTATTATCATGGAGCAATATTTGAAATAAATCAAGAATTTGAAATTGGGTTGAGAATAATTTAATCAAGTGAAATGTTTAATTAAGTTATTAAAGAGGAATTTAATTGGATAAAATGAACTATCTAGGATTAACAATGTAAGGAGAATAATGGATTGAACTGGATTGATTCGGCTGGGCCAGAAAACAATGGAATGGCTTGGTTCTTTCTTTTAATTAGAAGAGAAAATAAGCTTTATGGGATAATTAGTATTATTTGGAAATAACTATATAAAGTGGCATTAATAATTACTAAGTGTTATATAGAAATAAAAGAGAATTTATTGGAAATCGGGAGGGGTGAACTGGTTCACTAAGTGAACTGGTTCACTAAATGAACCGGTTTGATCGAAACAAAAATGGCTGAAGGGGCATTCTGCGTGAGAGAACAAATGAGAAAGAGGGAGAGAAAGAGAGAGAGGGAGAAGGTGATCAGAGATTGGGAGATTGGGCGAGGTGCGGCGATAGAGCGGGGACTTGGGCTCGGAGGTGGTATCCTGCATTACTAGCAGCTCGTTGGTCGCTGGGATGACCACTGTTCGGGAGGCAGCTTCGTGAGACGATTTGGTGCGAGGTTCGGGTCGCTGGTTTTGAGCGTTGGGTTGCAGAGAGTGGCAACACTCTGTCGATTCCTAGCGAAGCTTGGCGACGATGAATGGCGTCGATGACAATGAATGGCGATGGCGATGAAATGGCAAGGTGTCAGGTGGCAGGGGAAATGTCGGTTCACGCTGGACCGAATGAAGGCCATGGTTCAGCTTGGAGTTTGGTTTCCTTCCCTGGTTTTGGCAACAGGTGAAATCGACAGCGTGTTGGGGGTGGGGAGCACTCTGAGAAATTTGTAGTGACATTGTCTGGCGTGCTCTCTGCCCTCTGGGAGTTGGCAGAGAGTGCCTTCCCTTCCTGGTGTATTGAAAGGCAGAAGAGGAGGAGGAATGTAGAAGAATCACAGTGGAAGGGGAACGACTAGAGGGTGGTGTTCGAGTGAGCTGAGCAGAGAGGAAGGAACTCCCTAGAGGGGAGGACTGAGCTGTGAATATGGAGTAATTGTAGTGTCCGCTGGTAAGGTTCCATTCTCGGATGTTTTGGTCTCTGTTTATAGATTTATGATATCTATTAAGGCTTAGGCTTGGATTTTCTGGATAATATGGATGAATAACGCCTCTTTTGAGTTCTGCATCTTGGGTTTTATTTGGACAATAACAGGATATTACTTTGTTGTCTATTGGTTGTGGAAAATATAATAATGACTAGTGGATAGTGCTGTTGTTGAGTTTGATACCACATGTTAACTATTGATGAGCAGGTTATGAATATCTTGTTTATTATGGAATTAATTGTAGAGGTTAAATGAATTGTTTGTTATGGTTAAGTGTAAAAGTTTGGATTTATCCCTTGTCGATGTTCCACTTGTGGTTGGCTACGGCTTCTGGAAAATGAACCTCTGATGGTTTGATTGGTATGCTAGACAGTGGATTATGGCTCTATTGTTGGTTGAGTTGAAATCAATAATTATAGGTCCTTGTAGTATACCTTATACTAGGACTTTTGTTGAAGCTTGGTGACCATGTAATGATAATTGATTTCCATGAGAAGTGTGAGTTTAAAGTTCTGTAAATCAGGGCTTCTCTTTTATTGGGTATAGCGTTGATGAAAATAAGTTGATGGAAAACTTAAGGCGATTAGGTTTGAACTAATGATGTCAATGTTGCTGAAGATAATGAATTATATAAATGAGACTGATTGGTGATTATTAATGACAGATGTTTTGACTATGAAGGTGTTGAAAAAAGGAAGAAGGATAACTATTAAGTGCCAACCGTGATAAATATTTGAGGTAAGGCAATAGGGGTGTCTTGGCCATTTGGAGGCCCTACACCACAAGTATGGGTGTGTGAGTTCTATGTTAGTTTCTGAATGTTTGTCGTAGATAATGTTAGCTGATTTTAGATGATGATTCCTTGAACTGTTATTTCCCTAGGATAATCTGCTGTGTAGAATGTGAGTAGATTAGTATACTGCTCTGTGTTATTCTGTAGTTAAAATGCCTTGAACTGTTGATGCTCTGTAGGTTTCCTTGCTGTTGGTTGGTTATTTCCTATTATCTTTTCCATATCGATTCCTCCCTGTAGGTTACTATGAGCTCTGTGATATTTCCTCGTTGTTGAGCTCTGTTTGTTGTCTGTTATGTGATACAAATGCCTTGTTTGATAAAGAGATGATAAATGTGAGAAGGGTGATGAACGTTAAAAGTGTGAATGACAAATGAATATGTGAAGTTTGGAAATAAGTTAGGAGTTCTATTTTTGATACTGAATGCCTACTTGCTGTCTAGTTTTCAACTATAATGCTGTTATTTCCTTGCTATTGTCCTGACATCAATTGTTCGTTTTATTCCCCTAATCTAGTATGTTTACATGTTAATGAAGTTATTTAAATGTTAATCAATAAATGCTAATCCAAGGAGTATGCTAATAACTTCAGTTAAATAATAAGCAATTGAGCATGTTAATCGATTAGGATAACTAACTAGAATCAATGAATGTAATTAGTTCTTGAGCATGTAAATTATCTAGGATAGCTCACTAGAATAACAATGAAAAATTCTTGAGCACGTTAGTATCTAGGATAAAGCATGTAATTGACTCTTAAGCGTGTATAATTAATTAGCTACGCATGTTTAATCATCATTCTTTCTTGAGTATGTTTAATGATTAATTGACTAGAACCCTAAACTAGTAATTTTAATGACTTCCATGAACATATTAATTAACTAGGTTAATTAATTAAATGGGATTGCTTAGTAAGCATGTTAATCATAGTTGGCAAGCATGTAAATTAACTAGAATAATTAACTAAGGCAATAATTGAATTTCTTTCTTGAGCATGTAATGAACTAGGTTAATAATAATATGTTATTTTTCCTTGTAAGTATTCTGTACAGTTCTCATTTCCGTAATTTCCTTTAATATGGTTATATTGTCTCTCGTTGCAATTTTCCTTACTATGCTTTATCTTATTTAAGAATAATGGAGATGTTTTACGTTGCTAGAAAAGAACAGAAAGGATGAAAGAAGAACGAATAAACGTAAACAAATTAAGGGTTTCAGTGACTATGTGAATGGATATTTTTTGATTACTTTGTTATTGCTTTCTTGGTATTGTTCATAATCCTGCTTATAATTACTTGTTCTTAGCATGTTATCATCTAGTAAACCAGAGTATGATCATTTAACTAGGAAAAAAGCATGTAATCAACCCTTGAGCATGTAATTAACTAGAGTTAAGTAATTAGTAAGTACCTACACTCAAACATGATTAATCAAGCATGTTCAATTAGCTAGCTATGTATGTTAATCCATTAAAAGCTTGTTTAACGAATTCTAGTAAAAGGCAGTTTAAAATATCTAGAGTAATAATTGTAATTCTTTCTTGAGTATGTAATTAATTAGGATAATAACTAGACTATTAATTATAGCATGTTTAATTAGTTAGAATAAAAGTATGCTTAATCAACTAGAATAAGAGTTACCAATTTACAAGCATGTTTCTATTATTTGTTGTTTAAAGCACGTTTCCATGTTTAGTTTGGCTTAGTCTAACGAGCATGTGAGTTAATTGTGATTCATCGCATGCTTACTTTATTATATCTTATTGCTCATCGCTTCAATTCGATATCGTAATTTGTTCCATGTTATGCTTTGTTGTATGCTTTCAATTATTATTGTTCCTTATATGCGCAATTTCAATTATAGTTACTTTCATTTCAATGCGTAGTTCTATTGTTGTTAATGTTATGATATAATGCATCATGGAACATGTTAGGTTGAGAATGTATGGTCATGCATCACGTTAATAGAAACCAATAGGGAGTGCCGCCAAGGGTGGTACTCACACATGCATGAGTGAGGAAAAATGTTAAGGAATAAAGAAATAGAAAACGTTCAGGATGGGCGGGACACGTGTATCACTGAAATAAAGCCTGGAGGGTGGGATACGCCCGAAGGGAAAAGGACGCTCAAGATGGGCAGGATACACCTATCACTAAGAAAGAGCCTCGAGGGCGGGATATGCCTGAAAGCAAAAGAAAATGAAAGTGAGTTGGGGTAGAACGATAGTTCGGATCTAGTCTGGCAGCAGGACACCCCCTCACTTGGTCGAGAAAAGGAGTAGTGTGCACACAGGAGGTTAGAAGCCAATTATACTAAGTCATCCCAAAGGACAACCTCCAATCTCCAGCTCGATGTACGAGTAACGAACAAACGAACGAAAGTAATGAAAGGTTGGATTGGGTGGCCCCCATTCCAAAGGAACTAAAGAGAGTCATAAGCATAATTGTATTAACCATTTTTCCTTACTGGGCAATTAGGCTCACGTATTACTTGTGGTGTAGGTACAAATGATGAACAGATAATAAGCAGATAATAAACATATAACGGAGCAGGGATGAAGGATTTGCACGAGCAAGATTGTAGCTGGCCAGGTTAGAACGAGAGGAGGGCACGGTTGTAACGAAAGTGTATATAATTCTTCGGTTTTCATTGTTATTAAGTGTATTTGATTATGTAGTTCTTTAATTAAGTTTCTTTATTAATGATTTACTCTTCCGCAACGTTTTAAAGAAATGATTTTGTAACGCTTCCACACTTAATTAATTGGACTTTTTTTATAACGAGTTTAACGCAAGGTTTAGTAGCGGTTCGGTTTAGTGTCGCACTTTGATTTGTTTTAAATGAGATTTCAACGGTTTTACTAAAGTTCAAAGTTTTATGCGCTTTAAAGGATTTACGAAAAACAGGGTCGTTAAACGATATTTTGGTGAATAAATATGTGAAGGATCTAATATGAGTACTGTTTATATGAATTTTCTCCTTTAATATAATGATACGTGAGTGATGGGGATGCACAGATGGGTCTGAAGGATATATTAGATGCAATAAGTTGGTTATATTGCAGTAATCTGCTACACGCTATCTCATGGAAAAAAAAAATTGGACAAAATCTTTTCTTATGCAAAAAATGTAGATGAAAATAAGATGACTTGGACGTGAGTTAGTGTCTTTGTAAGTGATTGTATGTTGTAGAGGTGGAAGTAATGAAATCTCTTCAAAAGGTTGAGTAATAGCATGCTACATGAAACTGTGTTGGGTACACTTAGGTTATGAATTTTAATGGTTACTTTGGTTGTTATATGCAATAAGTGTGTACATTGAGCAAATTTCGAGGACGAAATTTATATAAGGAGGGAGGAATGTAATACCCCGATTTCCCGTAATGGAATTACATAAAAATAATTGGAAAATTAATTGGGTGTATTACGATTATTTGAATAATTATTGAGGATTTATTTGATGGAAAATTAATTTATAAAACAGAATTGAGGAATTAAATTGGATCAACAATATTATCAAGCGACATTCGGAATAAGTCAGGAAATGGAATTTAGGTCGATTAATATATGCTATGTATATTTGACACATAAATATATATTCAATATTAATTAAAGGGAAGTGGGGATTGATTAAATGGAATTGTTAATTGAAATAAAATAAAAGAATTAAAAAAAAGGATGGATGAAACGCTGGCGTTTAAAGAAGTGAAGAAGCAGTGCAAACTTATGTGGGACCGGTAGATAGCATGTCTATTATTCTATGAACCAGTATATCAACTGGTCTCACTAGATTTAGTGTCCCGAGACGATAATTAGTGATCTCAATGCACGGCTTCGCCTAGGTTGTTCCACGTCCCATTCCTTCTTGTTGACAGTTGGAGATTGGTGGTGGAGGAGTTGTTCTCTATAGGATAAAGGGCTCTCTGAGGGGAATAAAAACCATGGGTGTAGAGATGAAAGATAGAGAGTTACGAGGGAAAGAAAGGAGAAATTGCTCTCTGGAGGAAGTGAATGGCTAAGGGGAAGAGAGGAATAGAGGAGAGGAAAGAATTGAGCAGAGAGTAGCGATAAGAGAGAAGGGAAGGATAAAGGAGAGGAAAGAATTGAGCAGAGAGCAACGATAAGAGCGAAGGGAAGGTGGACTCGCTGGAAGTGTCGTGTGTGTTATGAAGAAGTAAAAGAGGAGAAAATGGAAAGTGTGAGCCATGCATGAGGAGTGTTCCGCGAAGGAAAAGGTCCTGATCTTTGCAGGTCTAGTTCTGTCTTCAGGTAATGTTTTCCTCCTTCTTGGATTTAGGGATTTGTGATTCTGGTTAAGTTTTCTGTATGATTTGGTGAAGCTGGACCCAAGCAGAAAATAAGAAGGAAGACATTGGTGAAGGATTATGGGCAGTGCATGAATCCTTCACGGCTGGGAGCTTTTCAAGTGACAGTTTCTTCCCCTATCGTTGGATGATTTTCGGTTGATGATTAATTCCCCTGAATGATGCTCTGTATGTGGGATTTTTGATGATAAATCATAGAGGATAAAAAAAATGGGTTTCCTTTAATCTATTACTACTCTAAATGGATAAAAGGTTTATGGATGTTTGGCAAGGTTATTGAATTTGGTTATGTAAGCGATATGTTCTCTAGAGTATTTGGTTAAGCCCTCCATTCCTTTAAGATTAATATTCTGATATTGGATAATGTTCTCTATTTATTGATACTCGATTATACTCAGTTAAATGTAATAAGACTATAGTTGGACTCCATTGTTACTCCTATGAGGGATTTGGTTTATGTTTCAATACTGGTCTAATGGAAAGAGTGATATTCTGTCATTGGTTGTTATTAGGAATAATGAAGTGGATGGTTATTGTACTTCCTAAATACGAACTTGAGAATAATGGGCAACTGATTAATTTAATGGAACATGTTTTGGGTGTTAAAAATTGTTAAGTAATAAAGTTGAGTTTGAATTAATGCATAAGGAATAATGGTTTGAAGAAGGTTGAAGGTGTTAATGATTAAACGTTATTAATTGTGAAGGTATTATGAGGATATTTGGATGAAGGATAACGTTAAGTGCTAAACTCGCTACAGGAACAGGTAAGTCATACACATGTGTTTTGGTCTTTGGGGCTCTACATCGTAAGAGTTAGGAATTGTATGCTGATTGTTTACTGCTTTATGGTAAGATATTGAGCTTGTCTATTGCTTTATTAGTATAAGCAAAATATTGAGCATATTTTGCCAATTGTACTGCTGTTTACTGGGTGTTTATTAGAATTAGCTTCTTTTAATGATGTGTTTAATAGATGAGCTTGTTTAGAGATTATAGAATGATATGATAGACATTGTATGCACTCACGAGCATGACACAAATAATGGTTTCAAAAGATACAAAAATGGTTTTCATGCATGGTTTTGAAATGGAAACAAAAAGAAACGAAATGGTTATGAAATGTAAATAAATGAATGTAAATGGGTGTGACGAGAATTGAGCTTGGGTTAACTGCTCATCCTCATCAAGTTTAGACATCTCTAACACTTTCAAGGTAAAGTAAACTCAAGTTTAAGAAATGAAACGGTTATGAAATATAAAGAAATGAACGTCAATGGGTCTGATTAGATGTGAGGTTGGGTTGGCTGCTCATCCTATTTAAGTTTAGACATCTACAATGCCTTTCAATATAAAAGTAAAGTCAAGATTAAGACAAAGATAAATATAAGGGTTCATCTGGAGATGTGAGGTTGCGTTGGCTGCTCCTCCTCGTCAAGTTTAGACATCTCCAACGCCTTTCAAGATAAAGTAAAGTAACGATCAAGTAAAGTAAAGATAAAGTAAAGTAAAGATCAATTAAAGTAAAGTAGAGATCAAGTAAAGAAAAGAATAGTAAAGTAAAGATAAAGAAAATCAAAACAGATAATAACACATGGTTTTAAAAGATGCATAACATGTTTACAGTTTTCTTTTATATCACTTATTGAGCCTTACGCTCATTAGTTAATTCTTACAATGTAGGTACATTTAAGAGAACAAGTTAAGAAGCAATTGATGAAAAATTTGCACGCGTGGATCTTGTGGCTGGCTAGGCTAAAGGCATTTAAAGGAAAATGATTGTAAAAGATTTTGGAAAGATGATGTAAAATGTTTATTTATTGTATTCTTCAAATGATTGGTTTTATTTATAAAAGCTTTCCACTACGATTTGTAAAAATGGTTTTATAAAAGAATTGTCTTCCACTATTTTACAAAAGAAAAGAAAATTCTTAAATTTTACACATTTTCAAAGTTAAAAAAAATAGGTCCGTTACAGATAGGTTATCTTCTGAAATGTCAGACATGTGCATGGAATCAGCATAAGCATTCATTTGTATCTCTTACTAGGCATTAGACTCATTATATCTCCTGTGATGTAGGTAATGATTGTGATTCAAATGAAGTGTATGTGGAGGAACTATGATGCGACGAGGGAACAAACCAGATGATTAACAACGGTGATTCAAAAGTGATATTTTCCTTCAAGCACTTTTGAATAAGTTTTAAAAAGAACAATTTTATTGGAAAGTCAAACGGAAACGAGATGTTACAACGGTGGCTATCCAAGAGGGAACAAACCAACAACAATACCTTAATCAGTAGAGTATCATTGTCAAGGAGAAGCCTCTAGAACTTAACATTTTATGAACAACATAATAATACCTAACTTCCATCAATAACCATGTAACCTTATTAGTAACAATAGGTTTACCATTTATACAACAACATAGTGCTTCTAAATCATAGTAGCATGCATACATCAAATGGAACACAACTGAGAGTACTTTAACAACAGGATCTATCAAATAGCAAGGAGCATTTTTTTTATTCTAATAGAGTATTTCTTCAATAACCCATTATGTAAATATAGAATCTAACCTTTAGAACTAAACATGATTTAGAACCTATTCATCCAATATTAGCAGCAAGCAACATCATCAATGTATCATAACTTAAACCAACAGATAACGCAAGCATCTCCAATCACAACCCCTATTTCTTGTGATGTAGCCCTTAAGGGAAAAGACATACAAACTTCTTACCTCTTGGAAGACAAATCTTTCCCTTTCCTCCATGTTCTTCTTCTCATTCACTGTTACTTTCCTTCTCTCCACAACTCCATTCCTTGAAGACCCTTCTGCACTCCAGCAGCACTACAATATTTCTAGAAACCCAAAGGCGCAGGAGCTACACATAACAACCACTAGAAAGCTCCTTTTATTTTCTTCTTCCAATTTTCTCTCAAACACTCCATAATTCTTTTCTTATTTCTCCCGAGAGCATACCAGAAGTGTAATACCCTGACTTTTTATATCATAATTTAATAAGGATAACTGAAAAGTAATTAGGGATATTTTGATTAATTGGATAATTATTAGGGTATTACTAAGGACATGTTCATAAAGTTTTAATTTAAGGAATATATTGTATGATAATTAGGATTTATTTTGGAAGGAATTAAAATGGATTAGATTAAAAAGGGGGATTAATTGAGATTTAGAATTTATAAGGAATTAGAATAAATAAAGAAAATTAGAAGAGAAGGGGGTAGTGAACCGGTTTGGCTAAAGATAACAGAATGGCCGCGGGCCATTTTGCGAGGGAGAAAGAATGAGAGAGATAGAGAGAAGGAAGAGCAATGGGGAAGAGGAAAGGGAGGCGCGAGTGTTCGAGCAACGACAAGCTTGGGCTTGGCTCAGATGGCTCATTTGCAGCGAATGGTGAGCGAGTAGCTGGTGATGATTGAAGCATCGGGCTGTGCAGATTCGTTCAGTACGAAGCTCAGATCACCATATTTGGCGTCAACCATCCATGCTTTGTCAATTTTGGTCGTAAGTGGCAATGGCGATGGAATAGCTGGCGTGGTACTCGGCAGAGGGGAATTAGCGTCGAGGGGCTGTGACTCCAGCCTTTGGTCAATGGCTGGAGATGGCGGTTTGGGTTGGAATTAGCTGGGCAATTTGTGATTCTGCCCGAATTGGTCTTCTTCCCTGGTTCCTGCTCTGCTAGAGACGACAACTCAGACGTGCAAGGGATGGTTCTCCAGGACACGACATGGCCTGTGGCAGGGCATGGTAAGGAGTGCTCTGGTGATTTAGGAAGGCAAAGGAGATGGGAGACTGGCAGAAGAAACACAAAAGAGAGGAAAGGCTGGGAGGAGAATGCTCTTGGGTGTGCTGAGCTTCTGGAAAAACGAGAAGGATGCTGTGATGGACTGAGTGTGAGGGATGAGCTCCCTGTTCTCGGGTCCTCACTGTCTCGGTTGTCTCTGGTATGTGACTTTCTCCTCCTCTGAATGATTTTGGATGTTTCTGCTGCGCTATTGGGTGTTGGTTATTTGCTTATGATTGGTTACGGATGCTAAAGATAAATGAATATTCACTATTGTTTATGGATTTGTAAAGATTTTAGGCTCCCTGTATTGTCTGTTGTTGGATAAATACTTTGTAGTTGGATTCAATTCTCTGTTGGTTATGGAATATTCTGTTAATGATGGATTAGTTTTCTGGTAAAAGATAATGTTTTAATCATTCCTCTTGGTTTTATTTAGACAACAATTGGATTTGCTCTCTGGAAATATGTGTTGCTTTGATAAAGTGAAGTATGTGCATTTGGTTTCTGTCGCTTTAATTAGCGGTTACAATTGGAAGAATGCTCCTTGTGGTTTGGTAGTTATTGTTCTATCAATTTCATAAATGCTTAGTAAAGGAAAATGTTGGTTGTAGAAAATGTTGAATTCTCTTGTTAATAATTGATGCTTATCAACTAAAGAAAATGGATGAGAGATGGAATTGTTGTGGTTAGTGCTCTATTGGTTGAATGATGCTCTACTATTAGTTACTAAGTTGTGAATATGGGAATTGTTGAGTGTTAAAGTTTATAGAACTCGAGGTAAGGATTGGGTAGAGTCTTGGCCTGTGGAGGCCCTACCCACAAGTAGTGTGCGTGAGTGGTGTTAATTTTGTTGCCATTAATTTCCTGTAAATTCCCTTATTGCAATAAAATGCTTTACGTTGATAGAAAAGTGATGAATGTTTACTGCTTGAATGAAAATCGCTAGTGCTAAGCCTTGTAGTGTAGAACGATGAACTGAAGATTTCACTATGCTATGATAAGCATGAACGAGCTATGAATTTCATTGATGATGATTCCCTTTTGTGAATACATGTTATTGTTTTACTTGCTGTAACAATAGGTTAATACTGTCCTACTATTAATAGTGTTGAAATCTCTGGATAGTTAGAAGTCATTACTCCTTTAATGTGAGCATGTTTAACAAACTAGATAAATAACGATAGTAAATTGAGCATGTTTAACCAACTAGGTTAATAATGATAGTAATTTGAGCATGTTTAAACCAACTAGGTTAATAACGATAGTCATTACTCCTTTAAGTTGAACATTATCTAATCGACTAGATTAATAACGATAACAAAGTTAACTAGGATAATATTTGTAACAATTGAGCCTGTTAAATAGGTTAATAATGGTAACAATGAACTAAATTATTAACTTAGTTAAAGTTATGCCATTAAACCATATTTTACTATGAACGAATACTATCCCAAATGCTTAGAATTTAATTATGCCATAAAATGAGTAGTAAGTGATCAAGTATGTTTTCGCTTTATTGTTACATCAATGTTTATGTAACGACCCAGTTTTTCGTAAATCCGTTAAAATGTGTAAAATTTGAAACTTTCTTTTTAAAGCAAAACATATCAGAGTGTGTCTAACTGGATCACTACTGACTCTTCTCTAAACTCGTTAGGAAAACTAAATTATAAATAAAAATATGCCTAAGCGTTATAAAATCATTTGTTTGAAACGTTGTGGAAGCGTAAATCATTAATAAAGAAGCTCAATGAAAGAACTAAATAATTAAATACACTTAAGAGGAATGGAAACCAAAGAATTAAATACACTTTGATTACAACCGTGCCGTCTCCTAGCTCTAGCCTGGCCAGCTACAATCTCGCTCGTGCAAATCCTCACCCCTGCTGTATTATCTGTTCGTCGTTGTACCGACACCACAAGTAATTCGTGAGCCTAATGGCCTAGTAAGGAAAAGTGTTTAATGCAATTATGCTTATGACTCTCTTTAGTTCATTTGGAATGGGGGCCACCCAAATCAATCGTTTCATTACTTCATTCGTTCGTTCATTACTTTACTTTCATTCATTCGTTCGTTACTCGTACATCGAGCTGGAGATTGGAGGACCTATATGGAATGATATAGTTTATCGGACCTAACCTCTTACTCACAATCTAGAACTCTCGTACCTGATAAGGGAGGGGCTTCAGCTAGATTGCAAACTAGACCCGACTACCCATCCGCCCCCAACTCCCTTTTCTTTCTTTCCTTAACATTTTTCCTCACTTATGCATGCTTGCGTACCACCACCAAGGTGGCCCTTCCTATGATTTCTATTAAAGTGATGCATGAACATACATTCTTAACCTAATGTGATGCATGATGCATATAACATAACTTTAACTGAAATTAAAGTGCGCATAAACGAAAGTAAATGAAGTTAAAGGCGCAAATACATGCATAATAGGAATTGAAGCTCATAGCAAGGAATACAACCCGTAATTGAACAACACACAACAGAGGACATTTACATTATGGAATATAGGAATTAACAAGCCAATTATCTAGTTAACTTCCTAGTACATTTAAAGGCTTCCTACAATTATTATTCTAGGTGATCTAAACATTCTTTTGTGCTAGTTAATTAATTAAACATACTAATTGAACATACTAATTACGAGCTTATTCCATGGTACATCTTTATTATTTAACATTCGAATATTAATCTAATTTAATTACATGCTCAACTAAGTCGTTATCATGCTCAGGGTTTAAGCGACTAGTTAATTATCATGCTTATTTACATGATTAGATTAGCTAATTAGTCAACATGCTCAATTGATTCACTTAACTAAATTGATAAGCAATTTATATGCTCAAGTTATAACACTACTTTAGTCAATTAACATGTTCAAGTTTATTTATCTACTCAGATAAATTAACATGCTTGAATATACTTAAATGAATTAACATACTCATGCAATCAATATTAATTAACGTAAAAATATACTAGACCTAGCTAAGTTAACATGCTAATTAATTGACATAGTTAGCAAATTGATTTACTTAAGTAATGATTAACATGCTTGAAGGAAGATTACAATTTAATAATATAATAATTATTAGTCGATTTGCATGCTTAGTTGATTTCATGCTCGATTCTTAATTCTAATTCAGTTACTTACTCTGATTAGGTTATCATGCTCACGTTGACTAATTTAGACATGCTCATACAATACTAATTAACAATTAAACATGCTGGAATTAGAGAAGTCAAACAACTAATTGATTTACATGTTCGGAAGATTACAAATACAAATTACGTAGTTTACATGCTTTGACTAAATGCTTTGGGTATCATGCTCGGGGTTATTAGCAATTAAACAAACAAGGACATACATAACATAATGATATTCGTGCGTGGAAGAAGAAACTATATGCAGGGGGTTAAACTAATTTCTGTCGAATATTATAATAAGCGAAATTGTGAACTATGAAAATAGGGTCATACTCGAAGGTCTAGCTCTCAACATCATACGTTCTTACTTTTAAGGTCATTAACTCCTTTAATCATTCATCATAAGTCTCTCAAAACGAAACGTGTATAACAGAACTAGATCAGACTAACAACAAGAATAAGCTATCACATAAGTAATATCTACAAGGTATCAAGCAAGCTACACTACCAACAAGAAAATAACAATAGTGAGGAAGTCAACAAGGAAATAACGGCAGTAAATTGTTCAAGAGACTACTAGCCACTAACAACAATGTCACCTTTATGAACCTATCTAACTAGCAATCACAATATAGCATAAGGAATTTACACTAAACGCATAACTCACACACTCTACTTGTGGTGTAGGGCCTCGAAATGGCCAAGACACACCCAAGTTCCTTACCTCAATTCTTAACGCGCATTAGCATTTTGTCGTTCTTCTTCTTCCTCTTTTAATACCTTCACAAATACCTTCACAAATTGGTAACATTTATCATTAATAATTATGTCTTATGCTTATCCCTAATTACATGGCTAATTCTAAGAATCCCTTAATGCCTAAACAAAACATAACATCTAACATAGAACAAAATCCCAACTATCAGCCGAGCACATATCCGTAGCAAAACTAGCTTCAATTATGTAACTGCTTCCATCAATCACAATTTAACAACCATTAATCAAACCACCGAGTAACACTCCTTCTCAACCAATGCTTTATAGATTATTATCATGCTTTACAATCCAACCATTTCTAATAGAATAACTCATGTTGTAACTAGTCTGACTTAGGCTCATGACTTCATTATAAAATTCAACAATCGACATAATCAAACTTTATTAACAACCCAATAAATCATGGCTTTCACATAGCATAACTAAACCAACAACAGATTCAGGTTCATCAACTAAGACAACAGCACTATCCACTCTTCGTTATTATATTTTCCACAACCAACACACAACAAAGCGATATCCAGTTACTGTCCAAATAAAACCTAAGATGCAAAACTCAACAAAGGCATTATTCATCCATATTATCCAGGAAGTCCAAGCCTAAGCCTTAACAGAAATCATAAATCCTTAAACAGAGACCAGGACATTTCCAAAAGGGAACCTTACTAGCAAACCAGGGAGCTCTCGGCCAAGCTCTAGAGTTCCCAGCTGTTCTCTGGACTTCACATTTCCACTCCTCTATATAGTTAACATCTCCAGCCAACAACACTCTGCCATTCCAGGAGGCAGAGTTTTGCACTCCGCATGCCCGACAGTTCCTGTATCCAACCTACCCATGATGTCGGTATCCAGCAGAGCAAGAACTAGGAGAAGAGAACCAAACCACAAGCTGGACCATGGCCTTCGGCTGGTGCAGCTTCAACCGCTAGCTCCCCTACCTCCCGATGCCTTGCCCTTTCTCCTCTGCCGAACGCCACGTCAATGTCAATCCATCGCTGTTGCCACACCTTCGTCGTCGCCAATAGGCCGCCGTCGAGCCTCCATCGCACAACCCGACGCTTCGCCGTTCAGAAGCACGAGCCCTAACTGCTCGCCATTTGCCAGGACACCGCCACTTTTATTGCTCGCACGTTCGCCGTCGTAGGGAGCCGCCCAAGCCAAGCCCTAGCTTCGCCTTCCATCGCTCCTCTTCGTCGCGCCCAAGTGCTCGCTCATCTATCCATCTCTAGTCTCTCTGTCTTTGGGCTTCCTTCATGGAAAAACCTTTAGCCATTCTGTTTTTCTCCATTTAACTGGTTCACCCAGCGAACCAATTTAATGGCGTGAACCAGTTTTGGTGAACCAGTTCATGCCATCCATAACACTCCTCACTAATTAATCCAAATTAATTAAATCCCCCTACATTATTAATCCCAATTAATCTTATTTATCCCACAAGTCTCATCCCTCCCACTCATTTCGTCTAGCCGAAGGCCATTAGATGAAATGAGGGCAAAGCTGAGCCGGTTCTCCAACTGAACCGGTTCAGTTATTTAACAATAAATCCTCACTTTCCTTTAACTCTTTAATTAATATAAAATTTATATGTTGAAGTGTAAATATTTGTACCACATATTAACCAACCCAAATTCTAACTCCCGACTTATTCCAAATGTCGTTAAAAGATTATTAAGGGTCCAATTTAAATTTTCCTACTTTCATTTCCTAAATTGATTTCCATCAAGTAAACCCCAATGATTTCTCTTAGATTATAACGGAACGGTTATGTCCTTGGTAATAACCCGATAAATATTCGATAAATTCAAATACCCCAAATTAATTCCAATTATTCTTAATAAATTTCAATTTAAAAAGTCAGGGTATTACAGTTTATCTAATATTAAAACCATGCTAGCCCATTGTTACGCTCGTCGCTTTACTCGTTATTTAAAAGCATGATATTCCGCTGTTACGTTCATCGTATATTTTGCCTTTAGAAGCATGCTAAATTTCTGTTTTCTGCTACTGCTATATTCTGAAAATTTAAGCATGGTATTTTATGTTTACTGTTTCAATTCGCCACTATAATTATTCATTTTAATTTCTGTTATTCATTATTCTGCTCTATTTAATTATCGTTATTTTAGAATGTATCAACATGCATCATGATAATAGAAACAAGTAGGAAGTGCCACCTTGGGGTGGTACTCATATGCATTATGTGAGGAAAATGATGAATGAAATGAATGAAAGAAAATATAATAGGGAGTTGGGGAGCGGATGGGTAGTTCGGATCTAGTTTGGTAGCTAGGCTACACCCCTACCTTGTCGGGAATGGGACTAGCTACACACAGAGGGTTAGAAGCCTATCAAACTATACAATCACACATGAGTTCCTCCAATCTCCTGCTCGAAGTACGAGTAATGAATAAACGAATGAATGTAATGAAAAGATTGGTTTGGGGTGGTACCAATTCCAAAAGAATTAAAGAAAGGCATAATCATACTGCATAACCTCATTCCTTACTGGGTCTTTAGGCTCACGTTTTACTTGTGGTATTGTTATATGTACGACAAAACGATGAAAGGATCAAGGAGCAGTTGATGAAGGATTTGCACAGGCGGGACTTGTGGTTGGTTAGGCTAAGGAAAGTAAAAGAGACAAGTAGTTTGTAATTAACACATAATTATTTGTTTGGTATTCCTTAAATGAATTTCTTATACTTCCTCTATGTTTTGATAAAGGATTATATAACTATGGTTTTCCACTGTATATAACAATTTTCATAACGAGTCTCAGAAAAGGGTTTTAACGATATGACTTTTTAGGGAAGAACTCCAATTTAATTAAGAAGGTTTTAATAAAGATTTTAGTTGTTTTAATAAAGATTTTAATTGTTTTGTAAAAGTTTTAAATTTAACGCATTTTTAAAGTAATTAAAAACTTGGTCGTTACAAGAAGAATCTTTTTTCCTTTCCTTCCTTGTTATATATATATTGAATTAACAGCCGTAGGAGGTGAAGGAGGACATCCCTTCAAGGAGGTTCCAACTTCATTAACTTCCATTCAGAATAAAACAATGCGGCTTAGTCAGGCGACGATCGGAGTTTCTCGGTCGATCAAGCCTTTACGTAATCGACCACCAAAATATCATTTTGAATAATTTCTCTTGAATACCGGTCGATCATCCACTATATGTGATCGATCACAATTTAGCTTTTGACGACCGAGATTGACCACCATTTGTTTCTTGATCGATTGTAAAACTCATTTTTCCACAAAGTCGGTCAATCACCAACTACATCACATGATCTACCTCCCCAAATATTATAATATTCTACAATGTATGTGATCGACCGCCTCTCCTCTTCTTGATCGACCGCAACAAAATAGAACTTCTATACTTAATCCTGCTCACCTCTAGCCGATCATTCTCTTCAATAGATCAACCACTCTTCCTTTTCTAACACTTCTACCACTTAAAAATTCACACTTCCATAAGTTAAACTACCAACCAAATCTTCGAAACTAGTACTATTAGTTTTACTATAGCTCTAATTTTCCTCACTAAACCTCATACTTAGTACTACAAAAATCTGGGGTATTATAGCCTTCCTCTTGTCCTTAACACCATGGAAAACATATTCTTTGTTGTCTAAAGGCTGGAAACATATTACTCTTCTTCTACATTTTATAGTTGTGATGTGTTGAAATAACCATTCCATGCCAAGAATAGCATCACATCCCTTTATGTCGATTATGATAAGGTTAGCCTATAGAGATTAGTCATTCAAACAAATAACACATTCTTTCAGGATATCTACTACATCTAAATATTCTCCCAAAGGTAAAATTATTCTATAAGTATATATGATTGATTAGTTCAACTAAATAGTTCAATTTGTAATAAAATGCAAATGCCACAATTGAGTGTGAAGCTCCATAATCAAATAAGGTATAAGCAGCTATGTTATTAATAAAGATGTAATACCCCGAATTTTTATTAAAATAAATTTAAGATGGATGATTAGTTAAAAGAAATTTTAGTTGGAAAAGTGTTATTTGTAAGGAATGATTTCATGATGGAGTAAAATAGAAGTTTGTTGTGTAAAGATAGAAAGAGAAAAACTTGCGGGCGATTGAGTTGGATGAAGTGATCAACCAATTTGAGTGCAAAATTTATTTAGGAGAGTGTCAGGTCATAAATTGGTCGACCAATATAAAAGTGGTCAACCAAAATAATTATAGATTACAAGCAGGAGGCTATCGGGTCAAAAATTGGTCGACCAGTTCAAGAGTGGTCGACCAAAATCTCAGCAGATTGGAAACAGGGGGCTCTTGAGTCATAAATTGGTCGACCAATATAGAAGTGGTCGACCAAAATTCCAATAGGTTGAAATAAGAGGTCTTTCAAGTTTGAAAGTAGTTTACCATTTCAGGAGTGGTCAACCAAAATCTGTATAGAGTATGAAAATGTGCCACGGGTAGAAAATTGGTCGATCACCATTAAGACATTGGTTGACCAAAATATGCGAAGGGTCACTGACTCATTGTATAATGTTATGTTTTGATTGGTTTGGGCATGATGAATCATCACACTTGTATTTTGGCATGAGAACATCTCTAGCTTAAGGTTGGAGGAGATAGTTTAATTGTGTAGAATATGAGAAATTGGGAGAACAAAAGAGGAAAGAACTTTCTCAACTCTTGGAAACTCTCTCTTTCCTTTTTTCTTTCTCTGCAATGCGAGGTAAGAAAGTCATCTTCATAAATTGTATAATTATCTAAAGTTCTAGTTGAGGTTATGGAAAAAAGAGATAAAAGTTGAAGAAAATGGATGAATTATGATGTTTGATGTTTAATTGTTTAACCTCTTGGAACTTTGGGTTAAATCATTTAGATATATTGTTAAGAATATCTTAATGAAGAGAGTGGCGATGGAAGTTATGAAATTAGTTAAAGTATAAAGAAGGTTATGGAAGTTTGAAGAAAAGGAAATCTAAATGGAAACCCTAGATTGTAATACCCGGATAAATCTGTCTATGTATAATGTAAAGGATTTTACGAATGGATATTTTGATAAAAGAAAATATGTTCTGAAATGTGTATGGTATACTCGATATAATACACTAAAAATTAATGAAGAAATATTGTTGGAATAATGGGGAATAGATTAAAAAGGAATTAATTAAATGGAATTAAAATTAAAAGTATAGAATAAGTGAAAGAGAGAGGAAACAACAACATTTTGGAGCAGGAGGCAAGAACCTTCAGGATCGATCAACATTCCGTTCTATTTTTCCTGTTGATCGGGTTGTCGACCGGAGCTACATGTTTTGAAAAAATCAGGTTTTCTCCCACGGCTAGCTTTCAGCTCCTCCTGACGATTTTTCACATGAATCTCCCAAGGTGATAAGGAACTTTTCACGTGGCGGGGATGAATTGGACCTCCTCCTTTGAAATGGGTGAGTGTCCATCAGCCTTGCATCCCTGGAAAGTCTCCTATGTCTATAAAAGCGAGGGTTGATGACGAAGAAAAACACTCTGGACTTGTGAATTGCATAAAACTTTTGTCGTTCGATTTCTTACATAGTGAAGGGGAGTTTGTGAGTTAGAGTGAGAGAAGAGTGAGGTTGCTGCCTTAATCCTTGAGGTGTGTTGTGTGCTGCTGTTGGTTGCTAGAGAAGATTCGGCCGTGGAAAATCTCCCGGTTAGGATGGGATATAGTTGGCCAGAGGTGGCCCTACATCACGGAACGTTGTTTGTGGTTGATTCCAACCTAGTTTTGTTAAATGTTGATGTGGATTATTGCCTGAAACATTTTCTTGCTGTGATGTGTTATCTACTTAATGATTTTGGGTGCTTGTTAAATTCTAGTATGATGGAGAAGTAAGAAAATGGTATGTGATTTGTTGCTAACAGCAGGTTATGGATAATGAAAAATGGATTGTGTATTATTCTGCTATTTTGGATTTTTTGCCTTGGATTGGATAATGCTCTATATTTTACTACTTGGGATGAAAGTTTAGATAGGAAAAATTGTTCTGCAGTACTAAATGATTTGTTGCTGCCCTCCGTTGTTAGTTTGAGATACTAAATCACATACTAGTTTATTTCTCTTACTGAGAGTAGTTATACTGTTATTGACCTATGCTAGCATCTATGAACTATTACACACTGCCTTGATGAGTTGTTAGGACGTGTTATTGTAACATCCTGTAACCTTTTCCGTATAAAAATTTTCTTTTTCTTTTAAAACCATTGTAAAACCATTGCGTAATAAAACCAGAGTTATAAATATACAGCAGAAGTCTTAATCATATAGAACAAACAACGGAAGTCTTTTACAAGTAAATACTATAAACCCATTGTTAAATAAACATTTAAATAACACATTAGCTTAAAACATTTATTTGAAATCATAAAACACTTAAAAGCCTTTTAAAATATTTATTTCTTTCCGTGAGCCATAACCACAGGTCAATGTCGCCAACAACACAAACATCCACACAGCAACACTCCATTACTTACGTCCATCAACAGCTTTATCAATTCATTTGCTCCTTACCTACATCAACGAGACTTAACTATGAGCCTAATGCTCAGTACGTGATATAAATGTAAAACATAAAATTCACATACAATTTCTATAACAATGCATAAGGATTTTCTATTTCGTTTCTCTTTTATTGTTCATGACTTGTATCATTATTTCATTTGCTTATATATGGGCATATGAAACCAGACCACAGTTAACTTCTGTGCCGGGCGTATCAAACAGGTCCACAGTTGTTTGCTTGATATCTGTGTCAAGGGTATCTAACCGGTCCACAGTTGTTTATTTGAATCTGTGTCGGCATATCTAACTGGTCCTCAATCGTTTACTTGATATCTGTGTCAGGCGTATCTAACCGATTCACAGTCATTTACTTGATATCTGTGCCAGGCGTATCTAACTTTAACAAACCTTAATCCAATAATTATTCCAACCTTTTCCTTCAACTCACTACAACCACTAATATCACATGATAATAACCCATTTCATGAATAACACCTTAATCCATAAATACTTCTTCCATTAATCTCACATAATAAAACTTATTACTCATTCATGCCATAGTCTAATAATAATTCCTCACAGTCATGATCAACAGTCAATATCCCACGATGAAACCCATATTACTAATCACCTTCAAGACAACCTCCTTGTGCAACAAGCCAACAATAATTCACGTATATAGCGCAATAATCTAATTTACAAACAACAGATGACATATAAATATTCATCTATTCTGAACGTAATAACCAAAACCATTAAACTACTAATATATCCAATATTATCACTTAGCAGAGGACATATCAACAATAATCACCAATACCATATATTCATGCGAGAGGAACTATTACCTGTAAAAAAAACCCAAGAGTAGAGAACACCAAAGCAACACTCCTCTCACAATCGACCCACTTTTGCGGTTATCGGCGGCAACCACTCAAAAAGAACTTACAGTAAAAACACAGTTTCTCATTTCCTAAACCCTTAGAATTTTCTTCCAACTCTCCATAGCTTCATATCACTTCACACATTCACGGTTTTTCTTTGCATTTTGGCAGGGCTTCCGCATGACTTTCCTCCTCCTCTCCAACCTTGTTCTCTTCTTCTCTATATATACTAATTCTTTAGTAACCGTATAAAGATGGAAGGCCACCGGGCATCAACTTAATTACCTAGGCATTTCCACAACCAAACACCTGGTCTTCATATGTTGAAACATTAACAGAAAGTTTACATAAATATCCACTCTTCAATGCCCTTTCAGCAGCCTTCCAAAGATGAAGATGTGATAATATTGATGTTTCATGCATCATTGAAGCCTCGACGTTGAAGATCATTCAGTTCCAGCGATGTTTTTCATCTCCAGACGACGTTTAAGATTTGCGGTTGATCGAATTTAATGAAGGACAATCGACCATCCTTCAGCCAAATGTTCACATATTTCATACTTCATATTTGTCTGCCGACCGCCGAGATCGACCGCAGTTTCCTATTGTGCAATATAATAAATCTTCACCAAATACGTTTATTCACGTTAATTCCTATAATGTGACACATGCATGCAATGCATAAACATTATATAAATCTAACTCTCACCTAATGTCTTACATGTAATTGAAATATCCTCCATACCACTTCGTCTTCTCCAAATCCTTATGCACCAAAACTAAATACATATATATCTATATATAAACTTTTATATCATCTACTTCCACATTTCCATGTCCAATTATACCCAAACTTCCATTCCTTATATTATTCTTACAATATCCAAATGCATCCAAACACATTCAAATATATTTTCTCTTTGTCTAACACTTGAATTATCCGACTATCCATAATCTACCCCTAATATCCAGAGTATATATTCTATAATTCCTCTTCCACCTTATTCTTTTATTAAATCAAATACACTCTAAAATATAATAAACCTTATAACTTCAACCTTATTACATCCAAGTGCCTTTTTCTGTTACTAATCCACTAACTGCAAATCACTAATTCAGTCCTAATATCATCTTTTCTAATTCCAAGTGTCATCATCCATTATATAATAACCTTAATCCTTCTTAACTTATTATGAACATAACGGGATAACATAATTCACTTATTCCAAATGTATTTCTCTTGACCAATATCTTTACTTGTCCAACTTAGCTCCTAATATCCCAAAATTATCATTCAAGCTATACATTTAGCTCAACAAAGATTTGAGATATTACAGTTCTCCTACTATTAAATGGTCTTTAGCTCTTTTAAATGGTGAGTGGATGAGATATGGATATTGCTTTGCGGTATATTTTGGAATATGAAGTGTTGGGTCATAAAGAATATATAAAGCTCTCAAATGCCTTTTTATGAAACAATATCTTGCCAAAAAACAAAAAAGCTAGAGGAAGGTTATTGATATGTTGTTTTTGGATTACTGCTTCGGATTGGGTTGCTCTTAACTTTCCCTTGACATCACGATTTTCCCTGTTGATAGGTGTATAATTCATTTAATAGTTGTCTTTTAATAATTTCTCTGCCAAATACACCTATGAAATATTTAATGATTATTCTTTGACAGTTCTCTCCAAATACATGCATTGTTTTTGGGTTGGTCATTCTTTAGTAAACTAGATCTCTAAATTGCTTTCTATAATTCATCGACAAATGACATATTTCCTGTTAAATATTCTGTATATTGTTGTGAATTGTATATGACACCACATGAATGCATCATCATAGGGCTTATGAAAATGTTGACATATGCATGACATGCATAATAAATGTATATAGGCATGTCAGAGTTCGAGAGATTTGGTGACGGTCCATTGGTGGTGACGCCCGTATTGGATGTATCTCCTCCGACGTAGGGAGCGAAGCGACGGTTAAGCCACATGGACCATAGGATGCATCCTCTTCTCTTGTACCAAAAATCCCCAACACTTGAAACAAAAGAGATTGGTGACAGTATATGTAACACCCCAACTTTTTTAAGTGGGTAATTATTTAATTATCAGGGTATTACGAATAATGAATTCGTACGAATTCCATTTATTGAGATTAAATGGAATTTACTGTAATTCAAATAATATTCATTTAATGAATTTAAATTATAATATTTTGGATTTATTATAATTGTTTTAAGGATTAATTTAATTTTTTTACATTAAGGAATTAATTAGGGATTTAAAATGATGAAAGAGGTATTTTAAAGTTAATGAATAAATTAGATTAAATTGGATTTAATTTGGTAAATTAAATTCAATGGTTGGAGAATAGATTGAATAGGTTCAGCAAGAACCTGTCCAGTGCATTAAAGAATGGCCTCCGGGCTGTTCTGGTGAGGAACAGGCAAGAAAAAAGAGAGAGAACAAAGAGGGAGAGGGAGACACCTAAGAGTGCCGATCGGGAAATCAGGCTAGAGGCGACGACCGACCAAGGCCGAACGGCGACGGCGATGAGGTAGGTCAGGTGTGTGCGACATCCAGGCCTGGCGGAGCGGCGGTTCGTGGCTAGGGCTTGTTTTTGGGTTCCATCGAGCGACAGTTTCCAATGGCAATTCAAGGTAATTCCGGTCGATTTCTTTATTCGCCCTTCTGTTTTGATGGTCGGACGTTTCAGAGAGTGATGTCGGCATCGAATTGCGATGGCCAGTGGTGATTTGCGATGGGTAGGGGGCGTTCAGGCCATTTGCGAGGGATGGGTTTGGTCTTCAGTTTGGTTGGACTAAATTGGTTTGCTGGTGCCTGGTGATGAACAACAGAGTGTTGTCCAGCTAGGAGGATTTGGACGATGAAGTGTTGGCCAAAAAATCAAGTTATGAGCTGGGATCGTGGGATAACTGCCTCGGATGGTTAAGCATTTCAAATTACAATTTTTTTTATACTCATCGATCGATGGAAATCGAGAGGACGGGAACTGAGAGCTTTCTTGTATGCTGACTTGGTGTGAAGGTGTTCTAGAGCTGCTGTTCTGTCGGATGAGCTGTGAGTTGTTGAGCCGAGAGTGGAGTGGTTGTCCCTATTGTGTGTCTTCAATGATGGAAAGACTTGGGTGTGTCTGGTCGTCTAAGCCCTACCCGTAAGTATGTGTGTGTGAGTGAGTCTTTGTTGATTGATTTTCGTCATTAGTTTCTCTGTGTCATTGATACTTGCCTGGAATGTTCACTATTGATGATGATAGTGTAGAATGCATAATATGTTGCTCTGTGATAATTTCTATGATTGGTTGTTGTATGTTTAGATGCTTGTAGCATTTGTTCTCTGCATGTTTTCTAGACTTGAATGTTGTGTACATTAGTTTTCTAATTTTTCCTTGCTGTAATGTGTTGTTCTGCAGGTGTGAATTGGTCAATGTTTCATTCTAATTCCTTATTAGTGCTACTGTTTGTTGATATCACTTGGTTGATAATATAAGCTGTTAAGTACTTTGTTGTAACGTAAGATAAAGAATGTCTAATGTCTAATTTCGTGTTGTTGTGATCTATTCCCTTGTTCCTGGTATGCACGTTGCTCTATTGTTGGTTGTGTTTTCATTTATTAGTCAAATAGCTCTGTGTAAATTGTAATTCTTATATTCAAACAATTAGTTTAATAATTGAAACAAAAGCATGTGTAACAGATTAGCATGTTTAATAATTAGCTAATCATGGAATCTGACTAATAATTAACTAATGACTAATTAACTAGCATAACTAATTAGTTGTTAAATAACCTAATTAGCATAACAAACTAACGAGTTGTTAAATTATCGAATCCAAGCATGTAATCAATTTAGTGTGTCCCTTTAATGTTAGTTAGTGTAGCCTATATGATTTTCTATATGTTCTCTATTGATATGTTGCTTTGCATAATTCCTGTTATAAACAAATTCTTTGAGTATGCTATCTAAAATGAATAATTATAACTAGTGTAATTAACTAGTATATTGAGCATGCTAATCAAATTGTTAATATATTAAGTATGTTAACCTAATCAACCTAGCTAACTAAACAAGATAATTAATAGAAGTATGTAAATAAATTATAATATCTCCTTTCAAGCATATTATGGTTCTTTAATCTATTGTTGTGCACATTTATGTCTGTTATGGTATTGCTTAACTCCTTGAATGAGTTGATAGGGTAGTTCCTTGTATGTCCTTTTGAGTAGTCTCATAATGCTAGAAACAATTAGGAGCACCACTACGAGTGGCCACATGCCTTGAGTGAGGAAAAACATTAATCTTTCCCATGTCGGGATCACAAGACTAATTAACATAACTAATTAGAAAAGATAGAATTCCCTAAACTACATACTCCATATACGAGCTATTCCTAAAACACATAACTCTTCCTAATATACGTAATTAAAAGATTGGTTTGGGGCGGACCTATTCCAAAGAATTAAATAGCAACATTTTATATGCATAAGCCCATTTTCTTATTGGGCCTTTAGACTCACATCTTACTTGCGGTGTAGGTACACGTACGCGCGGAGTCCTCAGGCAAATGAAGAAGCAGTTGATGAGGGATTTGTACCCGCAAGCTTGTGGTTGGCCAGGCTATGTAAAGTAAGAGAAAATTGATTTATAATTAAATTCAGTTTTCTTTTTCTAAAGTGTAATTAAGTTTCTTTTCATAAATTGTAATTTAAATGTTTGGTTTATTTTCTTTAAATTATTCATGCTTTCACAAATGTTTTATTTCCATAACGTTTTATGTGTTTCTAACGGCTCGGCTTGCACTCTGATATGTTTTTCTCAAAATTTAACGCATTTTTTTAATGTATGAAAATCTGGGTTGTTACAGTATATGGTGACACCCCTAATGGATGATCTCCTCATCAGAGTGACGGCTAAGCCACATGATCATAGGATGTATCCTTTCTCTTGGGAATAACAGAAAAGATAGGTTCTTGTCTGAGACAGATTACATGAACATGCATTGAGCATGAGCATTTCATTCAATTCTAGTTATTGTTGAGCATCAGGCTTATTGTTTTATCCCATGATGTAGATGATTATTATGAGACCAGTGATATGCCAGTGGAGGAGGAGACATTATAGGATGAGCACTTGGGTTATCAGCAAGGTTCGACTTGAGGTTTATGGCTCACGAAAAGCATTATTGGTTATTTTGAACAGTAAATTATGGTATTTAAATTCGGTAAATGTTTTGTATACCATGGACTTTTGTTATAAATGTTGAAACCATATTTTGAAAATAATTATAAGTTTTTCTTAAATTACTCTGATTTTTTTTTCTGAACGATTTTCTTTATACATGTTTTAAATAAATTAAAGAGAAATTTTTATGTGGCTAAAATAACAAAAAGAAAAAGGTTTTAATAACATGGGGCATTACATAGATTATATGTTTGATAAAATTATATAGTTATTGAGGATATTATTGGTTATGAAGGTTGCTTATTCAAGGTGTAATTATCGATGAAGATAGTTGAATTGTGGAATCATATTAGCAACTCGAGGTAAGAAATGGATTTAAGTTACCCTTTTGCTGCAACACAAGAATAGGATATGTTACATATGCTAGAATTAAGAGTACGAATTTATGAGACATTGTGTTAATAAGTATAGTTAGATATACATTCAAATATTTGATCGAGGCTATGGAGTCATAAAAGTTATTAGGAGTTAAGTCTGAAGTTTATAGTTAACTAAGTTGATCTGACAATAGAATGTACATATTAGAACTGGGATGACTTATAGTGTTGGTTATTGTGGATGATAGGTACACATGTTTTCATGCATAGTTCTTGCATTAAATCATGAAAATGTTTATAAGTATGAATAATGATAACGAAATTGAACATGAACTGAGTAAACATAAATAGGTGATTTTGAGATGGGGGTTTAGCAACAAGTCTGCTTAAGAGAACTACAAGATGATGTATCTCTTTCCTCGATAGGGGATTGGGTGATAGTTCTACCTAAGAGTACCCAGGGATGTATCTTTTCCCTTTGGATTGATGTTCATTCTGGAGATTGGATAAAAACGCATGATTATATACTATACAGCTTATGCATATCATATTCACCATTATTGTTTTTAGATATTCATTCTTAATGAGTATTAGCCTCATAGCTTATGACTTTTGATGCAGGTAACAACACTAGTAGAAAATGAAGAGGAGCAGTTGATGGAGGGTTTTCACAATGAGATATTGTACTGGTTAAAATAAATAGGAACGGTTAAAGGAAAGGAATCTGTTTTATATGTATAAGATGTATACTCTTAACAATTAAAGAAAAGAATTTTTTCATAGCACATTTCCTTTTGGTTTCAATTGATTTTAAAAAGGAAGATCTTCCATCGTATATTTTCTAAATAAAAGTATTTGAAGTTTTAAAGGTTTGAAAAGTTTAATGTAAAATGGTTCGTGACAAAAGATGATATCTGTAATCATAGAAGGCTGCTTATCGCATTGTCCTCCATGAGAGAGAAAATCCTTTGAATGACTTTCTTTTGTTCCCCAACTAGAGTCAGACAGTCTTTAGCTATATGGCCCACTTTTCTACACTTGTAGCATTGTTTGGTTCTAGCATTACATTCTCCAAAGTGGTTCTTCTTGCACTTAGGGTACTAATAAGCTTGAGACATCTTAGTACCGTCTCTGAAATATCTGAAAATTTCAATATGTTCAATGTACAAGATTGTGTGTGTTATATGTTTTGATGAATGATATTTGGAAATTTTGTGTATAGCATAAGGAGGAGTGAAGATTTAAAGGATTACATGACTTTTGGATAAGGAAGCGGTCGATCAAAGTAAAGACTGATCGATCGGTTGAAAATAGAACATAGGTTAGAAGCTCTCAGGTGGATAAACTAGTCGATCAAGAATATTGGCGATCAATCAGCTTTGATACAAATAAGAAAATAAGGAATTTGGCAGTCGATCAATGGACGACCAGTTTTTACACAGATTGTAAAATTGACAAATTTTGGTCAATCGGTTGAAGAAGGGTTGTCAATCATGGTCTATATAGATTGTAAAGTTTGTGATTTGCGGTCGGTCATTTGGAGAAGAGTGATTGACTAGTGTTCTGAAGAAAATATAGATTTTAGCTACGAGATTATTTTGTGATCTAACATCTGAAGGGTAGTGATCGACCAGAATACCAAAAGTCACTTGGAAGATTTATTAATGTCATGTTTTAATTGATGGAATGGGAGGTGATAGCATAGAGGATTGTCGTGCTAAGCTGCACCTCCAGCTTGGAGCATATAGAAGTTAGAATGTAACGACCCAGTTTTATTCACTTTAAAATCGCATGAAATTCAAAGATTTTGTTTTATAAAATCAAAGTAAGACTTTTCTTTATAAAACCCAGTCATTAAAACTCTTTACTTAAAACACTAATCAATTTCAGTAGAAGTAATAAAACCCTTTTTATGAAACGCAGCGGAATTAAAATGAATGTTAAAGAATATTAAGAATTTACAACCCTTTTTCAAATAATTTTCTTTTTAAACTCTTTAGCCCAGCCAGCCACAAGATCAACTCGTGCAAATCCTTCACCAACTGTCTTTGACTTGATCACCAGTTTCTCATACGTACCTACATCACAAGACCTAAACTAATGAGCCTAATGCTTAGTAAGTGATAAAAGAAATGCAATGCAAATGATATGCATGATCATACAATGCATTACAAAAGAGAACCGTATCTCTTCTGGAAGTCAGGGTAGAATACTCCATAGGGTCATGTGGCTGAACCATTTCACTCCAATGGGGAGATATATCCATCGGGGGTGTTCCACATGCCGGTATCCTCACTTTTGTTAAAGACGTTGGGGGTTTTAGAACGGGGTAAAGGTGAACCCTAGATTCCACGTAGCTAACTCTCACTTCACTGCTCCCTATATGGGATTATACTACCGTATGGAAACGTCAATGATCACCCGAACCCCCACACACCTATTTACATATATTAATTATGTCATGCAATATGTTGTGAATACATACAATCTTATATGATAATAAAAATGTCTAATAAACATATCATTAAAAGAACACACAACATGCAATCCTAACTCTTGTGAAGTAGGGACCGAAGACCAAAGCATAGTAAGTATCAACTTACCTGGCGTCCATATTGCGTTTCTGCATCTTCTTTCTTCTCCGTACCTTCAAAGCCATTAAAATCACGTATTATAAATCTTACTTCTATGACTAATTCCCTTAACACTTTCACTATCACAATGGAATCGTAATAACCCACGATAGTTGCTTATTCCATTAATGTGACAAGATAATACAGAGAATTTCCTTTACAAAACCGAATAATATTTTATCACAAAAACATATTTCCCACAGCAGAGTGGAGAACCATTTAATTCCCACATTAACATGGAATTACCGAGTGAATACTAGTCATCTTCATATCTCTCCTTAATCATTCAAGACTTATAGCCAACAATGACGTACAGGACATTACTCATTTTCCTCAATTTAACAATACCCATAAATCCTTTATCTTTGCACAAACAGTTAACATTTCACATCCACATATTGCAGTAATCAATGTTACGCAAAAGAACAACGATTAACAGGTCATCCAAGTTAAGCCTCAACCATCATAGACAATTTCCCAAATCTGAACTAATATGTCAGTGGCAGAAGCTGAACAACAGAATACAGATTCAATAATCAAACTAAAGCTTCACAGAGAGCAGATCATAACCACAATGGATAGAACAAAGTTATCTCCATAATAACCATCAACAGAAACTAACAAAGGCCAATCACACAAACCCTCAGTGCACATATCCATAACTCCAAAAAAAAGACTCTGTAAATGACTCTGTATTACCTGCGAGACCCAAGAGAAGACAACAGGTCAACTCCCCTATTTTTAATCCTCTAGAGATGATATGCTGCGAGGTCCCTTGGCTAGATCGAGAGCCCGAGAGATTTCTAACTTGTTTGCTCATTTTGCAGAGGATCAATTCTATGCTAATCTCGGAGGAGAACCAACATTTGAAGATATGGAGAAGCCCTTCAATTTATTGGTTTGGACACATAGAGGAGACACCTCAAGTAAATCCCTCTCGGCCCTCAAGAAAAACACTCCCACTAAGGTAGTGAGTTCAATCTTTTTTTTGGTATAATTTATGCTGATGTTTTTGGAGAATATCATGCTAGTGTTTTGAAGATTTGCATGGTTAAAGAAAAGGAACTTATTGCATGAGAAATGATGTGAAGATATGGACCAATCAAGCTAGACATAATCGGCCATTCACAATTCCCTAGCCGAGTGGCACATTACCATTTTTTTTGTCATTTGTTTTCTTTTTCTTTTTTCCCTTATTTTCTAAACCTAATGTTGCACTATAAATATTACATTTTGAGCTGCTGAACAGCTAGTGAACATTTGCAAAAGAAAACCCTAGTTTTTGAAGAGAAGCTCTTCACCTCTTTGTTGAGGAACAATCGGCCAAGCTTATTGGAGAGATCCGAGTGAGTGAGCCACCATTTCTTCAATCCTTGTTCGTTTTGGTTGAAGATCTTACTATCCCTCCTTGCCATGCTCCCTCTAAGGTAGTAGATCTAGAGAGTAAGTGAGGTAAAACACACATCTCAGCCTGGTTGGAGACACTCCTTGTGGAGTTCAATCAAAACAAAGGTGCAAATCGGTTCACCTTTGACTCCTCCCAAATTTGTCTTGCATTTTTATCCATCATTCCTAGCACCAAAGCCACTAAACCCATAGCCAAAATCACGCCATATTCATTAGGTTTCCAAGGAAAGAAGAATCATTGAAAAAGGAGTTCGGGTCCAGAAGTTACATACCTTTCTTTGTTGAAGACTCAATCTACCGATTCCCACCGACCTCCGAGCAGATTTCATGCGAGATCTCGAGTTGCATACAGGATTTTGAGCTCATTTTTGGAGGAAAAAAACTAGACATATGTCAGAGTGAGGTATCCAAAAACCAGCTTCATTGGAGCTCTGGAGAAGAAGTTGGATCATCGCTAATCTGAAGCAGCTGCTGGAAAGTAGCAGCTGCCACCTCCTACTTGCTTGAGCTACTTGCTTGTAGTTTCTCTATTTTATTGATCCAAATTTTTGACCCCTCTTTTGGAGGCACGTCAAGAGACAATCAGTCTTGAGCATTCACAGAGGCTTTTCTCTCCATCACACTGTGTAATAACATAGAAGACATCTCCTATTGCTGCCATCCATTTATAGCCAAGGAGGAGAACACGTGAAAGCTGAAGAAAACTGGATGTTGCCCATTTCAATGGGGAGGGGTCCAATGCCCAGACTCCACATTGAATCTTTGCTATCGTTTCGCGAGAAGCTGCTGAAGAAGACCCGCCAGACCAAGACCAGCAATTGACAGGTTTAGAGCGAACTGAAGACCAAGCCCATCGCAAACCAACTCACCCCAATCCTGGGCGATTCATCCCTGCCAGTCCTGCCATCGCGTTTACCAACTCCAACTGCCCAACTACCAAATTCAGATGGTCATGGAGGAGAAATTGGAATGCAAAATTAAGGACTTACATTACTTGAAGTCCACAATTCGTTCCTGCAACACAGCGCACCACCGAGCCCTAGCTTTCCATTCATCGCGTCGCTCGTAGTCTCACCATCGCCGAGCTTGCTCGTCTGAAGTCGCAAGTCGGCGCCGACCTGAGCCCGAGCTCTTCCTCTCTCTTTCTCGCCTTCGCTCGCATCGCTCTCCTCCCCTCTGGTCCCAATCACCCTCTCGCTCTCACATCTGCTCTCTCCCTTCAAATGGCCAAAGGCCAATTTCAATTAAATTAAACCGGTTCAGGAGGAACCGGTTTATTTCCCCCATTTCCATTCACTCCACTTTTTCTTTTAATTTAATCAATTTCCTTAATTTAATTAATCCAATTAATCTCTCTTTTCATTTATTTAATCTCCCCCCATTAATTATTCCAAATTAATTCATTATTTATTTTCCTCCTTTTTAATTAAAACCAAACCATATAATTGTTTTTGTACCGAACTGGACTGAACTGGTTTAGTCCATTTACAACAATTACATCCTTAGTAATATCCCAATAATTTATTCGACTAATCCAATTACTTTCTAATTTATCATTTTTAAATTCCGATATAAAAATCGAGATATTGCATAGAAACTTTGGAGTTTAAGCATAAACACTTAGGTATTCTAAGAAAAGAGAAGGTTTTCTCTCAAGGACATTTCTAGGGCTCTTCTCCACTTTTCTCTTCACAGGATAAGGTATGTTAATGTAATATCTAGAAAATTCAACTACATATAAAACCTCAATTATGTGTAATATGGTGTTTGGACATAGTGAAATTATAATTCTGAGTTGTTTATATCAATGAGGATAATGATATTGCAATGGTTAGAAGTATATTCAATTTGGTGTTAGTTTTGAAGTGTAGCTTGTTTATGTGATAGAAAAATAAGTTAGAGGAATTCTCAATTATATGAAGAAACAAAGTTTGGATGATGGCACTCAATCATTAGGAGGAGGAATAGTCGATAGTGAGTATTAAGAATTATTACAGTGTATGACCGTTTTGAGAGCAGTCGATCAGCTGAAAGGGGATGATCGATCAGTTCCAAAGAAAAATCTATACAAATTGTCACAAATTTGGTAGTGTTCGATCATCTACTAAGGCGGTGATCGATCACTATTTCTAGAAAAGGCAGATTTTTGGTTGATCATCAATGAATTGCAGTCCAACATGGTTGTGGAGATTACAATTCTCATGATTTATGGTCTATCATAGGAAGAGGTGATCGACCACGACACATGCAGTCTCCCAGAAAATGGCTAACTGTCATATGGAATTCAAAGGGTTGCTTGGATAGTGAAGTGTCACAACTTGTTATCTTCCTGTAACGAATATAAACCTGTCATTTGAGGGAATTCACAAAAAGAAAAAACAATGCATTTTGGTGTTTTCTCAAGCTCTGTGTGTTTGGTTCCCTAGAGGATACTGCTTTGTTTTGGGCAGTGTTGCGGGAAAAGTTGATAGAAGAGGGATTAGCGAAGCTAGGTAAGAGATATTACATGTGTTTTGCCAAAGGCAACCTACATCATAAGAATAGGGTTGGTTTGGTGTTTTTTCTTGATAGATATGTATGTTAAATGGATTATGCCATGTTTATTATTACTGCTTCAATCAAAACTTGCTGATGATAATGTTATTTGGATTAAACTGCTCCCTGTATTATAGAAGAGTTACTAAAATCTATTAATGATAGAATTTTTTGATAGAAACTGTTGGTTTTGTTCTTTGTTCATCTTGTTTTGCTAGATAGGGTTATGAGATTGATATTGGTTACTATAAGTTACTGCCATCTATTGCTTGATAACATAACGCATAGAGAAGAAAGATAAAATGCTTGGGTAAGACTTTGTTGGATAATTATTTTGTGCCATGATTCTCCGTTCTCTTTTTGATGATTGGTGGACATACAACTTAATAGAATAAATAGTATTATAAAATTGGTAGTTGGAATCGATCCCTGCTTAATATAGTGTAACATGTTGATTTCTGCCTTATTGAGATGTTAGTTTACAACATGTATAGGATTGATTGAAGTTGTTTTGTTGTTTCATGCTTAAATAGTTTATTGGATAAACTGTATTGTTCACTCTGCGCACGCTTATCATTTGTAGACTGATCTTCATTGTCAAATGCCCGCTTTGATCCTTTTTCAAATATTTGTCCATCTGCTTGTGTTTGAGTTTGACTATTCTTCATCAGCTTCTGATCCATTTCTCTCTGTTTAATAACTTGGATCTCAGCCTCCTCGATTTTCAAAGCTTTTGCAACAATTTTAGAGTATAGCGCATCCTCTGTAACAACCCGATACTAACTTTTTCCCGTTAAGCAATGTAATCAAACTTAATGATACAACTTGTCTCTATACGCGTTAAGTGGTGACGTGTAATTTCATGGAAATTAATTCGGATGAAAGTCTAGTTGAAAATGTGAAGGAAATGGAATTTTGGTCTTTTTGGACGACTTCGAACAATTTCGAACAAAAGCGGGCACGACAGATGTTGTGAGTTTAATCTGTCCAGATTCTGGATGAATTCGGATGACTTCAAATGATTTCGGATGATGCGGATGCAGGCGGACGTTGTGAGTTTGAATTTGTCCAAATTTTAGACTAATTCGGATGCACGCAGACGATATCTCAGACATCATTTCGCATCTAAATTTTGAATTTGGATGGTACAGGCAGAATTCGGAGGCATGCTCTAGTCCCAATCCTCCCAGAAAAGCAACAGAACTGATTTAAATTCAGGAGAAAATGACGCCCAACCAATAGAAACACAGAACACTCGACCTCACTTCCACTATCCCGACCAGCAGAGGATGTCCCCTGCACCTCCTCTGCCATAGAATGATTTCTTCCCCCAAGGTGAGCCTATTTCATCTTCAGCTTCTTCTCCTTCTTCTTCTTCATTGTTCTTCCTAGAGGGACTTTGGAGGGCTACTGCTTGGAGTAGAGGGAGAGCTGCCGTGTGAGGAAGAGTCTTTAAGGGTAAGGGAATAGTGTAGTCTTGGCCATTTGGAGGCCCTACACCCAAGTAATCATGTGTGTGTGTTAACTATGAATTTCCTTAATATTTTTGCTAGAAAATCCATCTCTGTTAAACCATGTATGTTGTGTTCTGCTATAGTTCTCTAATTGTTCTTACGTTAGATTCATTGTTGTTCTTTGTTGCCTTGAAATGCTCCTTATCTGCATGAGTGATTGTTACTTGGCTATGTGTTCTGGATGTTAAGCTTGGGTTCTCCGTAGTTATATTTTCATGGTTAACCTATCAAGCTCAATAGAGGAAAGTTACGAGACGTGAATAATGCCTATCAACTATTATGCACAGATGAACTGAACTAAGAGTTAGCATCTTTCTGTTGTTTTAGTCTATGATATCTCTGTCTGCTGTTTTCACTTTACTGCATATTACTTGTTCATATACCATGTTGCTGCTGTAAATAGTTCCCTGTTATTATGCTGTATACTATTCTCCATTGTTATTTCATTGCTAAGCATTATTCCCCATTGTTGCTTTGTTGCTAAGCATGATAGCTTGTTGCTACTGATATTATCACTGCGTTATAACTCAATGTTGCTGTCATGGAATTTGATGCACGTAACTCTACTGTAAATCTTGTCTTGCTATACAAAACTGTGGTAGCGACTTGAAGCATATCTGTTGTGATATTGTAACATGTTCGAATAAAGTCCTTGTTGCTAATCTTGCTATTATATTCCAAAGCATGTGTAATCATTCCTCTGTTGTTAATATTGAAGCATGTATATTCATTTATCTGCTGTTAATGTTATAACTTGTATATTCACTTCACTGCTGATAGTATTGCTAAGACGCATGTCTTTGTTGTTCCGTTTTTGATATCTCTAGCTGTTATTTTAGTCATTCAAAACAGGATTTGTAAGCATAATTCATTGTTCTACTAGTTATTAATACCGCTGTTTGTAGGCATTTAAAAGTATGATCTGTAATTTTATATAGTTGTATATTACCGCTGCTTTAATTGGCGATCGAACGCATGATTAGTAATTATTTCCCTACTGTTATAGTCGATCTAAAAGCATGTTAAATGTCCAAATTTTCTACTGTTACAGTTGATTAAAAAGCATGATCAAAAGTTCACATTTCCTGCTATTTTATGTAAATTCTCTGCTGCCATATCTTATAAAGTATGTAACTCACTATTGCTTAATCCTGCATCAAATTCACTACATCCACAAAACGGAAAATATTTTCAAGGTATTACAATTTCAATCATTCTACAAGGAATAAGAAGATGATTGAATTTATTCACCTACGACAGAAGGGAACGGTTGCGAACTATGTACAAGATTTTGAGTCCATATCGCAGTTTGCCCCTCATCTAGTAAACAGTGATGCAAGTAAGGTATAACATTTTGTGGAAGGACTTAAGATAGAAATTCATGAAGGTGTTGTTATATCGAGTACTGAGGACGCAATGTATTCGAAGATTGTATCTAAGGCTCTTAACATCGAGGAAATACAAAGGCAGTTCGTGAAACAAGAGAAGATGGTACGTCAAAAGGAGTTAAACACTTTGTTAAGAAAGAAGACCAGCTTGAAACACAATGTCTTAAGTGTAAGAGAAGTCATGAAGGAAAATGTTTAGATAGATCCCCTCAGTGTTTTAAGTGTGGTGATATCGGTCATTTTGCTAAACGATGTCCAAAGATGTGAGGTAAGAAAGTGTTGTATTTCAAAATGTACTAGGATTGGATCATAAGTGAAGTTGTAGCTTGGAAAATAAATGCAATGAATGACGTGTTTGAATAACGGTGAATCGTTGTGGTGTTTCTTTGGATTAAGTTGAAATGGATAAGATAAATGATGAGTTATAATAAGAATTTGATACAAGAGATCATCTTAGAAGGTGACTTGGTGATTCAACGCAGTCTTTTAAAGGAGATAAGAATGGTCAATTCGTTAAAGACTATCCAGTTTTGGTTTAGAAAACAAACGGATAATGGTTCCTAGGATTTAAAAGTTTCAACGAAGACTCGAGCCATCGTATTTCAAAGAAGCTATTTAGGGTCTCAAGCATGAAGGATGGAGTTGGATGTAAAGTTGGTTGTGTACAAATGGTAATAAGAGTTTTGTGTATGGTAAGAACTAAGACTAAGGAAATGTTATGAGGAAGTTACGTTTGACAAGTATCTAGTCTTGGATTTTAAGTTTTGTGTTAAGAAAAGAGTATAGGGACTACAATCTCCTTAGCTGTTGAAAGGCCAACTAGAGGTTAGTTCATAAGCGAGATTCCTCTTAAGGGATTAGTCACAAGGAAATAAGAAAACATACCCAAGGTAATATGTTATTTCTAGGAGAAAGTGTGGAAATATTGGATCTTTGTGAAATAAGCGAAGTTTTAGATAAAGGAAATAGCCATTGGATGGTATAGTTTTAGCTTAAGGAACAGGAAAATAATTGCATCAAAGGTGTTTTCTTATGTGGACGATGCAATTATGATGGACCTTGGTGTGTCAAATTTGTATTTTGGTACGTAAAGGGACTTTCTAGTATAGTTAAGTAAATTGAATTTCAGAGATTTGTTATACTATTGGATTAAGAGGAAGAAATCTTTTGGATGATAAGTTCAATGAATCTTTATGCTAAGCAAATTTCAAGGATGAAATTTCTTTAAGGAGGGAGGATTGTATATCCAAAAAATTAATCGAGATGTAATACCCGGATTGATACATTACAAAATATGAGAAGACCAATGAAAGGACTCATAACAAAGAAGATGGACAAAAGCATACATGTTTTAATCTATGAAGTCCAAGTTAAAGACTCATTAAATGGCAAGTCAAGGGCTATATGGTGTTAAGGATTAGGGAGGATACAATTGAGGCCCAAGGTAGGATTGGATTGAAGAAAAATGGCTAAAATGGAAGATGGACATAAGCAGCCCACGACTCAGGCAAACTGCGCGCGCCACCCATAATCAACGAGCGCGCCGCCCAGACTGCTGCCTGATAGCGCGCCAGTCAATGCACATCACCAGCACAACAGCGCGCCTGTGAAACCTGTGAAAATTTTGATAAGCAATTTTCACGTGTAAATTTTTTTGCATTAAAATCGGTTATAACGTTGAATTGTCGCGTAGCGGCAACATGTGAAATTTTGGTCAATTAGTCAAAGTGGTGAAATTGGATATTGTCGAGCAATTAAATAGACTAAGAAAGGAAGTTGAAAAATTAAAAGATTATTGTCAATTTGTGTTTGAAGGAAATGGAGATTGAAGTTGGGATTTAATTTGGAAATTGAATTGGTTTATTTGGACTAAGAAAATATATATATGGGAGATTTAAATACAGGAAGAAGAGAAAACCCACGTGGAAAGGTGTGGAATTTGAGGAAAAAAGGAGAAAAGATGAAATAAAATGAAAGGAAAAGAATTAAAGTGGAGAAGAGAATAGAAGGCTTCCCGTATTAGAAGATGCAAGGGTAGAGTTGGAAAAAAAATGTAAAAAAGGGCCCCACCATTGGGAAAAGAAGGGCCTTTAAAGAAAGAAAATAAAATAGAAGAGAAATATTAAATAAAGGCGAAAAAGAAATTGAGAAGAGAAAAAGTGGGGGAAGGAAGTGAAGGAGGCGGCAGATTGATGGGAAATGGAAAAGGGAAATAAAATGTTTAAATTAAGAATATGATTTAAAATGGAAAAAGAGATTAAAAAGAGAAAGTAAAAGAACACCCAGATATAAGGAAAATAAAGGCAGACTTGAAGAAGAGAGGAAATAGGGTTTCTTCTCATTCTGCCTTCCGCCGAAAGAGAGACTTTCACCAAGAGAGAAAGAGAGACCCGCGAGAGGGGGATTGGCTGAATGAGGACCACCGAATCTGAGCTAGAGTTGGGCAATTCCGACCGAAGAGAGGTGCGGGCAGTCTAGTATTGCCGGACACGCCAGTGAGTCGTTCGACCGAAGGCATTCAGACGAAGTAGAACAGAGCCGCGACTGCAAAGGGTTTCTAGGAGCATTCCGGCGACAACGGTAGCTCCAAACCGAGCCAGTCCTTCAATTTTTGGTGAGAAATGCAAATGCCCGATTCTCATTATTTGGATTCTTGTCTTGTTTTGCCCTGCTCTGTTTCGGTTCATTGATGGAATTGAGATGCATTGGTTGTGGTCTTCGTTTACTGAGGAGTGTAGGTTGTTATTGTCTTGATAGTGGGTTTCTGATTTGTGGTTTTTGTATTGGATGAAATATGTCGAGGATGTGGCCTGTTTTTGCCCTGTTTTAGTTTATGACTTTGGGTCCTGTTATGCCATGGTTTTTTTTCATAGAAATATGTTGAGCATATTTAGCAGCTTAAAGTCTTGTTGATGACCCTATATAATAGGCTGGATGTTTTGTGATTAAGCTGTTTTTGCTTGGGCTTGCTTCGTTACGGTTTCTCTGATAAAATTGTTTTGGTTTGGGTCTCTGTTGTGATGATTTTTTTCACGGTTTGATACTCACTTCTGGAGGATTATAATGCCTTGTTGTATTCTGTTGAGATATTGATATCTAGAAAATTCTAAGGACTTATGCCCAGTAGGAATCCACCCATCCTTTGCTCACTGTTTAGAGATGGATTCCTAATGCTTTGTTGGGTGGAAAATGTGTTCCAAAGGTTTTGTTGTTACTAAAGTGTAACATTTCACGCCATGTGATGATCAAATGATAAGGGTAGATTTTTGGGTCCTTCTTATGTTGTTTTCATACTAAGTGATAAGGTTAGGGATTTTGATGTGGGTTTTAGATGAGGTTGTTGACGATGATAAGCATGCAGATAGACGTTGAGATTAAATCTGGTATATGACCCTTTCAATTATTCCTCTAGGCTTATTTATGAGATTTTTTCCATATTTGATACGTTGTTGGCTTGGACAAGTTTGTAGACTTTGAGCCAATATCTGAGGTTGCTGCTCCTTTGGATACGAGGAGAGATCGCCATCGAGGTAGGGGTTTTATACCTACTTGCTTTGCACATCCCATACCATCTATCTTTTTCAAAAACTAATATTTTGTAGTTTACCACATATGCATAAAAGTCGACGGGGACTGTTCGACAGCACGTCTGATTTTATTATATCTATGTACGTGAGTTTTATACGTTTAGATTCTGTGCCATAGTTTTCTTGGTATGCGATATTTGTTTTGGGGCGATGAATTCTCTTGGCACTTTGGACGACCGCGGTGTCAGAGTATCGTGAGGCATCCCCAGTACGTCTTGTGTTAAGAAGAGACAAATGCTTATATGCAATATCTTATAATAATTTGATTGGGAAGGTGATGACGCTTCCTTGGGTTCGAATCCCTAAACTTGGCCAAGGTGTACTTTATTCAAGTTTGTCGGCGCTGAGCTATGTTCGTCGGCAAACTTGAGCTTGAGTTTATCGGCACTGAGATATGCTCATCGGTAAATTCAAAGAGGTGATTGGAGTTGTGTTGGCGCTGAGCTTTGGCTCGTCGGCAGGACTAGAGTTTGTCTCGATCCGAGTTTGTTAGTGCTGAGCTATGCTCGTCAGCAAACTCGGGATTTTCTTCAAGTTTGTTGGCGCTGAGCTATGCTCGTCGGCAAACTTGAGATTGAGTTTATCGGTGCTGAGCTATGCTCGTCGGTACAATCAAAGAGGCGATTCGAGTTGTGTCAGCGCTGAGCTTTGGCTCGTCGGTAGAACTAGGGTTTATCTCCATCCGAGTATGTCGGTGCTGAGCTTTGGCTCATCGGCAAACTCGGGACGTGATTTGAGTTGTGTCAGCGCTGAGCTTTGGCTCGTCGGCAGGACTTGGGTGACGATACGGGTTGGGTCGGCGCTGAGATTTGGCTCGTCGGCAAAACCCAGGGTGACGAGCCAGGTCTACGGACCGTTGTTGCTTTACTTTGTACGATTAACTGGAGGAGTCCATGAGCGACCTCTCTTTTCCCTGGTGATGATTTTCAGTGTGAAACCGACGAGAGTAATTTTGAGTATAGTTGTCTATGTATGTAGCGGTGTTTTCTACGATATCTCGTCGGAGACCTTCGAGGCTGGTTTTTCTTAATAAGGATGTAAATGATTTTGAAAATGTTTTGATAAAATGCATAGCCCCTTAAAAAGAATCTAAGTTTTGATAAAGAAAAGATAAGACAAGTTTTCTCACGCTCTTGGCGGTGAGTATAAGTTTCCTACTCAGCTAGTCACTCACTCCTTTCGACTATATTTTTCCCAGGTAGAGATAGGAATACTTAGAGCGTGGACACATTAGACCAGTGGAGTTCTAACTTTGGATTGCAGCTAACTTATCTTGCTTCCTTTGGTTTAATTACATTTTCTACTAGTAAGAACAAATCGTTTTTGTAATATTTTATGATTTAGAATTCTCGATGTATGGACATGGATGCACAGTATGCTTGGACATTTAAGTTTATATTTTCGCAATTATTGATCACTCTCGCAATCACTATATGGACTATGATCTATTACAAGTGGGTCATGACTGGGTATATATACAAGTCTTACTCAACAATTTAATTAGCCTTGGGCTAGGCGATTGGGTCTTCTACGAAGACCGGGTCGTTTGGCCCGGCGTTTCTGTTCGGCCCCCCTTCGGGTCGTGACAGTGCCCACCTGCCTTGATTGTGCACTCGCCAATTTCGACCACTATGTCCAGCGCAGCCTCTCGCATGCCACCCGCGGCGATTCTTCACCTAAAATTGAATATTTGCACTCTTTTGTATATTTTATGTAATTTTATAATGTTTCTATGTCCCCTAGAGTTGCCTATAAATAGATGGGCAAGCCTTCAATGCAAATCATAACTTATAACTTGAAATTTGATAGTATTTTGCTTAGAGATTGATTCTCTTCTTGAGTTCTCTTTGAGAACTTTTTCTTCAATTGTTTGCTTGAAGAGATCAAAGTAGATATCATTGGTTCAACCAACAAGTTTAGTTTGGGTCAAGCTCATTTCTTTGGTAGTTTCGATTCTTATCTCTCCATAGATAACGGGTCGAACTCTTAATTTGTTTGAATCTCCAAGGCATCTTGTGAACATTTCGTATTGTTGTTGGGTCTCGAATATTTGAGGGTGAAAATGTGGAGGAGTTACTCGGGAATCAGGAGAAGTTACGCTTTGGGAAATTCTACCGTAGGAAAATTCTACAAGAGCTTCCCATGGATGTGCAAATGCCTAAAAATAGAGGCATTGGCTGAAGGAAGAAATCACACCAAAGCAAGAGAGAAGTAGAGGAGCCAGAAAGAAGGAATGGAGAGGAGAGAAATAGGAGTGAATGTGAGAGTTTTGGGTTATGAAGTTTAGGGGTGGAATTGTTAAAGCAGGAATTTCAACGGGAGAAATTACGCTGTAGCTCTTGGATTATTTTGGTAATAACGAGAAACAAATAAGGAGCTAAACACGCTAAGGACTACAGGAAAGTGATTGCATGTGTTTTGGACTTCGAACCCTACATCGCAAGAGTTAGGAGTTGTATGTTGTCTATTTACTACTTTCATAGAATATTTATGTTTGTTTACTGGTTTACCAGAAATTAAGCATGTTCCATGTATTGTGTTATTGGTTGCTGGATGTTTATTAAAATTAGGTTTTTTTAATAATAGATTTAATAAACGAGCATGCTTCGAGATTTTATATTGTATGTATTCACGAACGTCATGCATCATAGTTTCCTAAATGATACGAAAATAGTTTACATGCATGATTTTTAAAATGAAACCGAAAGATAATGAAAAGAGATAAATGTAAAAGAAATAAAATGAATTGTGAGTTTGTTAGTTGGTCTTCAAACTGGCTAGCCAAAGGATATGTGAGACTATTTAAGCCTTAGTGGCACAGTCACTAGTAAGCGGAGGTTAGAGCTCGAGCTTCATAATGGGCACAGTAGCTAGTAAAGCTTTTGGTTGTAGCCGGAGTTGCTTATTCCTGATGGTAGTCGTTGTGCGAACACAATAGCTAACAGGTGGTTCGGTTGGAGCCGAATCCTTTGTCACATATACGTCTCTGGACAAAGACCGGGATAGACTTCCCAATGGTTAGTGAGGCCGTTTAAAACTTTTTGGCACAACTGCTAGTAGGCAGAGGTTGGAGCCCGAGCCGGTAGCTAAACTTTCGGTCAGAGTCAGAGTTGATATACCAAAGGTGTCAAGGAATGTAAATGAAATGGTAAAAGATAAATGAAAGACAGAAAATGGAAACACATAATATTGAAAAGAGCATAGCATGAACATTGTACCATTTTATTCCTATCACTAACTGGGCATTAGGCTTATAACTTACTGTCTTGCAATGTAGGTATATGCCTGAAAATAGATTAACAATATACAAAGCAGTTGATGAAGGATTTACACGTAGCGGATCATGTGGCTAGCTGAGCTAAAAGAGTAAATGGTTTTGTAAATAATAAAGTAAGCAGTTTACGCTTAATAAATGCATTTTAAGTTTAATAATTGTTTTTATTAATGCTTCCGCTATATTTCAAGAAAAAAATTTTTAATAAAATAAAGTTATTTCGGTGTTAAAATTTTTTAAGTAAGTTTATTTCTTAACATGATAAAGTTGAAAATGATTTGAAGTAATGGATTTAACTCTCGGTTTTAAAAGGAAAGGCTTACTCTGATATTATAAAAGAAAATTTTTAAATTTCATACTATTTTTAAAGAAAATAAAAACCGGGATGTTACAATGTGACTATAAATGATAAACATGAAAGATAGGTTGTTTTCTTAAATAAACGGCATGAGCATTGAGTCATGCATGAGCATACATGATTTATTTTATTCTATTTCTTTCTAAGCATTAGACTCGTAGTTTAATCTTGTGATATGTGAGGAATGTAATCCAAATGAAGTAAACAAAGAGGATGGATAAAGAACTACAATTAAGGTGCATGGCCATGATGAGCGTTTACGTTACTCGGCGCGTTTTGACTTATGGGTTGTGACTACCTAAAAGTGTGAATGAAATGTAAATTATAAAAGTGTGTTAATAATCTACTAATGGTTTTATGTGAAAAAGTATCTTTTGAAATGTGATTGACTTCCACTTTTTCTCTCTTTTCTCTTATCTTCACACATTTTATATAAAGAAAAAGAAATTTGAATGGCTAATGAAAAGAGAGTGGTCTTCTTTGAATGGCTAAGCTCACTTTCCTTTTCCTTGTTGTTCACCACCAACAAAGGGCTTCTTTGTTCCTTTGTTCTGTTGAGACTGATTTCTTCTAAAAAATTTCTTTCTTACTTCCAGTTGCTTAGCCACCATAGATTTAGGTTCTTCCACATCTAATCGCTCAATCTTAGAAAAGGGCATGTCTTGAGTGCCATAAATCTTCACGCATCTGTATATTTCCACTATTAGGCCTTGGACAAATTGATATACTTTAAGGTCATTAATAGCCACTAAGTGTGCTGCAAAGCATGACAATGCTTCAAATTTCCTCACATACTCTGCCATGGATCCCGTCTAACAAAGCTGAGAAAACTCCACTAGTTTATGTGTCCTTGCAGCGTGACTAAAGTAGTTGTCATAAAATAGTTCTTTGAATTTTTCTCACATCATGGTTTTTACATCGTGAGTGGTCTTAACTGAGTCCTACCAAAAACTCGTGTCTTGGATTAGCGAATAAGCAGCAGACGAAACCCTTTTGTGCTCCTAAATCTTAGAATAGTTGAATATGTCTTCTAATGCTCTAATCTATTCCTCAGCTTTGGCTAGATTAGAGGAGTTTCCATCAAAGTTTGGTTGGTTAAAACGATGGAATTTCTACCACCTAGCTTCAACATAAGCAGGTTGCATTCTTCCTTGTTATTCCCTTTTATAGCCATATGCTCCATATATTGAAGTTGATGTTCCATCAACTTAGTAAAATGAACAAATGCCTCATCCCTAGCCTCCCCATTGTTTCTAGCTTCCCTCACCATATTTTCCTCTAGAAAACCCAAATATCATCAAATAAGGAAACTAACTTAGTAATTAATATTATTATCTATATTAGACATATTTATAGTTGAGGAAACATTCTCATGTGAAAGCTTGCATTATTGAGTAGTCTGTAGAAATGAATTTAACCTGGGTGCTTTGATACTATACTGTAATGTCCTGAAGTGTTAAAACTTTTTTTTTTCTTGTCATTTTTTTAAACAATACAATAACATATTAACACCTCATTCATAAATTTATGCCTTTAAAAACCATTTACAGCAGATGTGAAACCCGAGAATTTTCAAGAGAGTAAATTCCACGTAAAAATTTTTCACGTTAAAAATTGATCATAACGTTGAAAAGTTGACTACATGTGAATTTTTGGTCAATTAGTCAAATTGGTAAAATTAAATATTACCGAGCGATCAAATAAATTAATAAACGAAGTTGAAAAATTAAAGGATCGTTGTCGATATGAATTTGGAACTAATCAAGATTTAAGTTGGAGATTGGAAATTCCGAACGGAAAAGTTATTTAAAAAATAAAATTGAAGAATTAAATTGGATTGATAATTGCTATCAAGCAATGTTGGGAATAAGTCAGAATTGGATTGAATTAATTTGATGTGTAATTCACATTGATTATGTATTATGAAATGAATAGAATCTATTAAATGAATGGAAGAAATACTGTAATGAAAGATCAGGGGTGAAATTGAAAATGTAAATATTAGAGAAGAAAAAGGAAATGAAATTGAAAGTGGAGAGAGTTGAAGATTGCCGTGACATTTGAAAGGAAGAAGAAAGATAAAAAGGAGAAAAGATGAAATAAAATTTAAAGGAAAAGAAATATTAAAATAAAAGAAATAGAAAGGAAAAGTGGTATGCGGGCATACGGTGGAGATGGGTTCATTGTTGCAATCACCTATTTTGCTACGATTTTAGTGACTGATTTCGAGATGGGTTTGGTTTTGAGGTTCAGTCTGGTTCAATAACGAATTTTAGATTTGATAATGGATTTTTGAATGATGATGGAGTTGGGCCTGTTGTCCTTTATTTTTGGTTTGTCAGCCAGATTACCTTGTTTAATGAATATAAGGATTTTAGTTTGGTTATTGCCTTATTTTAGGTTTTTGCTTTGAGGGATGGATTTAGAAATGTTGTGTTATTTATGTTGGGATTTATTTTACAGAATGTGAAGAACAAATAGGGGTGTACAAACCGAATCCGAACCGTCCATCCGAACCGAAACCGGTCAATTTTGGTCTGATAGGTTCGGTTTTTGTGAAAAGAAAGTTGATTTTCGGATTTAAAATGCCTAAACTGGAGAATGCCGGTTTGGTTTGCGGTTTTGATGGGTCAAAACCGGAAAAACCGAAACCGGCGCTGACCCTGACCCTGGCTGCAAATTAAATCAATTTTATTATTTTAGGGTTACTTTTTGTTTTTGTTCGAGTCACGTCCTCACCCTCGCGCAGCCGCCTGCCCTCACCAGTTGCCCCTGAAGAACTCGGAAGTCGAAAGCTGCCTAACGGTTAGGTCGGAGCGGCTGTTTGGTGCCTGAGAAAGATAGAGGTTTGTTGAGTTTCCGGGATTTTTCTTTCTATTTTGTTCCCGTTTCTCGCCGACCAAACGGGTAGTTGTTGTTTTTGTTTTTTTAGCAGGAAATCGATCTTTTGAAACTTTGAAGGCGTTCGTTCGATCATTCCGATATTGTTGTCAGGTATGAACATTTTGTTCGCCCTTTTCGATTTTGTGGGTTTTCCCCAGAACTTTGAAGCTGTTTTCCATCTGTATCGAATTTTCTCCCCTGCCTATCTCCAAGTTTAATTATTTTCTCAGAAAATAATCAAGAAACTACTCCTTTCCCGAGAAACAAACAGATCACTGAGAAAATACCCATTAGAAACACTGAAATGACAAGCAATAGAGACTTACGTTGAGTATGGATTAGGATGAAGCTCATAATAGACGATCATCACTTTCTACATCTTTCATTGAAAACCAGTTAAGTAGATGATAAATACATTAAATTTCAGAATAAGCATCATAGTATCTGTGTTTTTGGTTGAAAATTGAAGTCAACAATTCATAATCAGGAGGAAAACATCAATCTTCATGGCTTAGTTCTTCTGTTATGCAGGCGTTTTCATTTTGAATTCTTGAAATTATTGGAGAATAATCATCATCTATTACTATGCTGTCAAGATCTTGCCTAAGTTTGTTGGAATTGTCATATGGGGATCACATGTTGAACCTACCTCTGACTCTGAGGTCTCTTCCACAGATTTTATACATTTTTTTTGTTAGTTAGTGTTGGCGTGTTTGGTTTTGCAAAAAATGAAAATGTTCAAAGACTCATTCTATATTTCTCTCTATATATATATATGAAAAAAACAAAAATAAACCGAAACCGAACCGAATCCGAACTGAATTATTGGTTCCGAAACCGATTTGGTTACTCCAAATTAAAAAACCGGTATAGGTTTTAAAATTTTCAAACCGAAACCGACTGGTTCGGTTTACTTTGTACAAAAACCGATCCGAAACCGAATTTGTTCACCCCTAAGAACAAAGTATTTTCCTTGGGTTTATGTTCAGTTCAAATGAATAATGCCCTATGATTTTGGTTTGTTTTGATGGAAAAATGTTAATAAGTTTGGTCACTATTTTGCTGCGGGTTTTGCATGATAGTGTTGAAGAAATCCAATTTGTTAGTGTAGTTGAAGTGGGTTCTGTTGGGTTATTTTCTATGTTGCTAGGGACTTCACATAATGGATTTCAATCTTTGATTTTGTTTTGCTGCGTATTTACAGTGAGTAGCGCAAGCTTATCACTGTTTTACTACTGTCTTCACAGAATAATTTTGGATGACCTCTAGCTTGTTGTGTTTTGTTTGATAACTGAATAATTTTGGATGACCTCTAGCTTGCTATGCTTTGTTTGATAACTTGAGGACTAGTTGTTGTTGTCTACTAAACATTTACACGGTGAATTAAAGGATTAAATAATGGCCGAATTGGTTTATTTATACTCTCTAGTTGCTTTTGGATCTCTATGAAATGAACTCTGTCGGATTGTGTTATCCTTGTTACAGTTTGAATGTGGGAATTGTGGATATGTTGATAGACATTAGAGGATGTTGAGGACTTGTCATTTTTCAGACTATCAAGCATTGTTAATGCACTGTTAAGATTACCAATGTTGGATTTTGGTTGTTCAGTTCGGTTAATTTCAATAAATGGTACTGCTTAAGTTAAAAAGGACTTTTAAGGGAATGTGACAGAATTTTGTCAGGGTTCTTAGATGAGTCATTTATCTTCGGTTGGACTCCTATTCTCAATATAGGACCCTTCCACTCTTCTTGGGATTTTGATTTAAATTCCCGTGTTTGACATGTTGTAGGCTCGAACGAGTTTGAGGACTTCAAGCAGGTGCCTGAGGTAAATGTTCCTTCGTACATGAGGAATGATCGCCAACCATGTAGGGGCTTTATACTTAGTTGCTTGCACCGCATAGCATAGTTTTCAAAATAAAATCGTATTTTGTGAAATACCACGTATGAAAAACCTGACAGGGATTGTTCGACAGCACGTGAGCTTTTTATACTATATATGTACAAAAGTTTTACACGTTTACTTTTGTGCATTGGATTTCATGTTTTTATATGATGATTATAACCTGTTTGGGATAAATCCTGCTGACACTTTAGACTGTCTCGGTATCAAAGTATCAAGGGGATATCCCCAGTACATCTCATGCTGTGTGGAGATGTTTTGTTTGCACGTTGTGTGAAATTACGGGTGTGTCGTTGGGGAGCATGCTAGCAGACAACCCGGGTGATGGCCTTGTTTACGGATCGCCGTCATTTTTCTTCCTCCAAGCTCATGAGGTGTTGCTTGCATGAAATGGCCACCTTTCTGTGAAATTGTTCGGAGAAGTCCTCGAGTGACCTTCATTTTTCACGGACCACGAATTTGGAATAAAATATGACAAGTGTATTTTAAACTTATAGTTGTCTATGTATACAACCATGTTTTTTTAATATCTCGTCGAAGGCCTTGGGCCTGATTTCCTAGTAACGAAAAGGATTTAAATGTTTTATTAAAACGTGTATAAATACTCGAAACTCATGGTTTTCAAGAAAAGGTAAAACAAGTTTTACACATCAATAGTATTTCGTATAAATTTTCTACTGAGCTAGTCACTCATCCCACGGCCCCACCACTTTAGGTAAAGGAAAGAGTAACTGAGCTTGCACGGATCCGATTGAAGACCTCGTTCCATTTCTCTCCGTTTCCTTAATTGAACTTTTATTTATCGGTAAGCGTAACAATGAAAGACTATAACTTTTAATATGGATGACTGTAAAAACACCTAACTTGGTTGTTGGCTTTTCTGGATTGTATGAACAGTATCATTTAGACTTTGAAGTTTATTATTTTCGCAATTTAAATTCTTGCAATCACTATATAGACCATGGCCCATCAAGTGGGTCACGGTTGGGTATTTATACAGGTATTCCACAATTATTTAACAAGACTTAGGCTAGGCGATCGGGTCTCCCACGGAGACCAGGTCGTTTGGCTCGGCGTTTCTATCCGGCCTGTCTTCAAGTCATGACAGAAATTTTTGGTATCAAAGCTCATGGTTTCACGATTTTCAAATAGTGATTGTTTGAGAAAATTTTTGAAAAATTTGAACAATGTTTACTGTACATAAGAAGTTTCATATCAACTTTATTTCTCTTCTCAAAATTTTGAGAATGTCGCCGAGAATGACATCTCGTGGCCAACAACAAGAGAGTAGTTCTGATCTTATTTTAGCAATGATGTAGACTTTGCTGAACCTGACTAGTAACAGTTCTGCATAGGAACTCGGTATGAAGAGGATGACGTATTTTTGGGAGTTTGTTGGAATGAATTCTGTAACACCCTGATTTCCTATATCGAACATAAGTAAAGATAATTAGGAAATTGATTGGGTGTAATTTGAGCATTTGAATGATCGTTGAAGATAAAGTATTAATTGATGGAGAAAGCGACTGGCATGTTCTCAAATGGTATGTGAGTACGTTAAAAGCAAGGTGAAGTTGTAATGTATGCATTTTGTTGGTAATAGTATAACAAATATGAAAATGTAATGTAAGCATATTAACAATGTGTCAGATGATTGTATCGGATGTGAATAATTATACTTCTTGATAAAATTTATTGATGGATGTAGTAAATGATAGATCATACTGGAACTTGTTGGAATTTGGTGCAGGATGTATGACTGTAGTTTTTAGGGGAGTGAAGAAACAATGGAGATTTTGTCCAAATTTTTATAATGGAAAAAAGGGAATGGAGAAGAATTTTGAGGCACTCCAAATTTTGGAAATGTTACAATTGGGGATTACTAATCATTACTTGGAGAAGTTGGCGTCCAATTGGTGGAATGCTATGAGATCCAGTTATGATGTTTAGTTGATGGATTGGAAAGATTTTACCGAGGTATTCAGGACGCAGTATAGTAGCTGTAGCCATTATGAGTCTATGGCCTAAACCTTTTATGAGTTGACCTAGAGTCAGTGTTAGATTTGGTGGAGAAGATGGAATCTCCGTTGATTTTCAGTACTCCTTTGGGTTTTCGTAGTGGAGTAACATCTGTGTGTGGAGCAGTTCATGTGGTGATTGACGACTGCAAGTTTTCTGTGAACTTGGTTATATTACTGATGAGTTAGTTTGACGTGATTCTAGGTATAGATTGGATAAGAAAGTACTAAGCCATTGTAGGGTGTCATCTGAAAAATGTTACAGTTATTGCAAATGATAGATGAGTTGTTGTCTACCGAGGTGATCTTAGTACGGTGACAACTAACCATGTCTTGCGAGTTTATCTAGGTGGATGCAGTGGATTGGAGCAGTATGGCAATTTTTAGTCGGTTGACTGTGATGGTGAGACCTCTAGGTAGGACATGGATATCTCGGTAGTGAAAGAGTTTCCAGACGTTTTTCTAGATGAGTTGCTAGGGTTGCCTCCAGTTCGAGAGGTTGAGTTCCGCATTGACCTAGTTTCAAGAGCTACCCCAGTTTCTACTCTTGCGTATAGAATGGCTTCGACGGGGTTGAGTGAAATGAGGAAACAATTGAAAGAATTAAGAAAAAGTGGATTCGTGTATTCCCTTGAGGTGCTCCCGTGTTATTTGCAAAGAAAGCTGATAGGACTTTGAGGATTTGTATCAATTATTGGAGATTGAATCGAGTTACTGTGAAGAACAAGTATCTTTTGCCTAAGATTGATGACTTGTTTTGACCAACTTTGGGGTTCGCGGTATTTTTCTAAAATTGATTTGAGGTCCAGGTATCATCAGATGAGAATCTGTGAAAAAGATATCTCGAATACAACTTAGACGAGATATGGACATTTTGAATTTCTGGTTCTACCCTTCAATTTGACTAATAGTCTAGCAACATTTATGGATCTAATGAACTGGGTTTTCAAGTCGTACTTGGATTAGTTCTTTGTGGTTTTTATAGACGACATTCTGGTGTATTCGAGGTCTTGAAGTGAGCATAAGAAGCGTTTCAAAATCGTGTTACAAACTCTAAGGAATATAATTGTTGCGTATGGGCATTGGGCCCCTACATCACAGGGTTATAGGAATTTTAGTTATTATGTGTTTGATTGTCCTTACTATAGTGACTATGAGGTTTAATACCAAGAATTGAATGATTACTATCAAACCCAGACATTAAGACATTCGTATAAGAACTGTTATTGCATATTGGTTAGTGCCTATGTCTATATGCTATTAATTCTGTGAAATTTCTTATTGTTAGATGGAAACTCTGTGAATACTTGTTAGAGTAATTGTTGTAAGTTTAGGAATCTGTTTGATATTTATATCTTTTAAGTGGTTTACTGCCCGTATGTTTAGCTTAATGACCTAAACAATCACTTTACTGGTAAATGAAGAATCTGAATACATGTAAATTGATGGATTTTGGAGACTTTGAAGACTTATGAGCTAGGAAGGATCATTTTCTGTATTTAGATTAGTTTGGAATCTGTAAATGCTTAGATTTTTGGATTTTGGAAACTGTTCTTAGTTTAGTAATTGGTGAAGTATTGTTAGAAGTTAGAATCTTATGAACAAGGATAAATTAATTTTTGTTTTTGGTCGAAGATTGGAAATATGTGATAAATTAATAATCAATTCAATGTTTCATGGCAACTTATCAATCTGTATATATGTTGAGGATCGTGCTCATGTGATGTTGGAAGATGTCTACTATATGTGCAGATTATGAGTTTAATAAACTGTTTAGTCAAATTTGTGTTATAATTGCCATTAAGTAGGTGCAACCATTCCTAAAATTTATGTATACGTCATTGAACAGATACATTGTTCTGTTGAGAATTTCCATGATAGCCATGTGATTCAGTATGTGGTCAGTTACTGTTGAGGACATGTTTTATTGTTGATGATAGGATCTGATATGTTAAGAATAAAAATATGTTGATATGTTACGTTTATCTTGAGGATTGGAAGCTTGCTTACTGGCTGAACGGTTTGGATATTCTTGTTATAGGTTTTTGATTGTGACTGAACAGTTTGGATATTCTAGTTATAGGTTTGAGATTGTGACTGAATGGTTTGGATATTCTAGTTATAGGTTTGAGATTGTGTTAGCTAATTATATAATGCTCGAGGACTTGTTATATTACTTTGATGTGTTGTTTGATAGTCTATGTTTCATGTTCTTGGACTATGAGGATGTGTAGTATTGCTTGATAAGTTTTTTGATAAAATATGATGCTTTACTTGAGAGTCACGAGGATATGTTTACTATGATGTTGAGTTAGGAGATTTATGAATAAGGATGAATCATTTCATTTTGTTGGTGCGATTGGAATCTGACGAGGTTAGAAAATTTAAGTTCCAAAAATTTGGAAACTGTTTAGGCTTGAAAGTTGAATTTTTAGTTTTGGGAACTGTTTAGGCCTAAATGTTGGATTTTGAGTTAAGGAATTTTATTGGACAAAATATATAGATATTGTTAATTTCTCTACAGCTTATAAGTTTGAATCGCAATCGTATTATATTTGTAATTAGAGAATAGAAACTAGAAATGTTTGAATAAAGATGATTTAGTTTCTATCTGAAGTGGAGTTGGAATCTATTGGTAAACAATGGAAGTCACTTGGGAGATCGAAGCTGACGTGAGGAGGATGTACTCTTATCTTTTTTGATGTATGATGAGTTTTATTTTAAATTTCGGGACGAAATTTCTTTCAATGAGGTTAAGATGTGAAGCCTGAGAATTTTCAAGATAGTAAATTCCACATGAAAATTTTTCGCATTAAAAATAAAGTTGAAAAGTTGACTACGTGTGAATTTTTGGTCAATTAGTCAAATCGGTGAAATTAATTATTACCGAGAGGTAAAAAAAAAATTAAGAAACGAAGTTGAAAAATTAAAGGATCGTTGTCGATGTGTGTTTGGAACTAATCAGGATTTAAGTTGGGGATTGGAAATTCTGAATGGAAAAGTTATTTAAGAAATTAAATTGGAGAATTAAACTAGATCGGTAATTGCAGTCAAGCAATGTTTGGAATAAGTCAAAATTGGATTGGATTAATTTGATGTGTAATACACATTGATTATGTATTATGAAATCAATAAAGTATATTAAATGAATGGAAGAAATACCATAATGAAAGATTAGGGGCAAAATTGAAAATGTAAAGATTAGAGGAAAAAAAAGAAATGGAAATAAAATTGAAAGTCGAGAGAGTTGAAGATTGACGTGACATTTGAAATGAAGAAGAAAGATAGAAAGGAGAAAAGATGAAATAACATATAAAGGAAAAGAAATATTAAAATAAAAGAAATAGAAAGGGAAAAGGTGTAAGCGGGCATATGGTGGACAATGATCGAATTTAAAAATAAAAGATGACTAAAATGAGGAGAAAAGAGAGGAAGTGGTCCGCTGGTGATTGAAACAAAAAAGAGGAGTTAGAAATAAATAAAATTAAAAAGAAAGGAGTAAATTAAAAAGAAAGGAGTGGAGAAGCAGACCCGCAGAGGAAAATTTATAGAAAGAAAAGAGGATTTCACTTGCCCTATTTTCCTTCAGTTGAAATAGAAGGGTGCCGAAAAACCTTGAAGAAGAAAAGGGGAAAACTCCCCATTTTAGTCGAGAGAGACCCGCAAGAGGGGGTGGTTGGGAAGGTGATAGAGTAGAAGACTCTAGATGGATAATATCTCAAATCTGTAATCGGCTAAAGTCACAACCTGAGCTACAAATTTAGAACAGGGACAACTTCAAATGCATATAGACTTAAGGGCTCAAATTTGTAGGACTAGCAGCCAGCAACTCAAATAGCAACGTGTCCAAAAATCAGTGTGAAATTTGTTAAGGTCAGCGAGATATGATCCAGAGAAGGTCAAACTCATATTAGGGTTTTGAAATCTAGGTTCTGAGCAACAAAATTAGAACGACAATATCTTCCTCTGCTACGCCCTTTTGGCCTCAAAATTATAGGACATGTAATCAACAACTAGGGTGAGGACCCTCTCAAATCTTAGCATAAAAAGATGCACACAAACATAGTTGTGCGTGACGCAATTCGAATTGCAAAATTGGATCCGCAAATAAAAGATCTGCGATATAAATTGCTTTCCACTTTTAGCTTCAATGAATGATATCCACTCCACACAAAAGCTATACAAAATCAACACCAACTGAGGGGTATCTCCAGAGGATCAAGAAACAAAAATACCTTTTTTATAAAAGCACCACGAACAAGAACAAAGAACCAGTTTGGTCTGCTACCCCTCCAACACCAAGGGGGCAATTTTTCGGTCACACCAAGAAGTGGCTTTCCAATCCGGGGTATGCTAAGTCTTCTACCTCCACACCATGAACACAACAACACAAGGGAGTTGCTGGAAGAGATAGCACTTCACAACCTTCGCAAGACTTAGCAAGAAAACAAAAATTGATGGGAGAAGGCAAGATGATTGAGAGGGAGAGAGACCTCCGCCGCGGTTCTTCAAGCACAAGCTTATAATTTTTCTTAGGGTTTTTCAAAAGTACCCTAAACTTCAAATGACAAAAATGACCTTAACAATAAAACACAAAATAATTTCGAGGTTGTATTTTTGTCTCTGTAAATTGGCCGTTTGACTTAGCAAACGAACCCCAAATATAATGCCAAATACCAAAGTGGAAAGCTCTCGATGTCTGCTACAAATTGTATGAAGGAATAAATTTGATATGAAGTCTTCCCAAATGTCAAAAATTCTCTTGAACACCCAAAGGTCAAATTCTATGTGAAAAGGGAAGTCCACCATTTCTTCTATGTTTAGCATGACATCCACTAGTCCATATGCACCGACTCCTCTTTGTGAAATGATAAAAACTCTCCTCCAAGTTAGCTAAAGAAGAAACACCTACAAAATAAATAAAAAGGTTAGAAAACAAAGAAGCCCTTGGCTCGGGATCAGGTGACGGGACCTTGGCGCACATCATACTCCCAGGGTTGAAAAGGATTTGTCCTCAAATTCAGGGAGTCTTCCACCTCAACCCTCTGTAGATGGTCCTCCTCCAGGATCGAATGGAAAATTTTGAATGACATCATACGTGATGATCTCCATGTTAAGTTGGCCAAATGAAACAGCAACAAGATAGTCTTCAATCATCAAATCAACATCAACTTTTTCACAACTCAAGCAAGCATCATTAACCACAAAATTCATAAATTTATCCCAATTGTGATCATCTCTTTTATTAATAACTGGAATATCAAGCTCAATACCATGGTGTTCTTTAGTCAGCAGCGTCTCTATAGTTGTATCACTAAGCATGCTAAGGTCAACAACCTCATTTGAGATTCCAATATATAAAGAGGGCTTACTAACAGCAGCATAAATGAAATTTTCAATCCGTAGTGTTATAACGTACTCAAAATGACCAATATTTTTGATCCACCTAATTTTAAAAGAATAATCAATTAATGTGTTGAATAACATATACCTCCTGGAATTAGAAATGGTTGTGTCCCATTCTTCAAGCTCCCTTCAAAGTCTAACCAACACTAATGGTTCTCTTTTTGATACCCCGAATGGAGCATCACATGAATCAGTTGATATTTCTTCCATCTCAGAATCCAATTGGCGAGTTGAACTCTCATGTGGAGAAACAGTCTCTTCGTTAGATTTCTCTTCCAAGATAAGTGCTGAGGGAACATTATTGTTAACAAGGTTTTCAATTTTGTAGATACCCTCTTCCAACAGTTCTTTCAAACTTTAAGGGTCTGTTACTAAGAATGGTACAACCTGAGGATTGACATCTTCTTCAGTTTGATCTCCAGCCCTTTCGAAGACCTCTACAACCTAACTATGGCTTTCAGTTTGCAAAGCAGAAGAACACTTAGACACTTGCATCATCTCCAGATTAGCTTTCATGCTATCAATTATTTGAGTGGCCTTACTGCAAATAGACTTCAACTCCTGGAGTTTAGGTTATTGACTTTTGGAAAATCTCTTTGCGGATGGAGCAAATTTTGTCCTTAAGTATTTCTTCATCAATTGCCACGTGTTGATGTCTTCTTTATCTTCTTCTTTTCTGTAGGCATTTAGCCAATTCCACCATTTTGAAGCTCTTCCCTTAAGTCTTGAGAAAGCAAATTTCACTTTACCCCTATCTGAAAATTTGTGTGTTAAAAAAAAATATTGTGTTAAAACAATGTAATCGTCTTACGATTTTGAACCATTGAAGGTATGAATTGAAGATCGTAACTCTTCTTCTTATCTAAGGTAACTTCTTGAAAATGTTTGGTCTCTGGTCATCCTAGGCGGGATAGGATCTCTGCTGCCAAATGGGAATTTGGAAGCTTGAAGCTCTGATACCAGATGATACAGTCTTAGACTCTAGATGGATAATATCTCAAATCTGTAATCTACTTGAGTCACAACCCGAGCCACAGATTTAGATCAGGGACAACTTCAAATGCATATAGACTTAAAGGCTCAAATTTATAGGACCAGTAGCCAGTAACGCAAATAGCAACGTGTTGAAAAATCAGCCTGAAATTTGTTAAGGTTAGCGAGATATGATCTAGAGAAGGTCAAACTTGGATTAGGGTTTTGAAATCAAGGTTCCAAGCAACGAAATTAGAACGACAATATCTTCACCGGATTGGTAAAACTGGATACGCAAATAACAGATGTGCGGTATAAATTTCTTTCCACTTTTAGCTTCAATGAATGATATCCACTCCACACAAAAGCTATACCAAATCAACACCAACTGAGGGGTATCTACAGAGGATCAAGAAACAAAAATACCTTTTTTATGAAAGCACCACGAACAGGAACAAAGAACTGGTTTGGTCCGCTAACCCTCCAACACCAAGGGGGCAATTTTTTGGTCACTCCAAGAAGTGGCTCTCCAATCCGAGGTTTTCTAAGTCTTCTACCTCTACACCATGAGCACAAAAACACAAGGGAGTTGCTGGAAGAGATAGCACTTCATAACCTTCACAAGACTTAGCAAGAAAATGAAAGTTGATGGGAGAAGATAAGATGGCTGAGAGGGAGAGAGACCTCCACCGCAGTTCTTCAAGCACAAGCTTATAATTTTTCTCAGGGTTTTTCAAAAGTACCCTAAACTTTAAATGAAAAAAATGACCTCAATAATAAAACACACAAAATACTTCTGAGGTTGTATTTTTGTCTCTGTAAATTGGCCGTTTGACATAGCAAAAAAAAAACCCCAAATATAACACAAAATACCACTTTGGAAAGCTCTGGATGTCTGCTACAAATTGTATGAAGGAAAAAATTTGATATGAAGTCTTCCCAAATGCCAAAAATTCCCTTGAACGCCCGGAGGAAAGATTCTAGGCAAAAAGGGAAGTCCACCATTTTTTCTATGTTTATCATGACATCCACTAGTCCAAATGCACTAACTCCTATTTGTGAAATTGATAAAAATTCTCCTCCAAGTTAGCTAGAGAAGAAACACCTACAATATAAATAAAAAGGTTAGAAAACAAAGGAACCATTTGCTTGGGCTCAGGTGACGGGACCTTGGGGCGCATCAGAAGGAGAACTCAGCATTCCGAGTGGGAATCAACCAATCGGCCAACAGAAGGTGCGAATGGCTTAGAGCTATAGGTAGCGGGTGACTGTGAAAGCTTTGAACGAGAGCTTTTGCGTGATGGTTCGGAGAATTGAAGGCTGAGCTGAGCTCCATTTCGCTAATTCTCCAATTCTCAGATTTTGGTGAGTAATGCAAAACATTCGGTTCTATTTTGCATTTGGTGAAGGATTTTTGTTAAGTTTTGCTATTAAATAGAAATGGCGATAATTTGCCTGTTTTTGCTATGGTCCACTTATGGAAATGTTAGGTTCTAATCATTGTTGCAATCACCTATTTTGCTATGATTTTAGTGACTGATTTCAAGATGAGTTTGGTTTTGAGGTTCTATCTGGTTCAATAACGAATTTCAAATTTGATAATGGATTTTTGAATGATGATGGCGTTGTCCTTCATTTTTGTTTTGTCGGCCAGATTACTTTGTTTGATGAACATAAGGATTTTAGTTTGGTTATTGCCTTATTTTAGGTTTTTGCTTTGAGGGATGGATTTAGAAATGTTGTTGTGTTATTTATGTTGGGATTTATTTTACAGAATGTGAAGAACAAAGTATTTTGCTTGGGTTTCTAGTCAGTTCAGATGAATAATGCCCTTTGATTTAGGTTTGTTTTGATGGAAGAATATTAATAAGTTTGGCCACTATTTTGCTGCGAGTTTTGCATGATAGAATTGAAGAAATCCAATTTGTTAGTGTAGTCCAAGTGGGTTCTATTGGGTTATTTTCTATGTTGCTAGGGACTTCACATAATGGATTTCAATCTTCGATTTTGTTTTGCTGCGGATTTACGGTGAGTAGTGCCAGCTATGCACTGTTGTACTCCTATCTTCATAGAATAATCTTGGATGACCTCTAGCTTGTGTTTGGTTTGATAACTGAATAATTTTGGATGACCTCTAGCTTCCTGTGTTTTGTTTGATAACTAGAGGACTAGTTGTTGTTGTTGTCTACTAAACTGTTACACGGTGAATTGAAGGATTAAAGAATGGCCAAATTGGTTTATTTATATTCTCTAGTTGCTTATGGCTCTCTAGGAAATGAACTCTGTCGGATTGTGTTATCCTTGTTACGATTTGAATGTGGGAATTCTAGATCTGTTGATAAACGTTAGAGGATGTTGAGGACTTGTTATTTTTTAGACTAATTGATGCGTCCCAAGGTCCCATCACCTGACCCCCAGCCAAGAGCTCATTTGTTTCTAACTTTTTTGTTTATTTTGTACATGTTTCTTCTCTAGCTAGCTTGGAGGAGTGTTTTTGTCAATTACACAAAGAGGAGTCCGTGTATTTGGACAAGTGGATGTCATGCAAATGGTGGGCTTTTCATTTCCGCCTAGAATATGACCTCCGAGCGTTCAAGGGCACTTTTGGAATTCTAGAATACTTCATATAAAATTTTGTCCTTCATGAAGATTGTTGCCAACAGTCGAAGCTTTCCAGAGTTTATTTTTACGGGACTATTGGAGCTTGTTTGCTGTATTAAACACTGCGTTTACATAGACCAAATCCCAGCCTTAGACCCCTTTTCTTTGTGTGTTTATTATTAAGAATATTTTTGTAATTTGACAACTCAACTTCCCTAATTTTATGTGGAGCTTATAAGCCTCCCTTAGGGCTAATTTGAATCAGTTTAGAAACCCTTCAATCGAAAATTGCTTCTTTGTTTTAGAGTGTTCTCTCTAGTGCAAATCGGTGACTTGGTATTGCTACACGGCTTCACCTCCATCATCAAGTTTTCTCCTTTGTTCTTGCGTGGCCTAAGAGGAGAGGACTCATACTACCTTTTTCTAGCAGCTTCTTCTTGAGGTTGTCACTGGGGTGTGAAGGTAGAAAACCACGACAAAAGCTAGGTTGGAGTGGTGTTTTCCAAAACAGCCGAACAAGTCGCCTTTCTCTGCCAAGTGGGAGATCGTGGATCAACTTAGTGCCCTTAGTTCCATTGATTCTCCAAAAAGTTGCTTCTGTAAATTCACCTCCAATTTGTTATTGTTCTGTAATTGTGAAGTTTTGGGCTTTATTTGGTGATTTGGAGAAGTAAATTGAAGCCATACATTGTTACCCCTTTTGTTATCGCAAATCTGTTTTTTGGCTGCTAACCCTAGATCCGCGATTCGCCTTGTTACACGATTTTCTTCTGATTTCCCTGGAGATTAGTGCTATATGTTTCTATGAGATTATTGGCCTTTTTGTCCTTGTGAAATGCTGAGTGATTTCGTTTGATTTGGATTCATATTCTTAAAGATAAAAGCTATTTTTCCACGATTTTTCCATTTCCGAGTTCCAGGTTGCCTTACTCATAACTTCGTTTCAACGATGCCTTTCAAGCTGAATTTTTTTGGTGATTTAATATTATGTTTCTACTGGTTGCTCAGTAAATTTGAGCTCAAAAAGCTGTATGCAACTCAAGTTCCGTTTAGATTAATTTCCTTGCTCAGAATTTGATATAGCCGATTGCTGGTAACTTGAATTGCCGATTGGAGATTTTGGGATCTATCACTATCAATCACCGTTAATGCACTGTTAAGATTACCAAGTGTTGGATTTTGGATGTTTAGTTCTGTTAATTTCAATAGATGGTACTGCTTAAGTTGAAAAGAACTTTTAAGGGAATGTGATACTCGTTGTTTAGAGAATTTTGTCGGGGTTCTTTGATGAGTCATTTACACTTTGGTTGGGCTCCAATTCTTAGTATAGGACCCTTCAACTCTTCTTGGGATTTTGATTTAAATTCCCGTGTTTGACATGTTTTAGGCTCGAACGAGTTCGAGGACTTCGAGCCAGTGCCTGAGGTAGATGTTCCTTTGTGCACAAGGAAGGATCGTCAACCAGGTAGGGGCTTTATACTTAGTTGCTTGCATCGCATAGCATAGTTTTGAAAATAAAATCATATTTTGTGAAATACCACATAAGAAAAACCTACGAGGACTGTTCGACAGCACGTCAGCTTTTTATACTATACATGTACAAAAGTTTTACATGTTTACTTTTGTGCATTGGATTTCATGTTTTTATATGATGATTATAACCTATTTGGCATAAATCCTCTGAACACTTTGGACGGTCTCAGTATCAAAGTATCAAGGGGATATCCCAAGTACATCTCTTGCTGTGTGGAGATGTTTTGCTTGCGTGTTGTGTGAAATATGAGATTAGGAAGGAGATGAGGCTTTCTTCGGTTGCGAATCCCTAAACCTGATCAAGGTGTATATATATATTATGGGCGTGTCATCGTGAAGCGTGCTTGCAGGCAACCCAGGTGACAGGCTCGGTCTACGGACCACCGTTATTTTTCTTCCTCTAGGCTCATGAGGTGTTGCTTGCATGAAATGGCCACCTTTTTGTGAAATTATTCGGAGAAGTCCTTGAGTGACCTTCTTTTTTCATGGACCACAAATTTGGAATAAAACACAATGAGTGTATTTTACACTTCTAGTTGTCTATGTATATGACCATGTTTTCTTAATATCTCGTCGGAGGCCTTAGGCCTGATTTCCTAGTGACGAAAATGATTTAAATTTTTTATTAAAATGTGCATAATTACTCGAAACTCATGGCTTTCAAGAAAAGGTAAAACAATTATTACGCATGCATAGCATTTCGTATAAATTTCCTACTGAGCTAGTGACTCACCCCACGACCCCCACCACTCCAGGTAAAGGAAAAAGTAACTGAGCTTGCACGGATCTGATTGACGACCTTGTTCCATTTCTCTCTGTTTCCTTAGTTGAACTTTTATTTATCGGTAAGCGTAACAATGGACGACTATAACTTTTAATTTTGATGATTGTAAAAACATTGAACTTGGTTTTTGGATTTTCTGGATTGTATGTATAGTATCATTTGGACTTTGAAATTTATTATTTCCGCAATTTAAATTCTCACAATCACTATATGGACCGTGACCCATCACAAGTTGGTCATGGCTGGGTATTTATACAAGTATTCCACAATAATTTAACAAGTATCGGGCTAGGTCATCGGGTTTCCAATGGAGACCTGGTTGTTTGGCCCAACGTTTATGTCCAGCCCACCTCTGGGTCGTGACAACAGACGTCTTTAAAACAAAAACCTTTTTAAAATCAACATAGTAAAATCCAATGAAATAAACCTCAATATCCAAGAGTAAAACTAATTATTGAAAACATAACAAGAAAAGTCCTTCCTTTAGAAATTTATTTACTTTCCTTTCAATACACAAAGTGATGCAATCCAAGGAGTCAATAAGAGCCCAAACATGCAAGGAACAAGACTTGGATCAAGAACAAAGAGAAAAGACCAAACTATGCAAGATTTAATGAATGAAGTCCAAGTTAAAGATTCATTAAATGGCAAGGCATGACCCATGGATGTGTTAAGTATTAAGGAAGAATCAATGGAGGCCCAAGAAGCCAAGGGAAGCAAGGCAATATTGTTAAATTTAAAGAATGCCCCAAGTAGCCCACGGAGAAGCCCAGCCTGCGCCACAAAAGGAACAGTGCGCATGCCGACATATGTACAGTGCGCGCTCCGTCAAAGGAACAGTGCTGACCAGTCAGCACCGACCCACGCGCGCACCGTCTACCAGATTCACCTCCCGAGTGCCACATCGACATTTCTTCACCTAACTTTGAATTTTATCAATTATTTTGTATATTTTATGTAATTTTAACATGTTTCCATATCCCCTTGAGTTGCCTATAAATAGATGGGCAAGTCTTCAATGTAAAATACAACTTACAACTTGAAATTTGAGAGCATTTTGCATTCTCTTCTTGAGTTTTCTTTGGAGGGCTTGATCTTCTTCAATTGTTTGCTTGAAGAGATTAAACTTGATAGCTTTGGTTCAACCAACAAGTTTGGTTTGGGTCAAGCTTCTTTCTTTAATAGTTTCGGTTCTTATCTCTCCATAGATAACGGGTCGAACTCTTATTTCGTTTGAATCTCCAAGGTGTCCTATGAACATTCGGCATTGTTGTCGGGTCTTGGATCTCTCATATCTGTGGTTCGCATCACAAGGTCAATCTCGCTTCAAACAATGCTCCTACTTTCCCATGAGTGTACCTCTTCAACTACCACGATTATTCATTTGTCTCATAAGGTTCTTCAAAAACTTCATCCTCTCCTATATCATAAAGTTCATTTTTGAGTATAATGCTTAGTAAAAGACACATAAAAAAAATTATATAAACATGAAATGCACTTCATAAGGAACATCATGTCATTTTCAGTCAACAATTTTTTTTTTCACTTTACAGTCCAAATCGTTATGGGTAATTTAGTCTAGGGGAGGGACTGACACCATTAGGTCTACGTCATATGGGATAGCCAACTCTAACCCCACCCACAATGACAATTTACGTTTATTAAATCTTTTATTTTTTTAAATGAATACATGAAACGTACATATGACATGAAACATCAATCTAGTATGCATAATATACTACACAGCAACAAAGAACAAATCCTCGATCGATGTCATCAATTATGAACATAAACCAAATAACAGGCATGGTAGTTTATTCATCAGTATTTCAACATAACTATTAACCGACCATCAACATGCATCCTCAATTCCCAGTATAACATAAACTAACAGGTAACATTGATGAGCATATTTTTTAAAAACAAATAGTACGTAAATATCTCAATATAATCACACAGTTTGTACCTTACCCTAGCACTTTGTGATGTAGGCCAAATGCCACAAAACAAAAGCATTTCTTACTTGTAGTTTTTAGCAAAGCCCATAAAACCCAACTCTTCTGACTCATAGATTAACCCTAAAATTAAACAGAGAACATGTTAGTAAAAAAAATGGTGGTCGTAGGCACACTATTTCTCTTAACTGAAAATAACCTCATGATTTTCACCCTTTTTTTATCACTCTTGCACTTTCTTAAATTCAACACTATAAATATAATGGACCTATCTTCAAAACTCTTGAAGAAATTCTCTCAAGGTGAGAACAGTTTCTTCGTCCAAGTAGCTCCGAAATAATTAGGGTTTTGTCCTCACAAATGTTCATATTTACAAAAGGTTGAACATGGGATCCCGCAGAATAAAATCCCTTGGAACTCGTATCCTATACATGATCGTTTCCTAAAAGTCTAGAGAGTCAGATCACAGCTCGCAATAAATATGGAAAAATCTCGTTAAAATCTATCTCCCTAGCAGTGGTCATGTAAACTGCCACTGGAGATGTCTGAATCATCCAATTCAACCAATGGCAGTAATTCATGTTAGCCTTTACTCTTCAAGTTACGGTCACCACGTTACCACAGACGCCAATCCTTTCATGGAAGCCTACGCTATCACGGATTATCAACGTTTTTGCTAAATCCTTACTTCCAAATGACATCTTTTCATTGCTTAAGTTCGTTGATGTGGACATGTTGGGTTCTGCAAAAAACGTGTTATCCTATAAAACAATGATGTTCCTTCTTTGAATATGTTTCCATAGGCACATTTTCATATGCAAAAATTAGTTCCTTAACATAAACGATGATGTTCAACTTAAATACCCTCCTTCCGCACGGCATCTTTCCTTTCTGTGAAAGAATCTTTTCCTAATCTAATGATTCTTGTTCTATCATTAAATCCAAATCCAACGGTCCCTCCTCCTCCCACATCTTTGCGGTGTCCAACACTTCTACAGAAGCATCTTTTCCCTAATCCAACACTCCATGTTCCTTCCTTAAATCCAATCCAACGGTTCCTCGCCCTCTCAAATCCTTGCAGCTTCCAACACTTCTGCCTGAGCATTTTTCCAATCCAACTTGATCTCAGTTAATCCTTGACTTCATTTGATGGCTGGCGTTTTGTGCATTTCTCCTATTTGCATACTGCATAAATTAACCACACTCAACGACAACGTTTCCTTCTCAAGTACATTCGTCGTGGTTAAGTTTCCTTCTTTAGAAATTTGCCTTATATATTTTGGATTATCTGATTCCTAATTTTTTATTTGTTTATATATTATTTATTTATTTACTTTATAATTTATAATAAAATCCTAAAATGCTCAATATGTAAAATTTCTCAAATTGTGACACAAAATATTTTCTATTGAATTCTAATACGTCACATTACATAATTATTTGTATGAACAAATCCAGGTGTTACAAGTACCCCAAAGAAACTTAATTTTATTTGGTGCAATAGATCGGCTCTGATTATGCTGGGAGTCCAATTGATAGGAAGAGCACAAGTGGGACATGTGAATTTTTTGGAGAATCTTTAGTTTCATGGTTCTTTAAGAAGAAAAACTTGGTGTAGTTTCTACGCTCCAAAGTGAATATATTATCGCTGCGAGTTTTTGTGCTCAAGTTTTATGGATGAAGTAAGGGTTTGAAGATTATGGCCAAACATATGAGAAAATCCCCATTAGTTATGATAATACTAGTGCCATCAACATTTCCAAAAATTCAATTCAACACTCTCATACCAAACATATAGAGATTAGGTACCATTTCATCTGAGATCACATAAAAAAGGAGACATATCTCTAGAATTTGTAAATTTTGAAAACTAATTAGCTTATATTTCTAGAAAACCTTTGAATGAGAAGACCATTAACAAAATTAGGATTAAGTTGGGTCTTATTTGGCTTGATTCGAAAAAGTATTAATGAAAGGAAGGAAATGATTTAATTCAAGTTTTTTGTTGCCTTCGGACCAAGCAAGGATCTCTCCAACGGTTGCCCTCCCTTAAATGTGGGGCACCCACTGTGTCGCATTTATAAGAGGTCAGGACACCCACAAAATCCTATGCATGATTTTCTTCCTCCTCCAGTGAACTCTTTCTCTGACATGTTTTTTTGACCTTTTTAGAGCACGAATCATTAATTTTTAATCTCAAAAAGTTGCTCCTACTTCAATTTTTGTGCTTTCCCGTTTCCAAAAATTGTAAAAAATTGTGCCCTAGATAGTATTTTTGCCAACCACTTGTTCTCCATTTGCTTCAATTTTCTTGTACTTCTTTAAGGTTCAATGGCATCAAAGGCTACTAACTAACCTTGAAAAGAATAGGAAATCCAACTCAAGAAGAATCGTCCCGTCTCCAGCCTCTAACTGAATTTTTCTCTCCATAATTCTATATAGTGGGATATTGTTCCATTATTTGTTCCCAAAGAATTGATTCTGATACTTTCAAGAAACTGAGAATTGAACAATTGTTTAAGGATATTGGAATAGATGGATGGGTAAGTTAGGTGGAAAGTTTTATGAGCGTATTATCAAGTTGTTTTACTCAATTCTATCTTTGCGATCTTAAATTTTTGTAGTTAAGAGTTATATTTTTTGACGGGTTATTAAATTAACTCCAAGGATCATCAACGAGTTAATTGGATTCTGTATGGACGAATCAAGTGACAAATATTTTCATGCCTCTTAGGACCCCAACTTCATTAAGCAAGGGGAAGGATTTGTTATGAAAGATTCATCATAAACAGAATTTTGGGGCTTATTACAAACGAAAATCCAAGGGTTGGATTATCAAGGGTTGAGTCATACACCATCTCATCACACATACTATTTTGTCTCGAGATGGAGACTAAGTTTATGTGAGTTGAATGAATCTCTATTTGATGGAGAAAATCTACAATGAAAAAGGTTCAATCCCATTAAAGTTCAAGGAGAATGGGTAGTCATGGCCAACCACTTAGCCTCAACTTTAGCAAGTCTTCCTCCACTCATTCTGAACCCCAAGATGCTCCATTGGAAGATGTTCTACCTCAGCTATCTTCTCTTCAATCCTCACAATCACTATCTGCCATTGAGGAGAAGTTGTATATCATGATAGCTTTATTTCAAGTTTGACTTCTATGGTTGAAGGACATCAAATTTTAAATTTGAGTACCTCCCTAGTGTGCTTTTAGGCGAAAACTCAAGCTAAGGTGGATGACCTTCATCATCATTTTAAGGAATTCCATAATAACTTTTGGACCAACACTTTCACTATAAAAGCACCATCCTCTAGCAGAGCCTAGCATTCCTTAGTCCTTCAATGATAACCCTCCTTCTAACATCTAGGTGTAGACTTAGCTCATAATCAGTCCTCTTTTGTACTTAGATATATTTTTGAGGACTTTAGACTATCTATGCTTCATTTCATTTGAACTTGAGATTATTCTATTTTGATGATTTTTTATGTCTCTATGTTTCTACTAACTTTTGGACATATTTCTCCTGTGCCCAATGACATATATTGCTCTAGACTTTATTTGTCTATTACTTTCCATCTTACTTTGCTCTCATAATTGATGATATTTTTTTTATTTGAAAAATGGGGAGAGAAAGAATACAAGGGATACTCTGCTTGATTTTGATTTTGAAACAAAAAGAAAGAGTATATAAAGTGGGAGAGTATGTTAATCAAATTAATTGACATAAATTATGAGGGAGTATGTTACCGTATCTATTTGCATGTACTAAGGGGGAGCTTTCTTTGTCTATTGCATATGCTAAAAAATTTAAATGACTCACCAAAGTAAGAGATAGCAAATAGAAAGTGAAGAACTTCAGAAACTAAACACAAGAGTTTTTGATTTCAAAGTTGATTAGCTTTTGAATTACAAAAGGGGGTATATACAACCCATCTAGGAAACAAGTTACAATGCAAGTAATAAAGTAGATGCTAATATTCAACCATCTAGGAAGAGAAAAGGTCTTTCACAAACCAAGACAAACATTAATTACTTAGAAGAAAGGGGATGAGAAAGAGGGAAGATTCATCACCTAGGGGGATGAAAAGAGCCTAGAAAACTACAAGAGCATCTAGGAATATGGATTGCAATCTATAGATCTTTCTTTCGTGGGACAAGGCTTTCCTAGGAAGATGTAAAGTTCTTTTAGTAATTCCAAGGTCACCTAATACATTATAAGGAGAATAATTAGGCCGAGGATATGGACTTGGAATTCGGACTTCAAATGTGGGCTTCCTCTTCTTGTCCAGTTGGATTTAGACCCACCCATTTGATTAAGTGTGTGGGCTTATCTAAGTCCATGGTTGTTGGGCCATTCTCCAAGCTTTCATGGAAGTGAATTTCTAATTGTTCTCATTCAAAATGTGATTATGTGTCTAAGAGACTCCTTGTCATCATGCGTTAGTTCGTGCTCAAGTTCTTCTAGTTTATTCAATCCTGCAAAATAGTAACTAATTATATAAGCAATGAGCCAATTGGCTTGGGTTAAGATGATAGGACCTTAGGGTGCATCATACTCCCTGGGTTGAAAAAGATTTTTCCTCAAATCCAGGGAGTCTTCCACCTCTATCTTCTCTTGAGGCTCCTCCTCCTGAATCAAATGGATAATTTGGTTTGACACCATGCGTTGGATTCTTCAGATCAGCTTGATCATAACTTCTTGGTATAGTGTGCTCAGTAAGGGTGGATTTACAATAATCAGAGACAAGATCATACGGTAGTAGTAAAATAGAGTCAAAATAATTTTTATCCAAAACATCCAGATTGACCATTAACACGTCTTCAATCACACCATTAGGAAACCTCGTAGAATTGGCATTGGCTGCATCCCATTCTTCAAGCTCTTTTCAAAGCCTAATCAACACTAATGGCTCTATTTTTGATAACTCGAATGGAGCATCACATGACTCAGTTTTTATTTCTCCCATCTCAGAATTCAATTAGAGAGTTGAACTCTCATGTGGAGAAACAACCTCTTCATCAGATTTCCGTTCCTCAAGACTTGATGATCTTAATTCAACATTACCCTATTCATAACAAGCTTTAGAAATTTCTATTTTTACACAAACTTCCTTTTCTTCCAGAATAATTATTGAGAGAACATTATTGCCAACAAGGTTTTCCGACTCAGAGAATTCCTCTTCAGACAATTCTGTTTTTATGCTTTGAGGGGTCGGTTCATTCTAAGGACTGACATCCTCCTCACATTACTCCACTATGCTCACTGTTTCCTCTAACATCTCAATATTGCTCTATGCGTTTAAAGGTTGAATGCCTGTAGAACCCAAGTATTTTGATAAGTAATCAAGTCGATCAGCTATACTTTGTAATGTGGCTTGTATATTAATTATTGGGCTTGCTTGTCTTTGTAAACATTTCTCCTAGTTTGGTTGGGTGGTGGGGAAGACGGAACCGATTTGGTGAGCGTCGGAGCATACTTTTTTCTCAACAATCTATTCATCAATTTTCATGATTTTATGGCTTCTTCGCCACAATCCTTTCTCTCAGAATTTACCCTTCTCCACCAAAGGGACGCTTTTCCATTGAGTTTCTACGAAGCTATTTTCACCTTTCCCTTATCTGAATATTCATGGGTTAAAAAAAACCTATCCAATTCAACTTCCCAATCTAGGTAATCTTCGATCCATTCTGAACCACTGAAGGTAGGAATTAAAGCCTGTAACTCTTCTTCTTTTCTGTAATGTAACTTCTTGAAAAAGTATGGCCTCTGGTCATCTTTAAGAATGGTAACTTTTGTTAAATAATCAGAGTATAAAAGTAGGGAACTTCAGAACTGCAGGCTATGATACAAGATGCCCAAAAAGCACAGAGACGAAACAAGGCTATTGGGCAATTGACTAACGTCAATCGATGATGTGCTTCCAAACGTGGGTTTGGAAAAGTGAGGAAGCAAACAAAGGAACAAAGGAGACTTGTGGGGATGCTCAGACTTATTCTTGATGGAATGGACTTAGCTCGCCTTGCTAAGTGTGGAGAGAGGATTAAATTGAGAGATCAAGTTAATTGATGTACACTAACACTTCACTTGCATATGACTCACCAAGAAAAATGGAGGCTAGCTTGGATATGACTCACCAAGCTACAGTTTGGATATGACTCACCAAACCTACTAACGATCAATTTGGATATGACTCACCAAAGTAAGAGATAGCAAATAGAAAGTGAAGAACTTAAGAATCTAAACACAAGAGTTTTTTTATTTCAAAGTTGATTGCCTTATGAATTACAAAGAAGGGTATATATAACCCATCTTGGACACAAGTTACAATGCAAGTAATAAAGTAGATGCTAATAACCAACCACCTAGGAAGAGGTAAGGTCATTAGTAAACCAAGATAAACATTAATAACTTAGAAGAAGGGGGATGAGAAAGAGGGAAGATTCATCACCTAGGGAGATGAAAAGAGCCTAGAAAACTACAAGAGCATCTAGGAATATGAATTACAATCTCTATATCTTTCTTTGGTGAGACAATGCTTACCTAGGAAGATGTAAAGTTCTTTTAGTAATTCCAAGGTCACCTAATACATTATAAGGAGAGCAATTGGGCCGAGGATATGGACTTGGAATTCGGACTTCAAATGTAGGCTTCCTCTTATTCTCCAATTGGATTTAGACCCACCCATTTGATTAAGTGTGTGGGCTTATCTAAGTCTATGGTTGTTGGGCCATTCTCCAAGCTTTCATGGAAGTGAATTCCTAATTGTCCGCGGTCAAAATGTGATTAAATCTCTAGGAGCCTCCTTGTCATCATGCATTGGTTCCTGCTCAAGTTCTTCTAGTTTATTCAATCATGCAAAATAGTAACTAATTATATAAGCAATGAGCCTATTGGCTCGGGTCTGGATGATAGGACCTTGGGGTGCATCACCACGTTAATATATTTGTTTGCAATCTATTTCCCTTCTCTATTTACTATACTAATTTGCTTACATATTAGATTTAATTATGAGAATTTATAACTACTTCGTTAGACATCCAATAAAGTTCATTAGACATTTAAATAATACTTTGACGTGAATAATTATCGAGATCGATCTATAATACATTGAAAACATCTTTACATTTTTTTGTTAAATTTAGCATTTATAAGTCAAATTCCTTATATGAGGTAAACCTATTCTAATATTTTTTCTTCTTTAATTTTTATCATGCATCATTTCATATGCAATTAATTATTTAGCTTGTGATGAATTAATGTTACGAACAATCATTCTAATTTTTGAAAGAGAATGAAATAACTTTTCATAAGCATCTTTTACAATTAAATTAAAAATATGAGTAAAACAAAGAACATGAAACTGTAAACATAACATAATGATTTAAAAACCTATCAACCAAATCATTACTACTACCATTGTCTAAAGTCAAAGAAAATACTTCAGGTAAAATGTCCCCGTGTAAGGAATTCAATCATGAGAAATTAAAGTATATGCTTATGTAACTTTCATTTTTCATTAACATAATGCACAGTCAAAGATAGAAAAAACTCATTTGATTACAAGATGTCAGCATATTGGATATTAAACATATTCTACTACCATGATATTACAAATTCAATTTTGAATGTTAAGTTTCAAACTTTTTCGTAGTGTCTCTTTTTATGGTGGAAGCCAATAATCCCAAATATTGAGAATTAATTTCTCTTTGAATAGAACTACTTAAATCATATTTTTCAATAAAAGTAAGTGAAAGTTTGACTCTAATCATATTATCAACTAGTTTTGTTCTAGCATTACTTTCATCAGATTTAAAATTTAACAAATTACCTTCTTTATCTTTACATAAAAAATATTAACATTATGTTTGCGAAAAACACATTAATCTATGTCGTTTAAAATGTCTAAATCCTTTCCAACTAAATAATCCGTTACAATCTATACATTTTGTTTTTTTTTTTCTTTCACAATTAGATAATGTAACTTCTACCCTCTTAGACATTTCCCACATTGACATCAATACTATCATTCATGCCATTAAAATTTTCCATATGATATAAATTTAACCCAAAAAAATCAAACACAAACACAACAAATATAACTACTAATAAAGCCTGTTAAAACTTACAAGAAGATAATGTCAAACAATAAAGCTTTGAAAGTGAATTCCAACAATTGAGATGAGAGTACATGCTTGAGAATTGAGGTGAGAATTGAGAGCCGATACTTGAACATCGAGAGAAATGAAAATTGAGAGAGTTAAAAGAGTTAGAGAATTGGTGAGGAAATGAATAATTATCCAACTCCATACAAAAATACGTACAAAACATCTTAACATTTTATAGCTCAATTTATCATCTCATAAGTTGAAATCCATCTATGAGGTAAATCCGTTCTAATATTTTTTTCTTCGTAAATTTTTATCTTATAACATTTCAAATACAATTCATGTTAATTAATATTATGATCAATCATTCTAATTTTTGAAAGAGAATCAAATAAAATTTCAAAATCATCTTGTACAATTAAATTGAAAATATGAGTAAAACAATGAATAGGAAACTATGAACCTAAAGTAGACATAACATAACGATTCAAAAACCTTTCAACCAAATCATTATTTGTAATATCCGGAAAAATTTCTATGTTTTCAACGTAAAAAAGTGTATTGTGCACTATTTTTTGTTAGTTGTAAGTGTTTGTAAATAAAGGCACATGAGTTAGATGGATTGGAATTGTGATATATGATGTATTGTGGGAGTTTGGTGTTATAACTGAAGGAAGAGTAATGATTTAAACAGTTATGAGACTTATAAGGGGAAGAATGGTTGATCACTTAGAGGATTGTTCAACCGGGATTGTACATAATGAAAAATGAAGGGCTCTCTATTATTTCGCAATCAATCAAGGTGATTTGCAGTCGTTCGGCTTCTTTACAGATTCAAAATACCTTCAGTACAAATTGCAAAACATTGTAATTTGCAGTCGATGGATTGAAGAAGGTGATCAAATGGTATATTGAAGAATATATAGAGTGAAATATTAGGTTGTTTTGCGGTTGATCCATTGAAGAAGTTGATCGACCGGTAATGTGTAGAGTCACTAGAAATGTGTTGAATGTCATGTTTTTATTGGATAAAGAAGTGGATTACTCATCACTTCTTTGCTGAGAAGGCGCCACATCATGCTAGGGTGGCTGTTGAAGGAAGATTAGGTCATATTAAAGGGAAAACTTGAGAAGAAGAGGAAAAAGAAAGAACACCGTCAGAAGAAGAGAGTCTGGAGAAAAAGAAGAAGAAAGGAATAATAGTGGGGTTTAGGAAAGGGAAAGCTTCAACTCTTTGTATTATTATTGTAACGACCTGTTATCTTTTTCTTAAATTTTTCGATTTAAAACTCTTTTCTTTGAAAAAAGCATAAAATTTAAAACTTTTTCTTTTGAATTAAATTATTTCATTAAAGTTGCGTAGTGGAAGACTTATCCTTCATTTCAAACACGTTTCATATCAATAATATAAAGCATTTCTTGCCATACTTTGAAAACAGAACTTGCATGAAAACCATCACATAAGTTAATTAAGATCTATTACAAACCATTTATAGGAGAATCAAAATACAAAATACAAAGTACCCAAAACATGTCATCATGAAACCTACTATACTGGGCCATAACCCACCGGTCAGTTTGCCAACAATAGAAAAAGTCCAATACAGCAACGCTCCATCAGCCGTATCTTCTATACACATTCATCCAATTATAGGCTCCTTACATACATCACAAAACTTAAACTATGAGTCTAAGGCTCAGTAAGCGATATAAAATATATGATGCACATGTTATGCAACCTTTAAAAAATATATGCAGTTTCATTTTTGTTTCCATTTTTCATTTACCGTTACCTTGACTTTACTTTACACTTAAATTGACTTTATTTCACTTACCCATATAGGTGTTGGAGATGTCAAACTTGACAAGGGAGAGTGGCACCATATGGTCCACATGGGGCAGCCAACTCAAGAACCCACACCTCACAATGTCTATTTATGTTTATCCATTTATACTCATTTTCATTTAGTTTCAGTTACTCATCTAGGTGTTGGAGATGTCAACTTGACAAGATAGAGTGGCACCGTATGGCCCACTTAGGATAGCCAACTTAAGAACTCACATCCCTGCACACCTATTTATGTTTATTCATTTATATTCCACTTATAGTTTCCAAAACCATTTTTGTAACATTTTAAAAACTATGATGCATGAATGCATACAGTTCTGGTATATCCTCAATATTACCTCAATGCATAATCAATATCATTAACTTAAAGAAATGAAAGTCTAATAAACATAGCATCAAAACATCAAGCAGTACATCCTTGAACAATAGCAAGATAATTGACCTAGTCATCTATTAAACATAGTCATAAAACAAGTTCTAATCTCTTGTGATGTAGGACAAAAAGGCAACATGCAAACAATATCACTTACCTGGAGTCCTTAGAGAGTTTTAGCACTTAAAGTTATCCTTCACAATACCTTCAAAATAATGAATAATTATCAATAACCATTGATAAAATTGCACTTCCTCAAACATTCCCATTAAGACTTTCATGCACTTCCAAGATTCTTCATCTTAAATCAACTAATTACAATCCTTAACAATATTTATTAATAACAGAACAAACATAAGCACCACAAACCTTATCAATAGATTTTATCCTCCACATAGCCCATAAATAGTAATTGAAATTAGGAGTGAACCCAACTCTTGCAACCAGTAGAATTGATGCACTTCCAAGTGCAATGTTATCAATTCAACAAAAGGAGCTCAATTGATTAACTCAAAAATAGTTCAGTAACTTCAAGCAAGCGTATCTCCAAATGCATAATGCCAAATGCCACCAAACATTCAGGGATTCAAAAAGTACTAGAGAGGATAATGCAGTTCAAAAATCTCTTTCAGACTCATTGTGGAATGCGAGTTATGAACTGAACAAGTTTCGGCTCTAAAACTGTACTTGTAGAAACAGAATCGGTGACCAATAAAGAAACGAACATAAACAATTGAATATAAATCCAAATGACTCCAAATTTGTGCTCAAATCTTCTATTAAATAGGGTTTTAATCTCTAAAAATTATAGAACTAGTCTCGAAAGGAACATAATGGAATAACTGTAAACCTGTAAGTGGTCCACGAAAACCCTATTCCTGGTAGCAGTGACTTCAATGGATCTCTTGGAAGAAACCTCTCCACTTCGCTTTCTCTCCACTTCTTTGGACCTCCTCTATGGATTAGCAGCTATGGTAGGCTATCGGGAGATTTGCAGTATAAAATCCAATCTAAAAAAGTAGACGAACCTGAGGAGGGAAGTTCAATGGAATCAAGCCACAAGTCTCCTTAGCTAGAATCTGATTTGGGTGTTTTGCAAGAACTCCAAAAACACAAAAGACTTTATCTTCAAATTGATTCTAAACTAAGATTAGGGTTGCCCTAAGAGAGGTTAAGAAACCCTCCAAAGGAACCCTAATACAAAATTATTAAAATGTCCTTAAAAAAAATTACAAATGTAACCTTAAAATTATAAAAGCACAAAGTAGGTCATTGGCTGGATTTGTGGTCTCTGTAAACGAAATGTTTAGCAAATGAACCCCAAATGTAACACAAAATATAACTCTGGAAAGCTATGGATGTTTGCTACAAATTGTGTGAATAATGATTTTTGATGTAAGATCTTTTGGGTCTATAAAAATGCCAAATACTCCACTTTAGTCGGGTTGTAGGCAGATTTGTAACGCACACCATTTCTTCTATATTTTTTCTTCAACTTCCACTAATCCAAATGCTCGGACTCCTCTTTGTGTAATGAACTAAAATTCTCCTCCAAGCTAGCTAGGAAAGAGACATCTACAAAAATAAATAAAAAGGTTAGAAAAGAAAGGAGCCCCTTTGGCTCGAGCTCGAGCATCTAGATTCGGGGTGCATCATTCTCTAGGGGTAATTGAGGATTTGACCTCAAATCCTGGGAGTCATCCACCTCTATCTTCTAATAATGTTCATCTCTTGGATCAAATGGGAAAATGTTGTTTACTGTAATGACCCACTTATTTATTTACTTTTTAAAATACGTGAAATTTAAAAGTTTTATAAAACAATTGAATCTTTATTAAAACCCTCTTAATTTGAAATCAGAGTTCTTTTCTTATAACCGAACCATTAAAATCCTTTTACTTTGACTCGTTATCAAAATCGTTATAAACAGTAGAAAACTATAGCTATAAAATCTTTTCTCAAAACATAGCGAGAGCGTAAATTCATTTTTCTTTAAAAACGTAGCGGAAGTATAAATAGTTCATTTAAAGACAATTAATTAAAGTGTTACTTTATATTTTACAAACCCCATTTCTCTTAACATTTGTTAGCCTAACTAGAAACAAGTCTCGTCCGTGCAAATCCTTCATCAGCTGCTCCCTAATCTGTTCGTCATTTTCTCTCATACTTGTACCTACATCAGAAGACAGTAAGCTATGAGCCTAATGCTCAGTAAGTGATAATACCTAATATGCTACGTGCTCATGTTGTGCCCTTTAAAAACCATATGCAGTTTCTGTTTTCATTTTTCTTCTTATCTTTTATCTTTTACGTTTTAATTATTCTCTTTCTCTTTTCTATTATGACCTCTAATATAGCAACAATGACATAATCAGAAAGCCTGCTAACCATTGGCCATTATTTTCATCTTTCACCTATGATATAGTAGCAATGACATAATCTGAAAGCCTGCTAATCATTGGTCATTATGTCCCGGCATAATCCAAGGCCATTGCAAACGATATAAGCAGCAATGACATATCCAAAAGCTAGCTAGCGGCAATGGCATAATCTGAAAGCACGCTAACGACCAAGCTAGCGAAGGACTTAAACGGCCTCACATCATATCGTTGCCTTTTTCTTTTCTTTACTTTACTTTTCGATATTTATTATTCCTTTTTCTTTACTTTTGATTGCTTATTATTCGTTTGTTATCCATTTCAAAACCGTGCACAAAATCCATTTTCATATTCTTTTGAAAATCGTGATGGATGATGCTCATGAATCCATACAAGTTCTAACAGTTAATATGGAAACATAAATAAACATTCAACGTGCAATTCACATAACATGCTATAAAACTGTAGACATGTTGTAAAAACAATAAGTAACGAAATGTGCAATTAACAACTGTAGACATACTCTAAAATAAGAAAAAATGAAACATGCTATCAAAAACTGTAGACATGCTTGGAAAGCGGTAAGCAACAAAACATGCATATCCTATTCTTGCGATGTAGGGTCCGAAGACCAAAGCACACGTATCACTTATCTCAATTGCTTAAAGCGTTCAACACTTGACTGTTATTTTTTTCTTCTCTTTTACAACCTTCACAATTGAATAATATTTACTTATTAATAATCACAACCTATTAATTTCATTGCCTTTTTGTATTCTAAATTGTATAATAATTCTAGGAACTCATTGACATCTAAAATGGAACGTAACTTAACAATTCTAACATGCTCACTTAACAACTTCATCGTAATCTATACCCTTTATCTTTATTCATCACTTGATAGTGTCTCATAACCCATATTCAACATATTACTTTTCAACAACAGAGTACAACCCCACAAACAACATCACAGTTCCACTTATAACTACAGGCAGAAATCAACCTCAACCAACAATAGGGGCATTAACTTATTAACCATACAACAAGGCTAAATTCAACATTCCATGCATTTGGAGATAACCAACAGAGAGCTCACATAATATAATCCAAGCAACAGAGAACTTAATTGAATAAACTTCACAGAATCATCGACAGAAACCCAACAGAGGCATTATTCACCAACGTAGTAAAATCCTAACATTTTATCTTCATCTTTAATTCATAAAAACAATGGAGGAAACCTCCATATCTGAAGAACCAAGGGGACCCTAGAGGAGCAGTAACTCCTTCTTCTCCTCACTACATTATTTTTCTCTCGGCCAATATCTTTCATCCAGTAACTCACCCCTCTGTCACAATTCACTCTTCTCGTCAGCTTCACAACTCTCTAGAGAGAGTTTTCTTTCCCACATCTCACCCGAGAACACCTCACTACCAGCCTCCCCCTTCTCCACTACATTTCTACGTCTTCTAGAGAGGCATGCCATTCCCTGCCTCGGCCATGCCCTGCCACTGCCATACCATCACCATGCTCTACGCATGTTCCACTGTCAGTTTCATTAGAGCAGAACAAACCGATTCAAATTGAACCACAAACTGGACCACAGGCCTTTGGTCGGTCGAACATGAACTGCCAGCTCACTGCCCTACCATCGCCAATCCCTTATCTCCAGGCCACTAGAAAAACGACAGAGCGTCAAGGTGATGTGTCCCAAAAAACCTACCACTTGATTGCAGTTTCTGTTCTCATTGTCTTCTAACCAAGTTATTTCTTTTGTGTATTTTTTGTTCTATAGGTCTATCATGGAGTTGTTCAAGTTGAGCATAGATGGAAGACATAATACAAGTGAGCATAGATGGAAGACATAATACAAGTTTTGGAGATAGATGTCACATTCCAAAATTTTCTTCGTAAACTGACCCTCGAGGTGTACATGGCATTTTTGGCGATTTATAAAACTTCATATTGGAAAGTGCTCTTTACTATCAAATGTAGCCGATATGTAAAGCTTTTCATAAAGTACTTTGGTGTTAATTTTGGAGCTCATTTGCGTTGTCAAATGCTGCTTTAACAAACAGATAAAAACCAGCCAAGAAACTATTTTTGTGTGTTTTATTATTTAGAGGTTTCTTTTGTAATTTGTCTTTTTTGGGGCAAATTTATAATTTTCTTTTTTTATTCATTAGGGAGGTATTTATCCTTCCTAATGAATAACACTAAAGGACTTTTGGAAACCCTAATTATCAATTTTGAACCTTGCTATTGTGTTCTCTCTCGCGGGTGTGGAAGCTTCTCGGCTATCCCCTCCTCTTGTTAGATCTTCCTTCTTGTTCTTGCTAGGTCTTGAGAAGGAAGATTACAACTATCTCTTCCAACACCCTCCTAGTAAAGTTGTGTTTGGGGTGTGGAGATAGAAGACCTCAGTAAAACCCAGTTTGGAATGTTGCTCTTTGAAGTGACCAAATCAGTCACCCCATTGGTGTTGGAGGGATCCGCGGACCTAACCGGTTTCTTGTTCCAGTTCTTGATTCATTTTTGTAAAAGGTATTCTTGATTTTGATCCCCTAGAACTAGCATTCAGTTGGGGTCGATTTGGTATAGATTTTGTTTTGGTTGGATGTTGATTATTGGAGTTTTAAAAGGAAAGAAATCACTGCCACAAATCTGTTAGTTTTGATTCCATATCTGAATCTCGATTTACATCATGCACAACTCTGTGTGTGCTTGATCTTTGAAGCCAAGATTTGAGAGTGTTGTTGCCTTATTTGTTAATTACTTGACCTGTAATTTTGGGGCTTAAAGGGCGTATGCAAGTGGAGTTATTATCATTTTAATATTGTTGCCCAGAATTTGTTCTGTGAAACCCTAATCCAAGGTTGAACTTCCTTGAAGCATAAGTCCCTTTATACAACCTTTTTTTAACGTTATTTTTTGGACTGGAGCTATTTCTTGATTATTTATTAAACCCCTAAAATTTTGGTGATCATTGGTTTTCAAAATTGAAAGATATAACGTTTTCGAATCAGGTTCCCAAATTCTGTTATGTATTTCTGTTTTCGGGCAGCTTCTTGTCAACAACATAACTCTTTTGTTGTAGCAATTTTGAAGCTAATTTTTGGACACGTTATTCTCTGGATTATGGACCATTAGCCCTATAAATTTAAACTCTTAAATCTAAATGCAGTTGGAGTTGTCCCTATTCTAAATCTGGAACTCGAATTGGATAACACCTGATAATAACTTATTGATTATCAGCCACCTAGAGTCTTAGACTCTATCATAAGGAGAACGGAAAACGACAAACTAACCTCTTCAAAAGCACTAATTGCTTGACGCTAGAGGACCAATGTATTGTGGTTGTTCTTCATTTGCACAGCTTGGAAATTCTCGAGCCCTAAACTGAAACCCAGTTGTCGCAGCTGCTCGCCAGACGACGAACAGCGTCGCATTCCACCGCCTGAGCCGCTGTCACGCTTATCACTCCTTCGCTCGTCACTCTCCTTCATCAGTCATTTTCCCCGATTGCAGTTCTCTCTCCCTCTTTCTCGTCTTTGTTCTCTCTTCGCGAATAGCCATTGGCCATTCCACTCTTTTAAGCACTGGACCGGTTCAAGGATGAGCCGGTTCACCCATCCCTTTTTAAATCTCAATTCTTCATTCACAATAAATCCTCCCCTCCTTTCATAATTTCTTCTTTTATATTTTAATTTCTTCTAAATTATTTATCCCAAACATAATAATTTAATTCACTAACTTAATATTTATTTTAATTACATTAATTTTCTATTTAACCAATTTCTTTTTACCCTTTTCTAAAAACCGAGTCATCCCATTATTTCTCCACCTAATTAATACTAATTATTTTTCAATAAATTTCTTAAATTATAATCTCACGAATACGTCCTTGGTAATACCCTGATAATTATCCAATTAATCCAAATACTCATAATTACTTTTTAATTATTCTTATTAAATTATAATACAAAAAAATTGGGGTATTACATTTACTCCAAGGAACAATTCCACCGCCTCAACTTGCTCATCCACTCTAAAATATATATATTTGGCTTAAACCTCATTTCTCTGGTTAAAACAATTTTCATTCCAGCCATTCATAGAGCGCACTTCCTCGGACCATCTAGAAGTGGTGCCATTTTCCATAATCGTAAGTATTCCTTCACGTAAGTGTAACCAAAAGAGCAAACCTTTCAATGCTTCACAAAGTTTTTTTAAAACATGATTGTCCTTTTCGGATTCAGTGGTCACAAATTGATATCCATAGCCTAAACCCTTATCATCCACATAAATTTTCTTAACCAAACACAAATCAAAGATCTTGATGTTTAATTCGGATAAAAAATAGTACTTTGGTAAAAGTGATAGGATTCAAGATCACCAAGAACACTCTTTATGAAATCTGTCCAGAAACCGTGAATAATCCGAGCAATCAACAATAAAACCAATCAAAATCCCAATTCTTACGTGAATTTGAGCTGCAATTTGGCAGGCTCAAACTAGACACATGTAGATAAAATTGTGTAAAAAATTCATTACAAAATCCACTCTGGATCTCCACTTATGGCCGAAACAACAAAACTCAAAAACTAGGGCTTCACCCGAGCAGATCTGGCGACCAAAAGTAAAATAGAAAGATCTCACTCCATATAAATCCAACAATTACCAAATTTGGCAGGCAGCAACGTCACTCAATATAGAATAAATCTCTAGAAGGAACGTAATCAAGAAAACCAATGTAAGGGCTCCAAAACAGATCAACAATCAACTGCAGAAATCAGCTCACACAGAAAACAGATTCTTATGGTTAATAAGAATTCCAGAATATCTCCATCTTCACAAAGAACGATGACTATATCTCATATCACAAATGGTGAAAACCAAATATAATAAGAATAGATCTAGAATAACCAGGTCTTACCAACAGTAATCTTCGAAAATACCAAATGAACCGTGGAGCCTGATTTATCCTCCTACCGTGAGAGGATCAGATATACTCGGCTTAATCAAGGATCAAGCACTCTCCATAGGGTCTAACGTTTCTCCTATCTCCACACTACAAAAACACCACAAGAGTGATGCTTTGGAAGAGACCGTAACCCTTCCAACTTGCTCAAGAAAACGCTACAAAGAGAAGCAAGTTCAGGTAGGAAAAGAGGATGGCCGAGAGGAGGGAGGATCCGCACGGTTCTTACACTTTCAAACAAAGTTTTCTTTTCTAATTTTCAAAAACTGATTCTTTCATTCAAAAGAGGGTATATAAAACTCTAATGTTTACAAATTAGGACAAAAGACCAAATTACCCTAGTAGCAAATGACTAAAATAACCCTTAATAATAAAACATAAACACAAAATCTGAGTTTGGAAATCGGTCTCTGTAAAAGGTACATTTGATGTATCAAACCAAACCAACATAACACGCCCAATATGTCTTTGGAAAGCCCTGGCTGTTGGCTACATTTGATGTGAAGGACTAAAATTGAGAGAAAATCATCCCGGTTGACAAAAACGCACTTGAACACCCGGAGATCAGATTCCATGCAGCAAAAATTTAAGTCCACAATTTCTTCTTTGATAAGCATGATATCCTCTAGTCCAAAAGCACAAAATCCTTTTTGATTAAAACTTTCCTCGAAATTGGCTATAAAAGAAACACCTACAAAACAAATAAAAGTTAGAATATAAAGGTGGCCCTGGGCTCGGCTCAGGCGATGGGACCTTGGGGCACATCAAAAAGTGTGTCGGCTATTAATTTTGCTTCCCCCTCCTTGTGTGCTATCAAATATGGAAAGTTCTCTCGCAATTTGTTCGATTTGAGAAGAACTAGTTTTATGAATGCATCCCTGAACTTGAATGAAAAGAAATGAGTGAAACCATCATTAGTAACTCTCCTATTAGATGGCCATGGTTTCCCCAACATCAATTGACTAGCACACATAGGCACAACTTCAAATAGAGATTTGTCTTCATATCCACCAATAAAAAAGTCAATACAGACTAGCTTGCTTACTTTTATATAATCTTAGTTCTCGAACTAATTTAGTTTGAAGGTGGTTGGGATGCACCAAAGTTTCCAATTCAGACTACTTACTATCTTCAAGAGAAACCTCACTAGTACTACTACTACCAACAATCAAAGAGCATACTTTTTCGTCCACCTTTGCATCGGGTGTAAAGAAAAATTTTCGTTTGGCTCTCCTCCTCTCAATTTTGCATAGTCAATGATCTTCCCATTTCAACAAATAGGAGTCCTTCTTGAGCAAAGGAGGTATCTTCTAGGGAGTCTTCCACTAAAAAAAGATGCTTCACAAACTTCATCTTCACTGAAAATTTCTTCAGAATCACCCTTCATCACCATAACATGCTTGTTGGTACATTGTGATGTGAAATGTCCAAGGTCGAGATATTCATACCATTTAATGTCCTTTGTAACGACTTAGATTCTTACTTATCTTGGAAATACGTTAAAATTTAAAATTTTGCTAAATGACTAAAAATGTTGTTTCAAAGATCTTAAAATCAAAGTGCCAAAAATCCGATCGTTACCAACTTAATAAAACAATAGATTAAATCGGCGAAAAACTATGATTAATAAATTTAGCGGAAACGTAATTTGGAAACATCACTTAAAGCATTAATTTAAAATTCATGGATTGAGTTTCAAAAATGAAGTCTACATAATGTCTCAATTAAATACTCGAATAGGGTCTAAAAATGGTGATTTAACGTTCGTAAAACAATGATGTCAGCCCTTACAAAATTACTACTTCCTTTTTCACTTCTTGTCGTACTACTACTCAGGTTACGTCTCCTCTGGATACGCCGTAGGCTCCATGGGAATACTCTCCTCCGCTGCTTCTGGTACAACCATCTCGTTACCTGCACCACAAGTAAGGACGCAAGCTTTCGGCCAATAAGGAAATAGGTTAATACAATTATGTTTAGGCCTCTCTTTAGTTCTTTTGGAATGGGGGCCACCCAAACCAATCTTTCCTTATGTTCTTTCTTTCGTTCGTTCTTTACTTGTACTTCGAGTTGGAGATTGGGAGGCCTATAAGGAATGGTATAGCTGACTAGACCTAACCCTTTGCTTGCAACCTAGAACTCCCATTCTTAATAAGGGTGGGGCTCCAACTAGGTTGCAGACTACACCTGACTACCTATCCACCCCCAACTCCCTTTTCTTTTCTTTCCTTTCATTTTCTTAACGTTTTTTCCTTCCCAATGCATGTGAGTACCACCCCGAGGGGGGTACTCCCTACTTTGTTTCTATTACGTGAATGTATGGGGACACTAAAATCAAGTAGTGCATCCACGGAAAATAAATAACAAAAATTCTAATCCAACAATAAATGGCGAAAATTTAACAATACAAGAAGACATAATTATAGCACAACAGTAAGTGGAAAACATGTAGAACAACATCCATAACGTGCTATCAAACAACGACACTAAACATAACAGGCATCATGAAATTTGAATATCATGCTCAAGAGATATCCATAGTTGGTTCAATATTGGAAGAGCACAAGAGACATTAAATTAGCTTACGGGCATGCTTGAAGACTAATAATAATTAATACGCAGAAATTTTACACAACAAATTGACATGCTTCACAACAAATAGTCGGCAACTTGAAGATTACACAAGTGATTGATTAACATACTCGAGATTAAGAAAAATTGGTTAACTTACATGCTAGTTAACGGAGAAAAATACTAATCAACGTGCTTTATAATCAAGTTTGATAATAATGGCAAAAATGGATAACGTACTCGAAGATTAAACAAAACTAGTTATGGAAATCAGTTTAACTATATACATTTGCAGGATTATACGATAGAGAGTTACATACTTTACAAGATGATGGCAGTAGAAAATAAATTAACATATAATAGCAGCAATAATAACAGCAATAGTGTAACAGCAACAACGACTTTTAAATTACATGCTTTGCGTTATCTTTTGTTAGAGTTATCATGCGTTAAAGTTTAATATAAATTGCTATTATAGCACTTATAGCAGCAACAAAATCACAACAGCAGTCACGGTATACAGCAGAGGTTTAATGCTTGAGTTATCTTTCGTTAGAGTTATCACGTAGCAGCAACAAAATTAACAGCGAGTTGTCATGCATTAGAGTTATGTAACAGCTACACTATTAACAGTAGAGAAATGAGTATACATGCTTCGAGATATAGCAGTAAAATTAACAGCAAAGAAATATATGAACGAAGAAATATGCAGTGTAATGAAAACAACAGAGAAGTATCGTAGCATAAAACAACAGAAAACTACTTTTTAGTTCAGTTCATCTTTGTATAATAGTTGCTAGGCATTACTCATGTCTCGTAACTTTCTTCTACTAAGCTTGATAGTTTAACTATGAAAATATAGCTACAGCGAAACTCAAAGCTTAATACGCAGAACACATAACAGAGTAACAATCGCTCATGAAGATAAATAAGCATTTGAAGACGACAAACGAGAAACAAGAACCTAACGTAAGGACAACTAAAAGTCTACAACAAAATAAGACATACATGGGATAACAGAGATGAACATTCTCACAAAAGCTAAGAAATCACGATCCACGCACACACACATTAACTTGGGTGTAAAGTCTCCAAATGGCCAACGAATAAAAATAGAGATTATGTACATTAACAATAGAACAGCCGGTTAACGTAGAGAAAGAATTTCGAGCAACTAGAAGTAGATCTATGCTTTGAACGGAAACAAATTTCAAAAACAAAACACTACAAGTGAGCAACATTATATAGCGTAAATAGAGGTACAGAGCCTAGTTCATTCGGTCGTTAACATTCACTATGAAGTCCTTAGCTCAGGGTTCCTTACTACTCATCTTAACATCATTCAGGATTTAATACTCACCAACTTGTCAATCCAAAATCGTAACTCAAGCATTAAGTTGTAGAAAAATAAAACTAACAGTGATATATATATATATATATATATATATATCCAGAGAGTAACTAAAAGTTAAAATGTCTAAAAGCAGTGAGCAAATCTACTTGAAATAACGACATAAGGAAGGCCAAAGGAATGAAGCAATAAGAGATTTACAGAAAACTTACTACAACCAAAACTACTACACATGCACACATTTACTTGGGTGTAGGTCCTCTACCTGGCCAAGACTACTGCATCCCTTACCTTGCTGATGACCCAACACACGAACAGCAGCTCCTCTTGTGACCACACTCCGCGCAGGAAAAATCCAGGAAGAACACCGATTACAGAAAATGAAGAAGGAGATGAAGAAGCTAATGATAAAAAGGGCTCACTAGGGACAAATCGTACTTGTGGTAGGGGAGGTGCAGGCGACATCCTCTATAGGTCGGGATCATGGGAGTGAGGTTGCGTCGAGATGTGTTTTGATTGGCTCAAGGATGATTTGCTTTGATTTTAACTTATTTTCTGTCGCAAATCTACAATGTTTCGGACGGGTGAGGACGAGGTCTTAACGTCCGCATCCGTCCACGAGGCCGAATTCCTTAGGCAAAATTATAGCCATGGACGAGAAATGGTGTCCCCATTCTTGTTCGTACCGTCTCATTTAGCATTTGGACGCCATTTGGCGTCCACATGTCATCCGCATGTATCGTCCGAAGGTGTCCAAGAATTGGACAGTTCAATTTGGACGAAGCCTTCCCTCATCCACCAATGTCTGCTAGCATCCAAAAGTTTCTAGACTTGGACAGATTCGATGCGAACGCTTCATACCCTCGTCCGCATCGTCCGTTCCTTTGTCTAAAAGTGCCCAAGATTTGGACAGAGGCAAATCGGATGAAGTCTCATCCCGTCTGCCCGCATCCAGGCAAGTCTGAAAGTCCACAATATGCAGAAGTTAAGACACGTCATTTCGTCCCCAAGTTGCCCCAAATTCGGGCGACGCTCCAGGTGTTTTGCAGACAACACTTCACGTCTGCAAAGCCATCTGCGTGTGTCCGAATAGGCCAAAAATCTCCTTTTTCTTCACATTTTCAACTAAACCATTATCCAAATCGATTCCCCCGTAGTTACAAGTCACAACTTAACGCGTATGGGGACGAAATGTATTATATAATTTTATCTCCAAAGTTTGATTAGATCACTTAACGGGAAAATTAGTATCGGGTTGTTACATTCTACCCCCCTTACAAAAATTTTGGTCCCCAAAATTTAGCTTCTGAACAACTCAGGGTACAAAGCCCTCATGTTATCTTCTTTTTCCCAAGTGGCCTCTTCGAGGCCATGATTCTGCCACAAGACCTTGACTAGTGGGATTCATTTGTGTCGTAGTTCTTTTACTCTTAAGTCAAAGATTTGGACAAGTTTCTCATTGTAGCTCAGGTTAGGCTGTACCACTATATTATCGTCAAAAGGATTCAATACCACCACATTGCCAATACACTTATAGAGCATAGATATGTGGAAGACATCATGTACGCCCGCCATGGAATCCAGCAATAGTTGCTAATATGCGATCGGGCCCACTATCTTCGTGATCACATAAGGTCCAACGTATATGGGGTTTAGCTTTCCCCTCTTGCCAAAATGAACAATGCCCTTGAAAGGAGACACCTTCAAGAACACACTATCCCCTTCATCGAATTCCAGGGCTCATTGTTGGTTGTCAACATAGGTCTTTTTGCAACTCTATACTGCTAATATCCTCTGCTTAATCAGGGCCACAAACTCAACCATTTTCTACACCATCTTGGGGCCATAGAGTGTAGCTTCACCAGCTTCGTCCTAGTACAAGGGAGATCCGTACTTCCTCCTGTATAGAGCTTCGTAAGGCGTCATACCTATAGTGGCCTAGAAACTGTTATTATATGCGAACTCGACCAATGGTAGGACTTTACTCCAACCAACTTGGAAGTTGAGAACGCAGACACACAACATATCCTCGAGTGTTTGAATGGTTCTTTGCTTTGGCCATCAGTTTGAGGATGGAATGTTGTGCTGAACTTCAATTCGGTGCCCATAGCTCTGCTTAAACTCTTCTAGAATGCCGAAGTAAAGCTCGGGTCCCGGTTTGATAGGACGAAAATCGGAACACCATAAAGTCGAATGATTTCTTTGATATACAAGTCGGCAAACTGATTCATCTTATATGTCATAGGTGAAGATGTACTTGAGACTCTTATGATCTCTGAATAAATCTCATAGCGCTGTCCATACAAATAATGCCTCCATAACTTAAGAGTGAAGACAACCTCTGTGAGCTCCAAATCGTGTGTGGGGTAGTTCTACTTAGCTGTCGGGATGCATAGGTGATAACTCTCTCGTGATGCATAAGAATCCCAACGAGTCCCCTCTTTGATGCATCACAGTAAATGCAAAAATCACCATCCTCCGTGAGCAATGTTAATACTGGGGCAGTTACACTTCAGTTCTAGAAAACTATTCTCACACTCGTTGGACCACCAGAATCGGGCATTCTTCTTGGTCAGGCATGTGAACGATAGAGCGATCCTTGAAAATCCATCAATAAAATGCCTGTAATAACTGGCCAATCCCAGAAAACTCCTCACTTTCCCATCATTTTTTAGCTGTCCAGTTCACCACTACCTGAATCTTGGCCGAGGTCTACGGATATATCTTCTTTGGAGATTACATGGCCCAGAAAACCAACCTTGCTTAGCCAGAATTCACACTTAGAAAACTTCGCATACAACTGATGCTAGCTCAAGATTGATAAGGCTACCCGTAGGTGTTCGCAGTGCTCCGCTTCTGATCGGGAATAGATTAAAATGTCATCAAAGAAGACAATAATAAATTTGGCTATGAAATGGTCGATCATCGTTCATGAAAATCGATCATCCGCCAGTTTTAAACGTCGTATGGAGATGAAAAACGTCATTAGAACTGGAGAGTCTTCAACGTCGATGCTTCATTGATGCATGAAACATTATTACTGTCACCTCTTCATCTTCAGAAGGCTGCTGGAGGGGTGTTGTTGAGTGGCAATTTATGAGAGTAATATAAAGAGTTGTTAACCAACACAAAACCGAATGGTTTACATCTTGAAGAGTCTGGATGTTAATGGATGCATTGTGTGGCTTTCCACCTTCACATAGTCAATGAAGAGTTGATATTAGTGACCTATAAATTGAAGAGCAATGGACAAGAGTTGGGGTTAATGATGGGGGAACCTCTACCAAAATGGTTTGAGAGTGAAAGACAATGGAATGTTCCCGTGAGACTCTGGAGAATTTGAAGAGAGAGGGTTGGCAGGGGGTCTTACTTCTTCTGGTGTTTATGGGAATGAAGGAAGGACTTTGTGAAGGAGATGCAGTGTTTGAGAATGGAAGTTTGAGAGTTTGAAAAGAAGAAGTAGTCGTGAGCAAGGGTTCTGAAGGTTGAAAAAGCAGTGAGGAGACTTCACGCACGTGAAGTTGTGAGCATTTCGAGGTGAAGAAACTACATGGCTATTGGAAGTAATGAGTCTGTGAGTGACAGATAAGATTGATAGAAGGAGACTACATGATACTACTATACAAACGGAGAGGGTTTTAGAGAAATAGAGGACACAGAATGATCTGGGAATAAAAAAAATATGATGACAAGCTGTTGGGAAGGTTGAAAAGATTGAAGTTGTTAGCACAGAGTGATATTCTGTTCGAATAATGAACTTGTGGATGTGGATGTAGTACGATGATTCTTTAGAGCACATGAATCGGTGAATGAGAGACTTTAAGTAATGATTTATTAAAGCTATGGACTCCAAGTAAGAAATAATGCTTGTGTTTTGTCCGAAAGGAACTACATCGTAGGAGTAGGGTTTTTGTGTAAGTTGATATGTTAGTCTTTATTGACGGTTATCTAGTTAAATTATATTCCTAGGTTAGATTACTGACAGTGATGATGAAAATGGTTTTCTAAGATGATGGTTTATGATATAGGAAAATTAGATTAAATATAAAAAAGTTAATTAGTATAGAACCGCAATTAATAATCAAGTGGTGGATATCATAGGATAGTACTTATATTGTTTAAGGCTAAGTTGGAAATAATATGTCAACGATAGAAGATTTAACGTATGACTTTACAGTGTAATAGGAACGTGTTTAATATTAATGTTATAGTTGAAGCATAGTATTGTTTGTTAGTTGTTTATGGCATTGTTTGCAATATATGAACTGGAGTGTGTGACATTCATGTAGACATGTTATAGAATTATACGTAATGCATTGCATGGGCTAATAATGAAGATAATAATGATGTTTCTACCTGGGTTCGGATACTGAAGAGGTTGCTCACACGTAGAAACAGCTCGTTTGAGTAAGTTCGGAGACTGAAGAGGTTGCTTTTACTCAACGAGTGGTGAGTTTGGAAACTGAAGAGGCTGCTCTCACCTAATGGTAAAACGGTAAACGATAATGAATGTAAATGTAGGTGGGTTCATTTTTATTGAGTTCAAAAATTGAAGATGTTGCTCTCATGTAAAAGCGAATCCAAGTAGTGAGTTCGAAAACTGAAGAGGTTGCTCTCACTCAACTTATAATGGTATCAGGCTTAATCATGTAGAATTGTCATAAGGGTTAATATTACATTACATTTTATATTCCTTACTGGGCAATAGCCTCATTATTCCTCCTGTGATGTAGGTATGTAAGAGATCAAAGATAGTAGCAGTTAATGAGGCATTTATGCGGTGCGGGCTTCGCAGCTGGTTAGGTTAAAAGGTTTAAAAAAAAATTTAATATTTAAAAAGTGAACTTTTGTTATGCTATTTCATTACATAAAGGAAGTTTTCAAACGATATTTAATTCTTTAAGTGTTAGAAATACAAGTCTTCCGCTGTTGCAATGTTTTAAGGTTTTACAGTACGATATGTTTTAAGTGATAAATGGTTTAACAAAAAAGAGTTTATTTATGCATCTCTTATTTAAGTTAGTTTTCAAGTGAAAAGTCTTCCGCTGTGATTTAAAAGAAAAAATTTTCAAAAATCATAAATTTGAAATTGAAAAAATAAACGAGATATTACATAATTCCTGTTTGAATGAACTGCTTAAATAATAGTTTTCAATAAAATAAATGAAAATTTAATTTTAATCATATTATCAACTAATTTTGTTCTAACATTACTTTCATCATCTTTAAAATTCAATAAATTACATTCTAATATATTAACATTATGGCTATGAAAACACATTAATCTATGCCATTTAAAATGTCTAATCCTTTCCCACTAAGTAATGTGTTACTGTCACGCCCCCAAAGGGGACCCGAGACAGAACGTAAATTGATCCGACCCAGAAGGACCGAATCGTCCAACCCTCACTTAAATTCAATAAATAGCAGCGGAAGACATACAAAAAGTAGTTACAGATCAGACCCAAAAATAAAGATCCAGAAGTGACTATAATATAATGCATATTAACAAATTCTAAAACGAAGATCATAAAAAAAAAATTTATGATACAAACTTTCCTAAAATATTCTAAATATCTATACAATGAGATGAAATAAATTATACAAAGAGAATTCTAAATTTCACTCTTGATGTGGCAATGGGGGACTACTCTGATTTATTTCCTGAAAAATAAAGTCAAAGTTGGGGTGAGTTGACAAAACTCAGTAAGAATTAATTTATATTCAACTTTTATCTTATACGACTCATGTATGAGATTTCAATTTATTATTCTTTGCAATTTAATATAAGAAATAACAAAATGAACAATAGAATAATGAACAGAAGTACACAACGACTATATTCAGGCAATTGCAACAGCCAAACAGACCCTGATCAAGTTTAAGGTTTTGCGCACAGGGACACGTCACATACAGCTGTTCTATTACTCTAGTTAATAATAATAGTAAATAAATGAAAGATTAAATATAACGAACTGAATAATGAGTCAACATGTCTAAATTAAAACAATATTATACATTTTATAATTTAATGTGCGTTAAATATAAAATAACCCCTATCTCGAAACTAAGTCAACCAATGCTAAATCCCAACCAAATAATCAATAAGGTACAACAGCAACACGTCCAATATCTTTTAAGTTTCGAAACCTAATCACAAAAATTTTAATGATAATTTGGACTTAATATTTAAAATTAATTATTTAAATTTCGTCAAAAAATTTTGACATATGGCTCAATGGTCCTCTCAATAGTCTGGCCCAAGGCCTTCTCCACACTTTGGCACAAGGCCTAATCCACAATCTAGCCCAAAGGCCTTCTCCACAATCTGGCCCAAAGACCACCTTCACAATCTGGCCCAAAGACAATCTTCACAATCTGGCCCAAGGCCTTCTCCATTGGGCCCAAAGGCCATCTCCACAATCTTTGCTGCAATATTAGGAGTTTGGCCGCAACCCATAATTTCCTAGGTTCACTGACAGAGTATTATGCATGGACAGAACGCCCGAACCACAACCATTCCGTCATTGATAATCCACAGAGAAATCAACAAAGTAGTTCAACATACTAAATATTTACTAAAATCAAATCAAGCCAACCAGTTCAAAAATTTCAGAAGAACAAAGAATCTCACCTTCCATACCTTGCAGAATCACTTCGCTGCCAAAAACCTTGTCAGATTCAGACGCACAACACGATATCCAACTCTAACCTTTAGGTAGACAACGTCCAACATTAACTCAATCAATCTTTTATTATCTTTTCGAAATTTCATAAGCCCATGGAAGAAACAGAGTTCAAACAAAAAGCCAATTCTTCTTACCTAAAAATCCTTCACGGGCCGTGCTCGACGTCTCACCTAAGTCAGCCACTAAACTCCAAATCTCAAATTGCAACCTTGAACAGACAATTCTATTGCTTAATATCAGGAGACAAGATTCAAGATCTGTGGCTTACCTCAGACTCGAACGATTGTTACACTGTCGGAGACCATTTCACTCCTACACAAACACTACTCGTCAGAGGACCAATCCTCTTCGCTAACAACCCAGCGGAGATGGCGAAACCAAAATTGGGAAGATGGGGGAAGATTGGAGTGGGTGAGGACTTTCCCACTCTATCTGAAATAGGGGGAGGTTTCTCCCTTGTTTCGAAAACAACTCCTCCGAGTTGTTTTATTTATTTATTATTATTATTTTTTTATGGGCTGAGCTAGCCTGGGCCGAATATTACAATTATGATCTATACGTTTTGTATATTTTCTTTTTCAATCGGATAATATAACTTCTTCTTTTTCAATCGGATAATATAACTTCTAGCCTCTCAGACAATTCCCATATTAACATCAATATCATCATTCACGTTGTTTGTCGTATGATATAATTTAATAAATTTAACAAAAAACAATCACACACAAATACAGTAAGACAATTACTGTTAAAGCCAATTAAAACTTTCAAGAAGATAACATCAAACAAAAAAAAATTTGAAATTGAATTCCCAAAATTGAGATGAGAGTAGATACTAGAGCTAAGAGAATTGAGAGCTGATACTCCAAAGAAATAACAATTGAAACAGGCTCGCGTGGTAAACAAAATCAACGGACTGGCCCAGGTGGCAGAGGTTAAGTTCGTTATCATTCAAAACAAGAGCTCAAAGAGTCAGAATTTGAGGACTTACAAAAAGATTTCGTACAATTAATACAAATTTAACGTCGATGGTCGCAATAGCTTTATCTTTATTGTAAGATTTTCGAGATAAAATTTAGTGGATGACCGCATCATCATTTTATCAGATGCTTGAACTCTATATCCACCGCGTACACCGCTAATAAAAACCCTTTCGTAGGTCAATTTGGTATTTCTTATCAGAACATAATATAGTTGATTGTATCAATACTCAAAACTGGCAATTTAATATATTTTCAGTATTCACGAGGAATTAATTAAAAAAAATTATCAGAACCATGCATTTAACAACAGTAGATATAATCAAAGCCGTCCAATCTAAAATCTCTTTCGAACATATCATTTACTGTAAAAACATTTATATTAAACGAAAAACCAAAAGGAAAATGCCAACTATTGAAACTCCTGAAGCAATCCAAACAGATAATACACATTCATACTCCAAAAAGAAGACAACCCAGGTTAAACAACTTTTGATCACAGCCACTGGAATAGATTTCTTAGCTCAATCACCAACCGTCCATTTCAGATGGAGTACAACTGCAACAGTTTAAAAGCCCTAAGAACCAGTTATATGCTGCTGACCGAACTGCTCAGCTCTGTCCTTCATTTCTCGAGCCTTAGTAGCTAGCCTGTGACGAGCCTGATCAAGCTGGTCCGCGCCAGGTGGGTGCTTACCTGTGACGTACCTGTAAATCCATGACAGCACCGTCAATCCGGCCACACCAAAACCACCGGAAGACACAAAGCCTAACATCAGAAGCGCCAACGTAATCACTGCAGGGACCAGAACGGGACTGAAAATGACCAAAAGTGGAGTGGCGATGGCTAAACACACGACCGTTCCGGTGAGGGTGAGGCCGGAGAGGAAGAGGAGGGAGCCCCCGGCAGTGGCGGCGGTAGCGGCTTTTACGACCTGGTAGCCAGGCTGGGAGGATTGCTGCAGTTGGGACTGTTGGTAGGGATTATGCTCAGCCATTTGTTCAAGACCAGAAGGTGGAGAATGGGTCGTGAAATTTTGAAATATGAAGCGGAGAGGACGAGGAAGTAATATAGAAGAGGAAGAGGGGTGGCACGTGTAGAGAGACGTGGCACGTGGTGAGGTGTTTTCCTTGCATGGCTTGCATGTATTTTTGATGTCCATCTTTCAGACACGTCAGGTCTGTCCTTTTTCTGACATATTTTAATTTTTTATGCATTTTTTAATAAAAAAAAAAGTTTGGAATTATAGACACGAGACTAAACATGCAGAAGAAGATTTTTATTCATGGGTCGAGCAAGTTATCTCTTAAACTAAAATTAGACATGATAAGCGTTAAATTTCAGGTGACTAGGCTCATAAGGTCAGATGTAAGGGATAGTGTAATAGATTATTATTCTCATTTGAGCAATGCTGATTTGTAAGGTCCAGTCCAATGGGCTGCCCATTGAATCTGCCTTGAGTCAGCCCCTTTTCACAAGTCAATCTAAAAGAATTTTCATTAGAGAAAAAAGGGCCCGGGCTTGGTTCAACTAGCTTACTAGCCGACTTGGATTTATTATCATATTCTGATTCAAAGTTGGGCTAAACTGGGTTAGTCTTGGACCCAGAGATAGATTTCAAGACATCTTAATCTGGCAGAGGATGAAAAAAGAAAGTAAGAGAAAACAAATTATTTGCACTTTGATGTGGAAAGTGTCTAAGAGAGTTATAATTTTTTAATATAGTTTCTACCATGGTTATTGTCATGGCTCGCAAGGGACTTGAGACAGAACGAGAAATGATCTGTCCCAAATAATCAAATCGTCCGACCATTTTTCTCTTAAATTATTAATTATCAGTGGAAGACTTAAAATATTAATTATGAGCCAAGACCCAACAAACATGGACTTAAAAGGTCCGCAGTGATATCAAAAGCATAGTAATATAATCCAAAATAAAACAAAGCAAAACACTGTACAAAAAGTAACTTAAGGTTCATAGTCATCCAAATAAAGTATACCTCACAAAAATATCTCTCAAGGGAGGATACTAAAACATATATAAAACTCCACTAGATCTAAACTTGACTTGTCAACTGGAAATCCAACTAGTAAAATAACCATGAAATGTGTCATTGAGGTGAATTGACTAAACTCAAAAGAGATTTGACAAATTTAATTAAAAATAATGTTTAAGCATGCATGACCTTAAAACTCACGTTTTAGAAATTCCTTTCAGAAAAATGTATACAAAAGGATATGTGTTTGAAATTACTCACTAATATGTGGTACGTAATTAAAATAAACCTTTGTTGTACCATTGTAAAATCACAATGAAAATAGAGTCACTCATGGACTCTGGGCATACTATGCCATAGGCATATAACAAAATAAAAGCAATGCTCGGCGATCGTAAAAACCAAATAATACTCTAATCAAGTTTAGGGATTCGTAACCCAAGGACACTATAACGCTCCAGTTTTTCTTAAGTTTAAAAACGTGTAAAATTTAAAATCTTTTCATTTTACTTAAATCATTTTCTTTTCAATTGCGTAGCGGAAGATTATTTTACTTTTAAAAACCATTTAATAGACAATAATAAAATTCCTTTCGTAAAACACCTTGTAACACAACGGAAGACTTATAATAAAACAAGACATTAAGAAATACAATTCTTTTTCCTTTACATTAATAATTCTCTTTACAAAACTTTTTTTCTCTCTCTTACATCATTTAGCCCAGCCAGTCACAAGAATCGCGCGTGCAAATCTTTAATCAACTACTCCATATCTGTTCTTGTACATATACCTACATCACGGGAAAAACAATGATTCTAACGCTCAGCAAGAACTAGAATGGAATGCAATGCTAATGCTCATGCATGCTTATGTGATTTATTATAGAAAAAAAAAACCTATCTTTCCTTGTAAACCGAGATATGGATACGTTCTATGGTCATGTGGCTTAGTCGTTACTTCGACGAGGATACACATCCATTCGGGGTGTCACCACATGCCGTCACCATACTCTTTTGTTGAAAACATTGAGGATTTCCGTATAAGAGAAGATGATACATCCTATGGTCCATGTGGTTTAACCGTTACTCTGCTCCCTATATGGGAGGAGATACATCCATTCAAGGTGTAACCGCCGATGCACCGTCACCAATTCTCCAGAACCCTGACATGGCTATTTACATATATTAGGTGTGTTATGCAATATGCTCACAATTTCATAAGTCCCAAGTATGTTACATGAATGTCATGTACAATTTACAAAATATATATAAAGGAAACATGACATTTATCAATGAATCATGGAGAGCAATTTAAAGATAGAGAGATTATCAATTGAGCTAAACATTTACTAGCAGTGTAATTTACAAGGGAGTAACTCATGTGTATATGGCAGAGGAGAGAAACAACTACTACATAAACTTCTGCTATTAATAACAAGGAAAGGATCTGAAATTTCACAGATAGATAAAAAACAATAGAGGTTTATTATACTTTATCTAATCATTCACAGGTGTAGCTCATAGTTTATCAAATCTTTTATAGAACAGGGAAATAACTATAGCAAGCAAGATTTAATCTTAGCAATTCGTAGTACCCAATCCAAGCAACATTTCAATATTCAACAGAGACAATATCTCACTATAGCAAAACTACTAGCAAGGATCATCTCTAATTCTCTTTATTAATATGTCAGTAAAGTTTTCCACCGGACATCATAGGATTCACAGATTCAACAACCAAGCAATCCCACATTTCACAGTTAACGAACCAAAGAAATACTCAATACCAAATAACAAACAACCCGTGATGTAGGGTCTCTATTGGCCAACATACATCCTAATTCTTACCTTAAGCTTTGCAGCAGCCAAGACTAAAATCTCAATCTGTCAATCTCCCAATGCTTCCTAGACAGAGGCAGGATCATCGGGTAATCAACCCACAAAACTTGATGTAGGATGGAGATTTATAATCAGTCAATAAAATCCCAAAACCAACTCTTACCCTTAATAGAATGCCACTCAAGCAATTTCTTCATAGCTGCAATTCATGGCAACTTCAACTAGAAACATCGAACGGAAGCTCACTTCTTTTTCCATAGCTTATAGAATTATACACACACACAGAACATAATAAAATATTCTCACCTTGCACTTCACTCTCCATGGTTGCAGCACTTAGTACAGCAATGGAGAGTTCAGAATTGTTTCACTAAGTCATCCATCGATTTAAAGGCAAGACCCACATGAAAGCTGGACATCAATGGACAGTTGCCCATCCCAATGGAGTAGGTCCAACACACGAAGCTCCCAATCTTCTCGGGGAGGAAAAAATCGTCGAGCCGGCCAGAAGAAATAAATTAGATCAACACGAAACGCACAGGACCGGACCAACGCTAACCCTACGCCAGCCACTTCCACTGCCATCCTCTTTGCCAAAACGCCCCTCTGAAAATGCCGAGCAACAAAACACCAAGGAGAGAAGAAAAATTGGCCAGACGTACCTCGACTCGATGCCGAAATCCTCATCCAGCAGAAGCACGCTTCAATTCAACCCTCAGAGATCACTGTACAATCTCGTCGTCGGAGCCCGCCTCGTCGTTGCGTAAAAACCTGCCCGTGAGAGCCCTCCCTTGCATTCCTCTCTCTCGTTCTCTCTCTCGCACTCTCGATCTTACTCTCTCCTTTCTTCAGCAGAAAACTGACCAACACTTAATTTCTTCTCCTCCTTTATTTGATTTCTAGACCCGAGCCATAACCTACGTGAACCGGTTCAGCTGAACAAGTTCAACCATTATCTTCTCCATTTAATTCCTTTTATTTCAATTCTTCACTTAAATCCCCACTCTAATTATTCACTTAATTCTTAATTCAAACCAATCCAATTAATCCCACTTTCCTTTTTTCTTTTTAACTAAAACCGACCACCCAACAATTTTTGGACTGAGCTGAACCCAAATGGTTCAGTTCATATTTCCCCCTTTGTTTTATCCTATTTTTCAGTCGATATATGCGACCGCACCTTCGATCGCGCTTTGACTGTAAAATGACCAAATTTGACAAATTCAAGTCCTTTACATCCGCAACTCAACCTCTAGACTACCATGGTGCGATCAAAAATTCCTAAATGTGATCTGAAATGCATTTCGGTTGAGATACTTGTCCAAAATCTCGACCTCAACTCGACCCAAAATGCAAAGAGTATCCCGGAATAAAATTCGGTCGAGACACTCAACCTAGCTTTGACCACGAGACAACCAAAAATGCCAAGGAACATTTTGAAATGCATTTCGGTCATGATATTTGACCTAAATCGTGACCTCAACTCGAATAAATGTGTAAAATATAAAATCCGTAACCATTTTTTCACTTTATAATTCTCCAAAATATTTCTTCCCTCATTTATACAGCGTCAAGCCCCAAATTAACGATTACAGAACATATTTTTCATCATAAGTTTAATTACTCAATATAATTCTTCTCCCAAATTAATCATAATTATCCTCCAATAAATTTTCTTAAATTATAATCTATCGGTTACGTCCTTGGTAATATCTTCATAAATATCCGACTAATCCGAATACACCCCAAATTACTTTCCAATTTATCCTTATTGAATTATGATATAAAAAGCAAGGATATTACAAACATGACACATATAGTTGTCTATTACCTATTTTAACAATAAACAAACACATTCCACATAGTAGAATGTGTGACAATAAAATAGACACCAAATTGGGTTGATCGAACATAGTTCGCACGATCAAGTTGATCCAAAAATATTTAAATACATGTTTAATTGAAACACGTATTGTAAAAATAAAATAAAATATAAAAATCTGACGGCCATGAAATGAACACATCGTTTTGATATGAGATAAATATCAAAATATTTACTTTGTAAAAAAATTATGCAATGCAGTGCAGAAAATAAATCCCTACTTCAAAACTTGGCTTACACTAACAAAGCCCAATGTCTAATTAGTCAAAAATTCAAAGTCCACAGATTTTTAATTTAGTTGCGTACCTATCAAAAAATTTAACCGAAACTTTTGGGTTAAACTTTATAATAAAAATGTCTAATTCATCCAAAATTAATTGGGTAAAATTATTCAAACCTTATTACCCAAAATAAGCCTAAAATTGAGTTGGGGCACGACTCAATATGACCTTGATTAATTAGCCATTTGGTCCAGGCCTTAGGCCCAGACCGCAAGCCTAAAATTGAAACCCACAAACCTTCTGGGTTCAGCGTTTAGCTTGACGGAATTTTGGCCACAAACTAGGCCTTTGCCCCTATCGCGAATGAACAATCTCATCATCGCAGGCAGGTTTGCATCTAGCCTAGACAAGCTAGGCCAACCATCTAACCAACCAAGGTTCGATGATTTCACGCCGCGACTCAGCCTTAGCTGGGTCGCATCTTCGACTTTCCATAGTAGACAAATTCCCGCAACTTAGTTGCCGGAATTCGTTCGATTGCACAGTCAATATCAATCTATAACAAAATCCAGAATCTAAACCATTTAACAGATAGTTCTTAAGACAAAGATTAAATCTTTTATACCTTTGATTGAAAGATTCTCGATTGCAAGAGTATTCCAATTGACTGAGAAATCCAACCAATTGCTTTCTCGAATTCGCTCAAATTCCTTCCAACAAAGAGACGCAACATGATGTGGATTCCATTATTATAGACGAAATAGAAATATGGAGAAAGAAATATGATTTTTACCGACAATTGGTTAAGTCCGACAACTAGCGTCGTTCCCTACTTTCAATATTGCTTCGATGACGATGTTTGAACACTCAAAAATTCCCTTTCACTTCACAGAGTGCGGAAGTTTTTGAAAGATAGAAATGGTTAGGGTAAAGTGATAGAGGTGAGATGCTGGTAATTTTGAGAGATTCAATAGGGAAAAGTTCCCTATTTAAAGGAGAGTGTGATTTCCTTAATGGAAATCCATACGCTCCCATGAAACGAGGAGATAATCACCCATTACAAAGGAATTGATGGAAATAAAGGAAGGAATTAAATTATTTCCTTTTCTATATTAAGAAAATTTTAATTAAAATTTAACATATATTACATTCTACCACACTTTAGAAATTTTATCCTCGAAATTTAAAACAATCTCGAGAGTACCATTAAACGAACAGGGAAACTTAGCCAACATATTAGATTCAATTTCCTAATTAACTTTTCTTTCACCATGATTCTTCTACTAAACTCGAACAAGAGGTATGTCACGATGACATAGAACTCTAATCTCACGACCAATAATTCTTTCAGGTTCATCCTCATAAGACACATCTTCCTGAATAGGAGCCTCAGTCCAAGAAATAATACAAGAAGAATCAATAATATAGTTGATTAGCATAGAAACATAGAAGACATTATGAGCATGATTCAACTTTGATAATAACTCCAATCAATAAGCCATTGAATCAATCCACTCAATAATTCGAAAAGGACCTGTATATCTTGGGGCTAACTTTTCTTTTACACTGAAATAACTAATACCTCGATGAGGTCGCACCTTTAAGAACATAAATTCATTGGCTTCAAACTCTACTTATCTTCTTCAAAGGTCTGCATAATTCTTTTGTCGACACTCAACTATACTTAGTTACTCCTTAATAACTTGCACTTTCTCAATTGTCTCTTAAATCAAAATAGATCCGAGAGTAACACAATCCTCGGTTATTGTCCAACATAGAGGTGACCAATACAGTCTTTCATATTTAAAGCTTCATATAGCGAAACCCTGATATTGGTCTGAAAGCTGTACACAAACTGCACTAAAGGCAAATGACTTATCCAACTGTTACCAAAATCAAGAATACAAGATCTCAACATACCCTTGAAAATCTGGATAGTACACTCAAACTAACCATCTATCTAAGGATGAGGTGAAGTATTCAAATTAAGCTCCATGACTAAAGCTTTCTAAATGTTTCTCCAAAATTTTGACGTGAATCTCGGATATTTATTAGAAACAAAATTCGAGGGAATATTGTGAAGACGAACGATACCCTCAATATACAACTTACTCAACATCTTCAAAGGAAAATTCATTCTAATATGAAATAAAGTGTACAAATTTCATTAATCCATCAACAATTACTCACACCACGTCAAATTTTTTCACCTTCCTAAGCAAACTAGTTACAAAATCTATGGTAATCTTGTCTTATGTCCACTTAGAGATACATAAATGCTGAAGAACCCAACTAGTCTCTAATGCCCAGTCTTAATTTGTTGACAAATCAAACACCTCGAAACATACTCAACTACATCTCGTTTCATTCCAATTCACCAATACTAACGTTTTAGATCATGATACATTTTCATACTGTAGGGATAAATAGCCAATCTAGGTTTATGGCCTTCTGCTAAAACTGCCTACCCCAAATCTAGACAATTGGAGATGACAACTCAATTCTTGAAGAATAGAAATCCATCAGAATTGATTTCCCAACCATCAAACTACTTATCCGTTTAAATCTTCTCGAATCATTCTTTCAACTCATTATCGAACTTCTACAAGTCTTTCACACGTTGCAAAAGTGTAGGGGTTGCTATTAAATTAAAAACTTGAATTGTATGACCATCTTCCTGGTACTGTAGCTTAAATCACCAATAATCAGATATCTCTTCCAATCATCCAACACAAGATAAAACAGAGATCCTTGAGAATAACAACTCAAGACATCAGCTACAATGTTAGCTTTTCCAAGATGATACTCCAAAATGAAATTGTAGTCCTCCATATACTTCACTGAACGGTGTTGTTGAAGATTCAAATCACGATTTGAAAAAAGATACTTTAAACTTTTGTGGTATGAAAACACCTCAAATTTAGCACCATACAAGTAGCTTTGCCAAATCTTTAAGGTAAAACGAAGAGCCCTAAGCTCCAAGTTGTGAGTAGGGCAATTTCGTTGATGCGTCTCTAACTATCAAGATAAATAAGCTATAACTTTATTCAGTTGCATCAGAATGTAACTCAAACCAACTCCTGATGCATCTGTATAAACTTCATAAAATAAACTTTCATCAGGCACTGCCAAAACTGAAGCAGTCATTAATCTTTGCTTGAGTTCATCAAAAGCATGTTGACACTTTTCCTTCCAAATAACTTTCAAGTTCTTTCTGGTCAGCTGAGTTAATGACACAGCAACTGAAGAAAAACTATGCACAAATCGATGATAGTAACTATCAAAACTTAAGAAGCTACACATTCCAGTAATGTTTGGGTGGCTTCAAATCTAACACGACCTCAATTTTGGATGGATCAACTGAAATGGCATTCTGAGAAATAGCATGGCCAAGAAATTCCCCTTCAGTCATCTAAAATTTGTACTTTTCACGTTTTGCATATAACTGTTGCTCACTATGTGTGTGCAACACAATTATAAGATGTTCTAAATACTAATCAAGAGTTTTAGAATAAATCAGGATATCATCAATGAATGATAGGGCTGAAAGACACAGTTCATAAACTTCATAAAAGAAGCTGGTGCGTTTGTCAATTCAAACGGAAGCACCATAAATTTGAAGTGTCCTAACGTGTACGAAAAGCAGTATTCAAAAGATCTTCTTCACGTATATTCAATTGAAGATAACCAGATCACAAATTGATTTTCGAGAAGTACATAGATCCTCAAAATTGATCAAAAAAAATTTCATCAATCCTCGAAAATGGATATTTGTTCTTGATTGCCACATGATTCAATTGTCAATAATCAATGCATAGACGAAGTGAACTATCCTACTTCTTTGCAAACAAAATGGGTGTACTTCACGGTGAAATACTATTCTGAATAAATCGTTTTTGTAACAAATCATTCAACTGGGTTCTCAATTCATTTAATTCAGGAAGAGCCAGGTGGTATGGAGCAATCAAAATTGGAGAAGTGTTGGGCATCAAATCAATGCAAAAAAAAAAATCAAACTCGCAGTCGGGTGGCAACCAAAACATCAGGGTAATCACAAACCACTGATAAATCAGAATCATGCCGGACCATAACAAGGTCACTGCTAATAGCAAAAATACTACTGTAACACTCTAATCTCCTCTAACCACCCAAACATACTCGCAAAATCGGATTGATAGGAAACATAAAGTAATTACATGGATGCACTAGGATCTTTTCATCTTCGAATGCAAGGATAGTATTTTTCTGATAAAAGTCGATCTTATCTTTGTATAAATTCAACCAATCTATACTTATGATTACATCAAACTAATCCATAGGTATAAAACTATCAGATCAACCAATAATTCACATCCGCCAAATATAAGGGCAGCATATTGAACAACAAGACACATTTTATATCTCTTATTTAGGGAAAAACTCAAAATCATGGAATTTCTAACTTTTCTACACTCCACTCTCATGATCCAAATCATGATGAATACTAGTCATATTCTGGTGATGACAAGCACTGCAATAGTTATTTCTAAATTCTACCTCGAACTGAGACCATATAGTCCTATCTAGCGTAAATCCAATTTAAGAAACTTCCATCTTATTTCATCCATCTTTTCAAAATAAAAGGTCGCAAACCTAACCCAATACTCCGATGGAACTCCAATAGCGGTCAAATTCCTTTTTGGATCACCCTTAACAAATTTTCAACACTCATTGGGTGAGATTCGCCAACAAACACTGGACTTTAATTGTTTTATAATCTCATCATATGTGGTTTTAATACAAACTTCTTTCATAGAACTCTTTATTGAAGTCATTATTCTACTTAAATGACTCTAATATTTGGCCCAAATATTTTCAACTGCTTACACAGAAACTTACACTAATGCCAAATTGTACAATACAAATCATAATTAGAAGTCTTTACCAACAATTTTTGAATCAAAGTCTTCATTCCAACGTAGACTAACATATTCCAAATATGAAAATGTAAGCATTGGAATTTTGAAGGAAACAAAGGCTTTGGATTTCTTTCTATGATAGGTTTCTTAAGTTTAAACTTCATAGGCCAACACACATAACCCAGAAGAATTTACAGACTCATATGTTCGAAAGGTTGTTTCTAATAATTTAAATAGCGTACTTTTATCACTCTTAATTAAATCTAGACCACTCCAAATTACTCGTGTCTGATTAGAGGAATGCTTTCATCCACTAGTGAACAACCTCAAGATATCTTTCTAGCAACACTTAAAAGCAAATTAATTTTTATATTTTATTCTTAGACACAGTATTTGTAAATCCTTGTATATTACTATACTATTTATTTTATAGATATCACTTTTCAAGATGGAACCGGGCTCTGATACCAAAAATTCTGTCACGGCCCGCAATGGACCCGAGAAAGAACAGGGAACGACCTGGCCCAAAGAACCAAATTGCACAAAAATTTTTCTCTTAAATTATTAATTATCAGCGAAAGACTTAAAATATTAATTATAAACCAAGACCCAACAAACATGGGCTTACAAGGTCTACAGTGATATTAGATAGCATAATAATATAATCCAAAATAAAACAAAGTAAAACGCTGTGCAGAAAGTAAATTAATGATTACAGTCATCTAGATAAAGTATATCTCACAAAAATATCTCTCAAAGAAGAATACTAAAACATAAATAAAACTCCGCTGGATCTAAATTTTTTTAGCTAACTGGAAATCCAACAAGTAAAATAACCCTAAAAGGTGTCATTGGGGTGAGTTGACTAAACTCAATAGGAATTTAACAAATTTAATTAAAAATAATGTTCAAACATGCAAAAAATTAAAACTCACGTTTTATAAACTCCTTTCAGAAAAATATGTACAAAAAGGCATGTGTTTGAAACCACCGACTATAATGTGGTACGTAATTAAAATAAACTCTTGTTGTACCATTGTAAAATCATAGTGAAAATGGAGCTACTCACGGACTCTGGACACACCATGCCATAGACATATAACAGAATAAAGGCAATGCTCGAAGATCGCAAAAGCCAAATAATACCCAGATCAGGTTTAGGAATTCACAACCTAAGGACACAACACATACCACTGTCCTAGTACCTATTTTAACAACAAACAAACACATTTCACATGGTAGAATTTGTGAGAATAAAACAAACCCCAAACTGGGTTTGATCAAACTCGGTTTGCACGACTAAGTTAATCCAGAAATATTTAAATGCATGCTTAATTGAAATGTGTACTATGAAAATAAAATATAATATAAAAATCTGACGGCCATGAAATAAACATGTCATTTTAATATGAGTTAAATCTCAAAATATTCACTTTATAAAAAATTATGCAATACAGTACATAAAAGAAATCTCTAGCTCGAAACTTAGCTTACACTAACAAAGCCCAGTGTCCAATTAGTCGAAAATCCAAAGTCCACGGATTTTTAATTTTGTTGGGTACCTACCCAGAAATTGAAGTGTTAAATTTTTATGTTAAACTATACAATTAAAATGTCCAATTGATCCAAAATTAATTGGGTAAAATTATTCAAAACTTAGTAACCAAACATGGCCTAAAATAAGCTCAAAATTGAGTTGAACCACGACCCAATATGGCCTTGGTTAATTAGCCATTTGGTCTAGGCCTTAGACCCAGACCACAAGCCCAAAATGGAAACCCACAAACCTTCTGGGTTCGACATTCACCTTGATGGAGTTTTGGCCCCAATCCATGGCCTTTGCCCCTATCGCGAAAGAACAGTCTCATCATCACGGGCAGGTTTGCATCTGGCTGAGACTGGTTCAGCCAGCCATCTAACCAACCAAGGTTCAAGGATTTCAAGCAGTGACTCATTCTTAGTTTGGTTGCATCTTCGGTCTTCCACAGTAGACGAATTCTCGCAATTTAGTTGCTGGAATTCGTCCGATTGCACAATCAATATCAACCTATGTCAATCTATATAAAAGATCAAATCTTTTATACCTTCAATTGACAGATTCTCGGTTGCAGGATTGTTCCAATTGACCAAAAAATCCAACCGATTGCTTTTTCGAATTCGCTCAAATTCCTTCCAACAAAGAGACATAACAGGATGAGGATTCCATTATTATTGACGAAATAGGAATATTGATGCAAAATTAAATCCATCAAAAGATATGAAGTCAAAGATCAAGGAAACTTTTCAAATCGACCAGAATCACAAGAAAAGATCTTGAAGATGGAATTAAAGGAAGGAAAGATACCAAAGATATCATCTTCCTTGAAGATAAAGCAAGCTGAAGATCTTAGAAGATTTCTTAAAAGATTGTAGAAGATTTCTTAGAAGATTTTTAGAAGATTTCTTAGATGATTTTAGAAGATTTCTTTTTTTTTTTTAGTTTACTAATTTTTTTAGGTTTCCTATTTTCTTTTAGTTTCCTGATTTATGTTAGCAAAAGACTATATAAAGTCATCTAGTCTTATATTTTAGGGAGTTGAGAATTGAATAAAAAATAGCTTTTGCTAAACCTGAAATTGGAGTGATTCCTCTTTCAAAAACTTTGGTGAGTTATATCCAAAGAACTCCTCGTGTGAGTCATATCATTGGAGACCTATCTTAAAGGTTATTTTTTCTAAAAAGTAATCCTTTTTCTTCATACATATCCTTCTTTCATTAAAGAAATAAGTTGGAAGATAATTGAACTTTCATAAGTTCAATTCAAGTCGGATTCAAGCGTAGCCTAGAATACTTTCCTAATTCAACTAAGGAAAGGACATCCACCAACTATCAATCCTTATCCATCGTCATCGTATTTATAGGTTCGATACCGATCCTATTTGTGCATCATTTGGTATCAAAGCTAAAACATATCCTTACACAACTTTTTTTTTATGATGAGTTGAGGAACATCTAAGGCGACACAAAAAGATGAGGCTACAAATTCCGCAATGGCAGAACCTTCAACATCCCATTCCGAAGTAGACTTGAGGGAACTCTTTTTCACACTCCAATGACAAGTAGAACAAATAACAAGAAATCAAAACCAATGGCAAGTGCAAGATCCTCATAATGCCAAAGACAACACCACAAGAGAAGAGGTCGAAGAGATAGGCACCATTCCGCAAAGAGGACCAATACAATGAGATGATTTAAACTTTGTCAAAGTATCAAACCAGCCATTTAATGGATCCACTAATGGCCATGACTACATCAAATGTAGAGACAAAGTAGACTAGATATTTGATTGTTATAGCCTTACGAACCACAAAAAGTTACAACTAGTCACAATTGAGTTCACCGGTTATGCAAGTATTTGGAGGGAAAGCATAAGACAACTAGGAGGAAGAGCAATCCAAACATGGTCCTTTCTCAAAGAATTTATGGACGACAAGTTCATTTCCAGCAATTACGTTCAAGACCTCTACCAACACCTCTAGGCAACAAAATCCTCTAGCTCCATCTCCTTCTCCAACTCAAGCATAACCCAGCCGTCTGATAGGAACTCAAATATGTATTTCTTGAATATCAATCTACACATAGGAATAAGACACTCCCTCCTACACTAGGCTTTCGAGTCCTTAGTGACTCCCTACACAATACTCCGATATTCCCCTCCTGAGTACTCCTTAAGTCTTTATATAATAGACTTGACTAGCTAAGTAACTTTTCTATTATAACCCTCATAACCTATCATTACTCCCACCCTAAAAAGACACCTTGTCCTCAAGGTGGAAGAAAATGAAAAATACACCTTTTAATTACATCTTCAACAGTCTTAAGAGAAAATAGGCTAGAAATAGAATTAAGCCCAAAAATTTTCTCTTCTTCATTTGCATGGACTAACAAATTTCTTAGTCAAAAAATCTAGATTAAAATGCTATATGTTTGTAAATCCAATTTCTTCTGTAGATCAGCTCTAGCTGGATTTAGCTCAATATGCATATTTTCACAGGTCTGTTGCAATAGGGCCTCTAGAAAAAGATGAACTCTTTTCCTTCTGCATGTGGAATTACCATGTGCTCCTCAGCCTAGATTAGGAAATCTGGAAACTTCTCGTCATCACCATCGATAATTCTTCCTTTGCTGGAAATACAATTTTCTCCATCGACGGCGGTTTTGTCATTTCCACTGTTCCGGTCCTTCCAATCTCATCGTCGCAGGACCTACCATACACATCATCGCCGATCCTTCCATACCCATCAACGCTGGTCTTGCCATACCCATCGTCGCTGGTCCTGCCATACCCATTGACGCTCGTGACTGTTAGCCCGCGAAAAAGTTCTTTGGCCATCGATTTTCTATGTTGGATAGTTGCAACTTCCTCTTCTGCCTCTTTCTGCAACTGGTCCGAAATTGCTTCCGATTCGTCGAGCTACTGCCTCGACTTGGAAATTGTTTATCTTTAGTTCTTGTTCTTCGTAGTTCCAGTCAAAATCTGATTTTTTTTGAAAAGCTATAGATTCATTTTTACCCAGTATCCGCAAAATTTCGCAACTCTCGTTTCTTGCGAAACAAAACCAGAAAACAATTTTCTTTCCCAGTTCAGTCTTTCCCCCACCATAATTCTCCTCTGTCCACTAGTTTGCAACAACTCATTCCAGTCTTCAACAACTTGAGATGAGTGCATTAGATCAAATAACCCCATCGGTCTCATTAATCGTATCTCATTTTGATTTCATTTTTTAAGCCATTGTAGAAAGCATTGAACAAATATTTATCCAAAATACCAAACAATTCTAAAGCAACAAACTCAAATTCTGTTTGATATTCCTCCACCGTGCCTTCCTGTTTCAAATAAAAGAATCGATTGCACCTCACTCCTGATCGGTGAAAGTGAAATCTATCCATAATTCTTTTCTTTAAGATCATCCAAGAACGTATAGGCCATGCACCGTTCTCCCATTGGAACCAGGACAAAGCTGTTCCTTCAAAACTGACCATTGCCAACTCCAATTTCTCCGAGTCTGTTAATTGATTGACATTGAAGTATGGTTCAGCTCAAAAAACCCAATTTTCTTGATCAATTCCATTAAAATTTGGTAATTTCAGTCTTCTTGGTAAGAATTCTTTTGAGAAAATGGGTCTGTCTTCCCCTGAACAATTTCCTCTTTCCGCACCAGAACTACAAACACCTGGTAGCTCCTTCATTGCATTATGTTTTCCATTGTTTTCCTTTGTTTCCAAATCAAGAGACGTACCTCTTTGTAGCCTTACCGATTTTTCATCCAACCACTGTAGAATTCTATCCACCATTTCTTTAATTGCAGAAACCTCTTTCTCCCAATCCATTTTCTTTTATGCTTTTGATTTCTTCCCAAGGAAAGAATTGCTTTGATACCAAATTGATAAGAACCCAAATTTGTATGTAACGATCCCGGATTTTCATAAATCCTTTAACATACGTTAAAATTTGAATTTTTGCTAAGCCCTTTGAAATCTCTTTTAAAACAGTTATCAGAGTGCAATGCTAAACCGGATCGCTACTGACCATTCGTAAAACTTGTTTTGAAAACCAATTTGTGCGGAAGAATAAATAAAAAAATTGTTTATTTAAATTGTTGCAGAAGCTTAAATCAACCACTGAATTACAATTCAGAAAACTTTACTTAAATTACATTTACGAAACTCAACTTAATTAAATCAAACTATTTTTCTTTTACCCCTTTTTATATGCCTGGCCAGCCACGAACTCCCTCGCGCGTGCAAACTTGTCATTCCTGCATTTATGTTATATGTTCTTTATCTCTTTATTATTTTTTCGTCGTATGTACCTACACCACAAGTAATACGTGAGCCCAATGGCTCAGTAAGGAAAAAGGGTTAATGCAATTATGAAATGCCTCTCTTTTAGTCCTTTCGAAATGGGAGCCACCCAAACCGATCCTTTCATTAAGTCATTAATCTGTTTATTACTTTCTTTGATCCCTGGGGATCCATTATTCTATTGATCCCTTGGGATCCATTATTCTATCATTCCATTTTTCCATACTCGTACTTCGAGATGGAATTGAGAGATTTTTCTCGTGCAATGGCATAGTGGTCGGACCTAGTCTTTTTCCTCATATCTAGAACTCCTGTACCCTGTGAGGGAGGGGCTATGCGTAGATCGCAGACTAGATCCTCTACCCATCCACTCCCAATTCCCTTTTCTTCTTCTTTACTTTTTCTTAGCTTTTTACCTCACTTATGCATGCTTGCGTACCACCCCATGACACTCCCTATTAGTCTCTATTAACATGATGCATGCTCATACATTCTCAACTTAGCATGATGCATGATGCGTTATAACATAACATTCATAATAATCGAAGCGCGTATTGAATAAAAGTAACTGGAATTGAAGAATAATAGAAATTAAAACACATTGAATATGAAGAGCAAACCATCAATGGAATGGCACACTCAATCAAAACAGACAATAAGGAAAGCACACCTGAACGAATATAGCATAATATTATTATTTAACATGCTAATTCTTCAAATTGACTTCCTAGTCCATTTATATGCTTCCTATATTTATCTCTAGGTGATTCTAACTATTAATTGAATAAGCTAATTGACTAACATACTCAGCCAATTCCTTTTATTGATTACACAAGTTAGTTAACCTGCACTTCTAATTAACTACTCTAGTCGATTGACATGCTCAATTATTACTTTATTTAATCAACTTGCTATAATTAAAGGTTTAGTTGATTTTCCTAATCAATTTCTTGACTAAGGTGATTTACATGCTTTTAGCCTAGATGATTTGCACATGCTTTTACACTAGTTAGGTAATTACACATGCTAATATTCTTCTAAGTAATTTCATGCTGCGAGTAAATTAAATATACTTTAACTAGTTAGGATTAGACATGCATATCTAGTTGATTGATGTACTTGACTAGTCATCTTTAAGTCTAATTGATAATTACGTTTGTCTAGTTAATTATCTAGTTAGTTAATTACTCAGTAAATATGCACAATTTCTAATTACCAATTCAATACTCTAGTTAGTTAAGTAACATGTTGATCCCAATTACCATGCTAGTAAATTGTTAAGTGTGCTAATGACTCTAGTTAGTTTATTAGTCAATTAACGTACTTGACTTCATTAACAAGATTATAACATAGATCATATATTAACTAGCTACACTAATTTAATTTAAGCGGTCATCTTAGTTAAACATAGTCTAACATACTCTTCCTAATTATCACTATCACTAAACATGCTTAGATTCAGTTGTTTCCTATCACTACCATCACTCCAGCAAGTAAACAACTACAATAACAGAGTAATCCATCATCAATGAAACACACATCACATCATTCATTATTCCTCATTTATCATTCTTCTTACATTCTAACATGGACATTAGGTTATTATAGCAGTCAAAGGTACAACCAACAACATCACAGAGGAACTAACATAACTCCCGCACCCATACTTGTGGTGTAGGGCCTCAATGGCCAAAACACCCCTTAATCCTTACCTCAATTCTTTATTGTGTATTGCACTTAATTGCTATCCTTTTTCCCTCTTCTGATACCTTCAAAATCAAAACATCTTTCATTAACAATTTTGACTTATAACTTTCATTTCCTTTTCGAATCCTAACTTGTATAATAATTCTAAGAACTTCACGGAACATAACATGCCTCAACTTAAACTATCAAAAGCTTATACATTTCAAGGAAACATACTTCCAATATTTGTCCTCAACCATATAACAATTTCAAACCCTACAACAGAGGCATTAACACAACAAGGTAAAGTCCAACACTTCATGCTTGTGGAAAAATGACCAATAGAGTGTTATCTATGTTGACCATTCATTTCTTCACAAAATAATAACCCAAATAGTAGCATATAATCGAGACCCATCACCACAAAACATATTCCAGACAATGGCATAATCAAATTATAGAATAGAACATTCATTTTATCCAACAGAGGTTTCAAATTACATAACCTAACATGAAACTCCAACAACAAAATCCAATAGAGGCGTCATACATCCATTTTATCTAGAAAACCCAAGCCTAAGTCTTAACAGAGCATTCATAACAGAATTCAAACCGAAAAGTAGAGAAAAATGGAGTTGAACCATACCAGAGTTCTCGACCAATACTCCAGTTCTGTCCTCCAAGGCTACCTCTCCATTTCTCTCTCCTTCGTCTTCTTTCCTTCTCGATAGTCTTCACCACCATGTGCCACGGTCAAGATCTGCCCTCCAGAGCTCCAACTTCCGCTCCCAGTGCTCGACTTCTCTAACTCCTCTACAGAACACCTCAGTTCTGCCAATTTATCGCCTTATCACTTGCACTTCTCAGCCACTCTATGCCAATAGAGCCCTCAAAATCTACTCCCCCTACCAATCACAGCTACAAAGTCTAAGTTATCTCCCTCCTTTCGACTTGTAAAGCAAGCTTCAGAAGGGAAGAATTCGATTCTGCATGAACCGGCAAGCTGGACCATGGCCCTTGGCCGGTCTAGACCACCTCACTGAACCAATGCCAC
>CM039474.1:11840209-12109000 GCA_022433065.1 Begonia loranthoides
GGGTATTCAGTGAGTGAAAGAAATTGGGGGGGGGCGGTAGCCTCTGAAAAGCTGAAGGAGATGGGGGCTACACTGGCAGAATGTTGTCTTCTAGCAAAGAGGAATAAGTGGACCAAGAGCTGTGGAAGGGTGATGGCTGAATAGCTGGGTGAAGAGCTCCTAGAGCTGTGGGATGAGCTCCATGGTGCTAGTGATGAGGTGTTTGGGATGAGCTCCATGGTGCTAGTGATGAGGTGTTTGCCGAGAGGTGATTACTGAAGAGAGGATGGCTGCTCTCGGATGTTTGGGTGAAGTTTTCTCCTCTGTTGTTTAGTCATTGGTTCTATTTTTGGATGTTAAATGCCAAGTTAATGGTGAGTAGTATTTTGGGATAGCATAACATGTTGGATAATGGAGTTGAATGAATGCACTGTTGACGAAAAACTTTGAAGTTAAAGAAATTTGTAATCTGTTTTCGTGCTCATGGTTGAACTACTCTGTGTATTTGGGATAACTGCTGCTAGAGGGCTTTGTAGGATAAGCTTTGGATTGATATTCTGTGACATGAATGTCTGGAGAAAATTTCATTTGTTAGTTAACTTTGGAAGCATGAATATACAAGATTTAGCATTTTTGGTTGGATAATAATTTAATACTTCTGTTAGTCTTTCTAATGATTTGTTGGAAGCAATAATCTGTTGGTTCTAGAAATGATATTGGTTGTTTGCTATGATACGTAGTTCGTCATTGTTCTGTGTTTTGGACTCTCGGTGTTGTCTGTTTAATGGCTGTTGGACTTAGAAACACGTTGGATTGAATTATTGAATGTCAGAATATATGGAAATGCCCTCTGTTCAATATAGTTTGGTATGCTCCTTGCGGATTACTACCTCTAGTTTTGGTAAAGTGTTGCATGTCAATTATGTGCTCTATCATTGGATTAATGCTCCCTTGTTGGCCATCAAGTTATAAATGATGGGAACTGTTGTTTGGTGTATTTGGAGTCTAAGATTTTGGTATGACATTAATTGGGAATAATATCATACTCAATTGTGATACGTCATTTGAATTTCATATTAATTGGGATTAAGTGATTCTATCACTTAATGAATGAGAATTAATGTTATCAAATTGTTGAAGATGATGAAATGCGTTGGTTGTTGTCGGATATCTACTGCTGTGTTGGTCTGGTTACTGTTGGTTGAATTTTATTGGACGTTAAATTTATGGATGAAGTTACGTTGGTAATTATGAGTCTATAATTTATGGATGGAATCATGTTGGCTTTCGCTATGTGTTAAACATAGTTTCTAAATGCTATCAATTGAGATTAATTAACTAGATTGTGTTGTAATTAATGAAGCGGTTTCATTTAGGAAACTCGAGTAGACGACGTAGAAGAAATAATAATATAAATGAAGGTGAGATTAATAAATTGATTAAAGCGATTAGATCAATAATTAAGCGTTGTTAAGTTGTGAAGGTACTAAAGAAGGAAGAAAGGATAACGAATAAGCGTAGAATGCTTTAAGCAATCGAGGAAAGTTATATGCATGTGTTTTGATCTTCGGACCCTACATCACAAGATTAGGAGATGCAAGTTTCGTTGCTTACTGCTTTCCTAGCATGCTTCGTTGTTTACAATTTTAATCGCACGTTTCGTTGCTTACTGCTGTCTTAGCATGCTTTGTGGTTTACAGTTTTAATTGCACATTTCGTTGCTTACCGTTTTCCAAGCATGTCTACAGCTTTAAATGCACGTTTCGTTGTTTACCGCTTAAATAACATGTTTCGTTGTTTACAATTTTAACTGCATGATTCGTTGTTTACTGCTTTTACAACATGCTTATAATTAGTAATCTCACGTTTCGTTGCTTACTGCTTTCCTAGCATGTTTCTTTGTTTACAGTTTGAACCGCACGTTTCGTTGTTTACTGCTTTTACAACATGCTTATAATTAGTAATAGCACGTTTCGTTGCTTACTGTTTTCTTAGCATGTTTTGTTATTTACTGTTTTAACCACACGTTTCATTGTTTACTGCTTTTACAGCACGTTTCGATGTTTATTTATGCTTTCAGAAATTGTATGCATTCACAAGTATCATACGAAACAAATAGGTTCCTCACCAAAGTTCATTCTTTATTCTCTAAATCCTTCTTCAGGTTAACACTAAGGGAACAACTAGTTCATCAGTGGAATCTTACCTCTCTGCTTCGGGTACATCCTAATCGTTCTTCCCTTGACCAACCTAATGTGTGGTAACCTAGGCGTTCACTTTTGACTATCTAGGTGGTCACCTCGTCGTTATCTCGGTTAGCTACCTAGTCGATTTAACTTCGCATGGGATATTCCTTTCACTTATTGTTTCAAAAATTTGGACAAAGTCTCCTCTGTTTTTAGACTCCCCCAAAGCTATAAATCCTGTATGAAATCTCAAACAGTTCCAGTATATCCATCATTTATTCATCCAAACTCCAAAATCAAAATCTAAATTTCAAAATATAACATCCAAGGGTATCGATACACTCACGAACCTACAATTTCAAATACAAACAGAACACTTACCGTCACGCCTACTCATTCCACTAGTCCCTGCAATTAATTCTTAACAATTCATCTATCAAACTAGAATAAGGAAATCATACTTTATTAAAGTATTAGAAAGTTACTTACAGTGATGAAGGATTTCCCACATCGAGGCATCATGCTAGCAGGCAGGCTTCGTTACTTAACTTTTATAAAATCGTTTTACTTATCAAAACATACCAGAGCTCATTTAAAATGCAGTAAGACAAAACAAGCGAGTTATGGACTTAGTTTTAAAAACGATCAGAGCACCCCATGAAAATGTTTTTAGAACTTCGGCTCTAATAACAACTGTAACGACCCGCATTTTCGTAAATCCTTGAAAATGCGTGAAATTTAAAATTTCCTTTTTAAAATAAATTAGAGGGCGCCTAAGTCCGGATTGCTACTGACCATTCGTAAAACTCGATATAAAATCCCAATTAGTAAAACTTACGTGGAAGCGTTAAATCAAAACCATTAATGTAAAACGTTGCGGAAGCGTAAATACAGTTTAACTGAAGAAAACTAAACATTTAAATATGATTTATTACAACTTAATTTAATTAAATATGTTCCTCTTTTTACCATCCTTATGCCTGGCCAGCCATGAACTCCCTCGCGCGTGCAAATCCATCATCTCTGCTTTGATGTTATCTATTCGTCTTTTCTTTTCGACACTCCTAGTTTGTGTAGTGGTTCCACGTACAACTACTTACACCTATACCACAAGTAATACGTGAGCCTAATGGCTCAGTAAGGAAAAGGGTTCTATGCATATGAATGCCACTCTTTAGTACATTTTGGAATGGGGCCACCTAAACCAATCATTTCATTAAGTCATTAATCCATTTCTTACTTTACTTAATCTTTCTTTGATCCCTTAGGATCCATCATTCTATTGATCTATTTTTCCATACTTGTACTTCGAGCTAGAATTGGGAGGTTTTTCTCGTGCAATGGCATAGTGGTTAGACCTATCCTTTTTCCTCGCATCTAGAACTCTTGTACCCAATGAGAGAGGGGCTAAACCTAGATCGCAGGCTAAATCCGCTACCCATCCTCTCCCAATTCTCTTTTTCTTCTTTACTTTTTCTTAGCTTTTTACCTCACTTATGCATGCTTGCGTACCACCCCGTGACACTCCATATTAGTCTCTATTATCATGATGCATGCTCATACATTCTCAACCTAACATGATGCATGATGCTTCACTACATAACATTCATAATAATTGAAGTGCGCATTAAATAGAAGTAACTGGAATTGAAATTGTATATAAAGAAAGTAAGCATGCACTAGAAGGAAATAACTGTGCACAATAGAATGGAACAGCGAATGAATACGAGTACGTAAACGCGCAAGTAATTTATTTAACTATCTTGCTTAGGAAATAATTACATTTATCATGTTAATTAATTATCCTAATTAATTACATGCTCAAATTCAGATTCTTGTTAAGTAACTACTCTAGTTATTTATTATTTAATATGTTCTATGTCTAGTTAACTATTCTAATTAATTACATGCTTACTTAAATGAACATGCTAAGTGATTCATTGTATTAATTACATGCTACGATTATCATTTCTAGTTCAATTTACATGCTTGGGGTCTACTGATTAGCATGTTTGCTAATTAACCATGTTTAGTTACTTAATCTAGTTAAGGGATTAAACTAGTTAATTAATCGTGCATTCGAACTAGTAAGTTAAGCATGACATGACTTAATCAATTTAACATGCTAACTAAGTTAAACATGCTAATAATTATCGTTCTAATTAATTAGATGCCCAGATTTGCTAACATGCTCAATTAATTATTCATTACCCAACTAGTTAACCAGGCTGAGGTGATTAACATCTATTAATTAATTAAGCTAACTGATTAACATGCTCAGGGATTAAGCTGACTAGTTAGTTAATTAGACATCATATTTAAATGTACTACTTAGTTAGGTCACTTTAGTTAATTTCATGTTGATGTTATTCTTATTGTGTACATGCTTAGGTTTGTTATTTAACAACTAATTAGGAGAGTAAACTAATAAACTGACGTACTCACGCCAAAACAACATGTAAGGAAATAAACAACATTAGTAAAGGAAATTTTGGTTCGTTCGTGCTTATCTCATCCTTACCCATTTCTCTCTTCACTTTCCCATTCTCTATTTCTCAGCAATAATTAACAATATCAAACAATTAACAAGAATATCATCAATGGGATATCCTAGAGCTATCAAAAATCTACAACATACTGACAATAGTAATAATAGGAATCACAAAACATTCTAATTCTACAGAGCATTAATAACACTATCAATAGCTAACATAAGCATTTCATGACAAATAACCTACTTAATCAACTAACAGTAATAATCAACTAACAATAAGCATTTAACTAACAATAACATTAAACTCACACAGCCATACTTGTGGTGCAGGGCCTCAATGGCCAAAACACCCTTTAATCCTTACCTCGAAACTTAACGCGCATTAGCATTCCGTTATTATCCTTCTTCTCTTCTTCTTTGTACCTAATATCACTCGCACAATAAGTACCCAAACAAAGCCGACAACCTATACTAATAACAAAGAAGGGTATGAAACCAACAACACCCACTATCAATCAATGTACGACTTAACTTTTAATATTCATAATATATTATCCATAACCCAAATCAAGACAACCGTAGATATCCAACAACAACCAATGCATTCTTAACAAAACAACAGTTGAATCGTCCAAACATTTAAAACATTTATCAACGTCCATAATACTCACTTAATTCTCACAGTATTCCAACCATACATTATACTTGATATTAACCAGCATAAACATTAGACCAATAGATCATACAATGTAAACGATTAACTAACCAATTCTAACATATCAACGTTCAATTGTGAAAATACAGCGAACATTAAGCTATAACTAAATTGCAAATCAATAATATTCGATAATTCACAAATAGACTTCACATAGCAATTTCCTTATATCTCAATATAGTCATTTATATAGCGAGTCTAATTTCAATAATCAATTAAAAGTCTCAACTCATTATTAGTTTGTAACAATCATAACACACAACTAACACTACGCAACTATAATCAACAGAGCATATTCGCATCTCAACAATTTATTCTAATTGATAGAAACAACATCAACATCAACTATAAAAACACCCAACGATCACAACCAACCATAACTTAGCGAACAACCAATGATCAATGTTTCCAATAAAATCAACAAGGCAGTAACTTCCAAAGAAATATTTAGCCAATAACGATCAAATGCATAACACGATTTCTCGACAACAGCATCCAAACATAACCAATTACCAAAATAGTGTATCAAATCTATATTTCTATCATTCTCTAAAACTCATTATCACAGGAACATAACATAATCTAACCCGACAACCAACACATACTTGAACTCCCTCACATAATCAATAAGAGCATATCAATTCCAGCAAGTCCAGAACCAAGAAATTGAATCCACAAAGGCATCATCACAACAACAACCAAGAAATTCCAACACCAACAGGTCATTCCTCCACTAACAGAACACCAACTCAACAACAATAACTTATTCTGAAATTCCCAACTAAACAACAGAACACCAATTTAACAACAATAACTTATTCCATAACCATCCCATAACTTGTAACTAAATTACAGAACACATAATCAACCAACAACAGGGTATCACAAACAGTGCATCACAAAACATCTAGCAAAATAGTGTATTCATTCATCACGGGGAGTTCACATAACACAATCCAAACATAGCATTTCCATATATTTCAATATTCAGAGTTCCTATCTAACATATTTGAAATCCAATAATATTTTAAACGTAATACTCACAACAACACACGGAGTATAAAACCCAACAGCACACACAATAATCCTTAGCTGTACAATTTGAATTTCCAACCAATAGAGTGCATAATCAACATCACGACTTGGAAAACTCATACCAAAAGATCACTAAGCATACACTCAACATATTATTAACTAACCAACAACAATTACATGGAGAAGCAACAAGCATAACCAACCAATAGATTATGTTATCAGCAAAACAGGAAGGAAACTCACCATCAAAACTGGCAGAAAACAACCCAACAAAATGAACTAATCAATAGAGATTCTCAAAATTATACTTAACAGCAGAGAAAACCTTACCAAACAGGGAAGCCATGTCATCCATGGGCTCTCGGCCAACCTCTAGCTCCCTCCTCCCTCCTTCTTCCACTGTCATCCTCTAACTCTCGGTCCAACTCTCCAGAGAGCACTCCCATTTCTCCCCTACACTCGGCTTCACCAGCAAGGAAGGAGAGACACCTCAATTATACCTCCATTGCCACCCTATGGAGTAGAGGCACTCCACACCTTACCCTGCCATCCACAGCTATGAGGTCTACATTGTCCCCCGTCAATTCTTTTCAAGCAATCACCAAGGGAAGAAATCGGACCACAAGCTGGACCAGGCCTTCGGCCGGTCCAGCTTGCATCGCCAAATCGTCCAACGACCTGAGGCCATGCAGCACCAAGCATCGCCGAGCATTGACATCGTCGTCCGCCTTACCATCGCCATCCCGTCGCCATCCCATCGCCGAGTAGCATCCTGGAACCGCGCCCCTCAACCTGACGCCAAAGCTCATAGTAGCAACCCGCAACGCTTGCTGTGAAGGAGCTGTTCCCGAATGCTTTCGAAGCTCGCCTGAGCGTTTTCGTCGCCCTCCGTTCCCTGCGTTCCTCGCCCTTCATCTCTCCTTATCTCCCTGTCTCTCTCTCTTTCCCGTTCTCTCCCCTGTCTCGTTCTCTCCCTGTCGCAGAATGGCCGTAGGCCATTCTGTTTTTTCAATTAACTGGTTCGCCCAGCAAGCCAGTTAAGTGGTGTGAACCGGTTCTGCTGAACCGATTAATGCTTTCCATTTTTAAATCCCCTCATTTAATCCAATCACTTTAATTAATTAAATCCCCAATTAATTAATTTATTAAATCCCCTTAATTTTTATTAATTTAACTCCTTTACAATTTAAATCCCAATTTTATATATTTTAATTTCATTAAATTAATATTTATTTTATTTTGATTACGTTAATTTCCCGTTAATTTTCATAATATATTATCTAGCGAGTACGTTCCTGGTAATACCCCGATAGTCAACTCGCTTAAAAAGTCAGGGGTATTACAAATGCAAATAACGAACGAATAATAAGTCATAAAAGTAATACCGAACGAAAAAACAAATCACGAACTAAGAAACAAATCACAAATGAAGAAACAAATAACGAACGAATAATAAACCATAAAGAGTAAAAAGAAATGAGAAATAACTAATGCAATTAAAGTAAAGAAAAGAAAAAGGTCACGATATGACATGAGGCCGTTTAAGTCTTTGTGGCTAAGCCTTTGTGGCACGGCCACTAGCGAGCTTTCGGATTATGCCATCATCGCTAGGAAGCTTTTTGATTATGCCATTGCTACTCATATCTGTTGCAAGGTTCATGGATTATGTTGGGACGAATGGCCAATGGTTAGCAGGCTTTCGGATTATGCCATTGCTGTTATAACCGAGGTCAACGATGAAAAAAACGACCAATGAAAGATAATAATTAAAATGAAAAAGACAAAAGATAAGGAGAAAAAGACGAAAATGATGATCTAAAACACAAAAGATAAAAAGATAAGAAAAAAATGACGAAAACGATGATTAAAACGTAAAAGAAAAGAAGATAAGAAAAAGACAAAAACTGAAACTGCATGTAGTATCATGGTAGGTATTATCACTTACTGAGCATTAAGCTCATAGCTTACGTCTTGCGATGTTGGAAAATGACGAACAGATTTAGGAGCAGTTGATGAAGGATTGCACAGACGAGACTTGCGGCTGGTCAGACTAATAATGTAGAGAGTAACTGAGAAGAGTAATTGTAAAATAGGAACATTTTAATTAATTGTTTGTAAATGAACTATTTTACGCTTTTTCTATGTTTTCAAAGGAAAAGTAATTTATGCTTCTGCTATGTTTTAAATAAAAGAATTTATAACGCTTCCGCATTTTATTAATTTGATTTTCATAACTAGTTTAATGAAGGGTTAGTAGCGTTTAAAAGAGTTTTATATAAAGAGGGTTTTAGTGGTTAAATAAAAGTTTTAAATTTTAGCGTATTTGTAAAAGGTTACAAAAAATCGGGTCGTTACATTAATATAACACAATTCGAGGTATCATAATTCACTTGTTCCAATATGTTTCTCTTCACCAACATCCTAAATTGTCCAACTCAGCTCTTAACATCCCAAAATTATCACTTAAGTTGTATGCTTAGCTTTACAAAAATTTGGGATATTACTTTTGTTAATTTGTTGGTTATAGTTCTATTAAAATGATGAAACTGTTGTGGATTTTTCCTTAGTGTTATTATGTGGAAATTGTCTTAAGAATTATGTTCCCTAGAGGTGTTCTAATTTGTAAACTGTGGCGGTGATAATAAGTGGAGTGTTGGTAGAAGTTGAGATAAGTCCCGATATAGGATTTTTCCACATATTCTTTGGGTTTTTATTTAAGAGATTTTTCCCATGTTTGACATGTTGTTGGCTCAGACGAGTTCGAGGACAACAAGCCTATACCTACAATTGCTGCTCCTTCATATACGAGGAATGACCGCCAACGAGGAAGGGAATTTATACTTAGTTGCTTGTGTAATGACCCTATTTTTCGTAAAATCCTTTAAAATGCGTGAAAATTTGAAATTTCGCTAAGACCATTGAAATCGCTTTTAAAACAGTTCAGAGTCCGACGCTAAATCGGATCGCTACCGACCATTCGTTAAACTCGTATTGGAAAATCCTATTCGTACAACTATGCGGAAGCGATATAAAACTCATTTATTTAAAACATTGAAATTATTTAAAACATTTAAGGGAGAAATACTAAACAATTGAAATACTGCGTTTAATAAATGAAACTGGTAATTAACCACCTTTTAATTACAATTTGGGAAGCTTAATTAAATTACAACTGACTATCCTTTACCTCTTTATGCCTAGCCAGCCATGAACTCCCTCACGCGTGCAAATCCATCATCCTATGCTTTTTATTTTTTGTTCATCTTTTCGTTACTCCTAGTTTGTGCATTGGTTTCACGTACAATACCTACATCTACACCACAAGCAACTGTAAGCCCAAAAGCTTAGTAAGGAGAAAGGATTTAATGCAACGTGAAATACCTCTCTTTAGTCCTTTTTGGAATGGGGACAACCCAAACCAATCCTTTCATTAGGTCATTAGACCGTTTATTACTCTTTATTACTTCGTTTGTTATTACTCGTACTTCGAGCTAGAGATTGGAGGATTTCCTTTGTGATGGAACAGTGATCAGATCAAACCTTTTACTTGCAACTAGAACTCTCATACCCGATCATGGAGGGGCTTTAGCTAGTTGCAGATTAGACTCGCTACCTATCCACCCTCTAATTCCCGTTGTTATTGTTTCTCATCAAGTTCCTATGCTGGGCTAAGCTACTGGTACTGAAGAAACCTTTATTATCTTATTATTTTTATCATTTTTTTTCCAGTTCTTATGTCGGGCTAAGCAACCGGTACCACAGAAACCTTTATTTTTTTTAATGTTTTTACCCATTTTCATCATTTATCCTCACTCATGCATGTGTGCGTGCCATCCCATGGCACTCTCTATTAGTTACTATTAACATGATGCATGCTCATACATTCTCAACCTAACATGATGCATGATGATTTATAATGTAATATTAACAGAAATTGGAGTGCGCATTGAAATAAAAGTATTGTAATTGAAAGCAACAGAAATTTAAAGTGCATATAAAAGAATAGCAATAATTAAAAGCGTACATTAGAGAATGATTATAATTAAAAGCGCATAAGAGAAAACAAGTAAAATATTGAACTTAAACAGCGAATGAGTACAAGTACAGTAAACATGCAAGTAATTTATTTAAACTACCATGCTTAAGAAATAACTACATTTATCATGCTAAATAGATATCCTAATTGACTATCTTGCTCGCTTCGAGTTATGATTACTAATCTAGTTGATCATCCTAATTAATTTACATGCTCAAGGATTAATTATGTTTATTATTCGAATTAGATACCTTAATTAATTCCCTAATCCATTTACATGGTCCTACATTTATCATTCTAGGCAATTATTCTACTTAGTTATGCTAGGCGATTTACATGCTCAACTTTCGTTAACTACGAGTTAATTCACTCTACTCAATTAACATGCCTTAGCGATTAGATCAAGTTAATTAAACGTGCCTAACTATTTAATTTATCATACTCAACTAGTTAGTTAATTAAAATGCTCAAGAAATACAAGTTAAATGTCCTAGTTCGTTATCTTAGTTAAGTTACATGCTCAATTCACATCATTAGTTAATTGCATGCTTATATTACAGGATTAGTTAAATTACCCTAAACATGCTTGCTAGTTGGTTCGTTAATAACTAAAAATGCTCATTAGTTAATGTGACATGCATTAGTCAATTAACATACCAATTAATTACCCTAATTAATTACATGCTTAATAAGTAGCATCAAGTAAGAGATTAAGCATATGTGCATAAGAAATGACAACAGTGGAATTAAACATCAAGAAACTAGACAGTAAACATTTCTCGTTTCATGGTTTAACCATTTCTCACCCCTTTTTCATTTATCATATCATTATTAAACAAGACATTTGCATCACTTAACAGACAAAGAAATAGAGCATATCAACAAAAGGAAGTATCTGAGAGCTTAACTAAAAATTACAGAACATAATTCACAAGCTAACAATGAAGGAACACCCAAGGAAATCATCAAGGAAATGTAACAGGAAGCATTCAGAAGAACTATCATCTATCCAACAACTAATCAACACCAGCAATAAGCATTTAACACAAACAACATGCTTGACAACTTAGCAGTAAACATTTTAAGAATACTACACTAAACTCATGACACACTTGCGTTGTAGGGCCTCCACATGGCCAAGACACCCCTAATCCCATACCTAAATTGATGAACACTACACTCACGTAGGGACAGTAGCTCCAGCCCTCACTACTCCAGCATCTCACACAATCAGCTCACCCAGTAGAAATCCCCAGCTCACATAACTTCACTCACTACTCTAAATGGCAAACCCACTATTCCCCCTTTCACTCATTGGAACTCTTCTCATGGACGCTTCTCTCTCAGTCACTCTCTTTCTCTCTAGAACTCACTTCGTATGCAGGAAAGGGGAGAGGAAAGCTGAAGACTAAATGGAAGAGAGGAGGTATTATTACCTAGAAGAGGAGGGAGACACCATGATGGCTTCAGGCAAGGGGAGGCCAGCTATGGCATAGAGAGGGTGATTTTTCGTCATCTAGGGTGGGGAAGGGTCATTCCCTGTTGGGAAATTGGGCTACCCTATCAATTTTCATCAATATATCACTACTTTAATCGTAGGCCTGGGCTATTTTGGACGTGTGCGGACGCACTGGTCTCGTCCGTGTTCGTCCGCAAGGTTAAAATCTAACAGGCTAAATCGTGGCTTCTAACTGGAAAAGGCGTCTCCATCCTGTCTGTACTGTCCGCAGACGAGGTTCGGACGCAATATGGCATCCGCACGTAGCATCTGCATGAATCCGAAAGTGTCCCAAAATCGGACAGAGGCAAAACGGACAATGCTAATCACGTCTGCAGTCGTTTGGACTCATCCGAAACTATCCAGGATTTAGACAGATCCAATGCGGACGAAGCAACTCGTGTCTGCATTGTCCGGGACCTCGTCCATAACTCTACTGTACAGTGAAGTCAGGACGTGAAATCTCATCCCCAATCCATTCTTTGTATTTACGGATGACACAACTCGTCCGCAGTTGTCCGAAAACACCCAAGACAGCTTTTCCTTCATGTTTTCTCACTTAACTTCTTTTCCATAATATCTTCCCATAATACATGTCATAAAATAACACGTATAATTAAGCAACATAATATCCTAATCACCCCATCGACTAATCACATCGCATGAACGGGGAAAACATACCAGAAATTCCCCTAAACTTAATGCTCTAGGAAATCCCTTGTAATACCCTGATAACTATCCAGAAATTCACTACTCCTTCCAACTTTGAGCTGGCTTAAGGTTGAAATTCGTCTACATATTGGTTCCATACTTATTTTCCATTTTTATATTTAAGTTACTTGTTGGTTGAACTTTGAGTTGTTGATTATTATTTGGTTGAATTTTATGTTTTAGTAAGTCATTTTTTAGAGGTGCGCGGTTTGCATAACCGCGCCCTCATGCCCAATTTTTGGTATGCTAAGGGCATTTTAGTCCTTTTATGTTTTGTTGTGAAACCTTAGGGTTTAATACCCCTTTTGCTGAATGGAAGATCAGTTTTAGAAAATTAGAAAAGAAACCCTTGTTTGAAAGTGTGAGAATCGCGTGGATCCTCCCTCCTCTCGGCCATCCTGTTTTCCTACCCGAACTTGCTTCTCTTTGTAGCATTTTCTTGAGCAAGTTGGAAGGGTTGCTGTCTCTTCCAAAGCATCACTCTTGTGGTGTTTTTGTAGTGTGGAGAAACTTTAGACCCCATGGAGAGTGCTTGATCCTTGATTAAGCCGAGTATATCTGATCCTCTCACGGTAGGAGGACAAATCGGGCTCCACGGTTCATTTGGTATTTTCGAAGATTATTGTTGGTAAGACCTGGTTATTCTGGATTTATTCATATTATATTTGGTTGTCACCATTTGTGTTATGAGATATAGTCGTCTTTCTTTGTGAAGATGGAGATATTCTGGAATTCTTATTAACCGCAAGAATTTGTTTTCTATGTGAGCTGATTTCTGCAATCGATTGTTGATCTGTTTTGGAGCCCTTACGTTGGTTTTCTTGATTATGTTCCTTCTAGAGATTTATTCTATATTGAGTGACGTTGCTGCCTGCCAAATTTGGTAATTGTTGGTTTATATGGAGTGAGATCTCTCTATTTTAATTCTGGTCGCCAGATCTGCTCGAGTGAAGCCCTAGTTTTTGAGTTTTGTTGTTTCGGCCATAAGTGGAGATTCAGAGTGGATTTTGTAATGAATTTTTGATACAATTTATCTGCGTGTGTCTAGTTTGAGCCTTCCAAATTGCAGCTCAAATTCACGTAAGAATTGGGAGTTTGATTTGTTTTATTGTTGATTGCTCGGATTATTCACAGTTTTAGGACAGATTTCACAAAGAGTGTTCTTGGTGATCTTGAATCCTATCAATCCTCCTTATACTTTGAATGGTTTCAGTGTCAAAGTATCAAGAGGCTATCCTCAGTACATCTCCTACTGTGTGGAGATGTTTTTTTTGTGCACTGTGTGAAAGATGGTATTAGAAAGGAGATGAGGCTTCCTTGGGTTTGAACCCCTAAACCTGATCAGGGTGTATATACTGGCCATGTTATCACAGAGCGTGATTGCCGACAATCCAGGTGATGAGCCGAGTTTACGGACTGTAGTCACTTGTCTTCCTCCAGGATCATGAGGTGTTGCGCGTGTTGATGGCTACCTTTCTGTGAAATTGTTTGGAGGAGTCCTTGAGTAACCCTCCATTTTCACTAACAACAATTTTCAGTATAAATTATGACCAGAGTATTTTAACTTATAGTTGTCTATATATACAACCATGTTTTTCTTAACATCTTGTCGGGAGCCTTGGGGCTGGATTTCCCTAAAGAAGAAAAGGATTTAAAAATCACTTATTAAAACTTGCATAATTACCCGAAACTCATGGTTTTCAAGAAAATAGTAAAACAAGTGTTACACGCTCATAGCATTTTGTATAAATTTCCTACTGAGCTAGTCACTCACCCCACACCACTCCAAGTAAAGAGAAGAGCAACTAGAAGTGCACAGATTTTGGTTGAAGACTCTGTTCTATTTCTTCTATCAAAAAACTTGTCTTTCTCTCTTTTAGAAAATGATGTTATGTTCCTCTTTTACTATACATGGATTTTAACTAAAAACTCTTTATCATTTTGCGAATTGGGCACGAGGCCATCGATGAGGCATTTGTAAAAAATTATTGTATAGATAAACAACTATATCTCAAAAATAGGTCATCATAGTTTTCCAATCCAAAAACATTATTAGTGAAAAGGGGTGGCCGGTCAAGGGCCCACTCGACACTCATCAAAGAACATATGGTCACCTGTCGATGACAACACCTCATGAGGCAAAAGAATAGGATGATACTTGCGTCCATAGACCAAGGAGCGTATCCATCCATGATATCGATAATGAGTGAGGTTTTCAGTGTTCAATTTCTCCTAAACTAGCAACCTACTATATCTAAGGCGACGAAGGTTGCTGGTGAGCAGGTCCATGAGCCGTCATGCCACCCATCACTTAGAATTGTGCAAGGGAAACAATCCCAGCGACTAGCAACCTCTAACTAGTGTGACTAAAACCCTAGCCAGGTTCTGAGGCTCGAATCCTAATGACGCATCATCACCGTTCTATCACCTTTTCACTTTTGGGGCTTGAAACCCGAGGACATGTCACCGGTGCCCTTTCACCCTCTCTCACATACAAACATCCAATCTCCTCGGACTAGAAGATTGTACGAGATATCCTCATGCTACTTTAGTGGCAAAACTATATAAAACATCAAGAGGGATTATCCTAAAAATATATGCACAAAATATGTATTTCAAACCATGTACAAAAAATAAATGTGATAAAACATATGTATATATAAAAACTGATATGCTGTCAAAACAGCCCCCTTCGGGTTGTCAAGTTTGGTATCCCACAAAATATCAATTTTTGAAAACGCTATGCGATGCAATGCGAGAGGTATAGAAATCTCTACCTTTGCAGTACTTTCTCTTTGTACTTGGAGCAACTATCTCCTCGGGGATTGTCTCACAATCTCCAAAATCATCTAAGCCTGACAAATGTATCAAACATGGGACTTTTCATAAATAAATCCCAAGGAAATAAGTGGAAGGATCCTATACTGAGAATATGAGCTCAACCAAGGTGTAATTGCCCCTATTGCATGTGTGTTTGTGCCTTGGGATGAACTCAGAATAGTTTCAGGGCAAACTGCCCATTTTCTCGCCATTTGCGGTCGATCGTCCACTAGCGGCCAGTCGATCGACTTGTTGAGTGTAACATCCTGTTTCCATTTATAAATTTTTCATAAAATTTTGAACATTTTAAAATCACATTAAAATATACTTTATTGAAAAACATCAGAGTACGTTATGCAGAATAAAAACATTAAATTGTTTTACAGAAATAACATAAATAAATACTTGAAATTCATAACAAAGTCTTTAGGCATTCAAAATAACTTTTATTCATTTAGAGCCATAACCCTTGAGGTCGTTTCGCACATGGTAACACAAGCTTGCATCACATCATATTTCCTCAATGTTCACTTCAACTGGCTCACAATCCATACCTACATCACAAGAGGAATAATGAGCCTATTGCCCAGTAAGGAATATAAAATGAAATGCAACCTTAACCCTCTATGACAACTCTACATGATTAAACCTAATACATCTGTAAGCTAGATGAGAGCAACCTCTTCAATTTTCGAATTCACTACCTGGATTCATTTTTACGTGAAAGCAACCTCTTCTATTTTCGAACTCAATAACAACGAGTACACTTATATTTACATTCATTTACTCTTGGGTGAGAGCAACCTCCGAAGTTTTTGAACTCACCCCTTATTGAGGAAGAGCAACCTCTTCAGTTTTTGAACTTTCTCAAACGAGTTACTTCCTACGTGTGAGCAACCTCTTTAGTTTCCGAATCCACGTAGGAAACACCATTTGTTATCTTCATTATTAGCCCATGCAATGCATAACGTGCAATCCTATAACATGTCTACATAAATGCCACACACAACAGTTCATATATCGCAAACAATACTACAAACAATTGACAAACAATAACTATGCTTCAACTATAATATTAATTCTAAACACTTTTCAATTACACTATGATACATACTTCAAACTCTCTATCCTTGACATTTTATTTCTAACTTACTTTCTAACAATATAAGTATTATCCTATGGTATCCACCACTAGAATCTGAATTGAGGATTTACACTAATTAACTATTTTTATCATATAATTAATCTAATTTTTCCTTATCTATATAATGTACCCATACATCTAATTTTTGCCATTTAATGTAATATAATAAATTTCTATTTATTCTTATTCTCACAATTAATTTACATCCACTCTACCTATTCTATAAAGAAAACAATATAATTAATAATAACCTAATTTAATTCTCTATATTCATACAATAATATTCCTAAAAGACCGTTCCTATTTAGTGTCATTTAACCAATATGTTTCATTTCTTAGAACCTACTAGGAACATACTGTGATTTAAACTACTAACCAGACTCGCCAACAGTAGCATAATAACACTATCCTACGATCTAATAATTGAAGGCAATATTATAAGTAGTTTTGTTTAGACACTTTGCTTCTCCAAAGATAGTTTTATATGCAGGAAAAATAACAAAAGCATGCTGAGAACAATCCAAGAAAAACGGCAGGACATATAGCACTCATTCCTTTACTTTAATTGGTTGTTAACTGCCTACCCTTAACACCTAATATAATTATATAAACCATGGAACAGATAGCATACATGCATGGAGACAAACTTGCAGAGAACAAAATTCACAAAAGACAAACAATTTCAAATTCAGCAAACAAAAACCTACTCCTGCGATGTAGGTCCTTACGGACATACCACATGCATTATTCCTTACCTCGTGCGTCTCTTCTCTTCACTTTCCTCAACTCTAACTGCTCACCGTGGACAACAATTCTTCACAGGAGCTCTCTCTCTCTCTCACCAGTTTTTCCAGGGAAAAACTTCACCTCACGTCCTATTTATACACACTTTAAACGACTCTTTAGTTACTCATTGAATACAAAACATCGGGAGAGACGTTGGATGATACTGGAAAGCCAAAGGCCGAGTGTTAATCATTTCAAGCAATTGAATATCGCTTCCAAATGTTAACAACTAAAGATGAATAATCAATTCAGCTGAAGGATGATCGACCACCCATGTATTGAACATCAGCCAAATTTGGCTTCCATTAACACCTGTTGATCGTGCCAGTAGGTTGCCTAGGATGCAATCGGCAGCCCACTCCTTCTCTAAATTTTGTCAAATTTTCTTCAATTCCTCTAAATCTTTAGCTCCTATATATATCTAAATTCCAATACTTTATAAAATGCCAATAACTCATATTTATGCTTAATTCAATAATTACACTAATTTAAATACCCCGAACATTACACCGAGTGATTGACCAGTTGATTGTCTTGCTTTGCTTCTAGATTGTGGATGATCGATAGGTCCATTTGTGATCAATCATCCACTAACGACCCGGTTGATCAACTGGTCAATTGATCGACCAGTGATTGTTCGGAGTCGCCTCTAGAGTCTTGGTGATCCACTGGCTTACTATCGGTCGATCAACCTCAGTCATTGGTCAATCACAACTTTGCATTCGAGTGACCACCCGCTCTTGGTCGATCGATTAATCGACCGAGCCCATCTCCAGTGCGATTTCTCTGCTAGAGACACTCCGTTCTTCCCCGTTTTTACCTTCAACTGATCCATAAACTCCTATAGACTTCAGATGCATCTGCAAAAACCTGATGGCCTCTTTCGGATTCAAACTTTTGAGGCTCGAATCCGAGGCCAACAATTTTTTAGAACTTAACCCTAAACTGGAGTTTGAAAATGAACCTGCTCGTGAATCATCTTCACAACTGTTGCCTATCGACCGCCCGCGAACCTTTTTGACACCTCAAACTCATCCGTCGTCTGATTTTCCTTCATCTTCTGTCTGTGGGTGTCATTCGCTGTCGCCGAAGAAAAGAAAACGAAGAGAAGGAAACCCTTCTCTTCATCTCTTTTATTTAATCATTTTCTTTTCTTGTTTTATTTAATTTAATAAACAATATATATAAATATGTATTATGCATTAATACAAATACAATTCCCGACTTTAATTCTGATTCGTTCCAAACACTAGCCGACAAACGTCTTTCGATTGATTTAATTTTCCAATTTCACTCCCTCAACTTATTTACTGCTCTGTAATTATCCAATTCCACCAGTTTTGACCGTTTATGTAACGAATCGATTTTTCGTAAATCCTCTAAAATACGTGAAAACTTGAGAATTTTCTTTTAAAAACAAATCAGAGCGCACCTAAACCAGACCGCTACCAAATCGCTACTAACACTTCTATAAACTCGTTATTGAAAATCCAATTAATGAGATGCAGAAACGTTATATTAAATCATTAATATAAAACATGGCGGAAACATAAATAATTTAATGAAATAAACTAAAAAATTGAATACAATTTAATAAACTTAATTTAATTACAACCATTCCTTATTTTACTCTTTTATGTCTGGCCAACCCCAGTCTTAAGGGTGCAAATCCTTTGTCCCTGCTTTATTATGTGTTTTCCATTATCTGTTCACCGTTTGCGCATACAAGTACCTACATCCACACCACAAGCAACTGTAAGCCCAAAAGTTTAGTAAGGAAAAAGGGTTAATGGAATATGATATGTCTCTCTATAGTTTTTTTAGAATGGGGGCCACCCAAACCAATCCTTTCATTAAGCCATTTACCCGTTTATTACTTTACTTTAATCCATTTGTTCGTTACTCGTACTTCGGGCTAGAGATTAGAGGATTTCCTTTGAGATGAAATAGTGATCAGATCTAACATTTTACTTGCAACTAGAACTCCCGTACCCGATCAGGGAGGGGCTTTAGATAGTTGTAGACTAGACCCGCTACACATCTGCCCCACAACTCCCGTTTTCATCGTTTTCTTTTTCTAGTTCTTGTGTCGAGCTATGCTGAGGGTACCACAGAAACCTTTATTACCTTAACGTTTTTACCCATTTTTAGCATTTATCCTCACTCATGCATGTGTGAGTACCACCCCAAAGTGGTACCCCCTATTGGTTTCTACCATCATGATGCTTGACAATACATTCTCAACCTAACATGATGCATGATGCTCAATAACGTAACTTTAACAGAAATTAAGGTGCACATTTAAAGTAATTGAAAGCAACTGTAATTGAAAGCGCCTATAAGGACAATTAATAACAAGAGAACACCCAATAAAGTACATCATATGAAGGAAACAATTGTAGAACTAATAAAGGAAATATAACAGATCAAAGAGCGACGTGCATATAAAAGTATAGCATAATTTAATTAGCATGCTCAAGAATTTATTTCATGCTTTTATCCTAGTTAACTAATCATGCTTGAGTTCAATAGAAATAACATGTTAAAAACAATTATAAGCAATACCAAGGGAATTATAAAACATACATTCACATAATCATTTAGACCCTTGAGACCCGTAACTCATTCACGTTTATTTCATTCCCTTTTCATCCTCTTTATCATTCTACTCTCTAGTAAAGTAAAGCATGGTAAGGAGAATTGCAGCAAAAGACAATATAACTACATTAAAGGAAATTATAGTAAAGGGAAATTCATAGAACATTAACAAAGATAACCTATTAATATTAACCTAGTTCATTACATGCTCAAGTAGAGTTATCATTTAGTTAGTTATCTAAATAAATTTGCATGCTCAAGAAGATAGGATAATTATTCTAGTAGAGTTGTCATGTAATCATGCTTATAAGTCTAACTAATTAAACATTCTTAAGTAAGTGAACGTGCTAATTTTTCTAGTTAAGTAAATAAATCAACACACTTGTTTAGTTAATCATTCTAGTTGATTTACATGTTCAAGATTATAATTGATTATCCTAGTGAGATTACATACTGGGGTCATTATTAATGGAACAAGTAGCAAATTGCGTATTCATATCAAATCAATTACCTTACATGTTAAACATGCTTAAGATTAATCAATTACTAATTAATATACTCACGTCTAGTTAATTTTCCCTAGTTAATTAGTTGCTTTAGTTAACTAAACATGCCCAAGGGTGTTCTAATTCATATACCTGTTCAAGAAGGATTAAAGATTTACATGCTTACTAGTTAATGGAAGATAACGGTTATGACTTATGTACAAAGATTTAACCAACTAATAAGAAAAACAGAACCAACAATAGAGCGACGTACGTATCATGAAAAGAAATATAGCACAAATAAGTAACAGCGAGTAAACGTTTAAAACATGGTCATTCATTCACCCTTTTCAATTCATAACTGTCATTCCTCAATAAAAGCATTCATAACAGAACAATAAATGAAAGTCACAAAACCAACAGCAAAAAACAAGGTATTTAACAAAGGAAATCTACAAAGCATCACTATTAAGGCATTTAAATCACAGAACCATCAAACAAATGTCATAGAACTAAAATAAACTACAGAGCTCTTACGTAAAACTCACGCACTCTACTTGTGGTGTAGGGCCTATTCTTGCATAGAAACCCCTATTTCCTTACTAAAATGGATGAACACTACGCTCATGCAGGGACAGCAGGGACAACAACTCCAGCCCTCCCTGCTCCAGTAGCTCACATGTTCAACTCACCCAGCAGAAATCCATAGCTCACATAACTTCACTCACTACTCTAAATGGCTAACCCACAATTTCCCCTTTCACTCCCTGGAACCCTTCTCACATACCCATCTCTCTCGGTCACTCTCTTTCTCTCTGTAACTTACTTCTACGCAGGAAAGGGGAGAGGAAAGTTGAAGACTAAATGGAAGAGAGGAGGGATTATTACCTAGAAGAGGAGGGACACATAATGATGGCTTCAGGTAGGGGGAGGCAACTCATAGCTGGAGGAAGGGAGGAGGCCAGCTATGGCATAGGGAGGGTGATTTTTCGTCACCCAGGGTGGGAAAGGGTCATTCCCTGTCGGGAAATCGGGCTACCCTATCGATTTTCATCATTTTATCTATGTTTTAACCGTAGGTCTGGGCTATTTTGGACGAGTACGGACGCACTAGTCTCGTTGGCATTCTTTGGCAAGGCTAAAATCTCACAGGCTAAATCGTGGTTCCGGACAGGAAAAGTCGTCTTCGTCCTGACTGTACTTTCAGCAAGCAAGGTTTGAACGCAATATGGTGTTCGCACGTATCGTCCGCAGGAGTCCAAAGGTGTCAAAAAATCAAACAAAGGCAAAATGGACGAGGCTACTCCACATCTACAGTTGTCCAAAACTGTCCACTTTTAGAACAGATTCGATGTAGACACAGCTTCTCTCATCCGCATCATCCGGACCTCATCTATAACTCCACAGCACAGTGAAGGCAGGACGAGACATCGCATCCCAAGTCGTCCCAAGTCCTCACGACGACGCTTCAAACATTTACGGACAACTTGACTCGTCTGCACTGTCGTCCGCAGGCGTCCGAAAACACCCTAGACAACTTTTGTCACATTTTTCTCACTTAACTTCTATCCCGTAACAATTTTCCCATGAATACCCATCATAAAATGACACATAAATATCAACAAAATGTCCCCCCATTATCCAACATTCAATTACATCACGTATACGAGGAAAACGTAGCGAAAATACCCCTGACTTAACGCTCCAGAACGTCCTTGGTAATACCCCGATAATTGTCCACTAAAAAAGTCGGGGTGTTATATACTACCCCCCATAAAATAAATTTCTTCCTCGAAATCTGCCCTTCCTAATATTCTCACTAACACAAACCTACTGCAATATCCTGAATCTTCGTTGAGCTGAATGTATAGCTTGAGTGATAATTTTTGGGATATTAAGAGCTAAGTTGGATAAGTAAAGATATTAGTCAAGGGAAAAGCATTTCAAATAAGTGAATTATAATACCCCGTTAGGTTCATAGTCAGATTATAAGAACGATTGAAGTCAATTGGAGATACTTAAGGTTATATTGGGTGATATTAATTGGATTGAACGTCAGTGGAAGTAGTTAGGAGAAATATAATTGGACGTATTTAGGATAATGGTCAAGTGAAACTTATTTGGACATCTAAGTTTGAATAGTTTGGAAAAGTGATTTATTAAGGATATGAGTTGTGTGTATGTATATATATATATATATATATATATATATATGAATATATGGATTAATTAGAATATATATATATATATGTGTGTGTGTGTATGGGTATGTTTGGAGAACAAATTGGCAGATGATTAAATTACGGGTGTTGGCAAGTGTGGTTGATCATGTCAAATCCAACTTAAATTATAGAGGAAATGATAAAGAACATGAAGGAAGCACATTCTGCTGATGGGTAATATGCGGGCATTGTTGGCAGACGATCGGCCAAGGGTGATCATCTGCCATAATCGCTCGCATATGTTAAACAATATTTGGTGAACGATTTTTGTTTTGCTGGTCGAACATATTAAAGAAAAGGCTGTCAACCGCCATTTATTGAAAAGCATTCTAAAGAGTTTAAACATAGTGAAATGATCGAAAATGTCGTCTGCAACGTCTGGAAAATGAAGGGAACCTCACCTGGAGTACATGAGCATTGAATGAAGTTAATGATAGTTAAAGAGAGTATTATGAGAGGTGATAACCGAAAGTGAAGGCGATGGGAGGCGTCAACTGAAGAGTCTGAATGTTAAGGAGTTATGGACACTGATGATATTCATCTCTTGACTTTCTAATTTCCTTATGATGCGTTGAGTGTATTGTGGCTTATAAATAAGAGTGATAAGCAGTACAGTTTGGAAAGAGAGAAGTGTGGCGTTACTCTGCCAAAGTTGAGAGTGAAACTGTGAGAGTAATGGTTCTCTGTAAAGTGTCTGAGGTGTTTTGTAGTTTTGTTTAGAGAAGAAACTACTTGGTTGTCTAAAGTTTGAAGAATAAGCTGTGAGGTGGTTGTTTTTAGAAGAGATTAAACATGAGAGAGAGAGAGAGAGAGAGAGAGAGAGAGAGAGATAGTGAGGGCCTGCATGGGTTCTGAAGTGAGAAATCGTGATGGAGATCTTTGTAGAAGCATTATATGAAAGAAATTACAATTCTGAAAGGAAAGACTGGTTCGCTAGGTTTAGGTGTCCCCTGGGCTATGAATCTACTGAAAACCAAAAACTATATCCATTATTCATTGTATGGATTGATTAGTGATAGGGTTTAGTAATTATTTGAAAAGTATGTTATTAGGTTTGGTAGTTTAATTCCATGTTATTGGATATCAAGGTTCAAGGTAATAAATTGAGAAATTATATTTTGGATATTAGGGTTAGAAGTTTATTCTCTATTTGCATGAATAATTAAGGTAACAGACTGAACATATTATTTGGTGATAGGGGCTTTATTAATTGATAGATTATTATTGGTTTAGGTTGTTAGTAATCTCATGTGGAGTTTATTGGCATGGATAAGGTTGGAATAAATATTAAGGTTGTAATTATTGGATAAAGTGAAAGTTTAGATATAATGGGAAACTATTTATTATGAGTGTATGCGCATGTTATTTGAAGTTATGGAAGTTAGAGGATCTTATTATTGGAAATTAATTATTAATAGGTAATAATTATAGGTTTCGTGAAAAAATCTTAAAGCGTTAACTTATTAAAGCTAAAGACCTCAGGTACGTGCTATTGCATGTGCTTTGTCCGAAAGGACCTACATCTCGGGAATTAGGGGGTGTTTTATCGTTTGTTTAATTGATTGTTTGAAATTGTATGTTTATAGATTAAATTCAGTTCCATAGATACGACAAATCACGTTTTAAGGACACGATCAAGGAACACATTAGATAGGATTGTATGTACAAGATAACGTTAAGACTAAGAATCCTAAAATACATCAAAATAGAATATACATAAATAACTGTGGACTGATATGATAAGTCCGGCATAGAAATCAAGATAATAACTATGGACATGTATAATAAGTATGGCACAGAAATCAAGATAATAACTGTGGACTGGTATGATTAGTCTAGCACAGAAATCAATATAATAACTATGGACCTGTATGAGAAGCCCGACACAGATGTTTATATGGATCGGTATGATAAGCCCATCATATAAACAATAAAAGACTGAAAAAATATAAGATGATGGAATTAAGCAGTAAGATACGTAAATAGTTGTTCTTGTGGACCGGTATGATAAGCACGGCATAGGAACCAAAGATGAGCCATAACTATGGACCGGTTTCATACGCCCGGCACAAATGCTTATACAGACCGGTATGATAAGTACGACATATGAGCAATAAATAAATGATTGTGTGGACCGGTTAGATACACTCGGCACACAATCAAACGAAATAACGATAAAAGACATGAACAAAAACAAAATAGAAAACCTTATGCTGTGTTATAGAAATTGTGTGTAAATTCTATGTTTTACTTTTATATCACGTACAGAGCGTTCAGCTCAAAGCTAGGTACTGTTGGTGTAGGTAAGGAGCCGATGAATGGATAAAGTTATTGATGGACTTAGCTAATAGAGTGTTGTTGTGTGGACGTTTGTACTGTTGGTGATATTGATCTATAGTTATGGCTCACAAAATGGAATAAATATTTAAAAAGGCTTTTAAATATTTTATGAATTCAAATAAATGTTTTAAGTTATTGTGTTTATTTAAATGTTTAGTTAAACAATGAGTTTATTATATTTACTTGTAAAAGACTTTGGCTATATGTTTTATATGATTTAGACTTCCGCTGTATATTTAGGACTCTGGTTTTATTACGCAATGGTTTTACAATGGTTTTAAAAGAAAAAGAAAATTTTTATACAGAAAAAATTACGGGATGTTACAATTGGTATCAAAGCAAAACCAAGTTAAAATCGTTTTTGTAGACTACCAACAGTGCAAACTCAACACAGGAATGCTTCATCAACTGTAAGTATTAAGTACAGTGCTTTATTCAAAATAGTCTTTTATCTATAAAATTAGTTGTAGACAAATATGATAGTGAGGGAAAGAATAGGGTTAGGATTGGAAATAACGTGGTAGGATACTATTAAGGCAACTCAGGGACAACTTAGGATGTAAGAGAAATGACTTGGACAAGATTTAAGGATATTTTCCCTGATAAGTATTTTAACAAAATGGCTTGTACTTAGAAATTAGGTAAGTTAGTGAAGTTTGAGTGATTTATTTAAGGACTAAAGGCTGTAATATGTCATGGAATTAAGAGATATAGCACTGAAGATGTGTCGTACTCTAGGATGGTAATAAAAGTTTTGAAAATCGAGGAAGCTGAGATGCAAGTAATGAAGAAGAGAGAAATGGATCTGAAGCTGAAAAGGGATAATCAAGTTAAATCACTTATTGATGGGCCAATAATTGATAAAGGAACGATGCGTGTGATTGACAATGAAGATAAATCTATGAGTGATAAGCTTGCGTGGAACAAAATAGATACAATTTTGGTTAGAAATTCTGAAGGTGGACGGTGCCCTAAGTATAATAAGAAACATTATGGTGAATGTAGAGCTAGTATTGGACTGTATTTTAAGTGTGGAATAAAAGGACATTTGGTTAAGAACTGCCCGTTGTTGCTCAAAGAGAAAGGATTAGTTGCACCACGAGTATTTTCAATGATTGGAGAACCAGATGATGAACCATCTACGTCTAGGCCAGGTACTATACAATTTATTAAAATTTAAATTGTCGTTATGTGTGCCTGTTAGTAATTATATTCACATATGTGTTAGGTCTAGATAACAGTAATATGAAAGAATATGGGTAGAACACATCTTACATAGGAATAGATACCTTTAGACTAGACAAATTTTGAGGACAAAATTTATATAAGGAGGGAGGAATGTAATATCCCAAATCTTCGTTGAGTTGAATGTATAGCTTGAGTGATAATTTTTGGGATATTAGGAGCAATGTTGGACAAGTAAAGATATTGGTCAAGGGAAAAGCATTTGGAATAAGTGAATTATAATACCCCGTTAGGTTCATAGTAAGATTATAAGAAGGATTGAAGTCAATTGGAGATATTTAAGGTTATATTGGGGGATATTAATTGGATTGATCGTCAGTGGAAGTAGTAAGAAGAAATATAATTGGACGTATTTAGGATGTTGGTCAAGTGAAACATATTTGGACATCTAAGTTTGAATAATTTGGAAAAGTGATTTATTAAGGATATGGTTTATGTGAATATATATATATATATATATGTATGTATGTATGTATGTATGTATGGGTATGTTTGTAGAAGAAATTGGCAGATGATTAGATTATGGGTTTTGGAAAAGTGTGGTTGATCATGGAAAAGTGCGGTTGATCATGAATAAAGTGTGGTTGATCATGTCAAATTCAACTTAAATTATATAAGAAATGATAAATAACGTGAAGGAAGCACATTCTGCTGATAGGTAAACTGTGGGCATTGTTGGCGGACAATCGGCAAAGGGTGATCATCCGCCATGATCACCCACATATTTGAAACAATATTTGGCGGACGATTTTTTGTTTTGGTGGTCGATCATATTAAAGAAAAGGTTGTCGACCGCCATTTATTGAAGAGCATTCTGAAGAATTTAAACATATAGAAACAATCCAAAATGTCGTCCGCAACGTCTGGAAAATGAAGGGAACGTCGCCTGGAGTACTTGACCATTGAATGAAGTTAATGATCGTTTAAGTAAGTATTATGAGAGGTGATAACCGAAGTGAAGGCAATGGGAGGTGTCAACTGAAGAGTTTGAATGTTATGGAGTTATGGACACTGATGATATTCATCTCTTGACTTTCTAATTTCCTTATGATGTGTTGACTGTATAGTGGCTTATAAATAAGAGTGATGAGAAGCAGAGTTTGGAAAGAGAGAAGTTTGGCGTTACTCTGCCAAAGTTGAGAGTGAAACTGTGAGAATAATGGTTCTCTGTAAAGTGTGTGACGTGTTCTGTAGTTTTACTTAGAGATGAAACTTCTTGGTTGTCTGAAGTTTGAAGAATAAGTCTTTGAGGTGGTTGTTTTCAGAAGAGGTTAAATGAGAGAGAGAGACAGACAGACAGTGAGGATTATTGCAAGGAGATGGTCTGCATGGGTTTCGAAGTGAGAAATCGTGACAGAGATCTTTGTAGAAGCATTCTATGAAAGATATTACAGTTCTAAAAGGAAAGAGTGGTTCGCTGGGTTTAGGTGTTCCCTGTGCTGCAAATCTACTGGAAACCAAAAACTACATCCATTATTCTTTCTATGGATTCATTAGTGATAGGGTTTAGTAATTATTTTAAAAGTATGTTATTGGGTTTGGTAGTTTAATTCCATGTTATTGGCTGTCAAGGTTCAAGATAATAAATTAAGAAATTATATTTTGGATATTGGGGTTAGACGTTTATTCTCTATTTGCATGAATAATTCAGGTTATAGACTGAACATATTATTTGGTGATAGGGGCTTTATTAATTGATAGATTCTTATTGGTTTAGGTTGTTAGTAGTATCATGTAAAGTTTATTGGCATGTATAAGGTTGGAATAAACATTAGGGTTGTAATTATTGGATAAAGTGATAGTTTAGATACAATAGAAAACTATTTATTATGAGGAAGTTAGAGGATCTTATTATTGGAAATTAATTATTAATAGTTTTATGTGGTAATAATTATAGGTTTCGTGAAAGAATCATAAAGCGTTAACTTATTAAAGTTAAAGACCTCAGGTACGTGCTATTGCATGTGCTTTGTCCGAAAGGACCTACATCTCGGGAATTAGAGAGTATTTTATCGTTTGTTTAATTGATTGTTTGAAATTGTATGTTTATAGATTAAATTCAGTTCCTTCGATAGGACAAATCACATTTTAAGGACACGATCAAGGAATACATTAGATAGGATTGTATGTGCAGGATAACGTTAAAACTAAGAATCCTAAAATAGATGAAAATAGAATATACGTAAATAACTGTAGACCGGTATGATAAGTTTGACACAGGAATCAAGATAATAACTATGGACAGGTATGATAAGTTTGGCACAAAAATCAAGATAATAACTTCGAACTAATATGATTAGTTTGGCACAGAAATCAAGATAATAACTATGGACCAGTATGATAAGCTCGGCACAGATGTTTATATGGACCGGTATGATAATCCCGACATATAAACATTAAAAGAATGATTGTGTGGACCAATTAGATATGCCCGACACATCATTAAACGAAGCCCAGCACAGATGTTTATATGGACCGGTACGATAAGCCCGACATATAAACAATAAAAGAATGATTGTGTGGACCAGTTAGATATGAACGACACATAATCAAACGAATTAACGATAAAAGACTTCAATAGAAAAAAAATAGAAAACTGTGTTATAGAAATTGTATGTAAATTCTATGTTTTACCTTTATGTCACGTACTGATCGTTAGGCTTATAGCTAGGTCCCATTGATGTAGGTAAGGAGCCAATGAATGGATAAAGCTATTGATGGACATAGCTAATGGAGTGTTGCTATGTGGACATTTGTACTGTTGGCGATATTGACCTATGGTTATGGCTCACAGAATGGAATAAATATTTAAAAAGGCTTTTAAGTATTTTATGAATTCAAATAAATGTTTTAAGTTATTATCTTTATTTAAATGTTTAGTTAAACAATGGGTTTATTGTATTTACTTGTAAAAGACTTCGGCTGTATATTTGATATGATTTAGACTTCCGCTGTATATTTATGACTCTGGTTTTATTATGCAATGGTTTTACAATGGTTTTAAAATAAAAAGAAAACTTTTATATGGAAAAAGTTACGAGATGTTAGACCTACGCATCAAATCTCTTCATAGCTACCCCATTTCATCACGTAGTTCCCCCGTCGTCCTAATACTTCATTTTTATCTAGACTAGCTGCTCCTTTCTTGCCTATACTATTCACTTAACTTCGTCCCAACTTGTCAGAAGTCGATCAAACCCTCGTATTCACCCACCACACTTTCCGTTGCGACACTCTGATTACATCTATTCCAAGGAAAGAAATTCCTTAATCATAGTAATTCTTCAATATTAAGAGAAAAATGGCGATTTTCTTATATCCAATTATCGCTTCATTGTTGTCATTCAACTCCTGAATTTGCAGCATTTTTCCCATGACGTCCACCATCAAATTTGTCACCAATTCAACGTCAATTCCACACCGAGAAAGAGTCCACACGACTTTTACACTACTAAAAGACTCACAACTTGACGTCAAACTCACCTTCCTATACAGTTCTACTCCTCCAATCCTTCTCACTCCGTGACTTAAGACCTTATACTTACACCTTTCCTCTCTCACGCACGACTTTGGCGTACTCGAACGTACTCTCCACCATCACATCCATCCATACAAGCTTTCCTGAACTATGAACTACATCACTACATGGCTGAGTAGGACGTGTTCCATCTTGCTTCTCTTTTTGTATCTAATCTCATTCTGATCGGGTTAAGTTTTTCCACTCCCATCTCCATTCCCGTTTCTGTCTCTGCTCCCATTTTTGTTTCCATTCCTATATCCATTTCTAGAATTTAATTCTGGAAACTTCATTTCCATTTCCATTCCCATTCCCATTTCCGTTTCCGTTCCCATTTTCGTTTCCTTTCCAATTTTTCTCTTGTCTTTGTTTTCGTACTCATTCTAGGAGAAGCTCAACAGATTGAATCCGCTTTTGCTGTACAATTGAACAGTCACGTTCTTGGTTACCTTAGTTGAGTTCGAACAGAGATAGAGAACATAATCCAAGTCCGACATAAGTCTTATCATACACTGGCTACTAATCCAATATTACTCCACTTACGTCGGAAACTGCAATCAAGTCCATATTGGTCGTACAAACAGACTAGACCTTGAACTTCTCATCCTTGTAGGAAATCTAACCTAGTGCGTTCTTAGTCAACTACTCTTCATCACCCTTCTCGTTCTTCGGCTTCATCCTTAAGATTTTCCCCTTCCCATACTAATCTAGGCGACTACGTTCATCTATCTAGTTGGTCTACTCCATCATTACCTTAGGTGATTTTGGTTAACTATCTAGTTGGGCTAACATTACTTAGGATTCCTTTTTCACTTATTTTCCAAAAATTTGAGCAGAGTTTCCCCTGTTTTTATGCTCCCCCAAAGCTATAAATCTTGCATAAAATCCCAAGCAGTTTCAGAATATTCACTTATATTTACTAATACCATTACATCTAAAATATATTATCCACAAAGGAACACCCGCTAGCATACTATATCCAAGAGGTAGAGGGGTACACATCCAACTATAAAATTCCCAATAGCCACTAAACTCACTCACCTGAATTCCTATAATGAAGGTCGTAGAACTCATGCCTCTTATCAACAGCATGAATGGTACAATTGGGGCACAGACGGGCGACGTGTCCAGTCCTCTTGCATCGATAACACTACCCTGACACCACCAAGAAAGGAAAGGAATGACTCTTGTCACACCACATGCACGGCTACTTCCGTGGGGTCGCGACCTCGGTCTCCACAGTAGTAGCGTCCATCCGGAGGTGTCTCTCATCTTCCCTCGGCTCCTCATCCTCCAACGGCCTCTTTTCCCTCCAAGCACTTGATTCTCCTTCCTCCACTTGCAGATGTGTCAGCATATCTTCCGCGAACTTATTGTTGAATTCCCTAAATCCTCCTATCAATGATTCGATGAGCTGGCATTGCTCTTCCATATATCCCTTCAGCTGCAGAACTATCTCGTTCCCATTTCTCGTTCCTCTATTTATGTTATATCCTAATAATGCATTAAAATAAGGGAATTATGTATTAGTAAAGCATTAGGAAGTATACTTATAGTGATGAAGGATTTTCCACATCGAGGCTCGTGTTGGCAGGCAGACTACCTTACTAGTTTGACTTTTTCCCAAAATCATTTTACCCAGCAAAATGTATCGAAGCTCGTTTAAAATGCAGTAAAACAAAACAAGCCAGTTACGGACTTAGTTTTAAAATGATTGTCAGTGCCATTCACCAAAATCATTTTTAAAACCCCATGCTCTGATACTGTCTGTAATTACTCGGTTTTTTGTAAATCCTCTAAAATACGTGAAAACTTGAGATTTTTCTTTTAAAAAAAAATCAGACCGTGCTTAAACCGGACCGCTTCTAAATCGCTACTAACCCTTCAATAAACTCGTTATTGAAAATCCAATTAATGAGATGCGAAAGCGTTACAATAAAATCATTGATATAAAACATGGCGGAAGCATAAATAATTTAATGAAATAAACTAAACAATTGAATAAAATTTAATAAACTTAATTTAATTACAACAGTTCCTTATTTTACTCTTTTATGCCTGGTCAGCCTCGAGTCTCCCGAGTGCAAATCCTTCGTCCTTACTTTATTATTTGTTGTTGTCCATTATCTGTTCACCGTTTTTGCATACAAGTACCTACACCTACACGACAATCAACTTTAAGCCCAAAGGCTTAGTAAGGAAAAAGGGTTAATGTAATATGATATGTCTCTCTTTAGTCCTTTTGGAATGGGTGTAACAACCCGGATTTTTGTAATTCGTTAAAAAATACGTTGAAATTTTAGAAAACGTGTCAGAGTGCGCCTAATCAAGACCGCTATCAACCGTTCGTTAAACTCGTTATAAAAATGGTTTATTTAATAAAATGTTGAAGTGTTGAAAACAAATAGTTATTTATAATGTTGCGAAAGTAAACATCTACGGAAGCGTAAATAATTTAAAGGAACAAACTAAACACTTAATTATAATTAAAGAAAAGTGTAATTTAAATAAATCACAACCCCATTATCTTTACTTCTCGTAGCCTGGCCAACCATAAGCTCGATCGTGCAAATCCCTCATCCACTGCATCTCCATTTGCTCGTACACTCCATGCGTACGTGTACCTACACCGCAAGTAAGACGTAAGCTTGAAAGCCCAGTAAGAAAATGAGTTTATGCATATGAGATGTTGCTCTACAATTATTCAGAATGGGTCCGCCCCAAACTAATCTTTAGTTACATATTTTAGGGATAGTTATGTGTTTTAGAAATAGCTCGTATATAGAGCATAAGGATAGCCTATTAGTTTCTAATTAATTTTATTAATTAGTCTTGTGATCCCGATATGAGAAAGGTTAATTATTTTCCTCACTTAAGGCGTGTGGCCACCCTGTGGTGGTTATTCTAATTGTTTCTATCGTCATGGAACTATCCTAGAAGCACATACAAGAATTAACTAAGGGCACATACGAGGGTGTTCATATGACAATTAAAACGAGCATAAATATGCATAACGAGAAGGCTATGACATATAAATTCTAAGCAATAAATTGAAAAGTTTATAACCTAATTTATTAGTGTGCTTATAATAATCAATTTGTCTAGATTAGCTACATTAATTAGGTTAATGTACTCGATCAATTAACAATTAGATTAGCATGCTCCAAGGACCAATGATTTACCCTAGTTATAATTACTTCAATCTATTAGCATGCTCAACAGAGGGACTATGCAGGGCAATAAATTTAACAGTACACTCAGGGAGATCAACAAGGTAACCAACAACTAACAACACAATTAACATAGAGCCAACAACAAACAAATGACCAAAATAATATAACTAACAATGAGGGACCTACTGCCTAGCAACCAATAGAGCATTAGTAAATTCTTACAATCAGATAAGGAAATTATCTACTAGTCATCAACCAAGAACACATGTCAACAACAAGAATAGGGATGTGCAGAGTACCCAGCATAGAGAACAGGCAACAAAAACAGATTATCAACACTACGGAGAGAATACAGAGAACTTTCCATACAAGCGTCCAAAACATCAACAAACAACCAACCATAGACTCACTCACACACACACGTTAATTGCGGGTAGGGCTTAGACGGCCAGACACACCCATTTCTTACCATCTAGACGAAAACCAATCACGGACAGCAACTCCATTCTCTGCCATCACCCTTCGTAGCTACCCATAGCAACCCGAAGAAAACTCTCGCCTCCAGTTCACCCTCTCAATTCCTTCTGATTGTCCCTCGGTAGAATGAACAAAACAGAACAGAACATCAACTAGATTTCATCAATAAAGACTGACTCAAAGAATAGACAAATCCACACCTAAAGACATCTCACGGCTTCCAGCATAAAACTCCAGAGAGCATATCCTCCTCCAGAACACCTCGGCCTCCAGGAGAGTTCACCCTTCTCTGTCCTCTCTCTCTCACCAAGAATATAAAGATAGAAGACAATTGGAATTGTTAAACCCACTTATCCCATGAAATCAGCCACCGATCCAGATTTTTCGGCCACAATCGTTTGTCATTCAACTCCTAACTAGACCACACTCAGTCGTCCTTCACCAGGTAGGAACCAGTGGACACGTTTGGTTCAACCCGAAGACTGGACCGCAAAGCACAACGCGAACCAACTCCCCTGCCCAGCCGAACGAAGCCCTGTCCTATCGTGAATCGTCACCGAACGTCCCTGCCATAGTCGATCACTCACTGCCAAGCACTCCCAGCAACAACCATCAACAGAAAATGGAAGAGAACCCGACCAACATACCTCAACCAGGCACCCCGACAATCCATCCCGCGAGCCCGAGCTCCTACGCCGCCAAACCCGCGCCCAAATCATGCCCTATCCTGCATGCCTGGAGTCGCACACAGCCGGACCTGCCCGTCATCTCATGTCGTTCGTCCTTCGTCGTTCGCCGGCACACAATCCCGATTTGTCTCTCCCCTTCTCTCTCGTTCTGTCTGCATTGCACGAACCCACACACATAATGGCCTTAGGCCATTCTGTGTTTTCAACACACACTGGACCTGTTCTTGTTGAACCGGTTTAGTTTGTAACATTAATAATTAAATTTAATTAATTAAATTAAATCCAAATTGATCTAATTTAATTCCTAAATGTAAAACAATTAAATTACTCCCAAACATTATAATTTAATTTCATTAAATTAATATTTATTTTAATTACATAAATTCTCATAATTTAAATCTAACGAATACGTCCTATAATATCCCGATGATTAAAATTATCGGGGTGTTACAATGGGGGCCACCCAAACCAATCATTTCATTAAGCCATTTACCCATTTATTACTTTACTCTAATCCATTCGTTCGTTACTTGTTCTTCGAGCTGGAGATTGGAGGATTTCCTTTGTGGTGGAATAGTGATCGGATCTAACCTTTTACTTGCAACTAGAACTCTCGTACCCAATCAGGGAGGAGCTTCAGCTAGTTGCAGACTAGACCCGCTACCCATCTACCCCCCAACTCTTATTTTTATTGTTTTCTTTTTCCAGTTCCTATGTCGAGCTAAGCTGACGGTACCACAGAAACCTTTATTACCTTAATGTTTTTACCCATTTTCATCATTTTTCCTCTATAACACCCAGACTTTTTTTAAGTTGGACAACAATTGGGGTATTACCAAGGACATTCTAGAGCGTTAAGTCAAGAGGTATTTCTGTTATGTTTTCCCCATGTACGAGATGTGATTAAAGGATGGGGTAATTAGAACGTTACATCGTGTACTTATGCGTGTCATTTTATGATGGGTATTCATGGGGAAATTGTTAAAGGATAGGAGTTAAGTGAGAAGTGAGAAAATGCAAGGAAAAGCTGTCTAGGGCATTTTCGGACGCCTATGCACGACATTGTGGATAAGTTGTATCATCCACAAATGCGTTGCATGCATGAAGAAGGGGTTGGGATGAGTCAGGACGTGATTCTGCATTTTGACTGCACTGTGTTGTGGACTTTCGGACAAGTCCGGACGAGTGCGAATGAGGTGAAGCCTTGTCCAAATCCTGGATAGTTTCCGACGACTGCCAATGATGGCGGGCGTGGAGTAACCTCGTCTAATTTTCCTCTGTCTTATTTTAGGACACTTTCGGACGATAAGCGGATACCACGTGCAGACGCGATTTGGCATCCGAACCTTGCCTACGGACGATACGGATAGGATGGGGATGCCTTTTCCCATCCGAAGCCGTGTTTTTGCCTTTGAGATTTTAGCCTTGCAGACGAATACGGTTGAGACCTATGCGTCCACACTCGTCTGAAATAGCCCAGACCAGCGTAATTTTAGGGATTTAAAATCAGGTTTCTTGTCATGTAGTCCATAACTACACCCGTGGGAGGCAAGAAATGACCTCTCCCCCCACCCTCTTCGTAGGTCGCCGCCCTCCCCCTACAGGAGTCGTCCCCTACCCTCCAGCTACGTTGTCCACCCCTCCAGGTAAGTCTCACCTCTCTCCCCTACCATCCCTCTCTCATTAAGTCCTCAGCTTCCCCTCTAGCAAGAGAGAAACCTGCGAGAGAGTGAGAGCTCCCTCCCCGGCGTATGAAGCTTCTGCGTGAGTGAGGGAGTGATTGTCTGAGAGGAGTGTGAGTTAGCCATGGTGTCTTAAGTTTGTGAACGTAAGTGAGGACTAGAGAGTGAGTTGAGAGCTTGAGGAGCTAGAGTTGCCATCCGTGTGAGCTGCTGCTGTGAAGACTGGAGTGTTGTCCCTGTTTAGTTTCTTCATAGAGGGTAAGGAAATAGGGGTGTCTTGGCTATTTGGAGGCCCTGCACCACAAGCGTGTGTGTGAGTTACGTTGAGTTCACTATAAAGTTCCTTACACTTGTTAGTTAAATAGGTTGATAATGATAATACTTATTGTTAGCGATTTTGTTGATAATTCCTTGGATACGTTACTATTATTATTCCCTTGTTGATAGTATAGAATGCTAGTACTCTGTGATTAACTGCACTGTGATATCTCCTTTGTTAATTTCCTTGGATGTTCCTTTATTGTTAGCCTGTGATTGGTGTTTTGTAGATTTTGGTTAAGTTCTGTGATATTCCCTTTGTATTGACTTGCTCTGTTTTAGTGTCTTTTGTGCGATACTAATGCCATGTTTGATAAGGGGATGATGAATGTAAAAAGGTGATGAATGGTTAACACGTAAAATGAGGAATGTTTACTGTCTCTCTTTAATTGTTGTTTAATTAAATACACCTGTTGTTATTTCCTCATGCTTTTATCTCCTCATGCTTATATGACTCTGCTCCCATTTATCCTGCACGTTAATATCTTGTTAAGCATGTTTGATTAACTAGTAAGCATGTCAATCTTTAATCCTACTTCAACATGTAATTTACTTAGAACACCCTTGAGCATGTTTAGTAATTAGTATGTTTAACCAGTTGAAACTCATTCACGTTTATTTCATTCCCTTTTCATCCTCTTTATGATTCTACTCTCTAGTAAAGTAAAACATGGCAAGGGGAATTGCAGCAAAAGACAATATAACTACATTAAAGGAAATTACGGTAAATAGAAATGCTTAGAATATTAACAAGAAAGGATAACCTATTAATATTAACCTAGTACATTATATGCTCAAGTAGAGTTATCATTTAGTTAGTTATCTAAATAAATTTGCATGCTCAAGAAAATAGGATAATTATTCTAGTAGAGTTGTCATGTAATCATGCTTATAAGTCTAACTAATTAAACATGCTTAAGTAAGTGAATGTGCTAATTGTTTTAGTTATGTAAATAAATCAACACGCTTGTTTAGTTAATCATTCTAGTTGATTTACATGTTCAAGATGATAATTGATTATCCTAGTCAGATTACATACTGGGGTCATTATTAATGGAACAACTAGCAAATTGCGTATTCAAATCAAATCAATTACCCTACATGTTAAACATGCTTAAGACTAATCAATTTCTAATTAATATACTCACGTCTAGTTAATTTTCGCTAGTTAATTAGTTGCTTTAGTTAACTAAGCATGACCAAGGGTGTTCTAATTAATATACCTGTTCAAGAAGGATTAAAGATTTACATGCTTACTAGTTAATGGAACATAACGGTTATGACTTACGCAGGGAGATTTAATCAACTAATAAGAAAAACAGAACCAACAATAGAGTGACGTAAGTATCATGAAAGGAAATATAGCACAAATAAGTAACAGCGAGTAAACGTTTAAAACATGGTCTATTCATTCTCCCTTTTCAATTCATAACTGTCATTCCTCAATAAAGCATTGATAACAGAACAATAAAGGAAAGTCACAAAAACCAACAGCAAGAAAGAAGGTATTTAACAAAGGAAATCTACAGAGCATCACTATTAAGGCATTTAAATCACAGAACCATCAAACAAATATCACAGAACTAAAATAAACTACAGAGCTCTAATGTAAAACTCATGCACTCTACTTGTGGTGTAAGGCCTCTATTTCCTTACCTAAATTGATGAACACTACACTCACGCAGGGACAGCAGCTCCAGCCCTCACTGCTCCAACAGCTCACACATTCAGCTCACCCAGCGAAAATCCACAACTCACATAACTTCACTCACTACTCTAAATGGCTAACCCACAATTTCCCCTTTCACTCCCTGGAACTCTTCTCACGAACCCTCTCTCTTGGTCACTCTCTTTTTCTCTGGAACTCACTTCGTACCCAGGAAAGGGGAGAGAAAAGCTTAAGACTAAATGGAAGAGAGGACGGATTATTACCTAGAAGAGGAGGGAGACACAATGATGACTTTAGGCAAGGGGAGCCAACTCATAGCTGGAGGCAGGGAGGAGGCCAGCTATGGCGTAGGGAGGGCAATTTTTCATCGCCCAAGGTGGGGAAGGGTCATTCCCTGTCGAGAAATTGGTCTACCCTATCGATTTTCATCATTTTATCTCTATTTTAATCCTAGGATTGGGCTATTTCGAACTAGTGCAGACGCACTGGTCTTGTTCACATTCATCTGCAATGTTAAAATCTCGCAGGCTAAATCGTGGTTCCGGATAGGAAAAGGCGTCCCCGTCCTGACCGTACAGTCCACAAGCAAGGTTCGGACGCAATATGGCATCCACACGTATCGTCCGTAGGCATCCGAAGGTGTCCAGAAATCGGACATAGCAAAACGGACGAGGCTACTCCATGTCCGCAGTCATCTGAAACAATCTTGGTTTAGAACAGATTCGATGCAGACGCAACTCCTCTCATCCGCATTGTCCGGACCTCGTCCGCAACTCTACAGCACAGTGAAGTCAGGACGAGACATCGCGTCCCAAGTCATCCCAAATCCTCGGGATGATGCTTCAAACATTTGCGAACGATTTGACTCATCCGCAATGTCGTCCGCAAGCGTCCAAAAACACCTTGGACAGCTTTCCTCACATTTTTCTCACTTAACTCCTATCCCATAACAATTTCACCATGAATACCTGTCATAAAATGACACGTATAAATACGCAACGTAATGTCTCCCCATCAACCGACATTCAATTACATCGCATATATGGGAAAACGTAGTGGAAATACCCCTAAACTTAACGCTCCAGAACGTCCTTGGTAATATCCCGATAATTGTCCACTAAAAAAGTCGGGGTGTTACAGTTTAACGGAGAATTCTCACATGGTCACAACATGACAAATCAGTTCAACTCTTTATTGTCTTGACTGATTTTAAAACAAAAAATTTACACGTAAAATTTATTGTTTGTAAATGTCATGGGTTTCACATATTCAATCTCACCTCTCTCTCCCTCTCTCTCCCTCTTTCACCTTTATTTAATATATATCACCAACATATATATTAAATATATTCTCTTTAATTTTCTCATTTCTCTAACACTCTTGATTGCTAATATGAGACCGCTACTCAGCAAAATTTACACGTGACCGCTACTCAACAAAATTAGTTAACTTTCCAACAGTTTGATCGAATAATATGCCAAAAATTACATGTGAAATTTCTTATTAACACATTTCCATAGTGGACTTACTAGACCTAAATGAATATTGTGCGTTGCTGAGTCAAGCCTATTTTCTAACATTTTATAAAATTTACATCTTACATTTGAATAAAATTGAAGGCAAAGGTAGGAAACAAGCCGGAGTTAATAATTAAAGACCACCCACATTTTGTGCAGACTACATATTCTTTATGTCCTCGGCCCACTTGGATCGAAGAAGCTTGAGAAACATTCTAGCCCTTGCTTTGATCCTAACACTGCACTGGCTCTGCAGAAGCAGAAGCAGCTGCGATAAAACTCCTCCTCTAATAGCTTCTTCTCTTGCCTCCATTGACTCACTACATAAAATCATAAGCGAATGAACTGCACTCTCACTCATTCCTTGACCGTCATCTGACACCTTGAACACCATTTTTACCAGAGCTTGTATCCCCTTTAATGGAGGACTTTCCAAGTCTTCTATTCCTCTTCTTGCTCCTAAAAGCTTCTCTAGAGCTTCTATGGATTGTAGTCCCAAGCTCTTCTCTCGCCTTTCAACTTCAGCTCTTGATATGTACCCTAGAAGTTCATTTTCTGCGCCTTCTCTTACCAGATTCTCTATATTTGATTCATATTTACACAAGGAACAGATGGCTTTTGCTCCGCTATTCGATAACTCAGAATCGTTCTGATGGAGAAGTGCTATGAATTCTTGTAGAACCTTTGGAGAATTTCCGAGCATTAAGCAGAGATCTTTGGTCTCAAAAGCAGATGAAATCCCTTCCATCAGATCACACAATCTCACCTTGATTGCATTTGTGCCTTTCTCAAGCAAGACGATGAAGGATGAGATCTTAAAATCTTGTTTGAGAATGTTTAGAGCCTCTTTTTGGCCAAGAGAATGCATCTTTACAATGCAAGAAAGGGCTATCTCCACAAATTCTGCATGCTCAAGTGAGAGATTTTCTTCAATTTTTCCAAAAACAAGCTCCAAGAGAACTTGCAAAAAGCCCAACTGAAGCATGCATGAATTTGTGTAAGACGAATCCTTTGATAGGATTTGAACTCTTTGGAGAGTCGGAAGCTTGTTGTTTAAGACAACATGTGGAGATTCAAGTTGGGTTTTTAGTGAAATCAAAGAATCTACTGTGGCGATGTAGTCAGGATCAATCTGCTTACTCATTTGTAGCCATTGACGGATCAAATGACGAAGTGTATGATTGGGAACAATAGATGGATCATGAAGCTTCTGCATTGTGATTGGACAAGTGAGATTGCCAGTTTCCAGCCACTTTTCGATGCTGGATCTGTCATAGGTTTGGCCTGTACAAAGTGTCACTGGATCTTTCAACAAATCTAGGCTTATTGGACATCTAAACAGATGAGGAATTGACAATGGAGCTTCTTTCATTGAAGCAAAATCAAACTTCCAACCAAAAGAAGGTTAGAAAATAAGAATAGTTATATCAGGGGTAGCAAAAGTGCTCTATGAATCAGTACTTATAATAGAAGAAGTGAACCTTGAAGGTCAAATCTCCATAACAATGGCAGCGAAAGTGGATGTGGGTTGCTTCAAGAAAAGATGAAGCGTTGGAGAAACTAAGTAACAATGGTGGAAAAGGTTCAGAAAGAAAGAGAAGGAGATTGAGATGGATAAGGAAGTGATGGGGTAAGGAAAGCAGAAAAGTTCAAGCTTTTACAGTTCATCCTATCAATAGATTGAGAGGTGGGGAACTACTCGTTTTATGGGTGTGCAGCTGCTCTGACAAACTACACAAGAGAGAGAGAAGAAGAAAGAAGAAAGAGAGAGAGAGAAGGAGGGAGAGAGAGCTTTGAAGAAGAAAGATTACTAACTAACAACATAGAATAATTGTGATGGTCCCCTATCTTCTCCATTGATGATTCAACTCAGACTGACCCACCATAAATTAAGTAATTGGTTACGTCTTTAAAGTTGGAATCGAACAATAGAATATCAAAAGTGAACAAGAAGACAAATTTATGAGTAAGAGAGGGAGAGATTCAACAGTCCTAACCAGCTTCAATCAGTATACGGTGTCCGACTTGGATTGTCCGATGTCTCTTTCAACGATATTTGTAGAAATTATGGTAGGATGGAGCCTTCCTCATTTTTGAAATGGATCTTCAAACTAGAACTTTGACCTCCATTTTTTCCCAACGGCAGCGTACATATTACGTCTATTAGAGTTTTTATCGCCAAGGAATCTGAATTTATTTCATTTAAGATTTTTATATTTTTATATATTTCCTTGCGTCCCAAAAACACCTCGACAATGCGTTTCCTTCTCCCCGCTGCTCATTTTTTCTCATAATGTTTTTGACTTTTCTTTCGGCATTACACCCCATGTAAATAGTAGACAGAGGGTTAAAATATATTCTCAAAATATATTCAAAGTTTCCGGTAAAGTCGGCTGACTTTCTGCATTTCCACTTCCACCGTATCAGTTTTCATTTTTAATTTGTCCAATGAGATACATTTTGAATGCATGCATCCACAGGGTTACTAACATGTTCATGCATCAATGGGAAAGGTCAAAGGCAGCTTGCACATACTAGAACATATTCCACCCATTGTCCCTTTGGCTATCACTTTTGACTGGCCAAACTTCCTATGCTTAAAGTCAATTCATACCTGCTGATGGATCCACTTATATATTATTATTTGGGTGCTAAGAACCAAACAAAGTCCCCATAAGTTTGGTCCATTAGAAAATCATGGGAAATTAACAAATCAAATATCGTATTTTATGATCAATGACAAGTTAATCACTGAATAATTTTTGTTAACAATTTAAACATTGAACAATAAAAAATAGACACTGCAAACATCGCTTTTATCTATTGAGAAATATTACTACAAAGATGCCGCCGATTCACTAAAACTCTCTACAAATTCTAATTTTTATGCTAAAATTGCAATAATTGAATCAATATTATTGAGAAGACGATGTCGAGAGCATGGTTCAGTCCGTCGTCGAAAATAATTTCCACATTTTTAGTTTTTCAAACATCTTCTTATCGTCGAAAACAATTCTCTCTTCTTGATTTCACCATCTAGTTCCATCACCATATTCTCCTTCCTCTTCCTAGCCCGTCGTCGTCATCCAGTGTTCATCACCAATGTCTCACTTTTTCCAAAGGAAAATAATAGTTCTGCCACGGAAAGTGTTCGTTCCGCGGCGGAAAGTGATCGTTCCATAGCGGAAAGTGATCATTCCGCATTGGACAGTAATTTTTTCTCAAGCAGAACATAGTCGTTCCACTGCGGAACGACAACTTTCTACTGCAGAACGACAACTCTTTTTAACGAATTGTGGAAAGACAGCGTTCCACTGCTGAAAGATAGTGTTCCACAACGGAACTACAACACTTTTTAACGAAAAACGTAACTGCGGTGTTTGCTCCATCCATTTTTCATAGTTAAGTGGTTAAGTTTTTAGCGACATACTTTAGTGGTTCACTTGTCATTGATCACAAAGTACGTTGGTTGATTTGTTAATTTCCCAAAATTAAATCTCCATTCCACTTCTTATTAATCAATTGTTTTTGTTAGATTCTCCATTTTAAAAAGTTAATAACAACAAAAATCTAAAGAACTGACCAATTAAAAATCCTATCACTACTTGGGATCGGACCACGATTGAAATGGGAAGGCTAACTGTCACGTCCCAAAGGGGACCCAAGACAAAACTTGGAATGATCCGGCCTGAAACGGACCAAACCGTCTGACCCTTTTCTTTAAACCATAGATAGAAGAGGAAATCTTAAAATATATTTTACAAACCAAGCCCAAAAAGAAAGGTTCAAAGTGACATTTAGATAACATGAAATAATAAGGTCTATACTTATAAGGAAATAACTTAAAAATATAATAAAACACAAATCTCACTAAAATTATTCTAAGTGTCTAAAGTAAAATATTTTACTCAGGGAAGTCTCCAAAAATTATTCTTTCGGTGGCAATTGAGGATCAACTTGATTATTTCCTGAAAGGGGAAATCAATTTTGTGTAAGTCAACTAAACTCAGTAGAAATTAAATTTTATTTTTAATAAAATGATTATGTGTGTATTCCAAAGATTTAATATTAATTAAGGCAAATAAAGACGAGAAATAAAATATGTAACCATATCAATAACGGCAATACTCAGACAACTGCATTAATCAAACAGACCCTGATTATGTTTAGAGTTTTGAGCCCAAGGACATGATACATGCAATTGTCCTATTACTCTAGTTAACAATAATAAAAAAAATATATAAATATAGGTGTAACTGAACAGAACATTAAATTTAAATATGTTCAAGGAATGAGTTATAAAGGTTGGACGTGTCAAATAAGGACACATCATTTAATGTAAGGTTATTTATGAATTAACAATTTTTAATAAATAATGTATGTTGAAATAATCCTTACCTCAAATTTGGGTCAACTAGTACCAACGACCAACCAAGAATGGCTCACTAAACTCCAACAATAACAAGTCCGATAACTTCCTAAGTTGTTGAACCAAACCATAATAATTTTTACTAAATATTAGAATTCAAAATTTAAAATTAATTATTTAGATTTTTAAGCTAAACAAGGATGGTCCAAGGACGATAGGGTTGGAGACCCAATGTAACGACCCAGTTTTTATTACCTTTAAAATCATGTGAAATTTAAAAATTTTTCTTTTCTTTTGTAAAACAGCTGAAAACTTTAACAAAATACTTTTCTTAAAAACCTTTTGTAAAACACAGCGGAAGAATAATTGAATAAAACGTTTTACGAATAAAAAATATTTATTAAATCATTTAAATAAGCTTATTTTCTTGTACAATGTAAATACATTTACAAACCATTTCTTTTACATCCATTAGCCTAGCCAGCTACAAAATCCGCGCGTGCAAATCTTTCATCAACTGCTCCTTAATCTGTTCTTGTGCATGTACCTAGTGTTTATGTTATCATTTTCTAACTCGACACCTCTTGTATAGCAGCTCCGCCTCCAACCGAAAGCTCAGCTAGCTGCTGTACACTACGACGCACAACATTCGGCTCGGGCTACAACCTCCGCCTACTAGCGGCCATGCGCTCAAACGCTTAAAAGACCTCACTATCCATTGGCCAATCTGTCAATGTACCTAATCTGACACCTCTTGTATAGCAACTTTGGCTCTGACCGAAAGCTCTGGATGCTATTGTACACTACAACGAACAACATGCGGCTAGGGCTACAACCTTCGCCTACTAGCGATTGTGCACTCCAACACTTAACAGCCTCACTAACCATTGATCGATCCGTCCCGACTCCAACTGAGGACTCACTATGTGATAAAGGCTCGGCTCCAACTAAACCGCCTGATAGCTATTGTGCACTCCAATGCACAACAACACAACCTCAAGGATATGCAGCTTCGGTTATGACTAAAAGCTTTGGTAGCTACTGTACGCTTCGATGCACAACATGCGGCTAGAGCTACGACCTCCGCCTATTAGCAGCTGTGCGCTCCAACGCTTAAATAGACTCACTCACCCATTGGCCAGCCAGTCCCGACTCTGACCGAGGACCAACTAACAAGCCCACATCTCATATCATCCATTTTATGTTTATTCCATTTAATTTATTTACGTTACGATTCTATTTTCTTTTGAAAACCATTTTCATGACCTTTTGAAAACCATGATGCATGATGCTCATGAATTCATACAGTGTCAATCATATCATTACTATAATCTCTAAGCATGCTCATCTATTAAACATATCATTAAAAGAACATAATTCTAATAAACAGCCAGCAAGCAGCAGTACAATTCACGAAACATTCTTAATATCTTGTTATTCTAATAAAGCAGTAGACATACTCAATATCTTACTATTCTAATAAAGCGGTAAACAATCAGCATACAATTCCTAACTCTTGCAATGTAGAGCTTCAAAGACCAAAACACATGGTTATCACTTACCTTGATGCTTTCACGCGTACCAGCACTGAATGTTATCTTTCTTCCATCTCAATACCTTCAATATCTTCATAAATACATAACATTTTATCATTAATAATTACCGATTGTTAATGTCATTTTCATAGTTCATTATCTTCAACAACATTGACATCATTAATCCAAACCTAATCGTCTAATAGTTTCTATTAACTTATTTTCATCAATGATATACCCAATAAAAAAGCAACCCAATGATAATCCTACAACATGCTTAACTGTCCCCAAGAATTGTCCAACACCACTGCAGAGCAGCCCCATCAACATTCCCAGCATTTAACCAACATAGAAAGGTAAACCAAACACTTCAGCAACACTTTAATATCTCCATCAATTTCCAAATATAAAACCAAGAGGCAGTGAACCAAATCAAGGAATAATATCCAACAACACTCTATATTTTTCATAACCACAACCAAAATAAGCACATACAGTTTACAGGGCATGCATTTGACGCTACCATACAACAGAGAACTGTATCAACAGGGAGCACAACCAACCATAACTGAACAGTATTCCTCATTACTTTAATTTATAGAGAATATATCAAACATTTCCAATAACAGAATGCTCATCCAATATGTCAACCATAATTTAACATCAATAGAACATGATATCCATTAATCCTTTATCTTCAACAATTATCCTAAAAAATCTATAAGTAGAGATGGAGAAAATCTCCTTACCTAAAGAATTGAGAAGACCCAAGAGATATGACACCCTTCACCCTCACTCTTCGGCTCTACTTCTTGCTAGTTCTCACAAAACACTCTTCATCTTTTCTCTGTCGCTCTCTTTCTTTCTTCTATCTTCCCTCTTCTTTCTCTTTATTTCTCTTCTCATCCACGGCTCACAACTTCTCTCTGTCTCTCCATTCCTCTTTCTCATTTCCCTATCTGTTTCACTCTAGAGAACCCTCAGCATTTTCCAGAGATAACTCAGTTCATTCACCATTTATTTCTTTTTTTCCAAATACATTCCTTATCATCTTCATACATCTCAACATACCACACCAAACACCCCAGGAGCAGCCATCTGTAAACGGGGAAACACGTGGGAGAATCGCCACGGAGGGAAACAGTTTTTCAAAACATGTTGCTCCCGTCGACATCCCAGTCGACATGCACAGTCAACCGGTATGTCAACCACTTCAACATCGAAAACACATTCTGCCTTCTCCACCCAAACACCACTGTTTCTCACTTCTTCTCTTTTATTCTTTTTGTTATATTTCAAATCAATTATTCCTTTCTTTATTTAATCAAATCCCCTTTCAATTTATTCCAAATAAATCCTTAACCAAAAATTCCCTCTTAACCAATTCCAAGAACGTTAAGCAATAAACCTTCATCCAATTAATTCTAATACACCCAAATAATTTTTCAATTATTCTTACTCAATTTCATTATTGGAAATTGTGGTATTACATTCCTCCCACCTTATATAAATTTCGTTCTCAAAATTTGCTCAACGTAATTACTTCCTTGATCTAACGACCCAAAATAACCATTAACTGTCTTTGCATAGAAGCATCCAAACATCTTCTTACCTCATACTTATCCACAAACTTCCAAAGGGTTTCACCACTTCTGCTTTCGCAACGTTCCACGACTTAGCAAAATGCTAAATCACACATTTAAATCCTTCAATCGTCATCTACATCTGCTGCAACAGAAAAGCCTGTATCCAAACTTCTCCCTTTTTATTCGACAACATAACAGAGTTCTAAAATAGGACCAACTTAACTGCACCAAAAGCATCATTATGCACCAAAAATACAGATTCAACTCACCAAACTCCATCTTCATTTGAATCTTCCACAATAGAAAACACCTTTGTTGCAACCATTTTCTGTTTCTTAAGCCAAAACTGGAGTATCATTGGCTAAATGTCGACTCTCATACATTCAAAATATCGTTTCAAATCAGCAAGATACACCTTTGACACTAACTCTCGAAGTTGCAGTATCTTCTCTTTGAAACGACGTGTTTCCTCATATACGTCTCCCATTTCTATGTGACTCACCCTCAAGGAAAGGTTTCATTGATCTTCTTTATCTCTAGTTGACTCTCTATTAGTTATTGGGATTGTATTTTCTTTACTACTTCCTTACTACTCTTTCTAAACTTCGCGACTTAGGAAACCCTGCTTAATTGTCTACTTAACTTGGTTAATGTAGGATTTGCTTTTCATCTATCTTCTTTCCAATTTATAAAAATTTAGGCAGAGTCACCTCTATTTATTTACTCCCCCCAAAAGCTATAATCATACATCCTGCACCAACATCCCAAGTAGTTTCAGTATGATCTATCATTTATTATATCCATTATTTAACTTTATCAAAAGGGACACAATGCTCATATCAAATACGGTCATTCAAATAGGACACTATTTAATTTGCACTATATTTCCACATTCACTACCAACCAAACATAAACACTACAAATTGTACGCCATTCCTTCATACTTACATCTTTGGACACCTTCTAGCAAAATGACCGATATCGCTACATTTAAAACATTGAGAAGGTCTAACTGAGCATTCTCCCTCATGACTTCTCTTACACCTTGGGCATTGATTTTCTTGTTGGCTTTCTTCCTCAAAGGAACACTTTATTCCTCTAGACTTGTCCCCTTCTTCCCATGAGTGTGGCTGAAACCTTACAGCAGACTCGTTCCGTTTCACGAATTGATTTTTCACTTCTTCGATGTCAAGAGCCTTTGATACAATCTTTGAGTAAGCCACATCTTGAGTACCTAATATCTCAACACCCTCATGAATTTCTTCCTTAAGCCCTTGAACAAAGTGGTGTACCTTATGCTTATTACTACTCACTAGATGCAAGGTGAACAGTGACAAGGCTTCAAACTCGCACACATACTCCGCAACCGTTCCCTTCTGCCATAGTTGAGTAAACTCTACCAACTTACTGGTCCTTGTTATACGGTTGAAATACTTGTCATAAAAGATTTCCTTGAATTCTTCTCATGTCATCGTAGTCACGTCCTTGGTTATTTTGATCGAGTTCCACCAAAATCCCGCATCCTTAACCAGCATAAACATGGCACATGCTACCCTTTCTTCTTCTTTTATTTTAGCATATGCAAACATGTCCTCCATAGTCCTTATCCATTCTTCGGTACCAGTTGGATTGGTAATGTCTCCATCAAATCGAGGTGGCCACAATTGTTGAAATTTCTCCTAACATACATCATGTTGCTATGCCACTCTTTCGTTTCCACGCGCAATTATTTCCATAAGCCTCTCTAAGTTTTGAGATTGCCACTCCAATTGGTGAGATTGTCGTTCAACTAACTCAGTCAACCGATTGATAGTCTCCACCGCACTATTCACGACCCTTTCCTGTCCAACAGTCTCTTCTGTATTATTCACCACTCTTCTTGGTCTGATTCTTCCTCGCCCAACTCTTCCTCATCTTCTGACCATGATACCCTTTTCATCGCAGGTCAAAATAAAACATTTAAATTAAAAAAACAAATCTATTAACATACTTACAGTTGATGGAGTATTTACACGTCAAACCTTGTTCTGGTAGGCAGTCTATAGAATCGGTTTCAAAACCCAGGTGCTCTGATACCAACTTGTAATGACCTGATTTTTATTACCTTTAAAATTGCGTGAAATTTAAAACTTTTTCTTTTCTTTTCTAAAACAGCAGAAGACTTTAATAAAATACTTTTTGTAAAAACCTTTTGTAAAACGCAGCAGAAGAATAACTAAATAAAACGCTTTACAAATTAAAAATATGTATTAAATCATTTAAATAATCTTATTTTATTTTACAATTTAAATACATTTACAAAGCCTTTACAAACCATTTCTTTTACATCCATTAGCCTACCTAGCCACAAGATCCGCGCGTGCAAATCCTTCAACAACTACTCCTTAACCTGTTATTGTGTGTGTACCTACTATTTCTGATATCGTTTTCTGACCCAACACCTCTAGTATAGAAGCTCCGGCTCCAACCAAAAGCTCTGCTAGTTGTTGTACGCTACGACGCACACCATTCGTCTTGGGCTACAACCTCTGCTACTAGCTGTCGTGCGCTCCAATGCTTAAACAACCTCACTAACCATTGGTCGATCCGTCAATGTACCTGACCCGACACCTTCAGTATAGTAGCTCCAACTCGACCGAAAGCTCTGCTAGCTTTTGTACGCTACGACGCATAACATGCGACTAGGGCAACGACCTCCGCCTACTAGTGGCTGTGCGCTCCAACGCTTAACAGCCTCACTAACCATTGGTTGGTCCGTCCCAGCTCCAACCAAGGACTCACTATGTGATAAAGGCTCAAATTCGACCGAACCCCCTGATAGCAATTATGCACTCCAATGCACAACGACACAACCTAAGGGATACGCAGCTCAGGCTAAGACTGAAAGCTCTGCTAGCTATTGTACACTACTACGCACAACAAGTAGCTCGGGCTACGACCTCTACCTACTAGCAGCTATGCACTCCAACGCTTAAACAACCTCACTCACCCGTTGGCCGACCAGTTCTAGCTTCAACCAAGGACCAACTAATAAGTCCATATCTCATATCTTTTTTATGTTTATTCTGTTTAATTTATTTACGTTCTATTTCTTTTTCTTTTTCAAAATCATGCATGAAAATCATTTTCCTAACCTTTTGAAAACCATGATGAATGATGCTCGTCAATGCATACAGTGTCTATCTTATCATTACTATAATCTCTAAGCATGTTCATTTATTAAACACATCATTAAAAGAACCTAATTCTAATAAATACCCAGTTAGCAGCAGTACAATTCGAGAAACATGCTCAATATCTAGCTATTCTAATAAAGCAGTAGACATACTCGATATCTTACTATTCTAATAAGGCGGTAAACAATTAGCATACAATTTCTATCTCTTGCGATGTAGAGCCCCAAAGATCAAAACACATGATTATCATTTACCTTGATACTTTCACACATTCCTTCCCCGAACGTTATCTTTCTTCCATCGCAATACCTTCAATACCTTTATAAATCCACAACATTTTGTCATTAATAATTACCGATTGTTAATCTCATTTTCATAGTTCACTACAACAACATTGATATCATTAATCCAAACCTAACCGTCTAACGGTTTCTATTAACTTATTTTCATCAATGCTATACCCAATAAAAAAGTAACCCAATAATAATCTTACAACATGTTTAACTCTCCCCAAGAATTGTCCAACAGCACGGCAGAGCATCCCCATCAACATTCCCAGCATTTAACCAACATAGAAAGGTAAACCAAACACTTCAGCAACACTTCAATATCTCCATAAATTTTCAAATATAAAGCCAAGGGCCAGTGAGTCAAAGCAAGGAATAATATCAACAACACTCCATGTTTTTCATAACCACAACCAAAATAAGCATATACAGTTTACAAGGCATGCATTTGACAATGGCTACCATACAATAGAGAATCGTATCAACAAGGAGCACAACCAACCATAACCGAAGAGTTTTCCTCATTACTATAATTTATAAAAAATATATCCAACATTTCCCATAACAGAATGTTCATCCATTATATCAACTAGAATTTAACGTCGATAGAGGATGATATCCATTAATCCTTTATCTCAACAATTATCCTAAAAATTCCATAAGTAGAGATGGAGAAAATCTCCTTACCAGAAGAATTGAAAAGACCTGAGAGGTAAGATACCCTTCATCCTCGCTCTTCACCTTTGCTTCTTGCTATTTCTCACAAAAGATTCTTCCTCTTTTCTCTATCACTCTCTGTTTCTCTCTTCTATCTTCCCTCTTCTTTCTCTTTATTTCTCTTCTCATCCACGACTCAAAACTTCTCGCTGTCTCTCCATTCCTCTTTCTCTTTTTCCTCTCTGTTCTTCGCTCCAGAGAACCCTCGGCATTTTAAAGAGACCACTTAGCTCATTTTCCATTTATTTATTTCTGCCCAAATATGCCCCTTATCATCTTCACACATCTCAACATACAACACCAAACACCCCTAGGAGCAACCATTTGTAAACAGGGAAACACGTGAGAGAATTACTGCGGAGGAATATAGGTTTTCACAAAACATGTTGCTCCAGTCGACATGCACAGTCGACCAGTATGTCGACCACTCCAACACTGAAAACACATTTTGCCTTCTTCGCCCAAATGTCCCAGTTTCTCACTTATTCTCTTTTATTCTTTTTGTTAAATTTCACATTAATTATTCCTTTCTTTATTTAATCAAACCCCCTTTAAATTTATTCAAAATAAATCCTTAACCAAAAATTTTCTCTTAACCAATTCCAATAATTTCCAATAATTAAACCTTCATCCAATTAATTCTATTACACCCAAATATTTTTCAATTATTCTTACTCAATTTCGTTACGGGAAATCAGGGTATTACACCCAACACGATCTAAAAAAGCCCCCAAAACGACCAAAGAACGAACAGGTTTAAAATTTATGGGATAAAATTAAATTTTGGACAAAACAGGCTCGATTTTTCAGCCCAAAACTTGCATGGGCTGACCCATGAAAAAGTATGGGCCGCAACCCAAATTATTTTGGTAGTTTTCCTTACTTTAATTTTTAGCATATAAAATTTTTTCTTTAATTTAATTTAATTTATTTAAAACGTGTATGAAGAAAAATGATCAGAAAACAAATTAGAGTAATTTGAGCAGAAACTGATAATAATTTTCAAGACATGGATTCAACACTTCCAACAAAAGCCCATGGTTTACAAAACATTTGTGATGGTTCCTTTGACAATTAGGACATGGTCCAGCCCAAGGGATCCTAACCAAAGCAGTAACCGATTCACTTCTTGCTTGCTTGTCCTTTGCATATTGATCATCATTGTCAAGCACTCTTTTCACTCCTCTTTCATTTACCTTCCCATCCATTAATTGATATATCTCATTATTCTTTCTGAATTTCTGATTTTCTTCTATCTTCTTAATAATTCGATCTTCAGCTTCTTTTATTGCTAAGACTTTAGAGACAATCTTTGAACATGGCATGTCTTCTTCTCTTTCGAGAATCATGTTTTTGCTTTCTTTAATTGTTAAGCGTATGTAGAATTGGTTGTTGCTATGTTTGAAAGTTGCATATTATGTGGAAATGTTCTTAATACATCATGATGTATGTTCATGGATGAACCAACATATAAGAAAGACAAAATAAGGATATAAATACATGAGATATAAGTGGGTGCCCATCCACTCCAAGTTGACATGTTGTGGGCTAGTGGTATGGGATGCTAGCCCAAGAACAAGTCTGTGTGGGCCGAAGTTCATCCAAAGCGGACAATACCTGATTGGGATGAAAGATTACACACTTAATATCAAAGTGAAAGAAAAGTACTTAAATGGCGACTGAGGACAAGCTGCCCCAAAAGGGTGGGCCAGTGGGACATTAGCCCTTTAGCTTATTTCCGGCGCAACCCAGAAACTATCAAGCACAAGGGCTGCCCAGGTCACTATGCATTGAATTGTATAGCAACTAATGGAGGACTCCCAAAAGGGTGGAGTCTGTCTTCACAAGGGTCAAAGCCTCTCCCAAAAGGATGGAGAAAAGTAGTGTGTATCCCACTGTTGTGCCTACTCACATCCAAAAATTGGAAGAAAAATGAAAGAAAAGAAAAGAGAAAGAAAGAAAGAAAAATAAATGTCACGTCATGTCATGTTCATGGTCACATCCATTACTTGCTAAGTCTTAGACTTATAGATGAACCTTGCATTGTAGGTACATGTATTAAAGAGGAAATAACAAATGCGAAGACACGTTGAGGGAGCTTGCACATGATGAAGGCTTGGTGGTTGTTGGGTAATTTCACGATTTAGTTTACTGTTTTATGAAACAAAAAATTAAATGGAATTTGTAAAGGACTGATAAAGACTTAAGCTTTTACTAAAAATGTATTTTAATTGTTAAAGTCATCCGCTGCAAGGATTTTATAAATACATTGTTTAGTAATTTGGTTTTAAAATGGTACACTTTATGTGAAATGATTTTAAGTGATATGTTTTAATGTAATGGATTTTAAAGAAAAAAAATTATATCATGAGAATTTATTAAAAAAATGAGTTTTACAAAAAGGGGCGTTACAACTTTGGTATCAGAACCCAGGTTTTTAAAATCAATTTTGTAGACCGTCCAACAACCCAAGTCTCAGCATGGAGAAGCCTTTTCAACTGTAAGTATTATTTGATATTGTGTATGATAGCTTAGTAGTTTATTATTTGTTATATGATATTTGAGGATCTGTTGTTTGTCTGCTTTGTTTTGTTCATAAGGTAAAGGTAATTGTTTGATCCCATAGAAATAGGGAATAAACCTAGAAAGTATGGAATGTAAGTTAGACTTTGTTTTTGGAGTTAGAGTCTCATATGGCTATAGGTAGCCGAGTGCAGGATGAAAAAATTTTGAGTAAACATTTGTGGTGGTGTTGTAAGTTATGATCATTGTAGGAATTTTATTAGTAAACATAAGGGGATATTTCTGGAGCATAGCAACTTAAGCACCAAAATAGTTGAGGTGAACATGGATGTGATCATGTCATTTAAGGGCTAATGTAGGATTCTTAGCCATATTTTAGTCTTGGTAAAGTCATCTACTAAAGGAAGAAAGATTCAAAATTGGGACAGGTTGTCATATGATACGACCACTGGGGAATTGAGACTTTTATTAGTAAACTGAATGAGACATTTATCACATAAAAGGACTTAATTACAAAATAGCTAAGGATGAATATCGATATGATAGTTATCGAAAAAAATAAATGAATAATGACCCTTGAACTTAAAGGTAGCATCGTGAATCTTTCATGGAAATATGTCAAGTGTGTTTCTTAAATTTTAGTCTTGCAGATCAAAGGATAGATGACTTAGTCGGTAAAAAAAAATTATAATTTTCATTACAATAATAACTAAGTGTGGATCAGGACTCAAAGTTCATGGAGGAACAGTAACCCTTAACTTCAAAGGTTATCAAAAGTGAAAATTTTATGAAAGTAGGTCGAGAGAATTCAGGATTTATTAGACCTTTGTACAAGTAAGTAAAGAGCATTATAGAATTATTGGATGAGATATTGGGATGCAAGGAATTTTTATGACATTGAAGAAGATAACAAATTGGGTAATATCAACGTTCGGGTATCGAAGTTGGGATCTGTCGAATATATAAAGTTTGGCAAGAGAGTTATGATGTATAAGATGTTAGGGTATCTCTAGACGAGATTGGTTGTTGTTGCTCTTTTACCCAACAGGTCGCGATTGTTTGATAAGTCACCCCTCCAAGTTTAATAAGACGATGCTACTTATGAATTATTGTGGAATATAGCAAGAAGTAGTAGGAGAGAACTTAAGAAGGTGAAGACTAGTATCATGGATGGAAGGAACAAACTTCGATTGCTAAGGAATGATAGTGAATGTTAAAAAAAAAATGTAAGTGTTCTTGCTTGGATTCCAATATGATTATAGACGATCGAAGATAAGAAGAATGAGCAAATAATTAAATCACAATGATTTGGACAAAACTTTCCATGAGTCAAGGGATGACCCCGAATTTACTCAGCAAGCTTGAAACAAAAACATAATGCAAATGATAAAATAATAATGAGTACATTGCTTCCATGTAGCCAACCCTTCAGGGAAACGAATGTTTGACTAAGGAGACCAACATTTGAATGATAAACTATATGGATGAACGAAATAGCAGTCTAAGTTGGATAAAATAGATATTCCAAAATTTGTAAATTCAAGCGTAAGGACTATATGAGGTTTACTTTCGATGTTAGACTATAAGGCATATACAAAGGAATCTAGAAAGAGGAGATGATAAAACCTACCCTAAGGACCGATTCTTCATCATGCAATGTGTTTATCTAGTGTAGGGGATATTTGGTGGTGCATTCAGCCAGGCTCTAGAAAGTGAAGTGGTATAACACATGTTAAGTGCAAGTGAGTGAGGATTTGGTTGAGTGAGTCTGTCAAATTTAAGTGGGATATTACAATATTAGCCAAATTAATAAACAATTAAGAGGCCATCCACGTAGTGGAGAAACGACGAGTAAGGATGAGATGTGATTTTAGAAGATCGGTGAAATTAGAACTAAACATCGGGGCACAATTGGTTGTTTGGTGCCAAATGTACAAAAGGAAATTTGTCTGGTGGATTTGGAACCGGAAAGTGCTTGGGAATCATAGGAGTGGATTTTGGTCACGTAACCTAGGACTAATTGACTTGCCCTAAAGACAAGGAAGTTGTGTCAAGAGTTTTGCTCTGATTAGAATTAATTGGGAAGCAACATAATGTGGTGTTAAGTATGTTAATTTGGTCATGTTGTTGAATATGCCCACTAGGCGGAAGAGTTAGACATATTCATTAGCAACTTCAATGTTTTGGTACCAGAGTGATCAGTCTATCTAAGGTCTTAAGGTGAGAAGACTAGCAAGACAAGGAATCATGAACTCAGGAATTTTGATTAAGTCTGTAATGCCAAGGGCTTAAGCAAGGAGGAAAGGAGAGTTGATCCCTATACAACGAGGAAGAGAAGTGTTGGAAATGTTTTGGAGACTGTTATGAGTCATCTTATGTGGCTCACAGACAAATAAGCGCTGAAAACATGAAGGAATTATCTATTAAGGATTGTAGCGCAAGATTTTCCGAACAACAAAAGCCTAAATTATACTTTCACGTAAGAAGAGTTGAATTTGAGCCAGTGGTGTTGGCCAAATTCTGTTAAAGACTATGAAGGGGAAATCTAAATATCCCCATGAAGAAGCTAAGTTACTTGATCTGGAGATTTTCAACAACCCCGGAGGTGATGTCGGTGATAAAACAGTGAAGGCTAGCGACTCAAAGGTCGATAAAGGAGCTAAGCCGACCAAAGGCATTGAGGGCTAGAATTTAGTGTGGGTGACCAAGTCTTTATGAATGTCTCTCCATTTAAAAGAGTAATGAGGTTTTAGGTAAAAGAGGAAAGTCGTTCCTTAGAAAATAAAAAGAAAATGGATTAGAAAATATTTTGAGAATCATTAGGAGTCATCTTGTATTGTTTATGAACAAATAGTACATGATAATTTTTCATGGCAAAGGATTTTGCTTAGGTAGTAGTGAAAGAGGAGGGTAGGATCCTCGATCATTGTCTAGTTAAGAGGGGAAGCCATGTAATATTTCTAATCTTCTAAGATAAAGAAATCATGACAGGGAGTGTAAGAAGTTGACTAGGATAACCAAATTTTGAGAACAAAATTTTAAATAACGGGGGAGGGGTTGTAACGACTGAAATTCCTTTTGGATGAATTTTTTAAAATGATTAAGAATATCGTTCGGAGTATTTAATAATTATCAAATCGATCTATTAGTAGGGTATATTATTTTATGATTATGTAGATTTAATGGATATTAATGGGATTTTATGGTGGGATTGTTATTGGCATAGGGAGTATTAATTATACGAGAAAGATATGAAATATTATAGAGTACTATTATGGATTTATGACAATTAAATTAGAAGAAAGGTTAGAATAGAAGAGAAAATGTTGGGGGATTTGGAGAGGGTATTTTTGGAAATTTAAGTTTGAAATTATGTGGAGAGTATTGTGTTTTATTTGGTGATGAGTAGAAGAAGAATTAAGGGGTATACGGGTATTGACAATGTGATGGGAAAAGAGGGAAAATAGGAAAAGGTAATATTGCTAGAAAACAAAGGAAGGTGAAGGAATAAAACAAAAGAAAAACAAAGAAAGGAGAATAGGCTAAGGGCTGAAACCGATGGATAAGTAGAGGGAGAGCTGTGGCTTATTTGGGGAAAACGGAAAAGAGGATAAAGGTGCTAGAAAATAAAAGAATAAAAAAAATAAAAGGAAGAAAGGAAATTATAAGGATAATGGGGTTATGAGGGTTATTAGCCCAGTTGCTGGGAGAATAAGAGAGAGTATTGCGGGGGAAAGGAAACGTGAGGGTGAGACAAAGGGAGGAATTGATTCCCGTGGCCAAAAGTCTTCTCCGCACAGTGAGTGAAGTGCGGTTCGGCGAGTAGCGGGACACGATGTGATGGAAGGTGCAAACGCGACGATGGTGTTGAGCACGGGTGTGTGAGAATGTTGCGGCCTTACATGCTCAACCGCGAGTAAAAATGGCGGAGTGAGTCTGAGCCCATCATGAGCTACAATTCCATTAACGCCTTAGCAAAAAGGATAGAAAAAGCAAAAATCTTGAGGAAACAAAGGGGAGAGCTAATAGAGGCGACTGTAGAACCTTTCGCCGAGTACACGGAGGGGAAAACCAAGCATTCTTCTGCGAGAGAGAGAAGCAGCCGATTAAGGAGGTATAGGCGGGGGTTTCTCCTCCATTTCTTTGCTGATTCATGGACTCTGCTGAGTGTTCTAGTTCGATTGTATTGATTATGTTATGCATTTCGGTCACTTCTAATCAACTTTGTTGAGACTCTATCTTGTTGATTGGGTTGTATCCTTCTTTACGGTTAGGGCTTGATAGACAATGCTGAAGTTCTTTACACTGTTGATTTTGGAATGAATCTCTGTTTGTTTTCTGCTTGATATAAATTGTTAAGGACGGTGCTTTATTGACTTGGAATATCTCTCTATCTGCTTACTGATTGGATAAAAAAAAATTCTTAAGGCTAGTTCTATTAGGAATGCTCTGTTTTATTTTGATGGTTGGGGATAATAAATTGGTTAAGGGGATTTTGTCCTTTATTCTTCCACTGCTTGATAAGTGTTGTTGAGAATAGTGTCTTGTTGATTAGGGGTGCCTTTATTTAACTACTGTTGGATAAATGATATTGAGGACTTAGGTTTTGTCTCTTGATTTTATATTATATATATATAATTAGGTTTTGTCATTGAGAATTCATGCTGTTGCCTTTCTTGACTATTGTATAGATTCTGTCATTAAGAATTCATGTTAATTTTATAGTTATTATTTTGGGATGTTTTATCTTTGGAAAATCATGTTGCTATTTTCTTTAATTGTTGAGCATGTGTAGGATTGGTTGTTGCTATGTTTGAAAGTTGTATATTATGTGAAAATGTTCTTAATGCATCATGATGTATGTTCATGCATGAGTCAGCATATAAGAAAGATAAAATGCATAAGATATAAGTGGGTGCTCATCCATACCAAGTGGACATGTTTTGGGCTTGTGGTATAGTATGTTAGCCCAAGAACAAGTCTGTGTGAGCTAAAGCTCACCCAAAGTAGACAATACCTACTTGGGATGAATGGTTACCCACTTAATATCAAAGCGAAAGAAAATCTTATTTGTTGTTGAATTGATATAGTTTTTTATTTCTTCACTCAAATAACGTAAATTTAAAGTCAATTCCCAACTCATGACTTACGGTTTCAATTCGCATCTCAAATGACTATTCATTGATATAATATCATCTGTTTTAAGATGTTCCCAATACAATACATCCATCTATTGCATTCATCAGCATCCATATAGAACTATCCAAAACTAAATTTACAAACACATGTATACTTGCGATGCTGTTATTATCACTCTTCTATTACAACCAGATATCTACTTGCTTTCCATGTTTTTGGTAAAGCTTGAGATGCCTAGAGTCGAGTTGGCTTTGTTGCTATAAATCTTTAGGGGTAACAATAGGCTCCAACATATACTTCAATAATAAAACATCACTTCTTTAAACCACTTTCTAATAACTCTAATTCAATGCCATAACATGCTTTAAAAGCATATTCCAGTTGAGTAGGTCTACAATTTGTTCAATCGTCATCTTCTGAGTCACATGATGAATGAAGCTCATCGTCTATAGATGTCGAGATTGAATGCACTTCTATAATAGCTTTGTGGTCGAACATACATTGCTCATCGGCTTGGACTGTCGAAATATGCTTCACCTCCATTTCTAATACTTTTTAGCTCATGGATGTATTCAGTGATTTAGGGCTGTCATTTGCTCTCACAAAGGACATCCTTACCACTTATATAGATGAAGTTAGAGGTCACTCACCGTCGTTTAGTATTGAGGGATGTCCATGATAAGTTGAGGGACGTCTCTCAATATCAATGGACGTCCACTAGCATCAACGAATGTCCCTCAATGTTGAATGACGTCTTCTGTTAGTATTGAGGGATATCCATTTTAGGCTAAGGGACGTCCGTTGTTGGTTGAGGGACATCTGTCGTTAGTGGAGGGACATCTGTCGTAAGTGGAGGGACGTCTATTGTGTGATGAAGCACGTCCATCGTAAGTGTAAGAGTCTGCTCCTATTTAAAAAAGCGTTTATCATGCATGTGACCCCCTTCAACATAATGTCGACTACTAGGATCTTTAGAGGATGTTCATTGTCCATCCTAGTCATCCATCCTCGTTGAGGGACGTTCGTCCCTCGATCCAACAGACATAAACCATCGTCCGCCAGCGCCTTTGGAGGATAACCATCCTCCATCCTTATCGAAAATTCTCGTCGAGGGACATTTGTTCCTTGATCCAATTTGAAATGAACCATCATCCGCGAGCGCCTTTGGAGGACAACCATCCTCTATCCTGCCTATCCATCTTCGTTGAAGGATGTCCTTCCCTCCATCCAACGGCATGAACCTTCATCTGCTAGTGCCCCTCCTCCCATCACGGTCTTCCATCGTCAATGAAAGACGTTCATCTCTTCATCCAGCGCCTAACATGGATGTCCCTCGGTCTTACGATGGCCCCAAGGATGCCCCTTCTTATCGATCAGCCTTGGACTCCCCTCGTCGTTGAAGAAAGTTCGTTGTGATCCTTAGACATCCCCGTTGGACGGTCCTTGACATTTTTAAGCTGAAAATGTTACCGTGGCTTCTGCTTCAACATTTTTTGATTGGAAACGTGATTGTGAGATTTGCGTCATTTATTTATCATAGTTTAAGGTTTTAGTTGTTCGCAAAAATTTCTTTAAGGCTAATCCCAAAGCTCAAAGTTTGTTTTGTTAATTCCCAAGAAAAAGAAAAAAAAATTTCCAAGCAAAACAAAAATGCATTCATCTTGATGAAATTCCTTGTGAAAAATCTAAAGATTTTAGGTATACAAATTCACAAATTCGCATATCAAAGTCGTAGATTCTTTCCTTTTTGCTCTTGGTTGCCCGAATCTCTTGAAAAAAATTTTCAGTGAGCACATGAATTTATTCAATTACGAAATATCAATCTGAATCTTAATAACAATGTCAATCTAAATCTCTTAAATGCACAAGCTTCCAACCAATGTCGTCTTCAAACCAATCTCTTAAGAACATAAATTTATTCATCACTCAGTAGAAGGACAAATTGCATAATGAACTAAATAACAGATCTACTGTCACTATTACTCACCCTTGTCTCGGTCTCATTCTCCAGTATGTGTAGGATAGAACTGAAGTCTCTTTCTCATCTCTTTTAGGGAAAAATGTCATATTAGAATGTTGTCTTCGTTGAGTTGATGCCGGTTGAAAATCGAATGTCATCTTCGTTAAGTTCATGCCGGTTGCTATTAGCCTTTAAGTCAATAGTAAGTTCCTCTCGCTTCTCATTGGTAACCTCTCAATCTTACTCTGAAGTCTCGTTCTCATTTGCGATAATGAGCTCGAGCCTGAAGATTGAAGAACTGAAGAAAGGATTCCTTTCTTCTTCAGTTGACGACAGACAATGGACTCATGGGCTAAAGCCTATTAATGGCCTAATGTTGGGCTGGGACGGGTATCAATTAATAGGGGTCAATTTTATTTTAGGTTTGACCCTTCTTCGCATGGTTTTTTTAACCAAAATCCTTGAACCGATCCATACATCATGCAACAACCATAACTGTTAATGGTTTTCAGATGTAATGCCATGTGACGTAAAACCATTTTCATGTCATTTTTTTAAATACATCATAAAATTCATACATTTAAAAGATACATGAGAATAGTTAAAAACAATTTCATTTAAAATTGAACGTAATAAAGTCCAACGTAAAATAAATATAAATATTTGTAAAATATTTAAACTTAATTCAACTAATCAAAAACATAGTAAAAACCCTTTATTTTTCTTTTTGTTTTCTTCGAATCCTCACTCACTTGCTAATTCGCTTTGACAATGTCTTTAGCTTCGTCCATGAGAATTTCCCTTCAACTGCAACTTTCATTTATTTCTAAAGTTAGGTTCCTCAATAATTTCATCATAACCAACATTACAAAATTCAAACTATGAGTTTAACACTCAGTAAGAGATACATAAATATAATATGAGTATGAAACGTAATTTTGTAAAAACATGTCTTTTTGTTCTTTCTTTCTTTCTTTCTTTCTATCTTTTCTTTTCTTTTTCTTTCATTCTTTTGTATAGAGGAGAGTGGTGAACTTTGGCCAACTCATACCTCGAGAAGAGTAGCCACAACTACGAGAAACACACTACTGAGTCTCATGAACTTCAAGGAGATAGTCCCCCTTACTGGGACCTCCATTAATATTGCACACCCAATGCACAATCACCTGGTGAACTTCGGCCAGACCCTGACATTACCAAACTAATGAGTTTATCCCCTATAGAACAAACTTTTGGGACAACCTATCCTCAACCCTTCGTATTCTTCTTTGCGTATCTCAAATTCTATTTCTATCTTTATTATATGAAAACATATGCATGAAAACAATTTTCGTTATTCTCTTGAAAAATATGATGTATGAGACATACATGTGATACATAATATCAATCTTATTTCTATCTATTAAATACGACCCTTTTTATAAAAAAAAATTTGCGTACCAGAAGACTTTTCTCTTTTAACTAATCATATTAAGAGGGTGGACCACAATATATAAATGAATCATCATAGAACAGTTTTACAAAAAGTTCATTTATTACAAAAGTCTTTTTCTTTACATATCATGAGGCTCTTGAACAATCAAAGCTGTTGTAACAACTCCAAGCTCTCTTCATTAGTATCTGTCGTCAAGTGTTTGGTTCTCCATTATCTATGTCGTCAATTTACCAATAATACAAGATTCATCTATGAGCCTAATTCTCAGTAAGCAATGTAAAAATAAAACTTAAATTGAATATAAACTTCAAGTAATCGTGCAATATGCAGTTCAAAACATTTCATTTTGTTCTTTCTTTTTTTTTTTCTTTGTCGTTTCTGGTTTCAATCAGCATTATATTCTTTTATTTTTTCACTTCCAGTCTAACTGTGTGTCACCATCAAGGGAGAAGGAATTAGGCAACCTCTAGTCCACCTCTTGTGGCATAGCTGATCCTTTCCCAGCTCCAACAACAATTTTCGTACCTTTTCCTTTCTTTGTCAATTTCATCTTTTCTTTTTCTATTCGTCTTTGAGCCCTACCCATACAAGGCTATTAACGTACATTTATTTAGTCAATTCTTTCTAAATGAAACCTTTGCATGTAAAACATTTTCATTTCTTTTAGAAAATATTATGCATGAAAACATATCATCGATAACAATATTAACAAAGCCAAATAAACTTAATGGTTATACTAACTTGCCACAGAACATATACCATAGAGTCAACATATACTTAACACTACTCCACAGTTACGATAACTCATCAATTTGTGTTTCTACTTATTCCACTAGCTTCTTATGTTGTAGGCTGAGAAGCCAAACACAAACAACTATTGTTTACCTTGGAGTCTTAGAATTTACTCGGTTTATCTCCTTGAGTTTAGGAACCTAAAACATATCATAATATATGTTAGCATCTATGTTATTCATCAATTACTTAACTTTCTTTCCTTTAATTAACTTTCATTAACTCTATTTATAAGTCCAACCATGGTTATTTTGTCTAGGAGCATAAATTTATTGTCCATAATCGGTCATATCCATATCGTCCAAAAAACACAGCATATGTATATATTGTCCAAAGTTCCACTTCTCTTAATCACAGAGTATCAATATCCAACTTTCCAATTAAATATTCTTAATCATAAATCAAAATTGATAAAATATCCAATTTGGTTGATACACCTTTGTTTCAACCTCACAGTCATCATTTCTTGTCTAAATTGGCAATATATCAAAACAATTATTAAGTAAAATAAATACCCAATATACTCTGTATTTTTCATATGGTAATCCAAAACAACAATCACTTAAACTTAAATAACTTCACTAACCTTCAAAGATTACTTTACTCCCAAAGAGTAGCTCAAATCGTGGCTCTCATCTTCTGTCCATTTCAAAGATCTGAGACCTTAATTTATAAAGGTTTGAAGTCAGTGGAGAAATACATAATTCACCCCCTTAACCAATCCTATTTGACCACCAACCTATATTGAAGAACTGCCATCCTCAACCAATCCCCAACGAGCATCAAAGCTATTTACGTACGCAGACGCCCAAGTGTTCGCTTGCAGACGTATCTACTCTTACAAGAGCATCAATCCAAGGAATATTCACTTCATCAGCCATTCGTTCACGCCACATAACCCGCAACTACATTTGCTGTAACGACCCGGTTTTTCATAAATTTTTTAAAATGCGTGAAATTTAAAACTTTTATAAAACAATCGTAAATCTTTATTAAAGCCATTTTAATTGAAAATCAGAGTGCGTTCTTCTTATAACTTGACCATTAAAACTCTTTTACTTTTTATCATTAACAAAATCGTGTTATAAAATCTTTTCTCAAAATATAGCAGAAGCGTAAGACAATTTGATAAAAATCCTTTTTCTTTAAAAATGTAGTGTAAGCATAATTAATTCATTTAAAACAATTAATAAAATGTTACTTTATATTTTACAATTCCTCGTTACATTAGTAGCCTACCCAGCCGCAAGTCTCGCCATGCAAATCCTTCATCAGCTGCTCCCTAACCTGTTCGTCATTTTCTCTCATATTTGTACCTACATCGCAATTAGTAACCTATGAGCTTAAGGCACAGTAAGTGATAATACCTATCATGCTACATGCACATGCTGTGCCATTTTAAAACGTATGCATTTTCTCCTTTCTTTTCTTTCTTTCATCTTTTATCTTTTCTTGATTACATATTTTCTTTCTGTTTCTGTTTCTATTTCTGTTTCTGTATCTGTTTTGGTATCCGTGATCATACGCGTTTTCGTAACTATTTTCGTGTCTATTTTCATATCCGTATCTATATCTATTTCTATTTATGGAAACTCATTTCCATTTTTGTTTCTGTTCTAATTCCCGTTTCCGTTTCCGTATCTGTGCTCATACTGTTTCCGTTTCTGTTTCTGTTTCTGTTTGTGTATCTGTTTCTCTTTTTATGTTCTTTTCTTCACTTATCTTTTCTCCGCTTTTCTTTTCTTTTCTCTTACGTCTTAATTATTATCTTTCATTGGTTGTTCTTTTCATCATTAACCTCCGATATAGCAGTGATGACATAATCCGAAAGCCTACTAATCATTGGCCGTTTGTTCCGGCATAATCCAAGGACCTTGCAACATATATGAGCAACAATGACATAATCCGAAAGCTTGCTAGCGACGATGGTATAATCCGAAAGCTCACTAGTGGTCATGCCACAAAGGCTTAAACAGCCTCGTGTCATATCCTTGCCTTTTTCTTTTCTTTAATTTACTTCTTATTCGTTTATTGTGTGTTTCATTTATTTTCTGTTTCACTTTTCATGGTAAACTGGATAGTCCTACAACCCAAATGATGGTAGTTCACTTTGGGTGATCAGCTCTTGAGAACACCGTACACTTAGCCTGTGTGAGCATCCCTTAAACCATTCTTTAAAATCGTGCACAAAATCCATTTTTCGTATTCAAAACGTGATACATGATGCTCGTGAATGCATATAACAGTTCATAATAAATTGTCAACGTACGATTCACAGAACATGCTATAAAAACAGTAAACAACGAAACGAGCGTTTAAGTCTGTAAACAACGAAACATGCTCTTAAAAACTATAAACAACGAAGCGTAATTAATCATATACTAATAAAGCTGTAAACAACGAAATATGCTAAGAAAGCGGTAAGCAACGAAACATGCATATCCTATTATTGCGATGTAGGGCCCGAAGACCAAAACACATGCATATCACTTACCTCGATTGCTTAAAGCATTCAACGCTTATTGATTATCCTTTTCTTCTCTTTTAGTACCTTCATAATTAAAAACATTCATTCATTAATAAAATCAATTAATCTACTTATTAATCTCAACGTATTTTCTATTCTAATTCTTCGTTACTTACTAAAATCTCCTAAATGGCATCGTTTTCTTAATTACTACTTAGCATACTAATTAGTATCAATATTTATTTCCAATTATTAATATGCCTTCATCCAATTATTAACAAGGTTGTAATTTAACAGGTTTATATTTCCTAATATCAGACTTCCACACATGCTTCACAAAATACCAAACGCAATAGCTAAACAATTTATTATTGGCATTCCAACACATAGATTCCATTTAACAAGTTATATCCACTACTTATCACCGTCCCTTAACAGCTTAACTAATTATCAACAGAGCATTGACTGCCCAGAACCTCTATCCAACGAAAGCATTACTCATCATCCAAACAACAATGCTAAATCCATTAAATTCATGCTTCACAAAATAAAATAGGTAGTGACTAAATAGATCAACAACAGCGTCCAACACAGAGAGTTCTATTAATCCATAGAGCAGTTCATACAACACTTAACCAACAACGAAGCAGTAACATCCAGCCAAATGAAACATTCCAACAGAATATAATTCGTCCATTCAAAAATGTTTAATAGACAGAGAACATTTCCAACCTTCCTCAACAATATCCACAGAATCATAACAATCACAGAGTCCCTTTAAATCTTTTATCTTCTACATATTATCACTATAATTTCACAAACCAGAAAGGGAAATCCACACCTGAAGACACCCGAGAGCTTCCTCTTTCTCCTGCTTCTTCTTCTTCTCTTTCTCCTCAGTTCTCAGCCGTCAATGATCAGAGAGAGAGCTCTTTGCCTCTCACTTTCTTTAAATTTCCTCTCGGCCTCCAGCTCTTACCCGCAACTCTCTTCTCCTTCCTTTTATTTTCTTCTTGCCCGACAGCCATCTTCATTTCTTCTGTAGCACAATTACTCCCTCGACAGCTTCTTCAATTGGCCAACCAATCCTGCTCCCCATCGTTCATGTTGGCAGAACAACCTAGCTGGAAGGGAGAACAAACGTGGAAGATTCGCCCATGCCAGAAGACGGTTCAACCCGAGTCAGGTCAAACCGGGTTCGGTCATACCAGGGTCGGAGCATCCGATTGCAGCCCGACCCGTCGCCAAAAACTGTCCCCACCCATCGCGAGCTCGCCGGATTCCATCCCTGCAACAGGCGATCACCAGAATTCCATGGAGAAGGAAGGAATGATTGGGCTTACCATGACTCGACGCCTGAATTGCAGCCGGTGGAGAAAACCGAAGCTTCTTAGATTATCTCTCCCGTGGCTCAACCGTTTCCGAGCCCTAGCTCAGCGCACCTACACCCTCAGCCCGCAGGAGAACCCATGACGTCGGTGGCGTCGCATCCCCCGAGCCTGCGTCGCCTGTCTCCCTCTCGATCTCCATCTCCCTCTCTCGATATCTCACCCTCTAACTCTGTCGGTCTCTCTCTCTCACTATGCCTAATTTTGCAGACCAAAATCCTCACCCCTTTCTAATTTCTTCTTTCATTTGTTCTCTAAAAGAAAACTGAACCAGACCACATTCAGAACCGGTTCTCAATCCCAAATTTTTCCATTTTAATTTTCCTTTAATCAAATCTTCCACAATTAATCTTCAAGAAATTCTAATTAATCCATCTAAATAAATCATCTTTTACCCTATTAAATTTCTTTCTAGTAATTTAACTAAATCCTTCATTTAATTAAATTATTCTCAACCAAAATTCCAATTCTCGAATTATTCTAAATATTGCTCGATAATAATGATTGTCAATTAGATATTTGGTAATACCCCGATAATTATCCAATTAATTCAAATACCCTCAATTAATTTCCAATTATCCTTATTAAATTTTAATATAAAAATTCAGGGTATTACATTTGCACTAGTCATAGCGGACAGGTTTCCATCCACGGACACCAACACTTCCACAAGTCTACAGTTTAATATCACGCTTAAAACGATAACTTTTATTTCCCTTCACTGACAAAAAGGGCAATGTTCCACTTAATAAAATGATGTTGCAGACACATTCCTGTTCGTGGAAGAGTCCCACATGAATCTAACAGTCAATACTTGCCCCGCTACCTCCTAATCAACAGACAACATTTCTTCCACAAGGAAGCTTTCCCGTCCATGGGAGCATCCTTCATCCAATCAAAGGGTCCTTGTTTAATCCTATAACTTGATCCAAAGACCAATTTCTTATCCGCGCGACATCTTCACTCTCGTAAAGCATCTTTCCGCGGAGCATCTCCCTCCTCCATTTTTCTTAATCCAACGACTCCTCTTTTATCTGCTAATTTAACCAATTGATCTCGGCCGTTCATCCTCATATTTTCCTCTTTTGCGGCTATATTTTCTTCCTAGGGTACATATCTAAACTACCACATTTTTACTTATTTCCCTTGATTGAGCATTTCTAATATTTATTTTGGATAGTTGCACATCCAGTTACTGTGCCCTATGGATATCCACACTCTGCATCCATCAACGACGTTGATCTATGGACATCATTCACTTACCTCAAAACCGTGACAATAAAAAAATTCCAACTTTCTTCCAAATATATTCCAACTTTCTTCAAAATTAATTATTCTCAATTGTTTTTCCTTAAAGTATTCCTTATTTTCCTTGGGATATTACAAAGATATCCTCGGTCAACAGCCCTTAGGCATTATGAGCAATAACATAAATAGTAACATCAAGTAGTAAATATATCCTCGATCAACATAATATCAGTCAACATATTCTTAACATAATATATAATCAATCAACATCCCATAGGCATCATGGAACAATTATCATAAAATACTCTAGCATCTTTCTTATGTAGACTAAAGTCCAAGCAAATGCAAATAGCACTTACCTAAAGTCTGTAATGAAATGTCAATTATCCAACTCTTCTATAACATGCTAGATTTTTCTTAAAGTAAACAGAGAGTCGGTTAATAAAAGGATAAACCTCTAACACTATACATTGTTCACAGTCCAAGAAATAGTTTTGAAATCCTTGTAGTAGAAAACCTACCTTCACAAACTTGAAGAATGATTCACCTGACAGCTTGAGAGAAAGATCCTCATGTCTTCACGGCTCTATGGTGATTAGTGTAGCGAGTCGATTTTTCTTTACTTCGAAAAACGTGTAAAATTTAAAACATTTCTTTTATAAATGCAGTGGAAGACTTTTCATTATTAAAATCCTTTTAAAACATTAAATAGAATTTTTTTCCTGAAAAATCTTTTATAAAACACAACGGAAGACTAAATGATTAAACCAAACATTTTAGAAATACAATAAATAACTTCTTTTCTTTTTCAATTTAAATACATTTATAAAACTTTTACAAACTATTTCTTTCACATTCATTAGCCTAGCCGGCCACAAGATTCGTGCGTGCAAATTCTTCCTCAATGGCACCTTAACCTGTTCTCTTGTTCTCGTACGTACCTACATCAACAAGACTTAAACTAATGAGTCTAACACTCAGTAAGTGATATAAAATAAACTATACAATGCGCGTGTCATATAGCTTTTGAAATCCATATGCAGTTTCTGTTTTCGTTTTCCTTTTTAATTTTACTTTTTTTGTATCTTTGGGAAGTCGAGCCACACAGGCCACTCCGACCCATCTATATCCATGACTGTGCACATTAATGCACCTAGTCCCAACATCAATCGGCAACCCAATAACTCTGTACATCAATGTACCCAGTTCTGACATCAATCGGCAACCCAATAACTGTGCACATCAATGCACCTAGTCCCGACATCAATCGAAAACCTTCTATGTGATAAAGGCTTGGCATCAATTGAACCGCCTGATAGCTACTATGTACATCAATACACAACAACCTCACATATCTAGTATAGCAACTTCGGCATTGATCGAAAGCTCTGCTAGCGGTTATATGCATCAACGTATAACAATCGACTCTGACATCAACCGAAGCGCACTAGCAGGCGTGCGCATCAACGCTTAAATGGCCTCACATAGACCATTGCATCGGCCAGCCTTATCATCGATCGAGGACCAACTAACAGCTCACATCTATCCCAGAATATCACAGAAAGAACTTTGGGCTTATGTAATACCCCGACTTTTTATATCATAATTTAATAAGGATAATTGGAGGGTGTTTTGATTTATTGAATAATTATCGGGGTATTACCAATGATGTGTTCATAAGATAATAATTTAAGGAATTTTTGAGAAATTAATTCAGGAAATGAAATTGGAAAAATTTAAATTGGACCCGTAATAATCATTAATCGATATTTGGAATAAGTTGGGAATTGAAAATTTGGGTCAATCAATATATGATACGTATATTTGATAATTATAGATTTATTAAAGAAATTAAAATGAATATAGGAATTTAAAAGGGAAAAATGAGGGATTAAATTTAAAGGAAGAAATAAAATAATAAGGGGAGGATTGACTGGGGAGAGCTGAACCGATTCACTCGAGGATGGGTTCTGGAATTAAAAGAAGAGAAAGGAGGTTGTGGCCAATCTGCAAAACGCGAAGAAGAGGAACCTGAGGGGAGAAGAGGAGACCGAAGGCGAGAAGGAGATCGAGCGGGCTCGGGAGGACGACGACGGCGAGCATGGGCTCTGCTTGGGTAGCTCCTTGCAACAACAAACGGTGAGCGAGCAGCTGCAGTGTTGAGAGGTGCAGAACTAGGGCTCGGAATCAGAGCTCCCGCGGGCGTGGTTTTTCGGCGACGATTTGAGGTATGTGTGGTCGAGTTTCTCATCTCCTTTACATTCTATTAATCGGGCGACTGGTAGGGCACGGATTGGCGGCGGCGTGCGGTGATTTCTGGCGTCGAGTCCGATTGCGGGTCGAGCTCCAATCCAGGTGCTCAAACCCAAGTGTGCTCCAACACAGTTAGGCCCGGTTGGGGTGAATTATTGTCTACTATGCAGACAACCTCATCATTCTTTCCAGCTAGGAATCGTGCCTCGCATGGGGGGTAGCCTCTGAAAAGCTAGAGAATTTGAGAGTATGCTATCGGCGGAATGATTGTGGCTGGAGAATAAAGACAGTGAGGGAGAGTGAAGGCTCGAGTGAACTGAGTGAGGAGCATTATGCTCTCTGGATGGCAGAGCTAAGAGAGGAGGAAGGCTGGGAGCTGTATTCTGTTGGAGAAGAATGGAGAAGAAAACTGTAGGAGGGCAGTGTGTGCTGGAGGTGAGCTCTCAGGTGGTTTTCCTTCGAGTTGGTTGAGCCGAGAGTTTCCCTACATGCTGGGGTTTTCTCTGATGTTTTGGTCTCTATTTATGGATATATAATTTCTGTTAAGACTCAGGCTTTGGATTTTCTAGGTAATATAGATGAATAATGCCTCTATTGTATTACTTCTGGTTTTGTGAGGTATTTGTGCTTAGAATTGATTTTATATCTCAAGTACGAAATAATAAATGCTAGTTGGAATTTGTGTTATGCAAGGTCTTTGGTTAATAGTTGTGCTCTGTTGATGGAAATTTCCTCTTTGGGTTGATTGTGGAATTGTAAGATCTAAGTTAAGTATTTTGCATAATAGATTTGTACCCTGTTAATGGACATGTTTTCTGCTCTTGGATAGTAAGTTGAGGTTGGATTTAATTCGTTGTTGGTTATGGAATACTCTGCTATTGTTGGATAATCTATTGGTTTAAATTATGCTGGCGATTATCAAGTGAAATGTATTGTGAGGTTTAAGTAAGTGTCATGCACGTTAGAAATATACCCTGTACATTTGGATGTACTGTGATAATCTGTTGTTTTGGATTCAAGTCACTAAGTGGATAAATATTAGTTCACCCTGTTGGATAATTATTATAGTGCATCTTTACATGCACAGTTTGTTAATTGGTTAGGAAATGGATATTGAATATGGATTATGAGACGCTATCAAATGATGAATGTTTCTAATTGTGAAGGTATCGGAAAGAGAAGAAGGATAGCGATTAAGTGCAATACGCGATAAAGTTTAAGGTAAGAAAATGGGTGTGTCTTGGCTAGTGGAGGCCCTACCCACAAATAGAGTGCGTTAGTTTTGGTGTTTAGTTCTGCATTTTTCTTTGTTAAATGCTTTACTTTGCTTGCTGTCAAACTCTTTTCCTTACTTCTCTTGCTGTGCAATGTTCTTACGTGAATGAATGTGACTGCTGGAGGAGGTTACTGCTTAGATAGATAAGTTAAACTTGAAAATATGAAGCAGTTGAGTGCTCATCGAGAAGGACCCTGTTCTTCATTGTTTACTGGCTGTCTATTTTACTTGCTGCACCGTTATTATTTTTACTTCCTTATGCATATAATGTAGTTTGCTGCCATTCGTTCAGTTGCTATTTGTGCTATAGGTGGATACCTTGTGTAGATAATGCAATAATGAAAGCATATTTAACATGTTAATTAACTTCACTAGAATAATCAACTAGATTAGTATGATGAATTAACTAGCACGTTAACTTAACTAAGTCTGAAGCATATCTAATTATTAATCAATTAGAATCTTACTTGTAATTATCACTTGAGCATATTAATTAAGTAAACTAAAATTAATTAACAAGACTCAAGCTTGTTAATTAACTTAGATAATAATTGTAGCTAACTCAATTGTACTTTACGTGAGAATGTAATTGATTAGAATAATCTAAGCATATTAATCGACTAAATTAAAACTAATTAACTAGACTTACGCATGATAAATAACTTAACTAGAGCAATTAACTAGACTTAAGCATGTTAATTAACTTAACTAGAGTAATTACTTAGACTTAAACATGTTAATCAACTTAAGTATGTTAATCAACTTAAGCATGTTAATTAACTTAACTAGAATAATTAATTAGACTTAAGCATGTTAACTAACTTAAGCATGTTAATTATTACTTAAGCTTTTTAATCTTCATGTATGTTAGTTAACTATTAGAATTGTTTGATATTAACTCCTTCGTTGTTGGTTTCCTACAATTCCTGCAATTCTCTTAATTTCCTTTATTACAAACGCCTTACTTTGATAAAGGTTTTTATAGAGATCAATGTTGTGATGAATATTAATGGTCGAATGGAATGTATGCTTAGTGCATGAATGATGATAGCTTTCTTACTAGCGGTTTCGTTCTGTACTTTTATTTTCTTAATTGTTGTAGTGGTAGTTTCCTTATATGTTAGTAATAATATTATTCTGCTATTGTTAGTTTAGAACTCTCTGTGATAATTAGAATTCAACACATGTCAATAACCTAAATATGAGCATGTTAATTTACTATGATAACTAAGAACAGTAATTGTAATATATTTTGAGCATGTAAATTAACTAGTATAACTAACTAGAACAACAATGGTAATCTTCCCTGAGTATGTTAAGTAACTATGATAACTAATTAGAATAATAAATGTAATTATTTCTTGAGAATGTTAACTAATTAGGATATCTAACTAGAATAATAAATGTAATTATTTCTTGAGCATGTTAACTAATTAGGATATCTAACTAGAATAATAAATGTAATTATTTCTCGAGCATGTAAACTAATTAGGATATCTAACTAGGATAATACATGAGCATGTAAACTAATTAGGGTAACTAATTAGGATATCTAACTAGGATAATAAGTGAGCATGTAAATTAACTAAGGTAACTAGCATGTTAATTAATGGTAATGTTCCGATTTCTGTTGCGTTTGTGTTGTGTCTTGTAAGTTCAAGCATGCCATTAATTAGTGTTTCAATTCATTACATAGTGTTCTGATCCCTCTATGATTCGCTATTTAATTTCCTTAATGTTCGTTGCTTAATTCCCTTATGTTGTTCATTGTTTTCAATTTGATATTATAATTGTTCTCCGTTGTGCGCTTTCAATTACTATTATTCATTATATACGCAATTTCAATTACAGTTTGCTTTATTGTCATTTACTTTCTTTATATGCGAAATTTTAACTGCATCGTGCACCATGTTAGTTGGAGAATGTGTCATCATACATCATGCTAATAGAAACCAATAGGGAGTGTCATCCGGGATGGTACTCACACATGCATTATGTGAGGAAAAATGTTAAAAAAACGAAAGAAAAAGGAAAAAGAACAAATGATGGGAAGTTGGGGGGCGGATGTGTAGTGTGGATCTAGCCTGGCAACTAGACGAAGCCCCTACCTAGTCGAGAACGAGACAAGTTTGCACACAGGAGGTTAGAAGTCGATCACACTATACCATTCCATACGGGTCTTTCAATCTTCTGCTCAATATACGACTAAAGAACCAAATAACCAACAACTTAATGAAAAGATTGGTTTGGGTGGCCCCATTCCAAAAAGAACTAACGAGAGACATAACATATTGCATTAAACCCCTTTCTTTACTAAGTCTTTGGGCTTATAGTTTACTTGTGGTGTAGGTACAAACGATGAACAAATCATAAAGCAGGGATGAAGGATTTGCACACACAAGACTCGTGACTAGTCAGGCTAAAGAGAGTAAAAGAGAAAACAGTTATAATTAAGTTGTATTTCATTGTTTAGTTTCCTTTCTCGAATGATTTACGCTTCTGTTATGTTTTAATAAATTTATTACGTTTTCGTAAAAGATTTTACGACTGCTTCGGCTATGTTTTCACGAAAAAGAGTTTTAACGGTCTGGTTTGACACTCTAATATTACTTTCAAAAGGTTTTAATAAAAGTTTTAAATTTTAGCAAATTTTTAAGGGAAAAGAAAAACTGGGTCATTACAGCATATCTTGTCATTTCATTCCCCGAATACCCCAGAAAGAACCTAAGGCTTATCTTGCCATTTCGTTACTAGAATACCCAGGAAAGAACCTCAGGCTTATCCTAGAATGCCTCTATTTATGTTTATTCACATTTAGTTTCCGTTTCAATTTCAAAACCATGCATGAAAACTATTTTCATACCATTTTAAAACCATGATGTATGATGCTCGTGAATGCATACAGCCTTATATCATCAGTAAAATTCTCAAAATATGATCATTATCAATATCATTTAAAATCTAATAAGCATATCATTAACAGAACATATTTCTAACAAACACAGCATAATGCACCATCGATCAATAGTAATATCCTCGAATGTAGCATAATCAATAATTGAACCTATCTAGTAGACACACTCATCAAAATATCCTAATTCTTGTGATGTAGGCCTTTCAGCAAAACCCATACATATCACTTACCTCGAAGCTTTAAGGAATTTCTTACTTCGACCTTGCATTCACAACTCCTTCACAATACCTTCACAAATTAATAACATTTATTCATAAATAATCCTTCACCAAATTCCCACAACTAGAGACTAAATCATAGAACCTTCTTCCATCATAACAACACTCTCACAAACCCATTTACTGCTAACACACACACACACACACACACACACACACACACACACACACACATATATATATATATATATATATATATTACAATTCTTTCCAGGTACACACGAAATATAACAATATTCATCAAGACATTAATTAATAGGGGTGTGCAGAATCGAACCGGTACCAAAGAATCGGATTGGAACCGGTGGTTTCGGTACCGATTCGGTGCGTTTTTGGTTGGTCTCGAACCGAATTCGGGATTGAGTGAGCATAACCGGATTTTGCGGTCCGGTTCTTGGTTCTCAGTATCGCAGAACCGGTACCGACAGAAGAACCGAGAATTTAGGGCAAGACACCTTAGATCTCATGACCCACCTCGCACCAGCCTCCCGAATCCTACTGCCTCCTTCTCTCTCAAGTTCCAGATCTCTCTCTCAGTCAAGACTCTTGAGCAGCCGAGCCCGACTGCCAATAGTCTCACCTCTTGCCCTCTCGAGTCTTGACTTTCTTCTGTCCGTCAACTGAGAGGAGTCAGGCGAGAAGCCGAACAATACAGACGAACAACGTTCGTCTCCCCTCCGACTCTCCAGTCCCTCCCAACTCCCGAGTGTCCCGACTCCGAATGGCGACCGAACGAAGGTCATCTTCCTACTTCCTTTCGGCTTCCGTCGACTGAGAGCTTTCCAGCTTGGTCAGTAAGTATTCCTTCGATTTCCCTTCATAGTGTACTCTGTCCTCTTCGATTTGTTAATTGTTTAATTAACTTTATTTTTCTAGCTCTAGTCTTGTCTCTGTAGTGTTGAACTCAGTAGTGTTGATTGTTAACTATAGTGTTGATTCGTAGTTTACTTTTCTATTTTGCTATCATGGTGGTGATTTGGTTAGTGTTCTTTGTTTGGAGCATGACTGATCTGCTTAATGTTGATAATTCAGACTTTAAATTTTCCAATTGGAGTTCAATTCATTGTTGGACTTGAATTATGTGAACATATAAACTGGAAGAACTGTGGTTATTTTTGTTGACTGCTCTATGATTTAGACATAACTTCTATCAATTATCATTTCACTGATGGCAGTTTAGTTCTGTAAATAGCTTTTTTAACTCATGAATAATATTAATAGTGATGTAGTCTTGCTATGAAATGATGTCTTGTGGGAAAATTTGCACATCTTGTTTCACTGCAATGGTTGCTATTGAATCGTTTGCTGCAAGGGACAAAAAACTATTACCTGATTAAGGGAACAGTGGAGAAAACTCAAGCTAGGCGAAGGCCTCATCTTCCAGTTCTTCCTCAAAGCAACAGAAGATCAATCTGAAAAATGTGAGTAGTTTTGTTTAAAAGTAATTACTTAGTAAATGAGTAGTTTCATTAACATTGTGTTAATGTTATTTCAGGGTGGGAGCATGATTATGTTGAACAATTAGCGCACAATCTCTTGTATTTTATTAGTCTAATAGAAGAGCAAGTGCCCATTTGGTTTTTTTTTTGTTGGGACTAAGAAGTGGATGGCAATCCTCTGTAATTCTTTCAGTCTGTGTTTTAGTATTATTTTTTTTTATAATTTTATTCAATACTAAACCAGTACCGAACCCGAACCGGTACCGAATTTTTGCAATATTTAGCAGTCGACCATGTTGTAGACCGATTTCTCCATATTTTATCTAAAACGTCAACTTAACACTTCCTCAACAATTTATACTTTAATCCTTAACCAAAATTTTCACTTAACCAATTCTAATAATTTCATAAAATAAATCTTCAATAATCATCCAAATAATCCTATTACACCTAATTAGTTTCTCAATTATCCTTAGTTAATTTTGTTATGGAAGTTGAGTTATATATTACATAAAAAAATCATCCCCAAAATCCCAAAAAAAAAATCCCATGGGAATCATATCTTAATTTTATCTTTTCCTAAACTGTTCGATGATCAAGTGTAGCTCACAAATAATCTGGAAAACAGACTTGTTTAAATTTGTTTGCAGCAGCTGCAGAGTTGTAAGCTATTGTTGCGATCGCCTACTTAATCTATTTAATCCAATAGTAATCTGCCATGCTAGCCTTTATTCTTATATTTTTGGTCGTTAATTTTACCATGGTCACAAATCCTTATACGAAAGCCAACGTTTCTCGTACTTTTCCTTACTTTAAATGATGACGTTTCACTTCATCTTTTTATCTTCCATAGACATCTCCCTTTTTGTAGAAGCGTACGCTTCTACACCTTCACTGTTAGTTGTGGCTCTTTAATCCAAATAACGGTGTTCCTTCTCTTTAATACGTTGTTGTAGACACGTTCACTACTGTGGAAATCCTTCATTAACATAAAACAATGACATTCCTTCTCTTTAATATGTTATTGCTGTGGAGTCTTGATGGACTATGGGTCCATTCTATTATTAATCAAGTTGCAAATAATATTATAGAGAAGTTTAAGGTCAAGCATAGGTGGAAGTTCAAGAGCAATGAAAGAGAAATGAAAAGACTTTCCAAAAGTGTCTTCCTTTTGACCTCTGACACGTATTTGACTATTTTGACATTCAAGACAACGTCATTGCAAAATCCGTGCTTCATGAAGATTGTAGCTGACTTTCTAATCTTTCTAGCATAAGTTAGATCACTAAATGTGGACTTTATTTGCTATGTCAAAAGCCCACGGAACAGAGAGAAAAAGTTAAGGAAAGCCCAATTGTCCAAACTTGGAGAGCAAGGAAAATCAAGATATGGAAACCATCCAAGTGGACAATTTTAACAAGGAATAGTTGCCAAAAGACCTCTAGACTTGGAGAAAAAGAAAGGAAGATATTAATTGAATAATCTTTTAGTTAATTAACCTAATTTCTATTAAATAGAAAATTAGACAACTTATTCTATAAGCCGATTAGGGTTATTATTGGTTAATTAGTTTATTATTATTTTATGCTTTGTAAAAGGCTATATAAAGCCACCTAATGCTTATGTTTTAATCAATTGGAGTTTGAATACAAAATAGTTTTTGCTAATTTCGAAATTGGAAGAGATTCCTTTTTAAAACACTTTGGTGAGTTACATCCAAAGTTCCTCTTGTGTGAGTCATATCATAAGGCTGAGTTCACTTAGGCTTAAGTGCACTTTCTTGAGTGGAATCCGCAGCCCTACTCTCTTGGAAAAGGTTGTGTGAAGTGGTGTCCAACCATCCATTAAGTCTCCATCTGCAAAGTTAACAAAAGGGAAGTGCAAGCTGTCCTACTTTTTATTTCTGACCACTTATCTTATTTTCCACATATCTCGCAATTCTTGAAGGATATTTCCAAAATGTTTAAGGGGGTATTTTTTTATTCTATCCAAAAAGAAGTGGTCCAAAGTTCAACTCAAAAGGATCTCGGACAAAAAAGTTATGCGCATTCAAAGTTTACTTTCCATAAATGAAATTGCAAAAATTTAAGGAAAGAAGGAAAGGGTCGACCACCAGATGGGGAAATTCAATGAGGATGACTTAATTTTGTCTCTGTCCAAAGTAAGGTTGATCGCATGGTCGACCGTTTCCTCTAGGAGTTGCCCACTTAGTTTCTCCAACATTCTTCCTTCTTCAACACGTACTACCACATTTCATCGACATATTTTATAGGTTATTTCTTTATCTCTTCCACTAGTGCATCAAGTCCCTAGTCATTCTAATATAATATTGTCCACTTTGGGCCAAATGCCACACGGTTTTGTTCTTTGGGTTAACCCAAAATGCATTGTACTAGGTAGAGAGGAGAACTCTACTTATAAACTATTCTTTTTTCACTCTCTCAAGCGATGTGGGATTGTATACCCCCACAAGTATGAGTTGAACCTTCACAATCAACAACATCTTAGATCGTTCTTGCCTTCAAATGGCAGGCTGCCACAATCTCTCCCCCCACCCCCCCTCCCCTCCCTTTTGGGGGACCTAACATCCTTATCGGCCACACTTCTGGTTGGGATTTGGCTCTACTAGTATTTGTGGAGTCCCTAGTCCTCCTAATATAATATTATTTGCTTTTGACTGAATCCCACACAGTTTTTTTCTGGGAGTTAGCCCAAAACACGTTGTACTAGGTAGGGAGGAGAAATCTACTTATAAACCATTCACTTTTCACTCTCCCAAGCGATATGGATTGTGCATCATATCTTTTCATGTTTTTCTCCATCTTTGATTTCAGCCATTCTTTGACCTCATCCAACGGTTATTATTCCATCTGTTCTTTCATTCAATGTTCCTTCATCAAAATGACATCATCCCATTCATGGATACCCACACATCTGTGGGTTCTAACCTTTCTACCTGCGTTCTTGCGATCTTGGTTGACAACTAATGTAACAACCCAGTTTTTTTCTTTTAAAATCGCGTGAAATTTAAAACATTTTTTTTATAAAATCAGCGGAAGACTTTTCTTTCATAAAACCTTTTTAAAAATCGTAGCAGAAAGCTTTTATAAGTAAAACCAATTATTTGAAGAATAAAATAAATAAACCTTTTACATTTTCTTACAAGACCTTTTACAATCATTTTCCTTTAAATGTCTTTAGCCTAGCCAGCCACAAGATCTGCGCATGCAAATCTTTCATCAACTGCTCTTTAACCTATTCTCGTGTGTGTACCTATATCATGAGACAAACATGAGCCTAACGCTCAGCAAGAAAGAGAAATACAGTACGATGCATGCTCATGTCTGATTATGTCAGAAAGGAATCCACCCAATATGTCTTTTACTCATAGTCTCATATTATTAAATTCATACATTGAGCTAGGACATGGAGGTATTTCCCACATGAAGAATAGTTTTTGGTTGAAAACTAACTCCTAGGAGACATGCTCTCACATCGCGATGAGGAAAGGGTTTAATCTCGAGTCTCTCGGTTAGAATCTGCACTACCTCTCCAACCCCCAATTCCCATTACATTTATTTAGTCTGGTCTCCCCCGTGCAATGTCTCTCCCATGCAATGTGAATACCAATCCAAATGTTGAATCACTATTATGTCTATCATCATGATCCATGTATATACAATGCTTATAAATTCTATAACAATATAGTGGATGACAATACGTGCGATATCAACAAGAATCACAACATAATCAAGAACCATACATGCGATAATAACAGGAATCACAACCAATAGAGAGTAATAACACAATATCACTAAATGAATCTATCAACTTGTCACATACTACAAAATCCAGAATACGAAAATTAAATACAACAATCCCTATCTCATGATGTAGGCTTACACTGGTCAATCACATGCATTATTCCTTACCTAGCATCCTTTACGCGTTTCTACACCTCATCCTTCTTCCTTTCCAATACCAGAATGGCACTCGAGAGAAGAAGGTAGCTCCTACTTCCACTTTCTCCTTCTTTCTCACAACCCTCACTCCCTTCGTCTTTCTATCTCTTTGTTTCCTCTTCCTTCTAGAGAGCTCATTAAACCAACAGAAAACATATTCATTTCATCAATCAACTACAAACGGTCGTAACAATAATCACTTAATAGTGGCAAAATACATTTCACAGCAAACAACTAACATCATTTCTAAACCCAACAGATTATCACTTCGCAGAGAATAAAATCACGTAGAGGATTCAACTATCAATTCACAAATTATGCATTGAAATTCAATCATTCTACCAATTATCATTCACAACAAAGCAACTCTACTTGTGGTGTAGGCCTCCTCTAGCCACGACATTCCCACTTCTTACCTTACTCAAAAGAACATCACTTAGTGGAATTTCAGAGAACCCACGATCAGTAGTAGCTAAACAATCCAAGGCCTTCACTACACCACTTTCACTCTCACGTACTCTCTCTATCTCTCTATCGCTGCACTCTAATTGTTCTAATTGTTCTTTGGGTCATTTTGGAGGCCGTTTTGGCCTGTATTGGGCTTCCGACCCTATCATTCTTGGGTCATCATTGTTTAACCTAGAAATCCAAATTTTTAATTTTTGCGTTCGAATTCAAATTTTGATAAAAATGTTATGGATAGGTTCCAGACTTAGGGAATTATTTTGGTTTGTCTACTGTTGGATTAATTGGATCGTTACTATTGGGCTTTGGTATTGATAGGTTCAAATTTAAGGTATGGATTATTTTATGTCTAGCTTACATTGTTTTCTAAAGTGATATTTTTAGACATATTCTCGTATTAAATGATGTGTCTTATTTGGCTCGTCAGATTTCATATTATGTATAACTTTTTCACTGAATATGTTTAAAATTCAAGCATGCATATTTAATTTAATATTTAGTTTAGTTATAATTATATTTACATTTGTGCACTGTTGTTAACTAAAGTAATGAGACAAATATATGTGTCGAGTTCCTGAGCGCAAAACTCTATACCTGATCAGGGTCACTTGACTATTGCCATCGCCTAAGTATCCTCGTTCTTTATTTATGTTACTTGCTTGATTCTAACTCTTTCGTATATAGTGTTTGTTTTTAAATAAATTTGGCATGCACACATATTTTTATAAACTAAATGTTGAACATAAAATCTAATTCCCATTGAGTTTAGTCAACTAATCCCAATTTGACTCCCTTTTTCAGGAAATAACCAAAGTGAGTCTTAGTTGCCACTGCAAGAGTAGAATTGAAGGCACGGTAGTCGACTTACGGTCGAGGCTGCGGATGATCTACTCAACCGAAACTCCACTTTCCTTATTTTGGTTGATATTCACTTTTGGAAAGTGAACTTTGGAATATTGTAACTCCTTTGTTTTAGAAGCTTTTGAGTTGAAATTTGGACTACAATTCTTGAATGAATAAGGAAAAGAGCCCTTCAATAACTTTTGAAATATCCTTCAAGAATTAGGAAATATGCTGAAAATACTTCAGGTGGTCGAATTTAACAAATATGGAAACTTGGAACCTCTGAATGGTTGCTATGCTGATGATGACGCCTCTTGATGGTTGGACACCACTTCTCACAAAATTTCCTAAATGAGTAAGACTGCGGATGTCATTAAGAGAACTCACCCAACTCCAAGTGAGCTCAATCTTGTGATATAACTCACACAAGAATACTTTGGATGCGACTCACCAAAGTGCTTGAAAAAGGAATCTCTCCAATTTCGAAATAAGTAAAAGCTTTTTGTATTCAAAATTCAAGAGTCTAAAACATAAACATTAGGTGACTTTATATAGTCAAATACAAAGCATAAAATAGGAAACAATAAAATAGGAAACACACTAAATATTCAGTCCTAATTGGCTAATTAGTAAACTATAGTTTTAGTAACTTTCTAAAGCTAATATTTTGGCAACTCTTTACTGGCTTGAAGGCCACGAAATAGAGGCTTGGTTGGCAGATAATTTTCTTCAAAATTTTCCACTTGGATGGTTGTCAAATCGGTTGAACTTTGACCACTTGCTTGGTTTATTTTAGTAGATTTCCTTCTTTTTTTCCATTGGTCTTTCTTGTCCTTCAAGTGAATCTTCTTGGGCTCCTTTCCATAGTGTTAAGGGCGTGGACCCTCCTTGATCTTCATGTGTTGATAGCTCTTTAATCTAGGTCTTTGATGAGTTACCTTCCGAATGGATGAAAATGAAGGAGTTGTTAGGACCTTGGGCCTTTGTCTTTGTAGATGAACCTTATAGTTCATCATCATCTATAGGTTTTTGAGGATTCAACCCCAAATCTTTTTTCTTTGATATGAATAAAGTAGTCTATGACCTACTTCCTTTTATTGCTTCATAATCTTTTGCTACTTGTCCCGGTGGAAGTGGGGTTAACTTGACTATCTTTCTATGGAGCTTGAATGTGTAACAATTGGTGAAGCCATCATACATAGTTTTTTGTTCATATTGTCATAGTCTTCCCAAAAGTAGATGACTAGCGCTCATAGGAACCGCATCGCATAGTACCTTGTTTGAGAAATTTCCAATAGAGAACTCAATTGGAGCTTGCTTACTAACTTTGATGTCTTCTTTGTCGTTCAACCAACTTAGATTGTAAAGAATTGGATGTAAGGTTGTGTCTATCCCCAATTTACCTACTAGATCCGTAGAAACCACATTAGCACAACTACCTCCAATAATTAGCGAGCAAAGTTTATCCTTAACCTTGTAACTGTAAAATTTGAGATTTTAAAAATGACACGTGTAAAGTTTTCTCAAACTTTTGGTCAAATGTAAAAAGTTGACCTATTTTGTCGCGTGGCGGCGACGTGTACGTATTTTCAAAAAATGGTCAAATTGGATTTTTCCGAGATAAAATTTGCTTTCAAAAATATTTTTGGCAAATTATCTTGACTAAAGAAATATTTTTTATTAATCTTTTAGAAGGTCGGGATAACGTAATATGTAATATATATTTTTAATATATTATATATTATTAATTAAATAATTTTTTTTTTATTTAGAAAGAAATAAGAGGAAGGAGAAGCCTGTTTCTTCTTCTCCTTCTTCTGTAAAATCGCGGGCGAGAGAGAGGGCTTCGCGAGGGGGAGAGCTGAGACGCGAAGGCGGAGCTCAAAGTCCCGAGCGGCTGTCGACTTCGTCTGAGAATTCCAAACAAGCGGAGCAGTATTTCCGACCGCGAGGAGGGGTGCGTCGTCCGTCCGAGAGGTAGAGAGCTCGGGAATTAGGGCATTCCTAACTCGGGCATTCTTCCGCTATTTTTTTTCGAATTCGGAGAGAATTACCTATTGTTCAATTATTTTCGAATATGTTTGCTCCCATTGTCGACGATTTCCACATTTTCGTTGTTTGATGAATGCTGATGTTGTACCCTGTCTTGCTGTGAAATTGATGAATTGGATTTTTGTTTTTGTTTTGATTTTTGGATTGGGTGATGGATTTCCTTGGAGCGTTACTGTGATGTTTATGCTTGATTTGTCACCGTGGAGTAAGCAATTGGTTTAGCTCCTCACGGTTCTGTAAATAGGACTAAAAATAATGTCTTTTTCCTGTTTTGCTGCTACTGTTGAGTTGGGAGCTACTGTATGGGAGAAACATTGGGGTTAATGTTAAGACGTTAATGTTTCGTCTGGTTTGATGGAGGAAAAAAAATGTTGATGGTGTGCTCCCTGTTCTTTGCCACGGTTTATGAAATTAAATGGGTTCATGTTAGTAATGTTAGTAGTCCCTGTTGTGCTCAGTTTTAGCTAATGATAGGGTTGTAGGACTTTCGTTGTTAAGCGTTGAAATTTCATTACTTTAGTAACTCTGTAAATCAGATGTTATGAGTTGAATGATTTCTATCAACTTAAAATTTGGAATCTGTCCTAAGAACTAAGAAAACTTGTTTTGTGCTGTTTGTTTAGCTTTGAAGATCTGAATATAGTTTTGTGGGAAATTAGAAATCTGAGTATTATATTACAGTGACTTTAGCCTCAATTTGAAAGCTGGTTATAGCTTGTATTTTTGAAGTTGTTAGGAAAAGTTTTAAACATTACAGTAGCGCTAACTAAGTATTTAGTACAATGATAAGTGGACTTTGTTATATTTTTTTACTATGATGAAAATTTTTTGAGGAATGTCGTTATGCTAATTTAGGTCTGTCCCTTGGTTTGGTTGCTACCGAGAGGAATTGTTGAGAGCTTTTGCTCTATTGATTTGGGTTTCTGTTCTGCATTTTAAATATAGCTAGAATGGAAAATGCTAGGTTGTAGTTTAAAGATGCATGAAGTTGGACGTTAGACCTAATCCAATGTAGAGGTTGTATTCTTAGATTTGGTTTACGAGTTGGGATTTGTGGTTATCCCTAAAAACCGCCTTGGATTCTACTTTTGTTAAGACTTATAAGTTATCCCTTATACGTTTGTTTGGATGTTGACACCAGCCTTGTTATAGGTTCTGGGGGTGTCAGGAAATTTGAATTTTCGCTTACGACAGCCTGTGGAGCTGGTTTATCAGTAAGCGTGTCGTGGTCGTCATCGAGGTATGGATCTTTATACTTCCTGCATTGCATTGCATCATGGTTTTCAAAACTGCTATTTTCTGGATACCACACTTGAAAACCTGACGGGAACTGTTCGACAGCACGTTAGTTTTTTTACGTACATGGTATATTGCTGAAATTTTGTACATATTGATGATATGACTTCTGTGCATGTGTTTGGAGGATGAATCCTCTTGATACTTTAGACACTCTAGCGCTAAAACATCACGAGGCTATCATGTCAACCTTATACTGCGAGAAAGTTTGATATTAGTTATGTACATTAGGATGATGAATCCTCTTGATGCTTTAGGCACTCTAGCGCTAAAGCATCATGAAGCTATCCCCAAAATCTTCTACTGCGAGAAGATTTGATATGTACATCGGGAGGATGAATCCTCTTGATGTTTTAGCCACTCTAGCGCTAAAGCATCACGAGTCTATCCCCGTGCAATCTTCTGTTGCGTGAAAATTGGTCGTTTACATGCGAAAAGAGGATGGGGCATTGGTGATGTATCCTCAGGTTGAGAGCCCTGAAAGTCGAAAATAGGATGGGAGGGTGATGACGCCTCCTTAACCTGGCCAAGATATTGGTCACACGGAGTGGCAAGTTGTCAGTCGCGAAGATTAGTCTATCCTAGTACCGTTCCATTTGGCGGGTTACTGGACGGCTTGAACTTGCTCGTTGGCAACCCTCGTCAATTTGGAGCACCGAGGTATCCTAGTGAGAAGCGGTCTATCGTGAACAACCTCATTCGTTATTGAGATTATACGAGTTGGTTTGTCGCTGGGGTTTCTCGTCGACAACTCAGGTGATGCGCTAGATCTTCGGATTGCCGTCATTGGTATTCTCTATATGGGTTGTGTCGTTGCTGAGGTTTCTCGCCGGCAACTCAGGTGATGTTTTAGATCTTCAGATCGCCGTCACTAGTATTCTTTCCATCCTCATGAGGTGTTGCTATTGGCGGATAGCTACCTTTCTGTGACATGTGCTGGGCGGTTACCCGAGATGTGTCGTTGCTGGGCTAATCGTCGGCAACTCGAGTAATGCATTGGACCTTCGGATTGTATCGGCGGTGGCCACGGCCCGTCGGAACATCTAGGTAGTTACACGAGTTGTGTCATCGCGGAGCTTGCTAGCTGGCAACTCGGGTAATGTGTTGGATCTTCAGATCGTATCAGCGGTTGCTACGGCCCATTGGCACATCCAAGAGATTACAACATTTTTCGACGATGAGTGACGGATGGGTTCTTGCGTGACCATCCTTTTTCACTGATGACATTTTCATACAGAAAACGATGTTGACATATTTTGCTATTATAGTTGTCTATGTATACAGCGAATTTTGAATAAAGTTACATCGAGGGCCATGGCCAGTTTATTAAAATGATAAAGAGATTTTAAATGTTTAAAATCCATGTACGGTTAATAAGAAGCATTGAATGATTTTCAAAAGATGAGGAAAACGGTTTTAGAATACATTGCATTTAATATATATTTCCCTATTGAGTGAGCCATTCACCCTTGAGACTATATTTTTCCCCAGGTTAGGGCGTAGGTTCGGTGCACTGGATTTGCACAAGTGGTAGTGGGTGATGATAGAGTTTCCAAGAGGTGCTTCGATCTTCCTGTACATGGGTGGAGATTCATCAGTTCAATCGATCCGTTCCTGGTATGTTGAGATTTTAGTTTTGGAGTTGTTTGATTTAATTCCTGTACAGTACTTTCCTTTATTATGCTATCTTGTCTCTAATTGATCACTCTGTGAACCCTAACCTATGTGATTTGAGTTTGCGCTTGGTATTATTCCCGTTAAGTCTTCTGCGTAATAACTCTCTCCTTGGGTTGGGGATCGGGTTCTCTCCAAGAATCGGGTCGCCTGACTCAGCTATTCTGTCCAGCCTGCCACTGAGTCGTGACAGTAACGGCTATGGAAGATCTTTTCCCTTTGATAATCGTCAATGTTTGCCTTAGTAGTGAGTGCTCTTCCAATGATCATAAGGAAGGGACCTTCGTTAGCATATATTGTTTCAACTTGTTCTTCCTCCTTGTGTGTTTATTGTATTTTAGTTTCATTCACACTCTCAACCTCACTAGTGCCTTCTTTTAATACCATAACTTTCATATTTGGATATTGGCAGGCATAGTGTCTGATTCCAAGGCATTTGAAACATTTGATTTCTCTTGTCTTTGGTTTTGGTGCTTCAATAGGCAATTGCTTGTTGTCACTTGCTTTTGTAGTAATACCTAGTATGTCATCAAGCTTGGGTGGTGGTTCAGAGAAACTTGTAGTTCTTTGTGGGAGTCGATTAGCCTTCTCTTTTTCTTTCCTTTCCTTTGTCTCTCAACCTTTTGAGCAAACTTGATCACAACCTCCAAGGTGGTGTAAGGTTGTCGTTCGTCAATGTCTCTAATGTCATAGTGAAGTCCTTGAATAAACCTTGCAATTGTTTGGTCTACCGGCTCTCGCAAATCACACCCTATTTGTAAAGTTTCGAATTTAGCCAGATATTCGTCGATGGTGGAGGATCCTTGCTTGAGGCTTTGCAATTGATAGTAGAGCTCTTGATGGTAGTTGCTAGGAATAAACTTCTCATCCATAAGCCTCTTTAGTAGTATCCAAGTTCAAATTTATTTGCCTCCTTGTCTTCTCTTTGCGCTAGTGCTACTCCACCATATGCTTGCATACCCCGTGAACTCAAGTGTTACTAATTGCATCCTTTTGATTTCTGTAGGGTTGTAGCACTCAAATATTCTTTCCACTTTGTCCTTCCACTCAATATAGTCATGGTCATTGCTTGACTCATTAAACGATGGGATGAATACCTTGACAAGATTCATATCGTCCCTTTGTATTGGCCTCCCTTCGTGATGGACATCTCCATACCCAATTTCCTCTCTTGCAAAATCTCCTTCATTATCGGGGTCGTGGTGACGTTCTATTTGGTTCTTTTGGGCCATCATGAGTTGTGCCACTTGTACTTGAAGTGCTCTAATTAGCTCCATCATGTTTGGCTCGACTTGCGATGATGACGGCTCAATATTTGGAATGCTTTTTGCCTTATCTTTGTGTGCCATTTTGGATGCTCCCTGTGTCATCATGAAGAAAAAAAAATTATTAGGATGTGTTTAGCTCTGATACCAAATGATGCACCAGCAGAAGGGGATTAGAATATAACCTAAAAATATGTCTTTGAAATGTTGAAGTTGTGAATAAATCAAAGGAGGAAATCTGCAACTTTGCGGTTGATAGGCCAGTTGATGCTGCGGTCGCGTTACTCATATGAAAAGCAACACAAATTCGAGTTTTGTTTGGCGATCGATTATGCGATCGAGGCTGCGGATGATCTACTCGACTGAAACTCCACTTTCCTTATTTTGGCCGATATTCACTTTTGGAAAGTGAACTTTGGAAGCTTGTAACTCCTCATTTTAAAGGCTTTTGAGCTAAAATTTGGACCACACTTTCTTGAATGAATAAGGAAAAGAACTCTTAAAGAACTTTGGAAATATCCTTCAAGAATTAGGAAATATGCTGAAAATACTCCAGGTAATTGGATTTAACAAATATGGAAACTTGTAACCTCCGAGTGATTGCTATGCTGATGATTATGCCTCTTGATAGTTGGACACTACTTCTCTCAACCTTTCCTCAATGAGTAGGGTTGCGGATGCCCATAAGAGAACTCACCCAACTCTATGTGAGCTCAATCTGGTGATATGACTCACACAAGAATACTTTGGATGCGACTCACCAAAGTGTTTGAAAAAAGAATCTCTCCAATTTCGAAATAAGAAAAAGCTTTCTATATTCAAAACTCAAGTGTCTATAACATAGCATTAGGTGGCTTTATGTAGCCAAATACAAAGCATAAAATAGGAAAAAATAAAATAGGAAACACACTAAATATTCGGTTCTAATTGGCCGATTAGTAAAGTATAGGTTTAGTAACTTTCTAAAGCTAATATTTTGGCAACTCTTTGCTGGTTTGAGGGCCACGAAATAGAGGTTTGGTTGGCTGCAACTTTCTTTCAAAATTCACCACTTGGATGGTTGCCAAATAGGTTGAATTTTGACCACTTGCTTGGTTGATTTTAGTTGGTTTCCTTATCTCTTTTTCTATTGGTCTTTCTTGTCCTTCAAATGAAACTTCTTGGGCTCCTTTCCATAGTATTAAGGGCGTGGGCTCTCTTTGATCTTCATGGGTTGATAGCTCTTTAATTTGGGCTTTTGATGAGTTACCTTTCGAATTGATGGAAAAGAAGAAGTTGATGAAACCTTGGGCTTTTGTCTTTGTAGATGGACCTTGTAGTCCATCAAATAGTCTAGATTTGTTTTCTTTTCTTGAGAGATTTAGTCTATTTTTTTGTGAGATTCGCACTTAGAATTATTTTTTCGCAAAGTTTTGGACATTGTTTATTTTACACTATCTCAATTTCACTATTTTACCTTTTATTTTAGGTCTAGTCTGTAAACTAAATTTTAATTCTTTTGCTGCTAATTAAGAGTTTAAGATAAGGGTCGGATGATTCGGTCTGTTTCGGGTCGAGTCGTTCCCCGGTCTATTTCGGGTCGAGTCGTTCCCCGTTCTGTCTTGGGTTCCCTTTGGGGCGTGACATGCAAGAATCGATATCTTATGTGTAATACCCAAAATTTTTCACAAATAGTTTAATTAAATAATACGAAAATTTAGAATTTAGTAGATTAAGTAGAGACTAATTATGGATTTTAATGAAGGAAATTAAAATATGGAATTATTGGAATTATTGGAAATTAAGAAAGTTAAAATAAAGGAATAAAAATACTAGAATTATTAAATAACTATGAACTTAAGAAAGCTAAAATAAAAGAGTTAAAAATTATCATATAATTATGAAATTAGAAAAGAGTAAATAATGAAGTTTATTTTATAAATGATAAAATAAAATAGGAATTATTAAGGAATTACGAAAATCAAATATAATAGAATTAATAAAGGAATGATGTGTAATCACGGTTAAGGAAGAAAATTGAAGTGTTGGGTTAGTTTAATACCCTTTGGAATTAAGGAAACAAGAGTTGAGAGAATTGGATGAGACAAGGATCGTCATATGAGATTTAGGGACAGCTGAGATTGTTCAGGATTAGAATAGATTCTCTGCGGAAGTGTTTAATGCGGGAGGACGTTGGATCGTTGGATCAGTTTAGCGAAAAGAACATGGAACGCTGGATTAAGAAAAAGATCCTTCAGTTGGAGTGTTTGATACGTTTGAGTGCAAGAGTGCTGTGGAACGTAGGATTAGATTAGCGAGAAGAACGAGTACCTTTAGATTTCAAGAAGAATGTTGGGTCATTAGATCAAGTTTAGCGGGAGAAATGTTAGTCGTGGGATTAGGAAAAAAATTCTTCTGTGGAAAAGGAAGATGTCATTTCAGAAGTGTTAAGTAAATAGAAACATCATCGTTTTTTATTAATGTGCGTTTAGATTATGAGAACGGCGTTGTTTGGATTAGTAATGTCTTGGTTTAGCGCTGATTAGCGTAAGCGTTTGCTTCCGTAGATGGATTGGTGTCCGTGAAGGGGTTTTAGAAGACGTGAAATGTTGTTGTAGGGTTTATTGAGTTTGTGGTCCGCGAGAGCGCTAGCGTCTGTGAACGATTTTTAGAGATAGATTAGAACACGTGACAGACGGTAAGCCTTTGGATTGCTGTAGAAGCCAACATATCAAGATTCAAAATCAAATGGGTTCCTGGTCCTGGTCAGAGACCATAGGCGTCCACGATTGCTTTGGTAATGGTGAATGTGAATTAAGACCTAACGTGGCTGGTGACCATTGGACAAGCAGGCTTTTGCAGACATCTCCTGTAGCTTGTTGCACGTTTACTCTAGCTCGAGCAGTTTTAAGTATGAAAGTTTGCGAATTTCTTGCGAGCCACGGATTATCCTTAGACTATTTAGGTAAAGCATTGATTCAAGATACGATTTTCATGGAATATACTTTGGTGTGGTTCTTTGTTTACAGGTCTTTAAATAAAAAATGATGGGTTGAACTTTGGTTACCTAGTAGCCTCACCGTAGAGCTTTCTCTCGAGCTCGCAGGTTAGCCTTCCTGCAAGTTTTCACATGTTGTTCTCTACCATCTCTAGTTCTAGAATTCACATTGGTAGATAGTAGTTTTAGGATTATTCTCTAGTAGCTAATTATGTGTTTAATTTAAAGGAAAAATCAGCGTATGAGATTGTTTGGATTGGTAGGACTTCGGTGAAGGAATCAAGGTAAGTGTTGTTTGATGTGCTTGACCTTTGGCCTACATCACAAAGACATAGGGTATTGTATATTTGATGATTATGTTGTCCATGATGCTTTTGGACTGTTGTTTGAGGATGGGATGATTGTTATAGTTTATATGATGTTTGTGTACAATTTATATAGATGATGTTGGAGGATATGCTTGATGGATTTGTTGATAGGATATGATGTTCTCTTTGCGAGTTTAAAGGATATGGTTGCTGTTATGGTACTACTTTGGATGATGACCTTTGAGGACTTGATTATTTGCTTACTGTTTAATGTCTATTTGTCTGAGGATATGTTGCTTACTACTTTTTCTGATGGATTCTCGAGGATATGTGGGTTTGTATTTGCGTTTAACTTTATGATTATTGAACTGAGGATATGATGCCTTGCTCTCTATGTTTATTTTATGCTTATTGAGCTGAGGATGTTATTGTTCTGTGATGCATAGAGATAGATGTTAATATTGGTTTTAGTTTATATGTTGTATTTTTAGGAACTGTTGATGTATTTTTTTTGTTTGCCGAATTATGAAGTTTGAGGATTTGTTGTACTTGCTAGATAGTTTTGTATATAATGATAAATGCACTCGAGGATATATTGTTGTTGTATCTTTAACTATTGCACATTGTATTGATGGTCAATGGATGAGGATGTAATCTACTGCATTTTATGTTATGTTCATGCATGTAAACTGTCATTATGTTACGTACATGCATTCATGGAAAATGTTTTCATTAAGAAAGATAATAAAGAATGACAGATAGACTGAATAAACATAAAAGGATCGTTATGGGGGCGTTCAAGTTGCTTGTCTAGCTTGAGGTGGACCTAATGGTGTCACTCTCCTTTAGATTGATGTCCCACAACAATCAGATGGTAAAGTGAAAAAAAGACAGTTGACCGAAAAGACATGGTTTTTGCATGTTGCATTTCATAAGGATGTTACATGTTACATTTCATAGTCGTGTTACGTATTGGATTTCATTGTCATGTTATGTGTTGTACTTTGTAGTTAAGTTATGTTATACATCTCTTACTGAGCGTTAGACTCATAGATAAACTTTATAACGTAGGTATGGACGGAGTTTTAAGGGACATGATGATAGAAGAAATTGATAGCGTAGTTGAAGAGGGATTCTCATGGATGAAGCTTGAGCGTTGTCAAAGCGATGTTGACCTGTGGGTGAGAATTAAAGAAAAGACAGATTTTAATTGTAACATCCCGATTATTGTTACAATTTAAAATTATGATTTTGAAGATTTTTCTTTTTAAACTACAGCGAAAGACTTTTCATTTGAAAACTAGCTCAGATAAAAAGTGCATAAATAAACTTATTTTCGTTAAACCATTTATTACTTAAAAAAACATGTCATAAATTAAAACTTTATAACTTAAAAACATTTACAACAGCGGAATACTTGTATTTACAAGACAAAGGAATTCAAACACAATTGCAAAACCTTCTTAATAAAACAATCACTATAATTAAGGTTCACTTTCTTTAAAAGTATTATTACCAATCATTACATTTCAGCTTTAATCTTTTAGCCTAACCAACCGCCAAGCCCACAACGTACAAATGTCTCATCAACTGCTTCTATTCTCGATCCTATGCATACCTATATCAATAAGCAGTATAAAAATAAAAGTGCTCATGCAATGCTCTTTAAAACACATACAATTTTTAATGTTCATTATTTCATTATTCTTTATAAAACAATGATGAACTTTATACTATAACAGTGAATTTATGTTCTGGCGGTGAACTTGTATCTAACTGGTGAACTTAAACAAGATTGGTGAACTTATATTCTAGTGGTAAACTTGTACCTTACTGGTGAACTTAAACCAGATCGGTGAACTTATATTCTAGCTGTGAACTTGTACCTTACTGGTGAACTTAAACCAGATTGGTGAACTTATGTTCTAGCAGTGAACTTGTACCTAACTGGTGAACTTAAACCAGGTCGGTGAACTTATACCGCAGCGGTGAACTTGTATCATGATGGTGAACTTATTCCATTATGATGAACTTAAACTGTTTCTGTTTCTGTTTTTGTTTTTTCGTTTCTATTTCAGTTTCTGGGTGACACGTTGGGTTTGAGCAACCGCTTCAGTATCCGAACTCGCCCGCTCGTTGGGTGAGAGTAACCACTTCAGTATCCGTGTAACATCCCATTTCCATTTATGCATTTTCATACAAATTTTGAACATTTAAAAAATATACTTAAGAAAAACATCAGAGTACGTTACGTAGAATAATAAAAACATTTAACTGTTTTGCAAAAACAACACAATTAAAATACTTAAAACCATAAATACAGTCTTTATGCAATTTAAACAACTTTTTATTCTTTAGAGCCATAACCCCCGAGGTCGATCCGCGCATGGTAACACAAGCTTGCATTGCATCACACTTCTTCCTCGTTCACCTCAATTGGATCACAATCAATACCTACATCACAAGAGGAATAATGAGCCTATTGCCTAGTAAGGAATATAAATGAAATACAGACACCATATCTAAAACAACTCTACATCCATTAGCCTGATATATCCATAAGCTGGGTGAGAGCAACCTCTTCAGTCTCTGAATTCACCACTTGAATTCGTTTTTACTTGAGAGCAACCTTTTCCGTCCCCGAACTCACTAAAAACGAGCTCACTTACATTTATGTTTATTTACTTTTGGGTGAGAGGTTGCACTTACCCAAACGAGCTGTTTTCTACATGTGAGCAACCTTTTATGTCTCCGAACCTATGTAGAAAACACCAATTATGATCTTCATTATTAAATTCCATGCAATGTATGATATGCAATCCTAAGACATGCCTATATGAGTGGCACACAACAATTCATATATCACAACCAATATTACAAATAACTAACGAACAATGAGTAAGAATGACATCTCAATTATAATTTAACACTAAACATACTTTCAGTAACGTATTATCAATTACACTACAATAATACCATGCATTTATTTCTCTATCCTTTACGCATTACTTCCAACTTATTCTTTACAAGTAAGGGTACTAATCTATGGCAATAATTAATTTGGCATGTGTGGCATCCCGCCCTGTGAAGGCCAGGAAAGGCCCAATTGTGGGTCCGGCCCATATCAGGGGGGCACAATCCCACATCGCTTGGGAGAGTAGAAAATGCATGGTATATAAGCATGGAGCCCCTTCCTACCTAGTACAACGCGTTTTGGGCTAACCCCAAAAACAAACCCGTGCAGGCTTCGGCCCAAAGCGGACAATATTGTACTGGAAGCACCGGGGGACGTTACAAATGGTATCAGAGCTAAATCTCAAACGGAAGTGTGGCCGACGAGGACGTCGGGTCCCCAAGGGGGGAGATTGTGGCATTCCGCCCTGTGAAGGCCAGGAAAGGCCCAATTGTGGGTCCGGCCCATATCAGGGGGGCACAATCCCACATCGCTTGGGAGAGTAGAAAATGCATGGTATATAAGCATGGAGCCCCTTCCTACCTAGTACAACGCGTTTTGGGCTAACCCCAAAAACAAACCCGTGCGGGCTTCGGCCCAAAGTGGACAATATTGTACTGGAAGCACCGGGGGACGTTACAGCATGTATTTAGGACTTATCCTAATTAACAAATTTTATCATGTTATTAATCTAAATTTTCTATATCCATATAATGCACACAAACATCCAATTTGTAATTTAACATAACTAATTAAATTCTATTTATTCTAATTTATGCAGAGAATATCATCTAAACAAATTATCTATTCACAGTGTATTAACAGAGAAAACAATCTAATTTAATGTCCAGTTTAATATTAAGCAAACACAACAATTTAAACAACCAATTAACAAGGAAGTTAGGCATGAAAAATAGATTATTTGCATGTAAATTCACATCTTCTTCTCGGTTAAATTCTTACAGACTCCCTCTAACCAATAATTTACTAAACTTAATAAATCAGAGAGCATAGGAACAACAGAAATCATTATATAAAACTAACTTGCAGAGAATAATAAGGAAAACAGTCGTAAAAACACTACAGAGAAAACCAACATGCAACTCATCTCTTCCTCACCACTAACCATTGATATATTAAACCATTTTCATCACAACTATAGGCAAACTAACGACAAAAAACAACATGATCAGAGGGTTATCATCAAAGGTATGATTATTGAAGGGAACTTATCATTGAAAACATGCGGAGAAAACCTTCAGTAATGATCCTATCACATAAACCAAATCTCCAAAGAACAACAACAAAAATAACAGCACATAACACAACAAAACCACACAGCAAACACCCTACTCCCGCGATGTAGGTCCTTACGGACAAAGCACACACGTTATTCCTTACCTCTCTTAACCCTTTCTCTCCACTTTCCACAGCAGCAGACCTCTTCACCATCGAGACGTCTCATAGAACTCCAACACATAGAACAACACTCTCACCAGTTTTTCTAGAAGGAAAAACTTCTAACACACACGCTTTATTTATACAACGCCTCAGACGACCCTTCAGTCTCCCTACGAAGGTGAAAAGCCAAGAAGAGAAGCTTTTTGACACCTTCTGAAGCGTCATGAGTCGAACCTCGAAGCTTCTAGGCGACGGTTATCGTTTCAAACAACGTTTCAGGTTGTCGGTCGATTGATTCCTATTTAGATTATCGACCGCCAATTCATTGATAAACCGCGGATTTAGCTTCCAAATTTGTCAGTCAATTGCGTTGGTCGATCGACGCAGTTGCCATCAGACCACAACGATCGACCGCCAATTTCCTATATCAATATTCAACTACATTTATTTTAAATCCTTATTCCCTAATAATATATAACTATACCCCCATTACTCTAACACACTTCAACACTTTATTCTTCATAATAAAAATACCAACAACAAGGTGTGACAGATCGACAATGACTAACATATTACATTTTTGCTTAATCCAATGTTTACACTAAACTAAACACTCCGAGTATTATAATCTGAACTCACCCGCACTGGTTTATTTCCAGTATTCGAACTCATGTAGAGGGAGACCATTTATGTTTATTCAGTTTAAGTTCAGTTACATTTCATTTTCATGTACATTAGGAACAATGGTGTATGAATGCAAGCATACAATTCTATCTATCATGTTCATCTACCGTATCCTTAAAACGTAGTTGATTCCTAACTAAAGAATTTAACTTAGGTCTAATAAACAGACAATTAACATCAAGCAACAATCAGCAGTACATCTCCAAAATAACAACATAACCTAATCATCTAGTAAATGCAAGAATCAAACAAACCCTAATTCCCGTGATGTAGGTCCTTTCGGACAAAACACATACAGTACTACTTACTTAGAGTCCTTAACTTTAGAGAGTTTAATACTTAAATTGTCCTTCATGAAACCTATTCATAATTAAACATATTAAATTAATAATAATTCTACAACTAATATATAGAACAATATTCCTTAAGTTTTTTCCTAAACTTATCATCTATCCAACAACCATACAAGCTAACAATTCGACTCATCCAGAATATTAACCACAACTATTAAGTTCTCACAACATAACGGATTCCTTTCCTTAAAGCCTGTTATACATGATCATCATACTGACTTGATAATATGTTTACCAAATTTCCACAGAACAAACACAATATAATTCAACTAACTTCACGAATATCACTCTAATATGCAAATTCCCAAACCACTAGAATAAACATAAATATATTATAAAACTCATTCATTTGCAGAGAGCAATACAACTTATCACATACTCCACAAGCAGTAACCAACTCTACTGTCAACCAACTAAGCAGAATAATAACCCACTTATACACAACAAAATGTCACTCAATCAGAAGCATTATCCAAACTCGGCATATATATTCACAATTTCACAGACTATAACTTCATCCATACCCAACAACAATAATCATTGCGGAAATCTTCACTGCAGACCACATACCAACTAAACATATACGTATAGCATGCTATCACTAGATTATAAGACCTTGAGAAATAATGGAAGAACTCGGTTACTTGAAGCACCCGAGAACAATGAAGCCAAAAAGAACTCCTTCCTCCAAAATTCCTCGGCTTCTTCAAATCCCAGAGTCTCATAGAACTGTTTCTCATTCTCTCAAAACTCACAGCATTTCTCTTGGTTCTCTCACTCACAGACGTTTCTCACAGTCACTCTCTCTCTCTCACCTTCTTTCTAACTTTCTCACTAATCCTTCACGGTCTCCTTCCTCCTTCACAGTCCATCCAAAAACCCAGACGTTTATTCCAAGCCTCAGCAACCCTCACTCTCGGTGTCTGCTCCTTAAGTTTGCTACCTTCTTTTCCTCTAAAATCACAAAACACTTCATCCTCGTCTCTCCCTAATTGCACAACATCTCTCCCTCTCTGAACTGCTCAGCACCCTCAAAGTTTGTCAAACTCCAGAACCTCAGCAACCCCTCGCCAACACTCTGCCATTTTCCAAAACTCCCCAATCTCTATCTATCCTCTTTATTTATAGACCACCACATGCATCCCTTCAGTGACCATCTGAAGTTGGAAAGCCAAGGGAGAGGGATGTTTCGTGCGGTCATGAAGCGTCAAACATCAAGGCTCTTCATTTCCAAACGATAGTTTCCATTTCCAAACAACTTATCAGATCACTGGTCGATCGCTTTCCACGACAATGATCGATCGTAGCATACTTCAAATCAGCCATAAACTCATATTCTCAAGATTACCAGTCAATCAATTCATTCAGTGCACAATCGATCACCGTTTTCCTTCCGATCAATCGCCACACAAAATGTCCTTATATAATTACCACAAACTATAAGCCATTAAACTAAGTCCTAAATATAATCCAACCATGCAGCTACTCATGATCAACTGAATTGTTACTCCTACATATATATATATATATAATCCAACCATGCAGCTACTCATGATCAACTGAATTGTTACTCCTACATATATATATTTATTTATTTATTTATTTATTTATTTATTTAACATAAACCACCTTTCTAAATTACCCAAACTATCCTTAATTTATCATTTCATACATGAGGCTATATTGTCCAAGATTCTTCCTTCACATTATTCTTTACTAAACTCAATATGGCTATAATTGTTAACAACTTTATTATTCTCAACCTTACTATATCCAATCTATTTTCTCTTGCTAAAAAGCTTTCATCCATCATCTCCAATTTCAGTAACTATCAATCACTAATTCAGTCCTTTTTCCAATTTCATTTCCCCCTTACTAACTCTTAAATTATCAAAGTCCATTTCAATAAATCTGTAATCATCCTCCTAAGCTTAATATGAACCTAATTCAGGGTATCATAATTTACTTCTTCCAAGTATGTTTCTCATGACCAATACTAAAATTGTCCAATTCCGCTCCTAATATCCCAAAATCATCACTTAAGCCTTGTGCTTAGCTTAATGAATATTCGGGATATTGCATTAATAAGGTTTCTTAAATACTTTTATTAAGAGTTATGTCTATTACTGTTTATATTTAAAGAGAAACTTTTATAAATGCTTTTGATTATTTTAAAGATGGGTTTTACCGCATTTAATTCTAAATAAGTTTTCATAAAGACTTCCCCTGCATGGTTTTAAAGGGGTACGAAAAGATACTTAATAAATGTTGAGTTTTACTAAGCTCTGATTTCAAAAAAGGTTTTCTTAAGGACTCGGTTTTCTACAAAGGCATAGTTTATTGTTTAAAAAAAAATCTAACGCTACGGTCATCACATTATAAGTGCAGATCAATTAGGTTAGCTTTTGTCACTTGAGGAATGGAATCAAATTCATTCAGTTAAATATATTATATTTAAAATAACAGTGATGAAAATGAATTAAATAATTAGTTTGCTAGAAAAAAAAAATTCCAATTTCACTATTAGAAAATAATTAAATAGATACTTTCTAATTAGTGTTTGGTTTCCTTGTGACTTGTAATTTTTTATTGTACTTACTTCTATTCAACTTTCTAAAATTTAGTTGTGTCGACCAAATTTTGAACATGGTTGAATGTGTAATATCTGGCATTTAAATGGAAAAATGAAAAAAAAAATTCTATTTATTATTCTTTTTATTTTTAGTAATTTCTCCCTGATCCACGAGAGCATTGCAGATTGGGAAGAAATTTCTCCCAGAATCCTTCCTTCTCCACTAAGGATAAACTCTAGCATTTCCATTCCTCCTCCTTGGCATTATACTAGAGCCAATTTCTTTTTCTTTTTCTCTCCGTTTTGCTTCTCTCTACCTCTCACCCTATCCTCTTTATCTCTCTCCCTTTGGCGACTTCTTTCTCGCAAAACAGAAGCATCTCTTGGCAAATTGGGTGAAGGAGTTGAGATTGATTTCAGACTCCATGATCGAGACTTTATCAATCTCGATATGTCAATTCTCTGTAATTTTAATCTATGGCAAAGAGATTGAAAAGTTTTACACAATTTAATCTCGATGTTGAAGGGAAAATTGAGTTGTTCTCGGTACAATTTGAGGGTCGAAACGTAAGCCTCTTGAGGGTCGATCGGAGTTCTATCGGTGGTCGGAAATCAAAATCGGAGATATGAGAAATCCAACTTAAAACTCTCATTTTTTATTCTCTCTCATGGATAGAAATTATGTTTAAAAGTTGGAATTTTTCCTTTGTAAATCATACCATATTCTAACTGTGTCTTTGATTGTAATGTTGGGGTTCAACTTTGCTAGATTGTTGGATGAAATTCTATGGGTGAAGGCCATCACGGACAACGTCGATGAGAACGACACTGTCTTGGGCATTTTGTCCAGCAGCCAATTGGACCGCGGGGCATCCTTTGCTTTGGGTCACAGTTCAATCAGTGTTAGGTCGCGATCCACATCCATTTGGGCGACAGTCCAACCTGTTTTGGGCCATATTTTGGGTATTTTTCACCCAATTAATTTTGAATTAATTTTAAGTGAAAATTGGAGATTTTAATATATAAAATTTAACCTAAAATTTGATTACTTTATTTTTATATAGGTACCCATAAATTAATTTAAAAATTGTTGACACTTGCAATAGGACTTTGGATTATTGGTGTAATACCCCAAAAAGAAGTTTAGTAAGCGTAATAAGTTTGGTATAATTAGTGATGATTATTGGAGTGGATTGAAGATTTATTAGGTGATTTTAGAGTTAATTGGGGTGATATTAGAATTTATTAGGTAAGGATAATTAAGAACTACATTGGATGTTAATAGGATTAGTTGGATGAAAAGTGGGAGATTATAATATTTGATGAGTAAATGGTGGGTTAAGGTTTAGAGAAAAGAATTGTTAAATTAGAAGGAGAGTAGAGGATGTGATCTATCTCCATGGGGGAGTTGCGGTCGATCATCAGCGTTTCAAGTTATTCAAAGATTGGCAATGAAGGAATTGGTCGATCAAGTGATCGATTGCAAAAATAACAGAGGCAACACAAAGTCTAGCAAAGAATGAATTGTTAGCCTAAGTGTGTTAGGCATATTTATATTTTGATGATTAATAATATAATTGAGTTTTATAAGTTGTTTATTAGTTGAATTTATAATTCTCGTATGTAGCTCATAAATTGGAAATACCCTTGATAAGGGTAATGTCTAATGCATTGTTCTAAGTCCTTGCAGTGAGTAGAAAGGTTCGTGTGACTTAGAGGATGCGATTCGTGCAGCTCCAAACTGTGCAGACCACGTTCGGACGACTTGCGGATGTCAGAGGACAAGACAAAGGCTTCCGTAGAAGCCTGGCCTTTCGTCCCGGATGAGACTGAGGATGAGTTCTTTCGTCCCCAACTGAAGTCTATTGTTGCGGACGACTGTGGACATTTACGGACGAGAATGCTCAACGTGCGATTTGAATCGATAATAATTGAGGTTTATTTCAGATGAACGCTCGGATGGGATGCAAACGAGATTCGGCGTCCTCACCTTCCCAGGGATACGGACTTCAGGACGAGACTAAGATTAGGTTTTGGCGTCCAGAACTGAGATGTGTTTCGCAGACGACTGAGGACGACTGCGGACAAAGAACCACCACGTCCGATTTGAATCTGTACAAAATAAGATTCATGCGGACGACTGTGCGGACGAGAATGCGGACGAGGTGCCGCGTTCATAAATACACTGTTTTGTCCAATGGCTAGTTTTTAACGTTCGGATGCGGACAATCCAAAAGAGTTTAGGACGTCCGCACTTCACAGATTTTTAAATAGGTGGACTTTGAAGAAGACAACTAACCAAGCAATATTAAGCGAAGCTCTGCCTGATTTTGGACTCAACTATTGTGCACGAAATTGAGTAGCAAACAAGTCCTCCAAAGAAATTGACATTGATCATTTTGTTGTATTTGTGAGTTTGGGCATTTTCCGAGTGAAAATTGTAAAGGTGAGAAAATGGTAACGCCATCAGTTGTATCGGAACGATTGACACCCGTTCAAGATCAATCAATTGTAACCCGGAGCAGTTGAGAAATATACCTTCAAGGGAGAACCTTGAAGCGCGGACGTAGGCGAGCTTGGCCGAACCGTGTTAACAACTCAGTGTCGAATTCTCTAACCCTATCTCTTAGTATTATTGTTATTGTGATTATTTAATCTCATTATTGTGATAAATTTGCTATTGGTTAGAAAATTTATAATCCCATGAAAAAGTTAATAAACCTAATTCACCCCCCCCCCCCCCCCCAGGTTAATTTCGATCCTACAATTGGTATCAGAGCAGGTTAGAACTATTTCGTTGTGATTATTTGTTCATTAGTTGAATATAAAATCTACAACGATATGACATATAACTCAAATAGCGTAAACATGGAAGGACAAGCTTCAAATAAGCCACCTTTCTTTAATGGTGATAATTATTCTCATTCTAAGTCTAGAATGACTATTTATATTCAATCCATTGATTATGAAATGTGGAAAATAGTGAAAAATGGACCTTATGTCCCTACTAAAGATGTAAATGGGTTGAAAGTACCTAAGTTAGAAGATGAATTTGATGAGGCGGATGGTCGAAAATTGAGTTTAAATGCTAGAGCTATTAATCAATTGTATTGTGCTCTAAGTGTTAATGAATTTAATACAATTCAAAGTTTTACAAATGCACATGAAATTTGAAAAAGACTTGAGATCACATACGAAGGCACCAATCAAGTTAAGAAAAATAAGTTGAATATGGTGGTACATGATTATGAAATGTTTAAGATGGATAAAGATGAAACTATTACTCAAATGTTTACACGGTTCACTAACATTATGAATTGTTTGAAAGTGTTTGGAAAGGATTGTACAGATGAAGAATTATGCGGTAAGGTGCTCCAAAGTCTTCCGAGAGGTTGGACACCAAAAGTGATAGCAATCCTCGAGGCTTGGGATCTCTCGACATTGACGTTGGAAGAGCTCATAGGATCTCTCATGACTCACGAAATTAGGATGAAAGCCAATGAGAAAGAAAAGGAAATGGAAAAAGAGAATCCGAAAAAGAAGACAATAGCTCTTAAAGTCTATTCTAGCAAAGAAGAAGAAGAATCAGAGGACAATGAAGTTGATGAGGATGATGACGAAGAGTTAGCTCTCATCACATGGAAAATCAAGATTCTTCAACAGAGAAAGCAACAAGGGAAGAATAAATACAAAGGAGAGAAGCCTCATCACAGTAAGGGAATAAAATGCTTCGGTTGTGGAAAATCGGGGCATATGAAAGCTGATTGCTTCCTTGAGAAAAAGAAGAATCCTAAAGAGTTAAAGAAGAAAGCCTTCAAAGCAACGTGGGATGATAGTGTAGAGGAACCCTCATCCGAGATGGAAGAAGTGGCCAACATGTGTTTTATGGCCAATGACAAAGAGGTATGTAGCTCTTCTCATAGTGATAGTGATAATGATAGCACTAATAATGATGATAATGAAGGTGGTGATGAATTTGATGAATTACTTGAATAATGCAATTTATTAACTATCAAGTATAAAAGGTTGAAGAAGGAAAATGAACTTTTAGTGAAAAAGCATGCATGTAGTGTGAAAATAGTTGAAGATGAAAATACTTGCTTGAAACAAAAAAATAATGAATTAAATGAGTATGTTAAGTTAATTGAAAATAAAAATAGCATGTTAAAGGAGAAAAATATTGATTTGAATAAGATGGTGCTTAGTTTTACAAATGGAAGCAAAAATTTGAATATGCTACTAGGTAAACAAAAGATGACTTTTGATAAAGCTGGTTTGGGATATCAATCGTTTCAAAAGAAAAAAAGTTATAAAAACTTCTTTGTTAAACCTACTACTTGTCATACTTACAATGCTATAGGTCATAAGTCTTTCGCTTGTCCATCTAGAAGCATTAAAAATAGAAGTGTTGATAAACTTGTGTGGGTTCCGAAAGGAACCGAATTTAACCTTAAAGGACCCAAAAAGATTTGGGTACCTAAGAAATCAACTTGATCTATTTTTTGTAGGTTGAAGCTCCTCTCGCTAAGGATCAATGGTACTTGGACAGCGGTTGTTCAAGACATATGACGGGAGATTTCTCAAGGTTTACCTCCATCAAGGACAAGAAAGAAAATGTGACATTTGGAGGTAACAAAAAAGGAAAAATTATAGGTATTGCCAATATAGGTAATGCCTCTAACCCTATTATTGAAGATGTGTTGCTTGTTGATGGGTTGAAGCATAACTTGTTGAGTATTAGTCTATTATGCGATAAGGGATATAAAGTTATTTTTGAGTCTAAATCATGCATGATCATTGATAATTCGAATGGTAAAGTTTTATTTACGGGATATAGGCATGAAAATATCTATGCAATTGATTTGTCTAGTATTTCTTGTGATGTTGAAAAATATTTTAAAGTGAATGATTCTTTTAATTCATGGACTTGGCATAGGAGATTAGGTCACGTAGGTATAGATACCTTAGCTAGTTAGGGGTCTTCCAAAAATTGCGTTTGAAAAAGATAGAGTTTGTGAAGCTTGCCAAAAAGGAAAGCAAACAAAAAGCTCTTTCTCTTCCAAACAATACATCTCTACGACTAAGCCTCTCCAATTACTTCACATGGACCTTTTCAGTCCTTCTAAGGTTTTAAGCTTAGGAGGAAAACATTATGCATATGTAATTATGGACGATTTCTCACGTTACACATGAGTTTTCTTCTTCAGAACTAAGGATTAAACTTTCAAAATATTCTCTAGCTTTAGGAAGAAAGTCCAAAATGAGAAGGAGCTCACCATTGTCACTATTAGGAGTGATCATGGTGGGAAATTCGAAAATGATCAATTCGATGCCTTTTGTCAAAAACATGGCATTGAACACAATTTTTCTTCTCCTAGAACCCCTCAACAAAATGGAGTTGTTGAGAGGAAAAACTGATCCCTCCAAGAGCTTACTCGTACCATGTTCAACAAGAATGATCTACCCAAATATTTTTGGGCAGAAGCCGTTGCCACGGCATGTTATGTTCTCAATCGTATGTCTATCCATCCTACTCTAGAAAAGACTCCTTATGAGCTTTGGAATTGTAGGATTCCAAATGTTAGCTATTTCAAAGCTTTCGGTTGCAAATGCTTCATTCTCAATACTAAGGACAATCTAGGAAATTCGATTCCAAGATGGATGTGGGAATTTTTCTTAGATACTCTTCATCTAGTAAAGCCTATCGGGTCTTCAACAAAAGGACATTAGTGGTGGAAGAATCCATGCATGTCACTTTTGATGAATCCACTACTACTCCTAGTGTTGAGAGACCAATTCTAGATTTAGAAGATGATTTAGAAAATCTCTATCTGGGTGATAAAGGGAAAGAGATTCTAGAGAGTCTTCCTCAAGAATCTCAAGATCAATTCATAGAGGAAACTGGAAGGGTAGAAAATCATAGTGACTTACCAAGGGTTTGGAGGTATGCCAAGAGTCATCCTATGGTTGATATTCTAGATGATCTTAACTTAGGTGTCAAAACTAGAGCCTCCCTTAGAAATGTGCATGCTAATACGACATTCATTTCCCAAGGAGAACCTAAGAATTTTGATGAGGCCGAATTCGATGAAAATTGGTTATTAGCCATGCAAGAAGAATTAAACCAATTTGAGAGGAACAATGTATGGGAACTTGTTTCTAGGCTTAAGGTCCAATCAATTATTAGAACAAAATGGATTTTCAAGAACAAATTAGATGAGAATGGTGTTGTGGTTAGGAATAAGGCTAGACTCGTTGTAAGAGGATATAATCAAGAAGAAGGAATTGATTATGAGGAAACTTTTACACCGGTTGCTTGATTGGAATCTATTAGAATGCTCTTAGCCTTTGCGTGCTATAAGAACTTTACTCTTTATCAAATGGATGTAAAAAGTGCTTTTCTTAATGGATTTATCATGGAAGAAGTCTTTGTTGAACAACTTCTAGGCTTTGAAGTTTATGATAAATTAGATCATGTGTATAAACTTCATAAAGCTCTTTATGGACTCAAGCAAGCACCAAGCGCTTGGTATGAAAGGCGAAGCAAATTTTTGAAAGAAAGAGATTTCATGATAGGAAAAGTAGATTCCACCCTATTTGTCAAGCACAATGGTAATGATACTATGATTGTTCAAATATATGTTGATGATATCATTTTTCAGTTCTACCAACGACACACTTTGCGAAGAATTTGTGAATTTATTGCAAAGTGAATTTGAAATGAGTATGATGGGTGAATTGAAATATTTTCTTGGTTTGCAAGTAATACAATCTCAAGATGGTATTTTCTTGAATCAAGAAAAGTATGTCAAAGAGCTTATCAAATGTTTTGGGATGGACTCTTCAAAACCTTCTAGAACTCTCATGAGCACATCCACAAAATTGGATAAGGATGAAAAAAGAAAAGATGTGGATATAAAGAAAAATCGTGGTATGATTGGATCTCTTTTATATTTAACCGCAAGTAGACCCGATATTCTTTTTAGTGTGTGCTTATGTGCTAGGTTTTAATCCTCACCCAAAGAGTCACACTTAAATGCCATTAAAAAGATTCTCAAATATTTAAGTGGAACTATTAGTCTTGGATTGTGGTATCCTAAGGGTACAAATTTTGATTTAATTGGATACACCGATTCGGACTATGCGGGTAGCCTTGTCCATAGGAAAAGCACAAGTGGTACTTGTCAATTTCTTGGAAAATCATTAATTTCATGGTTTTCTAAGAAACAAAATTCGGTTGCACTTTCTACCACTGAAAGTGAATATATTGTAGTCGGGAGTTGTTGCGCTCAATTGCTTTGGATGAAGTAAACCTTGGAAGATTATGGACAATTTTTCAAGAACATACCAATTAAGTGCGACAACATAAGTGCCATCAATATTTCAAAAAATCTTATTCTTCACTCACAAACAAAAAACATTGAGATTCGACATCATTTTATCCATGATCACGTATCTAAAGGTGACATCTCTTTAGAATTTGTTTCCACAGAAAATCAACTTGCCGTTATTTTTACAAAACCATTAGACGAGATAACGTTTTGTGGAATTCGAATTAGATTAGGATTGATGATCTTAGACCAATCTCCTTAGAAATCTCTTATATAATTTTGGTTAAATCAATCCTATATAGATTTTGAAGTTAAGTTAAGGTGGATTGAGTTTTGGAACTCAATTCCTCAAGGTTGTCCTAGACTAAACAGTGCGGATGCCAATATGCCATCCTCAACCATCCTCAGGTTCAGAAAAATATGATTATGCTTAATTCCAGAGAGTTTCGGACGATTCCGAACGCCATTAATATCGTCCACAGGCGTCCGAATCGCATTTTAAAACAGACCTGAGGATCCTCCGTGCCCTAAACTGCCTCGTCCTCACCTTGCTCCCAATTTCTCCAGCAAACTCCAGCGATTTCCTTCACATTTTCTGACCGTTCTCCGCCATTCTGAGCTAGTCCTCCAGCTCATCTTCGTTATATCTCCATTCTCGTTTCTCTAGAGTTTTCCTAGGTTTTTCACTACATTTTTCCTCAACACTCTCAATGGCTAATCGTTCCTCTAGAAAACGTATTTGCACTCCATCTTTTGAAAATCCTAGTGCACCCCAAGTGTTTCATTCTCGGTTATTCCCAGATGATGAATGTAAGAAACGATATGAAGACGGATTTAAGAAAAGGTCATTGAATCTCTCTTGCAAAATTGATTTCGCTCGTTTAGCTAACCTCAACTTAGAAGAAGTTTATACTAGCATAGGATTGCATTGGCTATTCTCGTTAGATGGTCCTTATACGGAAATCTCGGTTTGCATGTTTTATGCAAATGCTCATTATTTTGAAAATCCTTTGATCATTAAAAGTTTTCTGTATGGGAGGGAAATCGAGATCAACCCCCATCTTATCAATGTTCTCCTTGAATGTCAAAACAGTCTCACATGTGAATCATATTTCAATGGCCATGTTGCTCCTAGTTTCCATAACACGAAAATTGGGAATGATTTCTTGTGACAAATCATACGTGACCCTATCTACAACTTCCAATTGAGACCTAAACCAAGGATCTCAATGTGCGTGCCTGGGTAATCCATCATTCCCTTCAATACAATGTGCTTCCCTGTGGTGGTCATCGCGACCATGTTAGTTACATGGACTTGTACGTCCTTCAACGCATGTACACAAACACTACCTTCAATCTAGGCTATATCATTGCCTATCAAATGGCCGAGGCAGCGGATAGTGATAAACAATCCCTTCCATTCAATATTCTTCTCTCAAACCCTTTTCGAGTATGGGAGATTCCAATCCCCGTCTCTTCCACAAAATTTGATATCCGGAGTTTGGACATTTATTCCCTACAAACCCTTGGTCGTATGAGACTTATGCAAGATCCCAATGGAAATTCGGTTGTCCGATCAACCAATGCACCTCCCTCCTCTCCAGAATCTCCTCCTCAAGAACCATTGGTACCTATGCTATCCCTACCTTCCACAGAGCCCGGTCCTTCATCCTCTAGTGAGGCTGGTCCCTCATCCTATCCAGTGGCGGGTCCCTCCACATCTCATGCACAATGTGCATCTCTTGCTGATTTTGCACGTCTTGAGGGGTATATGATTCAGATGCTATCCCACATGGACTCAGTAGATGGGCGTTTAGACTCGTTGGATAGGCGCATGGCTGATCTCTCTCGTGGCATTTGGAATATCGGCGCTTCCTCCCCTGCAGCTCCTCGTGTCTCCCCGTCATCCTCCGCTCCACCTCCACATGATTTGGACGACGAAGACATTCCCGATGCTTAGATTAGTTTTATTTTTTTTTGTTTCAGATTAACTTTCATGTAATCCTTTAGTTAAACAGTTTCAGTTTGTAGCCAAAAACTTGATTGTACTCTTTATGTTTGGTTGTTTGGATTGGTTCTCTATTTTGACATTGTAACTTAGGATAGATTGCTTGATTTTCTTCTTAAACTCCATGTCATCTTTTCACTGATGTAGCTCTTTCTCTTATTTCACTCTTGACTTCTATACTTGATGGTTGTTTGAACAATTTTGGATGATTTGGAATATTTGGTTTTGGATTCATGGTTGGCATACTTTGCATGAAGTTTGGCATCATTTAAAATGTGTTTACAGGATGGATTTTGGCATTATAGGGGAGTCTATATACAAATAAAACCATGCCAATTTTTTTACACCCCTGTGTTTCATCTCTCATTACTATAAATTAAGGGGGAGTGTTTATATTTTGTTGATTGCCATCCTCCCTCTATTCTTTTTGATTGTGACAAAAAGGGGGAGAGATAAGTTAAGTTGATGTGAAAAATACATGAAATTTGATGCATACATTGAGGGGGAGTATTTTTAAATCTCTTGGTTTACAATTTCAATCTCTTTTTTTTCACCTTTTGACATTTGCTTGCAATTGGATATAAACAACTTAACATATTTTGTCATCATCAAAAAGGGGGAGATTGTTAACCTAAGTGTGTTAGGCATATTTATATTTTGATGATGAATAATATAATTGAGTTTTATAAGTAGTTCATTAGTTGAATTTATAATTCTCGTATTTAGCTCATAAATTGGAAATACCCTTGATAAGGGTATTGGTAAGGTCTAATGCGTTGTTCTAAGTCCTTGCAGTGAGTAGAAAGGTTCGTGTGCCTTAGAGGATGCGATTCGTGCAAGCTCCGAACTGTGCAGACTACGTTTGGACGACTTGTGGACGTTAGAGGACAAGACAGAGGCGTCCACAGAAGTTTGGCCTTTCGTCCCGAGGATGAGACTGAGGATGAGTTCTTTCGTCACCAACTGAAGTCTATTGTTGCGGACGATTGCAGACGGTTACGGACGAGAATGCCCACGTCTGATTTGAATATGTAATAATTGAGGTTTAATTCGGACGAAGGCTCAGACAGGATGTAGAAGAGATTCGGCGTCCGCACCTTCCCAGCGATGCAGACTTCAAGACGAGACTGAGGACGAGTTTTGGCATCCCCAATTGAGATGCGTTTCATGGATGACTGAGGACGACTACGGACGAAGAACCACCATGTCTGATTTGAATCTGTACAAAATGAAGATTCATGCGGACGACTGTGGAGACGACAATGCGGACGAGGCACCGCATTTGCAAATACACTGTTTTGTCCAATGGCTAGTTTTTAACGTTTGGATGCGGACGATCCAAAAGAGTTTAGGACGTCTGCACTTTGCAGATTTATAAATAGGTGGACTTCGAAGAAGACAACTAACGAAACAATATTAAGCGAAGCTCTGCCAAATTTTTTACTCGACTATTGTGCACGAAATTGAGTAGCAAACAAGTCCTCTAAAGGAATTGACAGTGATCATTTTGATGTTGAGAGGATTGTTGTATTTGTGAGTTTGGGAATTTTTCGAGTGAAAATTGTAAATGTGAGAAAAGGGTAACGCCCTAAGTCAGTTGTATCAGTACAATTGACACCCGTTCAAGATCAATCAATTGTAACCTGGAGCAGTTGAGAAATATACCTTCAAGGGAGATCCTTGAAGCGCAGATGTAGGCGAGCTTGGCCGAACCACGTTAACAACTCGGTGTCAAATTCTCTAACCCTATCTCTTAGTATTATTGTTATTGTGATTATTAATCTCATGGTTGTGATAAATTTGCTATTGGTTAGAAAATTTATAATCCCACGAAAAAGTTAATAAACCTAATTCAACCCCCCCCCCCCCCCCCCAGGTTAATTTTGATCCAACAGGAATTGGCCGATCAAGTGATCAACCGCAAAAATAACAGTGGCACAAAATCTGGCAAAGAAGGAATCGGTTGATCAAGTGATTGACTGCAAAAATGGCAGTGGCGTATAAGGAGATTGGCAATGTTGGAAACAGTCAACCAAAGGGTCGATCACAAAAATGGCAGTGGGGAGTGATGTTGGTTCTGGTAGATCATGGCCTGTGTTGGTGATCGACCGAGACTCTGATTTACAACTGATCGGGATGAATTGAGATCGACTGCCCACGTGAAGTTGATCGACTAGCTCCACTAAGATTTCCTGAAGCTGTGTTTTTAAGCCTTGTTTCGTTCAATCATAGGAAGAGTTTGATCAACCGGGAATCTCAATTATCACTTGGAATCAGCTGCGATGCCGTCTATGATTGGATGAAATGGATGCTCCTACATCCCTCCATGTGTCCTTCGTTTACATATGGCAGTACAGATGAAGAGTTATGTGAAGTATATGAGGGAAGTTTCTGAAGAGAAAGAAAAAGAGAAGTCTCTGGAGAAGGGAAAAAGCCCAGAGAGGAAGAGAGAAAGAGAGAGTGATAGCCCGAGAGTGAGAGAGAAGAGGGAAGCGGATGAAGTCTGGAGCGAAGGTATGAAAGAAGGAGAGAGGGAGCTTCTGAAGGATGAACTGTTTTCTCTAGTTCTTTCAATCTTCTCAGGTCTTCAAGTATTCAACATTCTTTCTTGATTTTTATGGATTTATGAGAGGATCATTGTTAAAAGTAGAAGATGAAAGATGCAAAGGGTTAGGAATAGTTTTATTTGATAAATATGTTAAGGGGTAGTACCCTGTTGGTTTCCAGATTTCTCCCTCTACTGTTATTGAATGTGGAAACGAATGAACCTATTCCCTGCCATTACAGCTTTGATAAATATACTCTGTTGGTTGATGATTTTATGCTTGGTAATGAGGTTATTTTGGGTTACTGTGTTTGATGCATACTTGCATGATTTATGTTGTTTGTTGTATACGAATATGGTAATAAGTGAAGTGAAGAATATGTTGAGTTATGGTTCTGTAAGTTAAAGTTGCTCTTTTGTTGGTTATAGTGTTGATAAAAATAAGTGGATGAAAACTGTTAGGTTAGAATTTTTCTTTTGGCTCACTGTTTTGAAGATTGAGGTTGATCTCTGTTGTGTTCTTACTCACTGGATATGAATGGGAGTTATGTTCTGTTATTTTAGATAATTAAGGATAGATTTGGTGATTAAGAAATTAGAGAAAGTTTAGTTGCCATAATATGATATATATATATATATATATATATATATATATGAAATAGATATTGATAAGGATTTTGTTAACGTTGAAGGTGTGAGTATTCTAGAAGATAAGCATAAATATTGAACTGCATTGAAGATCGCCAGGTAAGTGATATTGTTTGTGTTTTGCTATTTGGCCTACATCAAAAGAGTTAGGAATTGTTTGCTGCCTGTGTTTACTAGGTTATTAAGTTATTGATCATGCTATTGTTTGGGGATGTATTGTTGCTTGTTGTTTGATGCTGTGTTGATTAGAATTAAGTTCTTGAAGTTAAAGAAATTTGATATTGATCATGTTCTTAGGTTATATTGATGATATGATAGAACTTTATGCATTCATGTGCATTCCACGCATCATGGATTTGAAAATGTTACGGAAATGGTTTTAAGCATGGTTTTTGAATAGATATTTTAAGCATAATAAACGTAAAGAGATGTTTGGAGGCGTGAGTTTTTTGAATTAGTCGCTTAGGTGTGTGACACGGGATAGCCACCTTAGGTGTGTGCCATGAGATGGCCGCCTTGTGCATAGGCCACTCTTCCTCATCAAGCTGTCATCTCCAACACCTGGATGAGTAAGCGGAACTAAAGTCAAGTGAACAGTCAAAATAAGAAGTGTGAGTTTGTTAGTTTGTTTTCGATTTATGTCAAGACAAACAGGCCAATGGTTGGTAAGGCCATTTAAGCATTGATGCGCATGACCGTTAGTGCATTTCGATTGATGTCAGAGCCGATTGTTGTGCATTGATGTGTACAACCGATAGCAAAGCTTTCGGTCGATACCGGAGTTGCTTGCACTAGAGGTGACAGGTCCGTGTGCATTGATGTCCATAGTAGCTAACAGGCGGTTCAATTGATGTCGAGCCTTTATCACAAGACGTTACGCATTGATACATATAGCGGTTAGCGAGTCCTCGATTGATGTCGAGAACAAGTGCATTGATGTGAACAGAAACAAAAAAGAACTATTATGTAAAGGAAAACGAAAATAGAAAACTACATACGAATTTATAAAAATTTCATAGCATGTGCATTTCATATTTTTTATCGCTTACTAAGCCTTAGTCTCATAGTTTAAGTCTTGTGATATCGGTACGTGCAAGATCAAGAAAAAAGAGCAGTTGATGAAGGATTTGCACGGTTGGGGACTTGGTGGCTGGTTAGGCTAAAGATTTAAGGAAGAGGTTATTGTTAAATGTATAAAGTGATTATTGTTTTAAGTTAAGTAAGTTTTCTAAGTTATAAAGGTTAATAAGAAAATGATTTTATTGATCGTCTTTAAGTGGTTTTAAGAATGAAAAGTTTTCCACTACGCAAAGTTTTAATTTTACATGCTTTCCAAAGCAAACACGTTTTAAAAATGTCACGTTTTAAGAAAGAAAAACCAGGTCGTTACAATTGAACTTTGGTCAATGAAACCCATTTCAAGGTAAGTATTTAATTTTGTATACTGCATTACACAGTTTTCTAAAATTAATATTTTGAAATATGTTCTCATATAAAATGACATACTCATTTCATTGCTCGTCAGATTTTTATTATATTATGAAATTTTTCACTAGTCATATTTTATTTGAGCACGCACATTAATCATTAGATCAACTATGCCGTGTAAACCAAGTTCAACCAACCCAAATTGGGGTCCTATTTTACTTTACACATATTTAACTGTGGAGGATGTGTTTAATTATTGTTAACTAAAGTAATGAGATAGTTGTATGTATCGTGTCCCTGAGTGTAAAACCCTAAACTTGATCAAAGTATTTCTGTGGATTTCACAATCGCCGAGCATCGCTGTTACTATGTGATATACCTATGGGATGGTATGTCAAAAGTCTGTGAATGACTCCATTTTCACTGAGATTTTTAAATAGTACAACAATGGTATATTTTTAATTATGTACCATATTATAGTAGATTATTTTGAAAGTGTGTCATTCTGTACATTTTTTTTTATAAAATTTGATTTTGATCAAGCATGCTAAATCATTTTTTTATTTATTAAATTATTGAACATAAAATTTTATCCCTATTGAATTTAATCGACTCACTCCAACGACATTCCCTTCAGGTCTTAGTTTGGAAGATCCCCAACTGCTGATGTAGAATTGTGTTCTGCAAATTTTTTTTTTTTTTAAACTTTGTATATCGGACAGTTGTATTGGACCATGATTAAATTTTGTAATTAAAGTCTTCCATTGCTATATTGGATATTTAAAGTTATGGGTTGGGTGACTCGATTCGTTCTTGAGCCAAGTTCTTGTCAATTATGTCTTGGTTCTCCTTTGAGACATAATAGAATGATTGATTTTTCTACACTTCACATTGTCAATTGTTCTACAAAAGTAAGATTTAAATTTCAAAAAATGTAAAGTGATTATGGTACATAAACACAACGTGAATATTTTATTATAGTGTAGATTGGCAGGAAAATATTTAGAAAATTTTTTTTGTAAAGAAAAATATTGGCAAACACTGATAGTATAAAACAATATTTCAAATTTATAAACAAAATAATTGAAATCCCAAAAACAAAATGAATAATTAAAAAAAAAAAAGTAATAATGCTACATCATACATAATAAATTTGAAAAAAGATAATATGGAAATATGACACTTTAAACTTTTTCTTTAAAAAAATCATGATCTAATGGGAAAACAATAAAACGAAAGAAAATATAGAACATTAACACATAAATTTGCATGGAACCCATTACAAAAAAAAATACTAAGTAAAAAAGAGATAATTCACTCAAAAAAAAAATTTATGAAGAAGTTTATGTGCATACAAAATGTGAAAACATAGAAACTCTAGGGTATGAAAAAATAATTACAATAAATAATTAATTGTTTTTTAAAAAATACTAAACAATGTTTTTAGAAAAAAGAAATAATGACAAATAATAGAAAATAAATTTGAGAAAATATGTTGACTATTAGGAACAAACATTTTTTTTTTTCTAGAAGTAATAATGATAACTAATACACAATAAATTTGAAAAAGTCTATTTTGAATAATAAGAAAATAGAAAACTTGAAAAAAGAATGTGCGAAACAATAGATTAAAAGAAAATGAAAAGAATTAGCACCGAAATTTAGATGGAATGAGTAAGAGAAAAAACTAAACTAGGAGCATATTAGTGAAACTTCACTGATTTATGAGAACGTTGAAGCCTGGGGCATGGGAGGGTGATGAGTTTTCCAGGGTCAAAGTCGATGAGGACAAAGATTTGAATATACTATCTCCAAAAAAATAAATGAATAAAAGTAAAAAAATTTATGCTTCAGTTTTCCTAAAGCCCTTCTCTTCTCTTATCTCTTGACTGGCCTCTTCGACTCCATTACTGGAGCAACTCATATATCCAATTGATATTCATATTCTCCATCTCTGTTTCCTGGGATCCACAATTTCTTTCTTTCATCTCTATCTCATCCAATCTCTTCAAATAATTCTCTTTCACTCCATCGGCGCTCCTCGGCACTGACGATGACGCGGAGATGATTTCAGCTTCGTCGTATTTTCCGTCTCCGATGGGTGGATAAACGAAACGGCATTTATATTTCGTCTCCGATCTAAGCTCCTCAGGAGAATGGGCAAAAAAGCATACTTTTCTCTCGCAGTATCTGCCGGCATTGCATGGACGAGTTCGATATTTCGCCGGATGGAGCCAGTACTCGAAAACGCCGTGAGCGAGTTCACATGACTCGCCTTTATCGCACTTCCCGTTTCTGAAATCCGAGCAAGAAATTGCCGAGTAGTTGAACTTTCGAGGGTCTCTTCGTTGGGCCTTCTCGCCTCGGTGGGCGTAAGGACATCGCGTCCAATCGTGACTTTTTGTGATCGGACATCGTTTGATCTTGTGCGCAAACATTCGAAAATCATCAGAACTGTAAATTGAGTCGGTGAAAATTTCGACGTGTCCGGTTTGGTTGTTTCCGGTCGCCTGGTGGCCTGAAAAGTGGAGAGAAGAAAGTTGACCTAAACACTGATTAATCGACCCATTTTGGGTCCTTATTTTTTCATTGATATAGAGAGAAAGAGAGGTCAATATAGATACAGTAAGGAACACAGAAAAAGCTACAACTCCTATCGAAACGTATAACTTACAGAGACAGATGTACACGTAGATCTTGATTTAAACAGTGAGAGCTTAAATAAACACACAGAATTAGGGATATTAGAGAGAGACAGAGAGAGACATGCGGAGAGACAGACATTCAATCACGAACTATGCCATCCATCGCCTTGGGGTGAACCAATACGCGCAGCTGGTTCCACCCAAATTTGAATGGGCTCAAAATTAGGTTCTCGGCTCGACCGACTTTGGAATGGATCAAGACAGGCCCGCCACCCAAATTTTGATGATCCGAAGTCGAATTTTTAGCTAAACATGACGATGCTAATTACAAAATAACATGCCGGCCAGTCTATTTTAACATAGGGGAGAGAGAGAGTATTAACATAGGGGAGAGAGAGAGAGAGAGAGAGAGTCAATCACTTCATTGGATCATACCTGTTCTCATTGCTGAAGAATTTGGTCACAACATTCTCTCAACTTAGCATGAAAATGAGAGAAAACGAAGCAAAATGGAGAGAACAGCCATTGTTAGACAGAAAAAAGAGCAAACCATATTTGAAAAGAAGAAACCAAGGTTGAGCAAAAGGGGCAGATAAAATACAGCCATTTATAGCACAAGTTAACAACTTGACCAAGGTTTGACGGGATAACTTGATGAATGAGTTACATGCAGAAGCAGTTTCCGTATTTTCCTTCATCACACACTTGCCTCCATTCTCATATCCACTTGTTTCTTCGGTGCAGTTAGGTCATGGCCATGTGTCTACACCACTCTTTCTCACCATTTTACATGTACTGTTTCTCATTCCTATTTTTATTCTATAAACTTAAAAGGATGTTTTGCCCATGTCTATAGAGACCCTCACCTCCATCGGGGGAGAAAGATGGAAACCAAGCTAATGATTACTCTTCCGCAATAAACAAAATTGTTAGTTGGATTCATTTGATTTTATGATAGATTATATTAAAATCAAATCCAAATAAGTGATCAAATAAAAATAGAATTTACTATTTTAATTAAAGTGTGAGCCTAATTATGTAGATACCAGTAAATAGGTTTAACTTTGATGAATGGTCGAATTTAACGTAGCTCACCAGCTACAAATTTAGTATTATGGTCCCTCAGCCAAACAACGAGTTATCTTCCATTTTTTCGATCTCCCATCCACCGTGAGAAGACAAAGGTTAAAGTAAATGATTTCTGTAGAGAACAACCATTCCGAGTTAGAAGATCAAGGCAACTGATCCAAAACTCGACAAGTTATATAAACTAACAATTAAAGCAATTTCATGGATTCAGGTATATTCCACAACTATTTTATCTTGACAATTCTGATATGATGCAATCGGTTTTTGGTTTAATGGAATTCAATTTATAGAATTAAGGCAAGCAATTGATATCATAGCATCTATACGTTAAATCATTAGAACTAAAGGCAAAATTAAGTTTTTTGGATTCATGAAATTTTAGATTTTCAGTTTTATTGAAATTATACAATGTGATCATTAAAAATCTATTTTTTCTTATACAGGAAATTTTAAATTTTAAATATTTTGGGACTCTTAAATTGGGATGTCAAAATTTGGATTTTTACAATTAATAATTTTAATTTTTTCTACAATATATTTAGACATATAAAATTGAAATTGATTTTGGATTTAGTTTAGATTAAAAATATCCGCTTTTAATCAATGGAAAATTTTTAAAATATTATTATTTTGATTTAGATTTGGATTCTAGACTTTGATATATTTTGAATTTGACATATTGAATTAAAAATTCTAATTTTTACCATAAATATGCATGTATGAAATTGGAATTTATGTTAGATTGTTAAATTTTATATTTTTATGATTTTATTTATAGATTTGGGTTCCTTAAAGATAAAAAGTTTCAATTTTTATGATAAATTTGTACGTATAGAATTGAAATTAATTTGTATTCAGATTTTAGATTAAAATCTTTGGAATTTTCGTATAAAGACTTTTGAATTGTGGCTAATAGTAAATTTATTGAATTCATACTTTTGAATATTTTGTTTGGTGGGTTTCGATAGATTAAATTAAAAATTATGAATATCACAAAAAATATACATCTATGAATTTAGAAATTTAATTATGTTAAATATTTAAATTTCATGATTTTATGTCGTTGCTTATGTAACTAAGAATATATTCATATATTTATGTATGCATTTGGTTTTTTTAATGTAAAATTTGAGACTTTTGGACTTTTCATTATAAATTTGCTAATGGAAAAATTCAGAGTTGTGGCTCAGGTTTTGAAAATTTTGTAATTTTTAAATTTATATTTTGGTATTTTAGATTATTCTGGTACATGATATTTTAACTTTGTTTATTTAAGTGACATTTTATCTAAAATAGACTCACTTGCTTAGATTGATTAATTTAGAATATTAAGATTGTACGAGTGTGACTCATGCGGGTATTTAATCAATCCAAAGGAAGATTAATACTTAGCTGAGTCGCATATGCACTTAACTATAATAAATATGTGATAATTGTCAACTTTTCTATGTGGATCATAAGTTGGTCCAAAGATAGATTCATTATTTGCTAGAAATTTATTATCAATGTTTAATTATTGGACTGAGAGTATCAGTTGCAAGTTGATATTTTTGTTCAAAGACTAAATATCAATGTTGTGCTATGTATCTTGTGATAGGGCTCTACCACGATTTGAATTTATTAATTTATTATGATATACATTTTGAATGTGAGCCTATGGTTATTTGCTTAATTGAATAAATGTTACATTATCTGCAAACACTTCAAGTATTTAATTAGCACAAATCTAAAAAATTAGAAAGAAAATGTTTGGATTGTTCTCATTTTCATGGATATGATTCTTACACTAAGGAATCAATGTTCCTCACTATTTTGGCATTAAGTAGTTTTGATGACAAAAGGAAGCTGAAAAATGTGAGATTGTTCAAATTGCACGAACTTTTTGATTATAATGATTGCAATTACAAATACTTTCTTGGGCAGTATGTCCAATGAGGCCTATGTCTGGATGTTTCATCAAGAAGTTGAAAGCATTTTGTGAACAAATCAAAAAGTTTGAGATGCTTATGCTTTCAACTAATCTTGTCTCACCAGGTCTAAGAATAAAGGGAACATTACAAAAAATTTTCACATTACTTTAAATTTAAAGAAACATAAGTTAGAATTGTCTAAGGACTCACTTGTGCATTACGTTTTTTGTACCTCTTCTCAATTCTGGTAGTTTAAGGTTATTTACAACTGTCATAAGGAGAAATGACCTGTTAATGAGCTCATTTATCATTTTGTTCAATAAGCAGAAAGATTGAAGCAAGATAAGACATAAAATACTTATCTAGCCACATAATAGTAGGACAAAAGTAAAGAAAGAGATAAAAATTTGAAAGTTGTAGGTGTTTTCATTGCAAAAGAAAATAACAAGTTAAAGAAATTTATCTATTATTTTTGCAACTCAAGTGCACACATAAAGAAGGTACACTTCTCATTGGGGTTTTGTTCTTGATGAAAATTTAGCATCATTATAGTACACGCAATTAGGACATTCTCTTAAAAGATATTGAATTTGTTTTTGTGTAATCAGATTCTTGACTTGATAGGCCATGAGGTTTCTATCAGTTGTACTAAGAAGATAATGATTGACATAGAAATATTAAATGTCAATAAAAATTCAAATGTCTTAGAACTGATACATACATCAGTTGTTGAATATTCTATACGGTATCTTAGAATGATCGACAAAATTTTATCAAGTTCATATACATTTATGTCATGGGTTTCTATACTTGATTCATGAGAAATTTTAGTTACTAGACTTGTTCAAAGCTTTTAAACACTGAGGTTGAGAATTATCTTGACAAAAAGGATGAAGTCATCATATCTGACTATAGTGGTAAATGCTATAGTAGATGTGATGAATGAGGAAAAAAATGTTTAGGATCATTTACCAAATACTCAAAGAAATGTGATGTCATTTCTCATTATACAGTGTTGGGGATGTGCAACATGGACAGTGTATCTAGAAGAGATAAAGCACTAAAGACTACAGCTTACATATTAAAGAGAGTACTAACTAAGCCATTTCTCCTACTGCTAGATGTGCATTTTTGAAGTTTATGTTTCATGGTTTGAGTTATGCTTTGTTCTGCACTCTACATATTGGTTATTGTCTGATGAATTCCGCTGGAGAATTATGCTCTGTCGAAATTGGAAAACTATTGCTATGTTAGATTTAGGCTATGTTATGTTGTGTCTACGTCTTTCTAGGTATTGTTGAGGTTCTTGTTCTGTCAGTAGAGTTATATCATGTACTACGTTACTATTTAATGGACATTACATAGGTTTTATAAGTTGTTGCAGTTTGTGGTTACATTCGTGGTTTTACTTTTCTGCCTCATAGTCATTGTGGAGAAAATATAGTTCTGTTTGTTCAGGTTCATTCTGCATGTTTGTGATTATTGATATTGGGTGCTTATGGATATTTATTGCCCTGTTAGATGAGTTCTTCCTATTCTTCATTCTAGTTTCCATTTAATAGGTATAGCCGAAGATAGTGCTTTGTTGTGTTCCCTATATTGGAGATAATGAAGTTGGAATTAAAAGTTTATTATTTTTTGAGGTTCTGTCATTAGTAAATGTGGTTGCTGTCTTCCTTGACCATTGCTTAGCATACTGTTTTATTGTGAATACTTTATGGTTCTGTTTATGATGGGGAAAAGGCATTGAGGTGTAATAAATATGTAGTGTGATGTTCCTTGAGCTTAGGATAAAGAGGCTTGGTTTGATTGATATTATTTGATAATGACCTGTCATTGGAGAATCATGTTACTGTTTTATTTAGTTATTGAGCATGTGTAGGATTGGTTGTTGTTATGCCTGATAGTTGCATATTATTTAGAAATATTCATGTTGCATTATGATGTATGTCTATGCATGAGTCAGCATATATGAAAGATAAAACGAAGATAAATGCATAAGATATGACTGGGTGCCCATCCATACAAAATAATGTTTTATGAAAACGGGGCATTACAGCTTTCACGACCCACAAAGGACCCGAGACAGAACGGGGAACGACCCGGCCCAAAGGGACGAATCGTCCAACCCATTTCACTTGAATTTAATATTTAGCAACGGAAGACAAAAATTTAATTATTTAAAGCCAGGGCCCAACAAATAAGGGCATAACAGGTCCAACAAGTGATATCATATAGCAAGTAATATAATCCAAAAAGAAATAATTTTACGGAAACCAAAAATAGGATTACAGTCATCCAATAAAATGAATACCTCACAAAAGTCTCTCAAGGAAAATTATTAAAATAATAGAAAGTAAACAACTCTATCAGATCTAATCTTGACTGGGCAACTGCAAGTCTGACTTATAATTCCCTGAAAATTTGTTAGAGGGATGAGTTGACTAAATTCAGTAGGGATTTAAAATTTTCAAATTTTTAAAAACAAGATTTTTACTAAGCATGTATAAAATTTAAGATCACATTTTAAAATTTTTAATTTTTGAAAAAAATTGTACAAAATTGCACGTGATTAAAACGTCTCACTAATACATGGTATGAAATCAAAATACGCCCTAGTTGTACTAATTAAAGTCACAGTGAAAATAGAGTCACTCACGGACTCCGAACACACTATGCCCCTATTATCCAATTCAATAACAAGCAAACACATTTTGTACGAGGGAATGTGTGAAAATTTATTTATATAAAAAAATATAATTCGACGATTATGAAAATGATTGCGTCGTAAAAATCAGAGAGGCATCTCAAAAATAATTATTTTTAAAACAAAAATGCAAATGTAGTGCATAATAAAAATAATCCATACCTCGAAGTGGGTTATTCCGATCCAAACCCGATTATTTAGAATGTCCAATTTATGAGTTCCACAACTTAATTCAATATTTGGGTACCTAAAATAAAGTTGGAAAAATTATGCAAGTTAGCTTAAAATACCAATATTATTTGAGTTTAATTGTGTTGGAGGAGAGACTCAAATCATGGCCCAAAAGCATATTTGAGTTTCAACCCATTAGGCCTTGATTCAATCTGGGCCACTACACTTAGGGCTTAAGCCCAGCCCAAGTCAAGCTGCAGCCCACGGTCCAACCCGTGGGTATGCTTGGTGACCTGCAGAGAGAAGGATCTCTCTTCCCCTTCAACATAGAAAATTCTCCATTCACAGTACCCATATAAAAATTTTCTTTCATCTAGCGAATAAAGCACCTCTGGCTGAGACTCTTAGTCTCGGCCATGATTCGCGACTCAGTGTTAGCTAAATTGCTGACGAACGAAATACATCGATGGAGATCAATCCGATGTAACTAGAAATTCCAAACTATTCAAGTCAACAATGACTTATATAGAATTAACAATTCCGCTCAAAGTGATGACATTTATAGATAAATTATGCCCAATGTTCATAATAACACAACGAGCAGAAACAAAAATCCGATTGGGAAAACTGATTTTTCATACCCAGCTTCCGATTCTTGGAAAATCCTTGCACTGCTTCAAGCCTCAAACAATTAAATCGACCTTCAAGCACTAACCTTTGAAGCAATCATATCCATAAAAATCTGGTTTTGTAAAGAACAGAACGGGGATGAAAGAAGGGAGAGCCTAAACTTACCGTCGATGTCCACTGATGAAATCAAATCCTTATCTTCTACGCTTGCCAAAAAAAGAATCTCCCAAGGCCTGAGCTACGTCCTCAAACCCTAAGGAAATAATTTTCCTTTAGCTCAGTACACCGAGAAAGCAAAAAAATCCAAGATTGAGGCGAAACTTACCTCAACACCGATGGTTGCTAGACTGAGAGATTGATTGCTCTCTCCCACTAGTGTGACGCGCCGGAGAGGAGATGGTTGAGAGGCCGAGGAAATTCCTCGAGGAGAAGCAGTGGAAATCAAGTGGAGGTGATCTCGCCCCCAGCTTCTGAAATGGGGGAAATCTCCCCTGGATACTCGGCACCCACTCCACTGGAAGGGGGAGTTTAAAAATTGTTTATATTATTTTATTTTTCTTTTGGGCCTGTAAGGGCCGGACCTTACAACAACCACAGAGGGATTTGAATTTGAGACAGCGCAGGTTGATTGAGTACTTGGAAGATTACGATTTCAGCCTATAGTATCATCTGAGAAAGACGAATGTAGTGGCCGATGCTCTATATAACGACCCAGATTTTTTTTCTTACTTTGCAATTCGAGTTAAATTTAAAGTTTTTTATTTTCTTTTATCAAACAGCGGAAAACCCTTTTTAAATTGTGATCAAAGTTCTATTCTAAAAGTCAGACCATTAAAATCATTTTCTTAGACTCGTTACGAAAATCGTTATAAGTAGTGGAAATCTATAATTACAAAATCTTTTCTCAAAACGTAGCGAAAGCATAAACAATTTATTTAAGGAATAGTAAACAAATTGTTACATGTTAATTTATAAAACACTTTTCTCTTTTACTTTCTTTAGCCTAGCCAGCCCCAAGTCCTGCTCGTGCAAATCCTTCATCAACTGTTCCTTCACCTATTCCCGTGCGTGTACCTACACCAAAAGCAAACTGTGAGCCTTAAGACCTAGCAATAAATGAGATAGGCAATATGATGTATGCCTCTAACTCATTATGCTAGGATGGATTCCACACAAACTATTATTTTCTGACTGTTACATACGTTACTCATACATCAAGCTGAGACATTAGAGGAATCCATGGCAAAGAGAATAGTATCTTTGCAAGTATCTAACCACCTAGGGTAGACAGACTCTCGTGACCAGACAAGGGAAGAGCATAGTTTTCTCACAACCCAATAAGGAAAGGGCATAATTCTTTGAGTCTACCTGGTTAGATCTGAACTACCTCTCCATCATCCAATTCCCTTACATTCATTTCTTTGTCCATTTTCCTCCCACAAATGCATATGAATACTAACCCAAACGTGGCATCCCTACTTGTTTCTATTATCATGATGCATGTCAATGCGAAGAAATAAGCGCAATATATATCAATATCATATCGCAGACATGAAACGAATCCAATTAAATTAAATCCAAGCAACACCACACAATATCAGTAATATTGAGCTAATATGAGGCACTATAATGTGATAGCAATTATTATGGTATAGTTTAAATAAAAGACAACAATAAAAACGGGTATATGGTAAAACAACTAGCATGCTGTAAAACATGGAGTACTACTTCAGAGTTATCTAGTACAAATTGACGATTCATCTTATTATTAGCCAGGTACTCTAACGTGGATTGCAAAGCATCATTTTAAATACAGCATTTAATTGTAAATGGAAACATGCTTAATAGATCAATAAATCGATGACATGAATTAAGCATAAAAAAAATGACCAGAGACAGTATAACATCCAGAAGGGTAAAACATGGTTTGATGGCAATATTTCCAACTAGAACTAACAAACTATTTAGTGACATGATTTATATTTATAGAAAACCAGACAATTCATAATAGAGGGTGTAATATCCCAAATTTTGTTGAGCTAAGCACACGACTTATGTGATAATTTGGGATGGTAAGAGCTGAATTGGACAATTTAGGATATTGGTCAAGTGAAACATGTTTGGATAAAATGAATTACGATGCATGAATTATGTCCATATTTAGTTTAGAGAAACGATTAAGTTTATGAAGAATTTTGTGATGGTATTTAGAGTTAGAGAGGACAATATGAATTTGATTGATTTGTACGGGAATTAGTGAGTGGAAATATATTTGGACATAATTGGATATTCTATGGATATTGTAAGGATTAAGAGCTTGAGAGTAATAAAGTTCTTATCAATTATTGGAATTTAACTTGGGCAAAGTTGAAGGAAGAATAGTGGAATATATAGTACAATTTGGTTTGGATGATATTGATGTTCAAATATATATATGGATTTATTGCATATTGGTTTGGAGAAGATAAAATTTAATGGAAGATATTAGAATTTGCGATTAAGAGTATATTGAATCTAGTGTTGATTTTGGATATGAGGTTTGTTTATATGACACATGAATAAATAGGAGAGTTAAAAGATGATACTTAGAATTAAGTGAAGTAATATTAGTAGTTAATAATAAGGTTATAAGATCATATATATATATATATTAATAGGGATATAAATATATATAACCATATATTGATTTTGAGTGGCGGATGATCAAAAAAATTGTGGCGATTGATTGCCCATGAATACCGGTCGAACGATAGGTTAAAAAATGGGTTTGTGGCTAATCAAATGAACTTGATGGTTGATCATGGTCAAGGAATCGATCGACCGTCAAATTAAATAGTTGCCTGGGAGCTGAAACGCATCGCTAGAAGCTTCTAGTTTGCGTTATATGCGTCTGGACGTCGAAGAGTTGCATTCACTTGGCCTTCCACCTTCACACGGTTGCTGAATAGACATTGTTGGAGGCCTATAAATTGAGATGCAAAGGCAACGAGGTTTGAAAAAGGAGAAAAGGGTCTGGGGAAAACTCTGCCAAAATATTTGGAAAAAGTCTTGCTTCTAGATGAGAGATTTGTGAGGTTTGAGTGATCTGAATGGTTGCTGGATGTAACCATGAAGGTGAGATGACAATGAGGGTGTGTATGATGGTTTTGGAGTTTGATGGGTGAGAGAGATAGTGGAACCATAGAGGAGAGAAACTGTAATATATATATTCTGGCATTTCTCTGAAAACCGTGAGAAATGAAGGTTGTGTGAGTGCATGACAGGTTGTGAATGTTATGGTTTGGTCTGTAAGTGAGGAACTATGATGAAGGGATTTACATTTTCTCTCGAGTTTTAGGTAATGGAATTTCTCTTGATTCACTTACAATTTTTGTGAAAAGAGAAGCTTATATATAAATTGTGAAGATTAGTGCCTCTGTTAGTTTTCTTTCCCTGCTATCATGTCTGTCTCATGAAAATGAATTATGTAAGGCCTCTATTTCCCTTAGAGAATTACTTGGTAAAAGCATAACGCTGAAGTGATAAGTTCTATATCATTACCAAGAATATCATGCTTCTATTGAATGAAAAGTTGAAGATGATTATCATTGGGTTTATATATATAGTCCATGTATTGTTAAGGTTAGTTTTAGGACAATTGAAATAATAGTGGTTGATATACCAATGAAAAATATTACTGACTGTGATGTTAGGTATTGAAGTTGCTCTATATTGAGAATTATTGGAAATATAAGTTTGAGTTCCAAATTTACTATCATGAATAATAAGCTGTGAAGTTGAATTTGTTGGATAACGCGATTGTTAGAAAATAAGGTTCTTTAATAGTTTTGACATAATAATAAATTACCCATTATTGGAAGTATTGAGCATATTAGTTGAAGCTAAGGGACTTTATTATTGAAGAGTAATTATTAATGGCTATATGTATTAATCGTGATTAGGTTTTGTGAAGGATAACTCTAAGTGATAACTTGTTAAAGCTAAGGACTCCAGGTAAGGAATATTTTGTGTGAGTTGCCCGTAAGGACCTACATCGAGGTGTAGGACTTGCTATGTAGTTTTGGTTGTGTAGTCATAGATTAATACCCTTGCTGTTAAAGAATAAGTTGGAAGTAATGCATTAAGGATAGAGAAATAAACGTACATTATTATAGTGTAGTTGATAATATTTAAATGAAAGTATATTTAGTGTTCATTTATAGACGAAACAAGGTTATTGTTTGTAATATTGTTTGCGATTTATGAACTGCTATGTGTGACATTCATGTAGACATGTTAGTAGGATATCATGTAATACATTGCTTGGGTTAATAATGAAGATAGTAAATTGTGTTTTCCTATGCGGGTTCAGAATCTGAAGAGGTAGCTTACACATAGAAAACAACTTGTTTAAGTTCCAAAACTGAAGAGGTTGCTCTTACTCAAAGGGGGGTGAGTTTGGAAACTGCGGAGGTTGCTCTCACCCAAGAGTAAATGAATGTAAATGTAAATGAGTTTGTTTTTAGTGAGTTCAGAAACTGAAGAGGTTGCTCTCACGTAAAAATGAATCCAAGAGGTGGGTTCGGAAACTTAAGAGGTTGCTCTCACCCAACTTACGGATATATCAGGTTTAAGCATGTAGAGTTGTCATAAAGGTTATAGTTGCATTTCATGATTATATTCCTTACTGGGCAATAGGCTCATTATTCATCCTATGATGTAGGTATGCAAGGGATTAAGGAGAGGAGTAGTTGATGAAGCATTTGTACGTTGCGGGCATGACGGCTGGTTAAGCTAAAAGATTAAAGAAGAAATGTAATGTTTAGTAATAATGTTTTGAAAGTGAGCCTTTGTTATAGTATTTTGTTTTATGAAGAAGATTTTCAAATTTTGTTTGATTTTTTTGGTATTGAATACAAGTCTTCCGTAGTTGAAAATATTTTAAAGTTTCATGATACGACATGTTTTAAGTAATAAATGGTATAACAAAAAGGAGTTTATTCATGCAATTCTATTTAAGCTGATTTTTAAATAAAAAGTCTTTCGCTGTGATTTTGAAAGAAAAAGTTTTCAAAAAATTGTGAGTTTTAAATTGTAAGAATAACTGAGATGTTACAAATTGTATCAGAGCACCAGTGTTTTAAAATCAGTTTTGTATACTGCCTACCAGCATAAGTCACAACGTGGAAATACTTCATTGATTGTAAGTATATTGCTTTACTTTATAAGTTAATAGACTCTGTTATTAGTGCTATACATAGATTAGGGGTTGTGTGTTATGAATAGATTTTAGATTGTCCTGACTATAGATTATTATAAAGAAGGTAATAAGTCTAGGTGTTTCCTGATATAATTCCCGTAAGACAACTAGTTTAATGCTCTGGGACAACTAGTACAACACTGTCATAGGAAGATAGAACAACAAGGGAAACTAGGAGGAAAAGACAAATAGATAAAATAAAATTTAAATTTTAAGAATAGGGCAGATGGATAGGTATACCAAAGTGAAAGTAATCTTTATCTTACAAATGGATGGTAAAGCAATTTAGAATGTAGATCCAGGAGACGCAAAGAATTAGTAGAGCGGAAGAAATGTTGGAATGCCACATTTAGTTGTTTTTAGAACGGTGCAGGGAATTGGAAGAACTTAGAAACCAACAACTGATGGCTCCTAGAGAATTAAGATGTGAGAGGTTTTGAAGGTTGAAGCTGCCATACTTTGATGGTGATATCTCTGATCTAGCGGGTGCAGAGGAATGTATTCACATAGTGGGGATTATATTCGAATATGCCAAGTGATGTGCCCCAAGGACCTTTCACCTGAGCCCGAGCCTAGGGCTCCTTTGTTTTCTAACTTTTTTTATTTAGTTTGTATGTGTTTCTTCTCTAGCTAACTTGGAGGAGAGTTTTTATCAATTTCACAAAGAGGAGTCGGTACATTTGGACTAGTGGATGTTATGCTAAACATGGAAGAAATGGTGGGCTTTCCTTTCTGCCTAGAATCTGACCTCCGGGCGTTCAAGGTCATTTTTTGCATTTGGGAAGACTTCATCTCAAATTTTGTCCTTCATACAATTTGTAGCTGACATCTAGAGCTTTCCAAAGTAGTATTTTTTATTATATTTTGGGTTTTTTTTCTATGTCAAATGGCCCATTTACAGAGAAACAAATTCAGCCATGGAATTATTTTGTGTGTTTTATTGTTGAGGTCATTTTTGTCATTTGAAGTTTAGGGTACTTTTGTAAATTGTATTTTTCCTTTGGAGAGGTATTTTATCCTCTCTAATGAACCCTAATTGGACTAGTTGGAAAAACCCTAAGTTGAATCGTGTGTTTTCTTGAAGAACCTTGGAGCTCCTCTCTCGGCCACCTTCTCTTTATCATACATCCTACTTGTTCTTTCTTGATCTTGAGTAGGTTGCTAATTGCTACTTCTTCCAACAATCTCTTTGTGTGATTGTGTATGTGGTGTGGGAGTAGAAGACTAAGCAAACCCCTTGTTGGAGGGTCGTCTCTTGCAGTGGTCGAAAGTCGCCCCTTGTCATTGGAAGGTAAGCGGACCAGGTAGGTTTCTTGTTACTGTTCAGTAATTTCTTATTAAGGAAGGTAATATTGTTTCTTGATTCACTGAAAATAGCACTGGATTGGTCTTGATTTGGTGTAACACCCCGATATTTTTAAAGTTGGATAATTATCGGGGTATTACCGAGGACGTTCGGAGCGTTAAGTTTATCGCTAATTCCGCTAACGTTTCCCTCATATACGTGATGTAATCAAGTGTTGGGAGCTTGGGGGTATTGCATCACGTATTTATACGTGTGATGTGCCCTATGACCCTCCACCAAAACCCGAGCCATGAGGCTTCTGGTTCAATTAATAAGTTGTTATTTTGTAGGTTGGAATAAGCTAAAGAATCTTGAAGATGAGCCAAAGCATGAGGATAAAGAGGCGCCTAAGCTTTCACTTACTTGGAAGCAAAATTATAGAAGAAAGGGTAGACGTTACAAGTTTGCGTACAATCCGACCACGGTGGAGTATTTGGTGTTTTTATAGACCAAAATGATGTCAAATGAAAAACGTTCTTCATACGGTTTGTAGCCGACGTCTATAGCTTTCCAAAGAGGTATTTGGAGTTATATTTGGGGTTCATTTGATATGTCAAACGTTCCATTTACAGAGACCAAAAAAACCAACCTCGGACTTCTTTTGTGATTTATTATTGGGGTCACTTTTGTCATTTCATTTTAGGGCATTTTTGTAATTTATTTTGAACAGTCATTAGGGAGCTATTTAGCCTTCCCTAATGAAGAGGGAAAGGACTTTTTGAAGAAATTAAAAACCATAGCTCCATTTTGGTGTGAAGACCCGTGGGAGCTCCCCTCTCCACTCGGCCATTTCATCCTCTACATCATCTCGCCCTTTCTTGTTGTTTCTTAGACGAGTTGATCATTGATACCTCTTCCAATCCATCCCCTCGTGTGGTGGTTCATTGTGGTGTGGGGGTCGAAAGAAGCAACATCCCCTTTGAGAGTGTCTTCTGATTTGGTAAGGCCGAGTAAGTCGCCCCCTCTCTCATTGGAGGTGTGCAGACTCCTTGGATTATTTCTTTCGTTATTGCTGCAAATATTGAAAGGGGATCTTGTGTTCTCGAAGTTTTTGCTGTTTACTTTTGATACTCTGGATTTGAGGCTGATTTGATTGAAGTCTCTTATTAATAAGTTGTGTTTTTGGAAGGATATAGTTAGTCTGAGAATCTGTTTTGCAACATTCCAGATTCCGACTTGATATTGTGACTGTGTTTTGATCTACTTAAGTTCATTGGATAGCACTCAAAATTGGCAGTGTTAATTCTGATATTGTTAAGGGCTTCTCCTCCAAAATTGGTGTTAAAAGGATGTACGCTCGCGAAGATCTCGTTGTTGGATTCTGTGTTGCCAGAAACTGTCCCGAAAACCCTAATTCAATGAGCTGCATTCGTTTTGTCATAACTCGTTGTTCTGTCCGAATTTGAGACTAAATTTTTGATATGTATGATCTATAACTGCTGTTGAAAACCCCTCCAAATTTCAGCTCCTGGTTCATTACGGTTGTGAAGTTATACTCGTTTGAAGATTAGAGGACAGATTATTGTGGGACAGTTTAACCGATTGCAATTATTGGCACTCTTTGAGTCTTGGATCATATCAGCGTGTCATTTTGTGACGGGTATTCATGGGGGAATGGTTACGGGATAAGAGTTAGTGAGAAAAACGTGGGAAGAGCTGCCTAGAGTGTTTCAGACGACTCTGCGGATGAGTCATGTCGTCCGCAAATGCGTGGAGCGTCGTCCCAAGAGCTTGGGATGACTTGGGGTCGCGATGCCTCGTCCTGACTTCACTGCATTGTGAGGTTTTGGACGACTTGCAGACGATACTGTGGACGTGACGTATCGTCCGCACTCACGTTGCACACATAGGGAAGAGACTCAGGACGTGATTCGGCGTCCTGAGTACACTAGGACATCGTGTTGCGGACGAGGGTCCGGACGATGCGGACGAGGAAGCCTGCGTCCACATCAAATCTATTCTAAATCTAAACAGTTTCGGACGTGTTGGGACGGCTGCGGACGAGTTAGGGTATCGTCCGTTTTGTCTCCGTCCGATTTTAGGACACTTTCGGATGTCACACGAATGCCACGTGCGGACGAGATTTGGCGTCCGAAATAGCTCGATTCAGCGAATAGGATAGGGTTAAAAATGATAAACGGGGTATTTTAATGGGATTTAATTTGATAAATTAAATTAATAATGGGGGATTAATTATATTTATTTTAAGGGAAGAATTAGTGAAGTTTAATTGGGGAAAAATTAAGGGGAGGAATTGGTTGGGGGCTGAACCGGTTTAGCAGAACTAGTCCAGCACCTTGGTTAACGGAATGGCTTATGGCCATTCTGTTCTGGGCAATGCCTGAGTGGGTGAGAGAGCGGGAGACAGGGGAGAGACGGGCGAGACGGGAGACGATGGGTGACGAGACGAGCGATGGGAGGAGTGGCGTGGGAGAGGCTCCGGCGTGCGGCGACGTTGAGGCGACGGGCTTCGCGGGATTTACGCGGTGCGGCTTCGGGATTTCGACGGGGATGTCGGGCCGTCGTTTTTAGTGGCCGGAGATGACCAAATGGTGATGGCGACGGGTTGGCGACGACACAGGGACGAAGGGCGTCACGCGGCCGGCGTCGGATCGACGGCAATGAATGGTGTTGGCACCGCGGGGAGATTGGTTGCGTTTTTTGCTCAAGTTGTTGGTGGCGGTCTGACGGTTCATGCTAGATCGGCTGGAAGCCATAGTCCAGCCCGCTAGTTCTCCACGCAGAACCGGCTTCCTCCTTTTCTGCAGCGTGTTCCGCGGGAGGCCAACAACATGAAGTATGGGGGTGGTGCGAACGTCAAATCTTCGCCTCTCCTTACGTCTCCAGCTACTCCTCAGACCATTGCCCTACACGTATGATGGTTCCCTCTTCCTTCCAGGTAAATCTTCATTTGCTTCCTTCTTCAATTCATTGTCTTCTGCCGAGAGAGGGAAGTCCAAATAGCTCCCTGTGAGCTGGGGGTGGACGAGAAGGTGGGTGAGGTGAGTGAGAGAGAAATTGTGTGTGCTAAGTGTTACTTGAGTGCTGTGTGAGTTGGATGAGCTACTGTGAACTAGGAGAGGAATCCGTGGCTGGTGAGCTTGTAACACCCCGACTTTTTTTAATTGGGTTGACTATCGGGGTATTACCAAGAACGTACTCGTTAGATAATATATTAGAAAAATTAACAGGGAATTAACGTAATCAAAATAAAATAAATATTAACCTAACGAATTAAAATATATAAAATGAGGGTTTAAAATGTATGGGGCTAAACTAATGGAATTGAGGGGATTTAATAAATTAATTAGATTTACCATAAGTACAATTTAAATACAAGTATATGAGTAGGATTTAATTGTTGGGGAATATGTTGGATAACTGAACCGGTTTAGTTGGAGAACCGGTTCAGGCAATATCAAATGGCCTTCAGCCTTCGCGAACAGACAGAATACGAGACCAGAGAAAAGGGAAATGGGGGAGATCGTGAGAGAGATCAAAGGAGACGGGCGAATGCTTCAGGCGAAATCTCTTCGTGGGAGAAGTGGGTGCCTCTATGGAGAAAAAGATGGAGAAGAGGGCTAAGGGAAGGAAGAAAGGGAGTTTTTAGTTCTGCCAGCAATTTTGGAAGAGAGAATGAGAGGGAGAAAGAGGCAAGAGACCGAGAGGGCGAGCGAGAGGCGATGGCGACGATCGACGACGACGAGGGCAACGTGAGCGAGCTCTGGTGCACGACGAATGGCATGTGGTGAGCAGCTTCGGGCTTGCGAGTTGCAGCTGTGGTCGCAGGTCCCTGGCTCACAAGTCTGAATGGTGAAGTGACGGAGGCTCGACGACGGCTGACTGACGATGATGGAGCAGCAACGGCAAGGGGTTGATGATGGCAATGAGCTGGATGGCATCTAGATGGCAGGGGAGCTCTCTGGAGTAGAGGTCCGAGCTGTGAAGGGTAGAGTGGTGGTCGAGAGCTTCTTGGTCTGTTGGTGGAGCTCTCGGGTGTGAGTTGGTGGCCAAGAGAGAAGAATCGAGGCAGAGAAGGAGAATTCTGGAAAGTGAGCTCTCGGGTCTATACGGTTCTTCAGGTATCAAAAGGAGGAGGAGGATAACAGTTGGGTGCTAAATGTAAAATAGCTTCGAGGTAAGGATTTGGGTGTGTCTTGGCCATTTGGAGACCCTACACCGCAAGTAGAGTGCGTGAGTTTTACCTTTTGTTACTGTGAATTTCCTTATGCTATACTGCGAATGATAGTTAGATAAATTGATATTGGAGATGCTTGTGTTAGTAGATAGATTTAGTTGATATCACTATTGTTAATTCCTTGATTGTTGCTGTTAAGTGTTCCCTTTTACTTGCATTAATTTTCCTTGTTGATAGTGTAGACTTCCTGTATTGATAATTGTTTTCCTTATAGCACTTAGTTTGTGATGATTAACAAATGTCTAAATGTGACAAGGATAGAAAAGAGAATAATGAATGCACGAATGACGAGTAGCATGAATGGATTGAGAGTTCCCTTAAATGCTTTGTTAATTATTCATTATTTGCCTTCTAGTTTGCATTCTCTGTGATACTGCAACTGTCATTCCCTCTATTTAATATATGTAACGATCCGCTATTTCCTCATTTGATACCCATGTTAAATTAACCAGTATGTCAACAAATAACTCAACTAGGGTAATCAACTAGATTTGAGTATATTTTATTAATTAATTAAATTGCTAGTTGTTCAATTAATAATTATTGGAGCATGTATAATAGCGTTTAATTTATAGTTATTAACTTTCTTCTTGAGTATGTAATCAATTAGGGTAATTAACTAGCGTAATAACTGGATCTTTTCTCTCGAGCATGTAACGAACTAGGGTCACCAACCAAATTAATTCCAGCATGTTTAATTAAATAACTAGCATGTTTAGAATGATTAACTAGCATGTTTAAATCATCTAATTAGCATAACACGTGTAAATCATCTAGCAGCATGTTAGGGTCACTAACTAAAGTAAGTAATTAGAATTGAGCATGTTAATTTAATTATACTTTACTTTCATATGCACGACGCTTGTGACTCGTTATATTTCCTTTATTATTGTGATTCATATATCCAAGCATGTTCCCCGTTGTTTAATTAGTTTTATAATTGCTTCCTTCACATGATGTACTCTATTGGGTGTTCCGTTATTACTTGTCTCTGTGTGTACGTTCATTTACTGCTATTCTTTTATATGCGTTTTCAATTACCGTTACTTGTATTTAAATGCACACTTTAGTTATTATGAATTTTATGTTCTTACGCATCATGCATCATGCTAGGTTAAGAATGTATGGTCATGCATCATGTAATAGAAACAAAGTAGGGAGTACTCCCACGGGGTGGTACTCACATGCATGGTGAGGAAAGTAAAATGATAAGAAAAGACCAAAGGAAAGGATTAAGGGAGTTGGGAGGCGGATTGGTAGCGGTTCTAGCTTGACAATTAAGAAATGCCCCAACCTTATCGGGAACGAGACCTAGTTGTCCATAGGAGGTTAGATCCGACCCACTATACCATACCATACGGGTCTTCCAATCTCCAGCTTGAAGTATGAGTAAAGAAAAAGAGAAAGAAAGAAGAAACGTAATGAAAGAATTGAAATGGGTGGCCCCCATTCCAAATGAACTAAAGAGAGTCATAAGCATATTGCATTAACCCTTTTCTTTACTGAGCCATTAGGCTCACATATTACTTGTGGTGTAGGTACAACGACGAATAGATAATAAGTAGATGATAAACACATAATGAAGCGGGGATGGATGATTTCGCACGCATGAGATTCGGGGCTGGCCAAGCAAAGAGAAAGACGATGTTTAATTGTCATTTCATTTGTTAAACGTAGTGCTTCAATGGTTTAGTATCTCCTTCTTGAACGATTTCCTTACGCTTCCGCAATATTCTAAATAGATGGTTTTATTTTATTATTTACGCTTCCGCACCTTGTGATTGGCTTTCCAAAATGAGTTTTAAAGAAAGAGTCAGTAGCGATCCGGTTAGACGCACTCTGATACGTTTTGTTTTAACAAGAAAGAAATTTCAAAATTTTACGCATTTTAACGACTTACGAAAATCCAAGTTGTTATAGAGCTGCTGTCCGTGGGAATGGGAGAGTTGTCCGTGAGTTGAAATCATCAAAGTGGTAAGGAGTAAGGGGTGTTTTGGCCATTGAGGCTCTACACCACAAGTATGGGTGTGTGAGTTTGGTAATTAATGCTTAATGTTAGAGTTTGTTGCTAGTTGTATGTTTTGTTAGTATGTTTTGTTGGTGTGTGTGATGAAAATGTAGCTTGACGTAGAATGTTTAGTTGTTATGCATGTTAATTGTCCTGTTTACTGCTAGTAGTATGTAGGTTGCCTTGAAATGTCATTGTTAGTTGTTGATAGTATTATTAATGCTCTGTGAATTGTGTTAGATTAATGCTCTGTGCATCGGGTTAGAGTAGTGAACTTCCTGCTGTAATGATTTACTTGGTTGTTAAATTGCGCTATGAACTCCTTTATTGATTGTGCCAGTTTGATAGTAGACAGTAGTTTGATAGTGATAGTGATGAGATGTAAAACGAAGTAAAAGGTGAAGAAAGTAAATGTAAGTGGTTATGTGCAGTCTAAGAATGAGCTAGAATTTTTATAAATTGTGTTGCTTTTCTTGTTGCATGCTTTCTAACAGGCTTGATGTTCAATTAGATGATAAATAACAAACCAGGGCATGTTCAACCTAACTAACTGTTAAATTAACCTAATCGGGGTAGTTAGTTTAATTAGTAGGTTAATTGTTGAGGTGTAATGAAATTAAATTGAACCCTAAGCATGTTAAGCAACTAGTATATTAATATTAATCCTGAGAAAGTAGGTAAGTTAACCAAGTTTAAATGGGGGAGTAAGCATGATATAATTAACAAATCAATTAGTATGTTTATTTACTTGAACACGTGAATACTATCTATCTTATTGATGTTACTTTCAAAATGCTCGACTTTGATCTGATACCAAAAGTTTTTTTCATGACTTCAAAGGGAATGAGACAGAAATCGAAAATGATGCAACCCTCAAAATGATCAAACCATCTAACCTTCACTAGAATTAATTGGCTCACAGTCGAACACCTAAAGAACTAATAATTATAACAAGAAAAGCAAGACCTAAATACGATGGGATGATACAATGGTCCAATAGTAATATCAAAATATCATAATAATAAAATCTAAAAAACAACTCTGTATGAAAATGTAACACCATAATGTCAAATACTAAAATCCAAATTGAAAATAAAATAAACCATAAAATATTTATAATGTCTCACCAAAAAGAAGTATTCTCAAAGAGAATGAAATAAAGACTAAAATAACGTCGATCACAATTATGCATTGGCTACTCCAAATCTCTTTGTCTATAACATGTAAGGGAGAAGGGAGGGAGGGGGGAGTCAATTGAGTGAGTTAACTAAATTCAATAAAGCTTTTAAGAGCTATATTATGTGTTTTAAAAATATGAGTGTGCATGTAGCAGTGATAAAAACATTACCCAAAAGCAGGCTCCAAGAACCATCTGTAGAGCCAAATGAAAATGGTCCACCATAACTTTGGTATATAATAAAAATAATGTCACTACTATATCATTATAAAAACCATTAGTGAAAGTGGAATTACCCATGGATTTCAAACATCAGTGCCAGAGGCGTAAAGGAGAAAAAGCGATTTCAGATAATTGCAACTTAAAAGAGTACAACTTATCAAGTTTGGCGATATTCACACAAATACATGATACATTCATCTATCTCAATAAATATATGCGTAACGTGAAAACAACTTCTAGCATGATCAAAGGCGTACAACAAACAACAACACTTACTTTGGGTCAAACAAAAGTCGGTATGCACGGCCAAATATGAATAATAATAATAAATACATGCATAAAATTAATGTGTTCGCAAAATATACATATATAATAAAAAATTATATATTATAAGATGAGACATGTCACAGTGATTCTCATATATAACTTAAAAATAGGTTTTGAAAACCATGCAATGTACGACTAAACATGCATAATAAATAAAACTTCTATCTCCTCTAGTGTATATACCATTACTGTTATAGTCAATGTATCTAAGAAATCCAATCAATCCAGCTCTTCAATCTCAGTACCTAACATTACATCCTTATCAATAGGATTCTAAGACTCTTAGAATATACGTTGGAATGCATAACTAGGATCATAACCAACTTGGGAATACATGGTACAAGTCCCCTCAATTTAGGATAAAAATGAGCCTAGAACCATGACACCTAAATGGCTCTCTAACTTTGATACGTGTCTGTGTCAATACACTGGCGTCTCATGCATCACAAATCCTAGAAAACCTTTTAAGTGCCTTAGCGTCATGTGCTTTGCTACTGATTGGGTTTTCTGTACAAAACCAATCTTTCTAGAAAACTTGATCTTCTCTAAATCTTCTGAATTTCAATCGACATTGAATCCAGGCAGTTCGATTCAATAACCTATTCGGGCAAAATTTACCAATTATTGGCCATTATTTCCATTACTTTAAATTAAAAGTGAATGCAACCACCACGATCTGAAAATCAATCAATTAATAGATAACTAAAATTAAATTTTTCTTTGACTATAGTTTAAATTATGCTCGCTACAACACTGCAACAGATCGCTACAGCATTGCAACAGATTACTACAACAACGTAAACAAGTTAATTAGAACTCAATTTTATATAAATACTTGAAAAACATTGAATAAATACTTTTCTATGCTTTAATTACAAAAATAATAACTCTATATCAGCCCCCACTTCATTACAATTTATGGTAACAACTAAGCATTGACTAAACACTTTAATGGTAGGAAAACAAATTTGTAACATCCCAATTAACTTCCACATAAGAATGGAAAATTGTGGACATGAATTAATTTGTTTATTTGAAGTATAATTTCATATATTAGATCACTTTGCAGACTAGGAAAAGTCAAGCAGGTAATGAAATTAAAGATTTTGGGAATCCTTCAAATCAAATCCTCCAGGAAACACCAAAAAACTCTCCCCATTCATTCATAGTGCTCCTCAAAGAAACAGACCTTCTTTCAGTGTTTTCCTTTTCTTAGTTGAGCAATATTTAATTCAAGTTTTGTGTTCAACACTATTATTACAAACCCTACTGCATATTTGTTTCAGCTGTTATAAGTTAATAAATTATTTACTTAATATTTAATCATAATCATATGATAAAAATTTTAATCTGAATATTAATATTCTTACATGCTCGAATGTAACTTAAATTTAGAACTCAACTCATATCAACCTTCTCCCATCATTAGTCTCATAATTAAGTTATTTTCACATTAGTTTTATCTCCATGATATTCAGATTGAGCGATACTCATTTCCCAGACAATCTGTGTCAAAATTTATTGGATTTATATAGTGGTGACAACAATACGAGCTTATTAAATAAATGAAAAAAAGCTGAGAGAATGAGTGAGGCAAATCGTATATGCAATGTGAGACCTATAAATTGAATGCATTTAATGTCCTAGAACAAACCATGCAGAGTTGCATGCACCCTAAAAACTCTCAAACCCATATTTGCAAATATAGGCACGTAAAAATAATATTATTACATAGGGAGAGAAACAAACCTGTGCTTTAAAGACTGAATGGCCAATGATGAAATCCAATCTTTTCACCGTCGAAAAGCATTTCTTTCACTTGAGTCTGACTTTCCTTGTGAATAATACACCCTTCTACGAATGCTCTCTTCTATTGTTGAGCTTCCCCCCTTCCCAGCGCCACATATGGTTTTCTGAGCAGCATCCATAAAATTCTTACTACAATGCATGCTTGAATGCATTGACTCACGAGCATCATCCTCATCAGCCTTCTTGAGACGTTTCCACCTTTGCTCTTCATGCACCTCGGCATCCAGCTGCATCTCTCTCAACCTAGCAGCTTGCTCTTCTTCAGATAGCTTCACATTGCCCCTCTTATGGTGAGATTCACGAGAAAGCAATGAGGCAGCACCTTCATAAGATTTCATTTCACTAGTGCTTTTTTTTTCCCTGTCCATTTTAATATCTGGATTAGTTCGATCCCCATAATCATGTCCCTCCCGATCATACTTGTCACGATTTCTCTTAACAGAACTATGAGCTTCAGACCTTGAAGAGCCCTTTTCATACTGATCACTGTTCATATCACCCGAGTATTTGAAGTGTTTGTGGCGGTTGGTTTCCTTTGAACTTTCTCTTTTCTTGAGCTTATCATCTAAGTAAGAACTCTCTTCATACTTTAAGCAATTGTCCTGCACAGCTTTCCGTCTATACATCCTATTGGGATCGAAATCCTTTGAATTGAACTCTTCTTCTGAAGATGAGTGCTTTTGATGCTTTCTTTTACCATGATGGTGCTTCCTCTTTCTTTCCTTCTTATTGTGATCCTTCGCATCTTTATTTTGTTTCACCTGAAAAGAGCACAAAATATCTATTTACAAAGATTCCAGGTCCTCTTGGTTTAATTAAATGATTTCAAACACAAAATATTTAAACTGATGCATTTCTAAACATAGTGATTGGCAATAAATCCAGGTTAATATTCCAAAGAATGGAAAAACAGAATTGGCTGAGCCATCAAATTATCTGCCATATAGTAAAAAATTGCAAAAGCATAAGAAATATAGGGTGCTTTAGTTAATGGGATGCAGGATTGCAGCATAATTGCGATCTCATGCCCAGAATTGTTTTGCTTTAAAGTCCTTAGAATCAACAGTCCCTATGTTTGATAGAACATTCCTGAGAGAGTCGATGATATTCATCTTAATTTATCTTACGATTCACAATGAATTATTAGGCTGAAAAATTAATTTTTATACTATCTGTGCCCACCAACCCCCTCTATTTTACTAGGGTATCGAAAAGTAGATCTGATTTATTAAGATATAAAAAATGCTAAATAGACGCTGCCATGCAAGATCAATGTAATTTGTAACAAAACAAAGTTATTGTAATTAAAAAGGAAAATCAAGAAAGCCATTATGGACTTTGCTAAGGATTGGAGATGTGGTGCCACTTATGGAAAGTTATATTTCTTCAAATTGTGCCTAAAAACAACCAAAATGTGATATAGAAATCGCATTCCCAAGATTGTTCTAATAACAATCTTTCCAATTTATTTTACTCTGAAAACAATGGGAGGAGAATATGACAAAATACCCGCTGGAAGTTTAGAAACATAAATTAGAAAAGGAACAATAATGCTGAATGCTGCAGCCCATGACAAAATTTGGTCACCAGATCAAATAAGTGTGCCATACTTCTACTAGCGAGCCATCCCCCAACTTTTTCCTAGGAAAATTTCAATCCTAACGTGAAGAACAAAAAATAAGCATGCATCCATTTAAGTAACTTTTAAAACCTAATTTACAAGTTACAATGCACGGGAGGAAAACAGAACTTACTGATTTTTTAATCATAGACATTTGAATAGGGTTATTTTTAATACGAGCAAGAGCTTCTTGCTCCCGCTGACGAATCATTAGCAGAGGATCCGAATGAAGCTTTCTCCAAGCATCGTTTGAGGAATGAGGTTTATCTTCGAACAAAGCTCCCAGGACAGGAGCTTCCTTCAGAAAAAAAGACAATAAAATACAAAAGATTGAGCTCGAGACTTTAGAAGACATGACCAAAGCATTACAATATTTGAAGGAACCACATTATAAAACCTTAGCATCAGAAGCAGATGCTGTAGAGGTGTCAGGAAGAGCTTCAAGAGCCTTAAATCCATCCGAGTTACTACTCTTTCCAACAGCTAAACCCGATTCATACAAGAAATCCAATCTCTCCTGCTTCCTGCAAATCTTAAAGTCAATTAAAAAAATATCCCAGCCACAGATATGAATTAGATACGAAAATTAATCCTATGAGCAACCAAGGAAAAATTAACCTAATCCACACAAACAAAATCTGAACAGAATAGAAATCCATGGAAAGATTTAGAGGGAAAAAAAAAGAAGGAAGAACTTACGGAACGAGGCCAGCCTGCTCCTGAAGAAGACGAAATTCATGGCGCTCTCTTTCCTCGTGGATCTGCTTGCGGAGCTCCTCCAATTTTTTCTGCTCAGCGTCGTGCTTCTGCTCCGCTTTCCAGACGTTCTCGATGTTCCGAAGACTCCCAGTATGCCATCCCTTCTTGTTCAGAAACTTCAATGCCATTGCCCTTCTACTCCAACCTCTTCGCCTCTCCTTCGGTTGTTGATAGAAAGAGCTTTTCTTTCTACTCCTATTACTACTCTCTACCTTGGACTATTTTGATTTGGGAATTGAACACCACAAAACTTAATAAATCAAACCTCGAAGAAATTCACAAAAAATTAAATCCTAAACTATGATAAACGAATGATGGCGATCTAGCAATCATATTTCCCATCAAAATCCAACACAACAACCAAAGACGGACATCCCTCGACCAAAGACAAACGTCTGTGGCGACCTAAACGACGTAGTCTTAAGTTGAGGGACATCCATTGTAAGACTAGGGACGTCCGTTATAGGCAGAATGACGTAGTCTCAAGTCGAGAGACGTCTATTTTAGGACGAGGGACATCCGATTTGGAAGAGGGACGTCCGAACTTGGACGAGGGGCATTCGTTGTAGAACGAGAAACGTCCATTTGTTAGTCGAGGGATGTTCATTTCGGGACGAGAGATGTTCGATCTAAGAAGAGAGATGTCTATTTTGGACGAGGGTTGTTCGAATTTGGACAAGGGACGTCCGTTGTGGATCGAGGGACGTTCGTTGTTAGTTGAGGGAAATCTGTTGCTAGCTGAGGGACGTCCATTGTTGCTGCCTTGATGGGAAACGTGACTGTGAGGTTGGCGTCGTTCTTTTTCTATAATTTAGAGTTTTAGTTGTCTGTAAATTTTCTATAGGGTTTGTATTGTTGCTGATTCCAAACTATATGATCTATTATTTTAATTTCCCTTATGATTTTGATTAAAAGGAGATTAACAAAAAAACCCATGAACTATAGAATCAATAAAAAGTTAACTACTAAATAATTTTCGTTAATAAATAAAACACTACACTATGAAAAATAAACGACGCAAACATCGTTGTTAACTTGTTGAAAGAAATGTTAAAAACGAGAAGACTTTTCAAAATGGTAGATTTTCAGTTAATCTATTCGAAATCGATTTGATATCATAATGAAAGATTTCAAGTTAACTGTGTCTTGAAAAATCAATGTATTTCCAGCTAAACATATTTTTGATTCACTAAGTAAACTCGTCATAAAACATATTTTAAAAACGTTAAGCTGTTTGAAATTTATTTGGGTATCTAAATGGAAGATTTTCAGTTAACTATTGTTAAAAAATTAATGTACTTCAAACTAAATACGTTTCCGATCCACTGAGAAAGCTCGTTAGAAAATTCGTTATTTGGTACACTGAAGAACGACAAAGAATTCAAGAAATGAAGTACAAAAAGTATCTTCCACTGTGGAAAGAATAGCTTCGTTTTCGAAAAGTCATCTTTCCGTAGAGGAAAGTAATCTTTCTTAAGTACTATTCTAAGGCCTCACTTTCTGCATGACTCGTTTTCCTCAGTGGAAAGACAACGTTCCGCAGTAGAAAGAAAACGTTTTTTAATGATAAATGTAACAACAATGTTTGCTTTGTTCATTTCCCATAATTGAGTGTTTTTTTATTAGCAAAAATTATTTAATAGTTAACTTATCATCGATCTTATGATTAAGTGGTTTTTTTGTTAATTTCTCTAAAAAGAAAAATTAATGTTAAATGTATAAATAGATATTATATTTTCAGCTGTATAATTTATTTATTTATTAATATAAATATTTTATTATTTTAATTATTTATCTTATACTACCAACAAATTTCACGATAGAAAAATAAAGAGGTTCGGCTTAATTTGATCAAATTAGACAAAAAAAATTGAGGATTTTGTTTGATATAGTTTGATATTAACTTTTTATTCTTTGATCTCAAAAATTACCAAAATATATGTGATTCAATTCATTTTTTCTAGGATAATTAACAAAAAAAACCTTGAAGTATGTAAAATGAATGACGCAAACTTTGCAATCACGTTTTCAATTAAAAGATGTTTTCTAGACATTTGCGCCACCTGCAAATGTCCGATTATAACCCTTTACATGAAGGCGGATGTTCATATTTATAACAGGCGTCCGCATATACCCATTCACACAAAAGCGGACCTATGTTCTTAGGAAGGACGTATGTTAATCAATGAACATTATTAGGAAGGACGTCTGCACTTTCAAATATATAATTTCGTGCATTTTTTGTATAAGGGCAGATGTTCGTACATATAGCGAACATGATTTCAACTTCGTCTATATAAGTTGAAACTTGAAAGGACGTCCACACGTCTACATGAATCGTAAATCCTTGAACACCAGTTAAGAGCAAAATAGTAGCAGAAATCAAGTATTTGAGTGTTGTATAGATCAAATGGCATCGAGAAAAGGAACCAACGACGAAGAATCCAACGATCAAGAATCTATTGACTTCGGAATGGAGGTGGAGCCTATTTCGGCATTTGATGCACCCCAAGACCCTATCACCTGAGCCCGAGCCAAGGGGCTTATTGTTTATCTAACAAATGTTTATTTTGCAAGAGAAACTATGATTGAAGGAATCAGAGATGAACCGAGGCCTGAGGATAAAGAAGCACCCAAGCATACTATCATATGGAACATGGGAGCACCTTCTCGGCTAGGCAACATCACCCGCTGTTATTTAGAGGTTTACAACACCGATCCTTTGGACACCTCTAGTTTTTGAATTGCCCGTTTTATGTCCTAATATGTTAGTTAGATTTATATTTTACTAAGATACAATTTGTTAAGGTATTTTTGGTTGGATTTAACGTTAGTTTAAGTTGCATTTTTGTTGAAATGCTCGTCTAACATATTAGCCGAGCATTTATGCTCAAAACTCTAGCACAATGGTGTTTTCGTAATTTTGGTATTAGGGCTTATTAGGTGAGGCACTTAACAGCCTAACGAAGCCCTAATAAGCAATTTTGGAAAGACAAAATCGCTGCTACAAATCTTATTGGGAGCTCCCTCTCAAGAAACTCGGTGCTTCGGGTTTTTGCTTCACCGCAAATCCAACACCAAAGGCCTTCTTCTCATCGTTCTTACTCGATCTTTGAGAAGAAGTTTTGTGCTATTTCTCCCAACATTTTCTTCTTGGAGGTGTCCTGGGCATGGAGAAGTAGAAGATTGAGCAAAAGCTAAGGTGGAGAGATCTTTTCATACAAAAAGGTCTGAACAAGTCGCTTACCTCAACCGGGTGAGGTTTTGCGAACCACATTGGTATTTCGATTCTGTTCTTGGGAATTTTGTGTTATTTCATTTCGGTATTCTATATTCTGAATTATCTCTGGACATTATTGAGTTGATGAGAATTATTTGTTGATTGAAGATTGTTTGAAGTAATTTGTGCAACTCTTATTGGTTTGGTCACAATCTGTTTTCTGGTGGTGATTTCTGAACAGCATTTTGTTTCGTACATATCTTCGCTTGTATAATGAATTTGAGCGCGATTTTGTTGTGAGCTTTAACCCCAGTTTAATTGACGTCCCCTCCAAATTTGACATCAATTGAACTTCATAATCTTGAGATATCGACTTATCATTCTGGTGCGCCGAAATATGTTTTCTGGAGCTATTTTCGAGCGGCTCCTTGTTTTAGCCATAACTCCATTTGTGTGTTGCTTTTGTGTGTGAAATTTGGAGGTACCCTGTTTCCATATGTTATTTGAATCTCCTCCAAATTTAAGACTTATTGGCTGTATGCATGGAAAGATATCATCGTTTCATTAGAGGTGCTCAAATTTATGTTAGCCAATTGCTAGTCTTTGCTTGTGTTGACTTCTTGCATTTTGGGGCACATCATTTGGTATAAGAGCCTAAGTGGCTTGTTAGTGTAACTCTGTGATTGTGATTTGTGTAAAGATGAGTATAAGAAGTGGAGCCCCTTATAACTTATACTAAAGCTTCAAATCAAGGTTGCAAGGAGGGAGTTGATGAAAAAAAGGCAAAAAGTGGGTCAAGCCTCGAATTTGAGGTCAAATCCTCAATCACCTAGGGAGGATGATGCACCCCAAGACCCTATCACCCAAGCCCGAGCCAAGGGGCTTATTGTTTATCTAACAAATGTTTATTTTGCAAGAGAAACTATGATTGAGGGAATCGGAGATGAACTAAGGCATGAGGTAAAGAAACACCCAAGCATACTATCATATGGAACATGGAAGCACCTTCTCGGCTAGGCAACATCACCCGAGGTTATTTATAGGTTTACAACACCGATCCTTTGGACACCTCTAGTTTTTGAATTGTCCATTTTATGTCCTTATATGTTAGCTAGATTTATATTTTACTAAGATACAATTTGTTAGGGTATTTTTGGCTAGATTTAACGTTAGTTTAATTTGCTTTTTTGTTGGAATGCTTGGCTAGCATGTTAACCGAGCATTCATGCTCAAAACTCTAGCACAAGAGTGTTTTTGTAATTTTGGTATTAGGGCTTATTAGGTGAGGTACTTAACAGCCTAATGAAGCCTTAATAAGCAATTTTGGAAAGAAAAAATCGTTGCTGCCAATCTCATTGGGAGCTTCCTCTTAAGAAACTCAGTGCTTCGGGTTTTTGCTTCACCACAAATCCAACACCAAAGGCCTTCTTCTCATGGTTCTTACTCGATCTTGGAGAAGAAGTTTTGTGCTATTTCTCCCAACATTCTCTTCTTGGAGGTGTCCCTACGCATGGAGAAGTAGAAAATTGAGCAAAAGCTAAAGTGGAGAGATCTTTTCTTACAAAAAGGTCCGAACAAGTCGCTTACCTCTGCCGAGTGAGGTTTTGCAGACCACTTTGGTATTTCGATTCTGTTCTTGGGAATTTTGTGTTATTTCATTTAGGTATTCTATATTCTGAATGATCTCTGGATGTTATTGAGTTGATAAGAATTATTTGTTGATTGAAGATCGTTTGAAGAAATTTGTGCAACTTTTATTGGTTTGGTCGCAATCTGTTTTCTGGTGGTAGTTTCCGAATAGCATTTTGTTTTGTACATATCTTCGCTTGTATAACGCATTTGAGCAAGAATTTCGGTGTGAGCTTTAGCCCTAGTTTAATTGACGTCCCCTCCAAATTTGACTTTAATTGGACTTCAGAATCTTGAGATATCGACTTATCATTCTGGTGGGCCGAAAATCTATTTTCTGGAGCTATTTCTGAGAAGCTCCTTGTTTCAGCCATAACTCTGTTTGTGTGTCACTTTTGTGTGTGAAATTTGGGAGGTCCTCTATTTCCATATGTTATTTGAATCTCCTACAAATTTGGGACTTATTGGCTGTATGCACGGAAAGATATCATCATTTCATTGGAGGTGCTTAGATTTATGTTAGTCGATTGCTAGTATTGGCATGTGTTGACTTCTTGCATTTTGGGGCATATCAGCATTTCAGACCGATAAGCTTCGTGCTTTTGATCATGAACCTATAATAGAGGTGCATTTGATCTTGACATCTCTAGACAATGAGTTTCGTTCATTATACGATTCAGAAGATGAAGATTGGGAGAAGGGGGTGGGGGGAGTAGACCTCATCAACATGAATGTTCTTCCTCAAGTCTTTTTTCAAGGGAAGAAGTATAATTCGTTGAACACAATTAGAGAATAAGTCATGGATTATGCATTGAAGAATGAGTCTAAGATAAAGTTTGACCAAAGTTAATCCCAACGGTTGGCAAGCATGTGCAAGGAAGGATGCAATTGGAAGAGTCTCGCTTCAAAAATATATGGTGAACTTATATTTCAAATAATGAGCTATAACGAATTTTACACATGTTCACAATAGATGGAATGCCAACATGCTTCTGTCAAATGGGGGACAAACTAATATTTGGATAGGTCCAAAAAGTTAGGTCAAATGGGACATTATTTCCATCATTGAGTCAGTTAGGAAAAATTTTAATGTCAACATTACCCCGAGTCTTACAAGAAGAGCAAGGAATAAAGCTCGAAGACTAAACGAAAGGGATGACAACAAACAATATAAGCAATTGTGGTCGTACAGAGAGGAGATTTGCATATCTAATCATGGTAGCACATTTGGTTATTAGTGTAGATAGGAATTATCTTACACCCTATATGATATTTCAAAGGATGTACATGTGTTTGGCTGGGTGTAAAACATGTCTGCTGGAGTGTGGTAGACCTGTCGTTTGTTTCAATGGTTGTCACTGAAAGGTCCGTGCCCAATTTAGTTGCTCATAGTTATCGGCATTGGTAGCAATGATGGAATTTATCCACTTGCCATAGCAGTGATTGAAGTAGAATGTCGAGACTTCTGATCCTAGTTTCTGCAATGTTGCTCATGGGTATAGACAATGATTCGGACAGGGGATGAACATTTGTTTATGACTGACAAAAGGTATGGTGCATTGGCTTTCTAATGTTTTTTTTTTTTTGTTGTGCATTGCATGGGAACGTTTGTCTTATTATGCCTGATTATTTTTGTAGGGGTTGGTACATGCTATCAAAAAGTTTGCACCGTTAGCTAATCATCGCTTCTAACATGATTCAAAAATGCATGGTGAACTTAGATTTCAATTAAAGAGCTATAACGAGGCTCACACTTGTTCACGACAAATGGAAAGCCAACATGCTTATGCTAAATGGGTGACAAACTAATATTTGGACAAGTTCAAAAAGTCATGCCACATGGGACATTCCTTCCATCATTGTGACAGTCAGGATTTTAATGTCAACATTACCCCGAGTCTTGTAAGAAGGGCAAGGAATGAAGCCCGGAAACTAAACGAAGGAGATAGTGACGAACAATATAAGCAATTATGGTCATACAGAGAGGAGATTCAAATATCCCATCGTAGCAGCACATTGTGTAGTGAAAAATTTTAAAAGTCTATTTTTTAAAACTTATTTATCTTATCAAAAAAGGGTTTCGTAAAAAAAACTTAAGCAGTGAAAAACACTCTTTAACAACATAAAACATACAGAATTAAAAGTAGCAAAAATATAGCATTAAAAATCCATACATAATTCCAATATTCAAACCCATAATTTAATATTACATGAAATAAACATTTCATCCTGAAATAAATCCCCATACACTTCAAACATTGCTCGATAACAGCCAAGGTTCACTCATGGAAACTCATCCTCAACAGCATCTTCCACAAGAGTATTCTTGTTGTCATAGTTACCTACACCACAAGGTTCAAAGTATGAGTCTAACGCTCAATAAGTAGTGTAAATCAAATGCTATAAATATACAATACATGATATGACATGATCATTGTTAGCCTTTTTGTTAGGCTAAGTTTTATTTTGATGATGAATAAATTGTTGGAGTTTTATTTTGATGATAAATAAATTGTTGGTTTAATTTAATAAATCAATAAGTTGTATTTTGTATTATATTTTGTATTTTTTGGATATTATTCTTATCGTTTTATCATAATATTTATATCCATGATTATTGGAAATACCCTCTAAATGGGTATTATTAATGTGCTAACATGTTTATTTGAGTCCATGTAGTGTGGAATATCATTTTAGGACTTAATATAGTTCATGGTTTATTTTGGAGTGAAGTTGGGACGAGACTACGGAAGAGAAAATTCGTCCCAAATCTGGTCTATGCTCATTCGGACAAGTACAGACGATAATGTGAGCAAGATGAGTCGTCTGAATCCTCCCTGGAGTGTGTCCATCGAGTTTAGTACAAGCTGAGGATGAAAAAATGCGTCTAGAGTGATTTCGGACGAGTGCGAATGGATGCGGACGAAGATGCCCGCATCCAATTTGAATCTGTAATATTTCTAGACATTTTCGGGACATTTCGGATGCGTGCGGATGAGAGTGAAGATAAGCATCTACGTCCTCAATGGGTGAACAGTGAACATTCGGATGAGTGCAGATGCGTGCGGATGAGGGGCTCTGCGTCCTAAAGTCCAAATTTCTACATAACGGCTATATTTTCAATGGACGGATTTCAACAGATATTTTCCAACGTGATGTGTCCCAAGACCCTACCGTCGGAGCCGAGCCATGATGCTCCTTTTTATCTAATAAGTTTTTATTTTGCAAGGGAAAATGCATTATAACGTAACATAACAACAACAATAATTGAATTGCACATTGAAATGAAATAAAAGTAATTGTAATTGAAATTACACATATATGAACAACGGCACGTAACAAAACGAATATAATATCAAATTCAAACCGCAAATGGCATACATGGTTTTCGGGTATAGAACTAGAGGAATGGTAGGGTAAACATGCAAATAATTAATTAAACTAACATGCTTGGGCAATTAGAAATAGAAATATGCATAGACAACAATTAAGGGCGGAAACTTGCTTGTAAATTGGTAATTCTCATTCTAGTTGATTAGACATGTTTTTATTAATTAATTAATCATGCTATAATTATAAGTCTATTATTAAACATGTTCGACAATAATTACTCTAGTAAATTAACAACATGCTCAACAATAATCACTCTAGTGAATTGACATGCTCAGCTTCTAATTCGATTAATCAATCTAGTTAATTAACATGCCGTTAATATCGTAAACATGTTAATTACAATTATGGTTGATAAACATGCTAATCACAATTATCATTCTAGTTAATTAACCTAGTTAATTAACATGCTCAAGAAGAAATCACAAATAAGTAATCTCATTCATTATCTAATTTCTAATTAATTAACATGCTTGAGTTTAGTTAATTAATTAAACATGCTCACTAATTAATCACATTTAGTTTATTAACCTAGTCAATTAAAATGCTAGTTGGTTAATTAAGCATACTCGAATTAGTTATCGTTAATTTGTTAATTAAACATACTCAAGTCTACTTAGTTAATTAAACATGCTTGTAATTACTAACTAATTAGCGAGTAAATAATAATGAAAATGTAACAGCTTATAGATAATAACAAACGGCAAGTAAACATTTAAAATTAGCTTAGGACTCATAGCTCATTTTCGGACTTCGCAAAACCATTCATCATTCACTTGTTTCGCTTTCATCTCAACCATCACTATCAATTGCAGGAATCATTTGCAGTAACGGAAATAATTGCAGGAATTGACAACAGTATGTATAAAATTGTAGGAAGCTAACAGACAAGGGAGATCACAGGGTTAAATACAACGGAGGAAATCAAGCAACAAAGAGGCTACGGACTATCATCAAGGAAATAGCACAGAGCAACAATGATCTACGGAGTATTAGCAGTTCTACACTATCATTAACACAGGAAATCAACCAAGGAATTAACAACAGTAAGGAACTATCATCTAAAACCAATTAACAGCAACTAATAGTAAGCAGTTCACGGACACTAACATAAACTCACACACTCTACTTGCAGTGTAAGGCCTCCAAATGGCCAAGACACACCCAAATTTCTTACCTCAAAACTTTATCGCGTATTGCACTTAATTGATATCCTTTTCCTCCTTCTGATACCTTCACAATTAGAAACATTTATCATTTGATAGTGTTTCATAACTCATACTCAATATCCATTTACTAACCAAAACCGCGCACGTAAAGATGTAATATAATATTTATCCACTTAGTGACTCGAATCCAAAACAACATGTTATCACAGTACATTCAAACGTACAGAGTATATTCCTAACGTGTAAAACACTTAAATCTCACAGTACATTTCACTTGATAATCGCTAGCATAAATTAAATCAACAGATTATCTAACAATAACAAATTAACCAACTGATTTTCAACATTTATTTGAAATCATAAAACACTTAAAAGCCTTTTAAAACATTTATTCCATTCCACGAGCCATAACCACAAGTCAATGTCGCCAACAACACAAACGTCCACACAGCAATACTCCATCAGCTACATTCATCAACAGCTTTATCCATTCATCTGCTCCTTACCTACATCAACGGGATTTAACTATGAGCCTAACGCTCAGTACGTGATATAAACATAAAACATAGAATTCACATATAATTACTAAACATTCCATAAGGTTTTCTATTTCATTTCTCTTTTACTGTTCATGTCTTATATCGTTATTTCATTTGTTTATATGTCGGTCGTATCAAACCGAACCATATAAACATCTGTTTACTGTTTATATGTTGGACGTATCAAACCGAACCATTAACCATCAACAGACGTTCATCCATAATGGCCATTAACCATTCATTGTCCAAAACGCCAAATCTTTCCACTTCAGATCAGACGTGTTAAACAACATCTCCTTTGATTCCTAGACGTTTAGACATACAATCGACGACATTTCCTTTCATATACGCATCATTTATCATCTCCAGAGTATTCATCAAAATTGGCAATCGCATGCATTTCCTTCAAGCCGATTGATCACTGTTTAGCTAATCAACTGTACTTTCCTTTGTTCTTGAACTGCGGACGATCACGGCGAATGATCTCCCTTTGCCGAACTGCCACCACGATCGACCACAGTTTACACTATCAAGAAATATGTTTTAATCACATTATTTATCATTACTTCATCTTTAACAAAAATCAAGTTGATTTGACCATGATCAACCATACTTTACCATGATCAACCACACTCTAAAAACTCATTTTCCATACCCATTTTGATTTTGCAGGTTGATCTCCATTTTGATTTGCGGTTGATCTCCATCAACCACAAATTTCAACCAATCAACCACAAATCTCATACCTATTTTTAATCATCCGCCACCCAAAATCCTTTTTCCAACTTTTATATATATATATATTCATATCCTCTTTAATATATATATTTCCTAATAAACTATAATCCATTCTTCCAATTAACATAACCTTCAACATATACTATATATATTTCACCATTCATTTTAATCCAACGTGTACCAAAGTGGTATAAATTTTATACTTTCAACCTTAGTATGTCAAAATGCATTCAAATATATTTTTTCTTAATATTTCCACTGACCATCAAACCAATTGATATCATTTAATCTAACTCCAATACCATCATATTACTTAACCTAATCCTTCCTTTAAACTAATTGTAAACATAACGGGGTATCATCATTCACTTATTCTAACTACGTTTCTCTTGACCAATACCTTTACTTGTCCAACTTAGCTCTTAATATCTCAAAATTATCACTCAAGCTACGCTTTTAGCTCAACGAAGATTTGGGATATTTGATCAACCAAGCATAAACGAATTCACAGCAAAGAAAAGGTGATCGAAAGTGCAACCAGCGGAACAAGAAGGCCGAAAACTCATCCAGAATCTAACAAAAACAACAAATCATTCCTACGTTTTCTTCCATTCAAACAACAATAGAGCACGAAAATCACTCAATCCAGAAACAAACTCAGAATCTAGGTCGAAATAAAACAATCAAATTGAAGATTGCTCACCCAATAGACCCAAGCATTCTGTCTACTCACCGGAGTCGGAAACTGGCGAAGTGGAGCTCCCCAGTTGCGATCCTGTCATCGTCCTCGTTCGACAGCTCTTGCTCAAATGTTCACAGCCACCGACGATTGAGCGGTCTCTCTGCGTCTGCTCAGAACGTTGAAGTCGCTCATCTCTGTCTTGGCTACCCTTCGCTCACAACACCTTAGACAAAATCACCAGTCGTTCGTCGCCCAGGCACTGCTCTCGTCACCAGAATCGATCTCCTGCGTGGTCTGTCTCTCCCTCACGTGAAAGTTATCTCGGCTAAAAGCAAAAATGGGGAAAAATCTGAAGAAGACCTGCCCTAATTTTGTCTTCATTTAACATTTCCCTTCTCCCAATGGACTTTACTCATTTTTAACTCATTTTCTCATCTTTTATGTAAACCTTTATCTTCCTTCAATCTGCACGTGTCCTTCTTCTCTTGTTTTTTAAAATCCATTTTCTCTCTTTTTTAAACTATTATATTCCACTTCCTTTTTATCCAACTTTCCCATGGCGAGAATTCTTCCCCCAAATTTCTCCATATCCATTTAATTAACTTATTTCCAAAATCACACTCATAATACCACAAATTAATTATTTCATTCTCAATTTTTGATTCATTCCGGACATCGCCCAATGACGTTTTTTGATTCAATTAATTCGACAATCTTATTTCTTAAATAGATTCTCTGCTCGAAAACTTTCAATTTCATTGATTTGACTAATTGTCAAAAAAAAAAACCATACGTGACCACTACAAGACATATCGGGTCAAACTTTCCATACTTTGACCGATTTCAACGCGAAAAATTTACATGTGAAATTTCTTATTTAAAATTTCACAGGTTTTAGAGTAATCCAACTCTCCTTATCCCAAACTTGAGATTCAATTTGGAAGAGTTTGGATTAGTTAGTTTGTGAGCATAAATTTCTAAACACTTGTAGGAAATTGTAAAGGGTAACGCCCTACTAATTTGTCATATAAGGGTGACGCCCCAAAACAGTCAAATGCTCAATTGACACCCGAAAGTTCAATCAAAGGGTGACTCCCCGCAATAGTCAAAGGAAAGGGTGATACTTTATGACAGTCGTTGTAATGGTTTGTTTGACACCCGTAAGTCTAACATTGTCAACTGGGGAGGTTGGACCTTTAGTGGATCTCCAAGTGGAGTCTTGGAGCGCAGATGTAGGTGGGTTGCCGAACCGCGTAAACAATATCGTTTGCATCTCTTTACCCTTATCTCCTTACTTTTATGCATTGAATTATTAATTTTATGCGTTAAGTCACATAGGGTCTTAGAGATTTAAATATCGCACGAAAAGATTAGAACAATGTTTGAAAATGTTGTTGGATTGGTTCTCTAGAAAAGAGTGTTTCTTTGATGAAGGTTGTGAAGTCATATGTTGTATGTCGGATTAAAGCTTAGGTGTGTAACCTAATTTGGGTTTGGAGATGTTTTGGCATGTGGTTGATAATATGTGAATCATGTCTGGACTTTATTGTTGGATTTTAGTCAATGTGGATATGTCGGTTCGATGTTTCTAGTTATATTCTGTCGAAGTTACATTCTAATTGGAAATGGTTAAAGAAAATAGCTCCGAGAATAATATAAAGGATAGATTGTTACTAGAGAATATTGTTGTGAGTTGTGATCGGTGTTACAGGGTTAAGGATTTTAGTAAGTAGCAAATGAATATGTGTTGAGATTGATGAGTTGTAATTTTAATTATAAATGTTATGAAATTGTGAAGGTATAAAAAAGAGAAGGACAACGTTAATTTCTGAACTGCGCTATGGACGCCAAGTAAGTTGATACTTACTAAGTTTTGGTCTTCGGACCTTACATCACAAAAGTTAGGATTGCATGTTGTGTGTTCTTTTAATGATATGTTTATTAGACATTTTTATTATCATATAAGACTGTATGTATTCAAGAACATATTGCATGACATAATTAATATAAGTAAATAGGCGTATGGGGGTTCGGGTGATCGGTGACACTTCCATACGGTAGTATACTCCCACATAGGGAGCGGTGAGATGAGAGTTAGCTACGTGGAAGCTAGGGTTCACCTTTACCCCGTTCTGAAACCCCAACGTCTTTAACAAAATGACTGGTATGGCTCGTGGTGACACCCCGATTGGTGTGGTTCCTCGTCGGAACCATAGGTTAAGCCACGAGAGCAATTGACTTACCCATCGCCTCAAACTAACAGATGAGATACGGATCTCTTTTGTAATGCATTTGTATGATCATGCATATAATTTGCATTGCATTTCTTTTATCACTTACTGAGCAATAGACTCATTAGTTTAGGTCTTGTGATGTAGGTACGTACAAGAAATAGGTGAACAGGTCAAAGACAGTTGATGAAGGATTTGCACAGGTGGATCTTGTGGCTGGCCAAGCTAAAGAGTTAAAAGAAAAGTAATTGAAAAAGGGTTTGTAAATTAGTTAATATTCTTTAATGCTTTGTTTTAAATTCCGCTGCGTTTTATAAAAGGATTTTATTACTTATACTGCAATTTATAAAAAGGGTTTTAAGAAAAAGAGTTTAATGCTCGGGTTTTATAAAAGAAAAAGTCTTACTCTGATTTTATAAAAGAAAAAGTTTTAAATTATACGATTTTAAAGTAAATAAAAACTGGGTTGTTACACCAATTATCTCAAAATTATACAGAGAATATTAAAGGGAGTATTTTAAAGCACCTTCACCCATAACTTCCATCTTCACATAAACATATAATTGCTAAAGGGATTATACAAAACTTATTTCTTGATGACTGTACAATTAGCAAATGGTTTATCAAAGGAATAGATTCATTAATGGGTTCATTTTCAAGGAACATATTGGTTACTAGGGAAATAATTAACAGGGGCATATAATTCATTGATGCAGAGAACATATCAAGAAATCACACAAACAAGCATGCCTAATCATGTGATGTAGATCATTTTGGACAAAGCACACACAAATCCTTTACATTTCTTTTTGTTTAACCTTCTCTTCCGCTCAACAACAACCCCTTCTTAGTCGAAACAATTCTCTCAGAAACACAGAACTAAAAAAAAACAAAAGATTATCAAGAGAATTCAGAAGAGTAAGCCAACCGCTCCCTTCTGATTTTCTACTTAATACCCTCTAAATACACTATGAATCTCTCATAAGACATCAAGGAGGCGCGACTCATTGGTTTCCAGTGACACCTCAAGCTTCCAAGCATCGGTTACATGCTTCTAGACTGACGGTTAGCGTTTCGAACGATCGATTCCACGTCCATGATTGACCGTCGTTTCCCACTGATCAGTCGCTAATTTAGTTTTTCAATTTACCAGTCGATCATCGTCTTGTTGGTGATTGACCGCCACGCCTACGAATTACCATTTCTCACCCCAAAGATCGAACGCAAGATCGACAACGAAATCACCCGATTCAATTTATTATTGATTCATTGGAACCGATCGATCATCGATTAAATGGACACCCGACCGCATCCCACAATAATCCTTTATTTTCTAATATATTTATAAATAATCACAACTCCATAAATCTAATATACTTCTAAGTATTAAAAACATTATCATTCACAATGATATCAACTACAAGGAGCGACAATTTCACTATGACCAAACATTACATTTTTCTTAATTCAGGTTTTACACATATCTGAATTTCTCAGGTATTACACATTCATCCCTTGACCCAACGACCATGATCCATTGTTCACGGGCACCTTTGGAGGATGTCCTAACTCCATCTTGGCCGTCCATTCTCATTGAGTGACGTATGTCCCTCAATCCAATGGCCATGAACCTTTGTCCATATGTGCATCTGGAAAATGACCTAACTCCATCATGACCGTCCATCATTGTTGAGGGATGCCCATCCCTCGATCCAACGGGTAGGACAGACGTCCCTCGATTAATACGTCCTTCGTCTGCCTGTTGGATTAGCCTTGGACGTCCCTCATCGTTGTGAGACGTCCGTTGTTGTTGCCTTGGACGTCTCTATTCAATAGTCCTGACGTTAACGAAATGCGACGTTTGCATCAACATCTTTTAAAGAAAAATGTGACTGCGAGATTTACCTCGTTCATTTTCAATAATTTGAGATTTTAGTTGTCCATGATTTTTGTTCAAGGTTTACCATGTAACTGACTCCAAACTATATAGTTTGTTTTTCTAATTTTCCTAAACTAAATAATCAGTGTTTTACATTTAAAATTTTAATAATGGCAAAATGACAAAGCAACCATCATCCTTTATTGTTAGTGACAGACCAACCATCATCCCTTTTTCGCTAACAAATTAACCACTGAACTATGAAAAAATGACGTCGTTAACATAACGCTTTGACGATGAATCGCGGCGGTTTGAAGAGGAATCGCAGGGGTTTGTCGTGAAACGCAACGGTTTGAAGACGAACTGCAGTGGTTGTCATGAAACTGCGGTGGTTTGACAATGAACCACATCGATTTGTTGTGAAATCGCAGTGGTTTGATCACATATAAAACTAATAAATGCTGAAATTATTGTCTTAAATCTTTGATAGCAAATTTGAGGACTTAAAGACATGATTTTGGGTCCTAGAAATGTGGATCACTGTTAAATCTCTTGGTATGTCATAGATCTCTGAGAGAGCTTCGATTTGATATTTTATGAAGCTAATTCTGACACCCATTACCAAAGTTATGGTCCTTTGAAATTGAAGAGGTCAAAGTTATGGTCCTGGTTCCATAAACCAAGAACTGAGAACCAACCCCTAAGTAGCGGTTACGTTTTTCGTATTGTCGTACCACAACGAATCATCATACTTCAGGGGTTAATTTGTTAAACAACGGCAGATTATCATAGTTTAGGGGTTAAATTATTAAACCGCTGTGGTTTGTCGTCGATCCGCAGTGGATTGTTGTCATAGTTCAAGGGTTAAATTGTTAAACTGCTGCAGTTTGTCGTCGATCCACAGCCAATTGTTATCATAGTTTAGGGGTTAAATTGTTAAACTGCAGCAGATTGTCATAGTTCAAGAGTTAATTTGTTAAACCATGGCAGATCATCATAGTTCAGAGGTTAATTTGTTAAATAGCAGCGGATCATCATAGTTCATGAGTTAAATTATTAAACCGCAGTGGATAGTGGTCGAACTGCTGTGGTTTGTCGTCGATCCGCAATGGATCATTGTAATAGTTCAAGGGTTAAATTGTTAAACCACTGCGGATCATCATAGTTCATGGATTAAATTGTTAAACCGTGACTGATCTTTTGCAAATAAAAATACTATCCATTCTCTTTGTAGTAGAAAAACCCAAACAACACAAATATTTTCTCATGGACCGTAAAATAATTTTAAATAATTCAAAAACTAAAATATTAACATTCTTTTACAAAAGCTTCTAAATTATAAAACTTGAAATCTTCTAAATCTATTCTTTTACAAAATCTAAAATTTTTTAAATCAATTTTCCATGGATATTAAGTCATTGCCACTGCGGTTCGTCGTCGTTAACGATAAATATGACAGCAATGTTAGCAACGTTATTTTTTCATAGTTCAGTGATTAATTTATTAACAAGAAAAAAATAATAGTTAATTTATCACTAAAAATAAAATATGATAGTTAATTTATTATTTTCCCTTTTAATAATTGTTATCTTGATTTTTTTGCTGCTTGAAAGTAAGACTTGTCTTTAAGCCTAGTGTAACAAACTGAACCAGTTCAATGGGTGGGGGTCTAGGCCCAAAAAGATAAACTAGCAACTGAATTGCATTCTAATTTGCACTTTTTATTGCACTAATAGTCTAATGATCTCGTTTTATTTGATTTAAAAAGGCAAAATCTTATTTCATTTTGAACACAATTTTTGATTTAGTGTTAGTTAAATACAAGGTTTCAAATTGGGGTTTTCTTTATTTGTGTTTGTCACATGGGTCGATTATTTCAATTTGATATCATATACTATTGACAAGTACGATAAATTTAGTTGGGAGGAGATTACAAGGTGGCGGCAACAAAAGTGCTTTCTATTTAACTACATGCAATTTAACAGGCGATTGTGACAAGAAAGTGAATTGTTCCTTGCGTAATAGAATTTACAGATTTTTTCTAGCGTCTGCCAACCCGTTAGAGGATGTTTGTGGGAACTATGCTATAAATGTCTTGGCTGATACCTTACATTGGTGTTTACTCTATTTACAAGACCCAACAAGCTAATAAGAGGCTTTAAGAAAGAAGTAAAAATTCAAGATTTTAGTACCCAAGAATTTTCTCATGCCAAGTTCACTGTTACCAGGAGAACTTCATATTTTCGTCAAATTATTTTCGAAAAAGAAAGACGATATCTTTCAAATAAAACTGTGAATTCTTCTAAATAATTTGACGACATCGTTTCTGTACATTTTTCGAGCTCTAATGACTTCAGAATAACCATATCTGCATTGAAAGAAACTTATAGACAAACATAAACTTTTAAATTGACAGTGAAATAAGTGTTAATCACAAATTCATCGAACCCACTTGGTATAATCTTGAATTTAGATGAAATTACCAACGTGATTAATTTCACAACAACCAAAGAAATTCATGTAGTGAGCGACGAGTTAGAAGACATTTTTGAGGAGAAGCTTCCTACTATTTTATTTTCAAAGTAAGTTTGCTGTTAATGACAATAGTTGCGTAGTTTATTTTTCATAGTTGACTGCTTTATTAGTTAGGAAATATTATTTACTGGTTGATTTATCATTGATTTCATAATTCAGTGGTTGTTTTGTTAATTTTCCAAATAAATTCAAAGAGAAAAAAACAGGTATTGTAAGAATTAAAAAAAAAGAAAAACATATTCAAGAAAGAAAAGAATTTCGTTTTGGAATAATATACACCCATAATAGTGACATGCAAAAGTGGAGGGAGAACTGAGGAGTGCGTGTTATATGATTATAAAATATTCACTTGGACGACATGTCGTTCGAATTAATGGAAACGGAGGGCAAAATGGGAACAGTCGACACACATTATCTCCCTCCCTAAAGCCCTTCTGCTTGATTTTCAAGCTGTCTTATATTTCCCGGTCTCGCTTTTGTATAATTTTACGTATCTCTAGACTCTATATAAACGTCTGCTCTCTCTCTCTAGTTTTTTTTTCTCTCTCTTAGGGTTTGGGACTGTTCCCGCTTCTTTTCTCCTCTCTTCGAAGGTTTATCAGAAGTGCTTAGTATTTTGTGAGTTTGGATAATTTGGGAGCGTTATTCACGCTCTGCCATGGCGGCTGACAAGCTCAGGGATTTAAGCCAGCCGATTGACGTTCTTCTTCTCGACGCTACTGTGGCCGCCTTCTATGGAACTGGATCTAAGGAAGAAGTGAGTGACTTTTCCTACTCGTTTTCTTTACTGGAGTTGCAGCTTAGGTGCGGCAATTTTGACTTTTTGGCGAATTATGCGAGATATTGGGTTCGGAGATTATTTTTTGTCACAAAAGTACGTGCGGAAGTGCTGGATTTTCTAATTTTAGGTTTAGTGAATCTTACCATTATAGGAAATTCGGGGTTTAAGAGTTATTTTTCACCACTGAGAATGGTTGGGGGAGGGAGGACTCAGGCTTGTTAGACCATTTATTTGGGCTGGAGCTAGCATAAGAAGATAAAGTTATATTGGAAGTCCTTGCATTGGTTGGAGATGTACGAGTTATGCAGAATATATTTTGCATTTATTGGAGTTCCTTTCCTACCTTTCAAATTTTTGGTTGGATGGAAGAATGCTATAAATTTGAACTAATTGAAAGAGAAAAATACCATTTAGTAATCATTTGTAATGCAAATTTTTAGTATTGATAAATGATATACAACAATCTCGTTGCATTTTATACATGTGGTTTGGCTGTGTTCTTAATATCTAGTACAATTTTTTTTGTGCTGTAAAGAATATGTGATCTTAAGTTTTGTTTTTTCTAAGTTTTTACTTTTAAACACTTCATGTAGAGGGCTGCTGCAGACCAGATTCTACGGGAGTTGCAAAACAATCAAGATATGTGGCTACAAGTTGTTCACATTCTGCAAAATACAAAAAACTTGAACACTAAATTTTTTGCCTTACAGGTTAGTTCCACGGCTGAATAGGTATTCTCTTCTCAAGGCAATGTAACATCCAATAGTCTTTTCTATTTACCTTGTCACACATAAAAACAAGCAACAGTTTCCGTATGTGGATACATGAATGCTGGCATTGATTGAATTTTAAGTGACATGTTCCTCAGTGTGTTTTGATGCCTTAAACAATAAGGCCTTTGGTAACTTTAATCATTGAAATGTTCTCAATGTTGTACTACATTTAATAAAGCTAGAAATATGATAGGAATTTTGATTAATTCCTATGATTATGATAGAATCCAGTACTTCTGTTATTAAAAAAAAACAATAGGATACAAAGGAACTGAAAATTTGAGAGTCTAGTAGGCTACCCTCCAATCTCTACCCACTTTCTCTCTTACAAAATATCATATACTCATAGCGAATCATATATTTTATTTGACTTTTTTTTTTCCAGCCATGTAAATTTCTAAAATTTGCTAACATTTCAGCTTAAGAATTTTTGAATTGAAACATTTATTATCTTGTTATCACAAAAATTGGAAGTATTAACATCAAACATAACCATTCATATTTTTCTGATATAATTGTTCTTTCAAAATGATATTCGCAAGTAGTCCATAACTTTTTACCACATAAAAATTTTCTTTCCTTTAAAATATTTGCGTGAAGGAAAAACTAGAGCAACAAACAGCGGAAGTCTTAACCATATAAAACTCAGAGTAACGAAATGCAGAAGCCATTTACATTTAAATATCACAAACTAGCAGTTTAAAAAAAAAACTATTTAAACAAGTATTGCTCAAACATTTACTTAAAACAGTTTAAAGCCAATAACACTTGAAAGTAGTTCGAAAACTCTTAAACACTTAATTATACTTATTCTATTTTCGTGAGCCATAACCTTAAGGTCTATTCACCAACAGCACAAACATCCAACCTGACAATACTCAATTAGTTGCGTTCTTTGTAAGCCTTATCCAATCATTGGCTCTTTACCTACATTACAGGACCTAACTATGAGTTTAAAGCTTGGTAAGCGGTATAAACGTAAAACATAAAATACACAAGCAACGTTTTAAGTTCGTATACGGTTTTCTGTTTTGCTTATCTCTTGCTTATTTGTCTTTTACTGTAATTTCTTCTGTTTCTGTGCCAGACGTATCTAGGGGTGTGCATTTTGCGGTTCGGTTTGGTTTTAGTGTGGAACCAAACCGAACCGCAACGGTTTCCGTTCGGCAATGGCTGAACCAAAACCGAGAATTTGCAATTTTGGAACTGAACCTAAAATTCGGTTCCGGTTCCGGTTCCGGTTCGGTTCCGTTCCCCTTTTTTCACCCTTTTTTTAATTAGTCAAAGTTGGGGGGTTTTCAACCTTTGTCCTCTGTCCTCTGGCACAAGTTGTTTACAAGGTGATAAGTTTTTTACTAGTTCAACTTAAATAACCCCATTTGGGGATCTTCAACCTCTAGCATGAGAGTGCTTCTCAAACAAACAGATCTTCAACCTAAGGTTGGTACGAGACTGCTACTCAAACAGATCTTCAACCTAAGGTTGGTACGAGACTGCTACTCAAACAGAAGCTGCGACCCAGATTGTAGAAGAGTCACCGACAACCCTTCGCTGCAAGTCTGAAGATCCAATTTTTGAGATATCTGGTCGGTCTGGATACATGGCGGGCTCTATTTTGCCGGAGATCTACAAGCTTGACAACCTCACTAACCTCATCGTCCCAGATCGGAAGGTAATCTCCAGCGAGGTTCCAAAATGCTTAACTTCACTGCTCTCTTCGAGTACTCGATCTAGTTGGGAACAAAATCTCCAGTGAGATCCCTTCCGATATAGGAAACCTCGGGCGCCTCACAGTGCTTAACCTCGCCAAAAACAAGATCTTAGGCATGATTCCAGCGTCCATTGTGAATATGGCGAAGCTAATTCTTCTTGATCGAAAAAACAATCGAATCAAAGGAGGAATTACGCCGCACGGGCAGTGCAAGAAGACGAAGTAATCAAAGGAGCCCTAAAATTTGGTTTGGTTTGGTTTTGAGAAAGACAAACCGAAAACCGAACCGAATTTTTCGGTTCTTAACAAAAGGAACCAATATTCGGTTTTACAGTGTGCAAAACCTATTCGAACTGAACCGAATTGACCGGTTTCGGTTCGGTTCTTCGGTCCGGTTCGGTTTTGCACACCCTAGGCGTATCCAATCGGACCACAGAACAGTTATTTACTTATCTTTAGTTTCGGTGTCGGGCGTAACAAACTGGACCACAAAAACAACTATTTACGTTTATCCCGTGTAATTCTGTTACTGTTCTATTTTTATTTAGTTCTAGTTATCCATATAAGTGTTAGAGATGTTAACTTGATAAGGTAGAGCGGTTTATGCACAAAGTAGCCATCCCGTGGCACACACCTAAGCGACCAACTCAAGAACCCACATATCTAAACACCTATTTACGTTTATTCATTTTTGTATACTTTAGGATTTCAAGTTTTAACATTGTCGTGAGCATACAATTCTATCAAACGTATTTGTCAATCGTACCCTCAAATTGTGATCCATTCCTAACTAAGGAAATTAAATTAGTCTAATAAACACATAATTCATAACAAATAATCAAACAAACAAACCCTAATTCCCGTGATGTAGACCTTTTCTGACAAAACACATGCAATACCACTTATCTGGAGTCCTTAGCTTTAATGAGTTACCACTCAAAGTTTTTTCTTAAAACCTATTTATCAACAACATGAAATTATCAATAATGATTCACCGATAATCAACCCTAACTACAAGCAATTCATTGCTTAACGGATTTCCTCAATCCAAACTTAACAATTTATTTCAACAACCATCTTATCCTAAATATCAACTACTGTTTATAGGTTTTCATAGCATACTAATTCCTTTCCTTAAAGTCTATCATCCATGATCATACTAACAAAATATAACTTCCAAGCTAACATTGTATCCCAAATTCATCAGCGATCAACAGACAGAGTTAACTCCATCATAGTAGAATAATAATTAGGATTATTAATCTAAACATTACAATTTCATCATCAACAAATCCTATTATTTTTGCCGAGAGTAATCTAATCAATAACATGCTAATCTCATAGTAGTCTTGACATATCCATCAAACTAGTGCATAAACCTAGCATAAATATCCATGATAAAACAACGCTTACCACTCGAAGAAGTGAAGTTTCAGAAATTTCCTTTCTCTTTTCAAGAGCTCTTCTTTTGCCTTCCAGAAATTCAACTGCAGTTTGCTTCTCTTACAAACACAGCAACACACCTCCACCCTCACAGCTTCTCATTCTCACAAACCTTCTAAGAGCAACAACCTCCCAGTTTCTTTCTAAGAATATCCTCACTGTTTTCAAATACTCCAGACTTCTTAGCAACCCTCACAAACTTCAAAACCCTCATGCCAGCTCTCTATTACTTTTTCCAAAACTTCTAGTTTCACTTATCCTTCTTCTATTTATAGGCCACTTCCAACGCCTCATCATCGTCCACTGTAGATGGAAGGCCAAAGGATGCAACCCTTTTATCATCCAGATGCGTCCAACGGCCAATTCGGAAGCTTCCAGGCGACGGCGTTTCCATATCCAGCGACGTCGGACGATCGACCGCCAACTTCATTTGTTTAGCCGTTAACTCTTTCAATTTATCGGTCGATCGCGCTGGTCGATGGAATCCTTTGGACGATCGACCAGTAATATTTCCTGAATATTGTTTGATACAAATGCTGGTCGCTTGAATCTTTCCGTGGGTGATCGACTGCCACTTTCATATTTTACAACTTAGTGAATTACAGGTTGACCATAATCAACCTCCACTTCAATCTATCATCTGCCATATTAGTTCTTCTTATATATATATATATCCTAACTATCCCTAAATTTCAATAACCTCCTAACTAACTTATTATAATATACTTCCTTATCATCTACTAAATCTCCAGTTTATTCTTGTATCTCATAAACAAACCTTACTTCCAAAACCAATACTAAATCCAATATACCCATAAATATTAATAACCTTAATATATTTAACTCTTACCAATACTTTTAACAAAAGCTTTCATCCATCGCTTCAAATTTCACTGATTATAAATCACTAATCTAATTTTATTATTTTCCTATCCAACTTCAAATATCACTGAACAATTCTCTATTAACCTTAATCTTTCCCCTAACCTAAATAATTCAAAGGTATTATGGTTCACTTTATCCAAACATGTTTCACTTGACTAATATCTTAATTATCCATTTCAACTCTTAATACCCCAAAATCATCACTTAAGCCACGCATTTAGCTGTACGAATATTCGGGATATTACAAGTCATGTTGTCATCAAAACATATTGTCAAAATATTAAAACATTCCATTATAAGATGTATTCTCCTATCCAAATTTCAATCTCTACTCCGATACGTAGAGTACTTTTAATGATCCATTCTCCTTCTGTCGTTGACGCGATGACAAGCCATGCATGCAATGTCCTAAATGCCTTATTAATTGACACATCAGTTAGATTGATCCACGTATAAATCTTCATTTTCACAATTACCTATATTATAGAGTTTAACTATGACCTTGATGCTAAATAAGCAATGAAAAATAATTTTTCTTATGATAAAAGATATAGTTAGTGTAAAACCATGCATAATGGAGCCGTTTTAGGTAATTTCTGTTCCTCTTGTCAGTTTGATTGTTAGGGCACAGTTTAGAGGAAGATATGCATTGTTTGGTCCACCTCTTGTGGGACAGCCAAATCTGGACCTCAGCCACACAACAAACCATTATGTGTTTATTTATTTATTTTCTTAATTTTTCCTTTATGCACTAATAATTTGTGATGCATGAACATATTGATTTCATTTCCATGCATAACAATAGTAACAACATGTACAAATTTCACAACACAATTATGCATACTATGCACCTTTTTTGTACAGAACCCACAATTTGTACCTCTATTTCCATGCAACACAAACATACATTTAATTCTTTAGCAATTTATCACGGTTATAAAAATAGCTAACCACGTTATTAACAGTAACATCCAATTAAAACATATCACAGTCACAAAATATAGTAACTTTTACTTCCCATAACACCCTATAATGCAAACCTTAAAGCCAAACAAATGCATCGCCATTACTTGAGTAATAGTCGATTTGGAGTTTTAGAACTTTAACCTAAACATGCAATCACTATGTTAGTATTATTCACCCACAATATTCATTTCCAAAGTACATAACGTCGGCATCTAACCATTCCAATATTTGTATACTATTTTATTACATTTATTCGATACTTAAACATCTAAATAGTAAATTGTTTCCTTGCTCTAGATCGTATATAGGTTTCTTATTCATGCTTTCCATATTTCTTATCTTCTTTTTTTTTTTTCTTGCGGTTAAACATCATAACAGTATAGGAAACGTACCTTGTTTCACGAATACGGAATTGACAATCTTCACGGTCGTCTACATCTTACCAGTGAAGTTTACCTCTCCACTCACCCTCAATATATATAGCCAGCGAGAGAAGAAGAGAGAGAGACAAGTGTCAAATTATCTTTTCCTTAGTCATCAGCCTTAATTCGGTGTTTAATCCTCCACAGAACAACGCAACTTGCCTATTAGTAGAGTTCTAGCTTTAATCATCACTTCGTGACATCACAGGTGCTCTGTATTTGGTGTTTCTCCAATGGTCGGTCTTTCGCATCAGTTGCCCGAATGATGATTAAAGGCATAATCCAGTATTGGATATTAGCCACAGACACTTACCTTGTCGGACACCAAGACACCCACTGACACCTTTTTTACTATGATTTTTTTTAAAAAGACTACGTTTTTCATTGTTCTATTTGCTGTAATCGCGTTTCCTTCTGCGGATACTTGTTATTTGCAAAATCCCTCATACAAACGGCGACGTTTTACTTAACATTTTATTTGTTGCGAACATGTTTTCATCTACGGATTTGTGAATGCTTTACGTTTTACTTAACAATTTATTTGTTGTGACAACGTTTTTACTTGTCGCAGACTCATTTTCATCCTCAGGTACTTGTTATCCGTAAAATCTCTCATACTAACGACGATGTTTCACTTAATATTTTACTCGATGTAGACGCATTTCCATCCGCAGATGTCTTTTATGAGCAAATCCTCATCCAAACGACAACATTTTTACTTGCCATGGACGCGTTTGCATCCGAAACCTCACTGGTCACCGCAGACACCTCCCCGAGCATTCATAACTCCAAATGACGTTGTTTATTATTTGTAGTGGACGCATCCCCTTCTGCAAATGCCAATACATCCCCGACTATGTTTCCTTCCATGGGTACCTGTTATCCTTTGTCCAAATATCCACAGCAACCCATTTTCAAATTGAATTTGTTGTTTGTACATATACGCCCAATTTTTCTTTGTCGATCTTCGATGATAGTTGTTCAAGCAAGAGTTTCGGTGTTTTTTTTGTTCGATGAGTTTGGAACTTCTTTCAATTGTTGCTAGCTCAGCTGTCTTGACATGTGGTCGATTCTTTCATCCCTTTTCCTTGGGTGAAAACACTAAAAAATTTGCAGTTTCAGGTCAGACTAGAATTGGGATGGCTTTTGACCATTGAATTTTCCACCTATGGCTTTCTTTGCATTTGGGTAACGTCATTCTCTCACACCCATCTCTCTCCCTTATTTTTGGCTATAGTAAATTCTCCTCAATTTTTGATATTATTCGCAATATTTCTTTCTCCCAATCTGCATTTGTTTCTTGCTTACAGATCCGAACAAGTAACTACTACATGTTGTGCCATGATCGACTGCTCTAATATCAAACGATAAGAATTTAGATTAATTACTATGATTATGAGACTCAGGTACTTTCTTGTTCAAGAAAAAACAATAGGACTACAAAGGCATTGGAAATTCGAGAGAGTGTGCTACTCACTCTTACAAATTACTAGTTGTCTTTCCCTTTTTTTGTCTCGCTATTTAGCCTCTCAGCCTTTATAACTATTGGACAATTATTTTCAACTTCCTTGGCACTCCCCTATTCTCCTTCTCTTTCTTTCACCACATTCGTTCTCTTCCTATACATAAACCTAATCAAAATATTGTATCTATATGAATGAAAAGTGATTTGTTGGATTGAGTAAGGGATCAAATTGATAATAGTAGTGTTATTATAAAGGGAAGATATAGGATGACCTAAGAAATAGTTGTTAGAAATGTTATACATGGTTAAATTGTGTGTCATGTGATGGTTTTGTCTTTCCAAATCTATTTATTTTACTATATCTTTTTTTGTTGTAAATATATTTATGAAAATACTCTGTTTTGGCTAATGAGTATATCGAAGACAACTCCATAGAGGCAAATCAGAATTTAAATTCCAGAAAGTTTACTTCTTTCTTTTTATAATTAAAAGGCCAGAAGTGTTATCTAAATGAATCGACGGATTCTCATGTTAGAGAGCAAATTTAGCTCTTGAAGTTGTGATTGACCTAGAATGTTAATTTTCAGGACACTATATTTAGATCCATTCTATAATTTTAAGTTTCTTGGATCTGGAACCTATTGTGAATTGAGAGTTCACTAAGTGGGGATATAATATCAGCTCCAGATTCTTGAAATGTAGTTATTTTTGTATTATCTTACAGGTCCTGGAAGGTGTTATTAAATATAGGTGGAATGCATTGCCTGTTGAACAGCGTGATGGAATGAAAAATTATATATCTGATGTGATAGTTCAGGTGTGACTTTGTTGTCTCTTCTCCTAAGAGAATGTGCTATGGATTACATCCTTGCTTTATTTATGTCCATGAAAACAGTTCTCGATGCAGTTTCTTTTGAAAATGAATATTTGTTTTTGCCTTACCTTAATTCTCTCCCATCTAGCTTTCGAGTAATGAGGCTTCTTTCAGAATTGAGAGACTGTATGTCAACAAACTCAACATTATATTGGTTCAGGTATATTATGGATTTCCTTTCTCTTAATAATTTCTAGTTTATTCATGTACTTACCATGACGTCTCTGTCTTTGCCAGCTAGAGTCGGAGTAAATTGTGATGTTAACATTAAGGCATTTCCATGTGTAGAAGCTTACTTGAGGAGCGATTAGAGATTATAATCATTTATATTTCACTTATTCGTTCAGTGATAAATATTATTTTTCTTTGATAACTGCAAGAAAACTTTTAGCCGAGTGTTCTTGAGATTGATACATCCCCATTCACAGATTTTAAAGCATGAGTGGCCTGCAAGATGGCGAAGCTTTATTCCTGATCTAGTTTCAGCTGCAAAAACAAGTGAAACAATTTGTGAGAACTGCATGGCAATACTGAAAGTAAGTACTTTTTTTTTCAAATTAATTTCAGACTAGTTGTATTTGTTTTCTTTTTGTTGATGACATGACCATGCTCTGTCAGCTTTTAAGTGAAGAGGTTTTTGATTTCTCAAGGGGGGAGATGACTCAACAAAAGATCAAGGAACTTAAACAATCTCTAAACAGGTGATTTTGAAATCTATTTGAATTATATTTGGTTTATTCAGGATCTTTTTCTTCGTTTTTATGTGATTTGAAATTGTGTTAATTGAAAATATGTGGTCGAGATCTTTTTTTTTTTTTTTTGTTTTTTATGTGATCAGAAATTGTATTAATTATAAATATGTACGAGGCAAGTCAGGGAAAACATTCAAGTAATGTCTTTGTCTTTTACGTGTAACCAATACCTCTTTAAATCTTCTTCACAAAAAAAAAAACATTATGACAAAATTAAATTTTTATTATCTTCTCTAAGGCTTTTTAATAAAAACATCTTACTTGTGTTGGAAGTGCATACAAGAGAAATTGAGGAAGAAATATACATATTTTCTTTCTTACACCACATACTGAGTGAAAAGTGAATGACACATGGACATTTGGATAGAATTTTAAACAGATGTTAATATTTGAAAGAAATTTTGAACAGTGGTTAACATGTACAACTGAGGTTCCATAAGTCATATGATAGACCTTCGGTTAGATTTACATACTCTAGAAGGAAAAAAGGGAGTAAATGTGTAAATAAATGTAACTATAATAATTGTTCACAGTTATTATGGGAGGTGATAATAAAATAAGGAGGGGGAGAAAGAAGAGGGGGAGATGGGGAGTTACTAGGAACTCGAAAGTCTGGATTGTAAAAGAAGTGTCCTATATACTATAATGTTGATTGATAATTCAAAAAATACAGATTTGGTTTTATCAATTTGGTATCAGAGCATTGTTTTGGGCCTGGGATGATTACTCGTTTGGAAACTCTGAAGGATAACGCCATGGTGTGGCAGAAAGAGATGGCAAAAATGAAGGAGGAATTGAAAAAAATAGAAAAAATCACGATGATGGAGTGTACTTTTCAGATTCAAGAACAAATGTCAAAGTTGTTGGAGAAAATGGAAGAAAGACCTCCGATATCTGAAACACACGATTTTCCGATGAGCTCTGAAACTGAAAGAGATATGAGGAATGAAGAAAATCGGCCATTTTTGAACAGGGAGTTTCTTACCAGAAAACTGGAATTATTGGTTTATAGTGTTAACGATCCAGAAGGCTGATTGATTTGCTCCAATAGGTACTTTAGTATCAATTGGTTGTCTGAATTGGAAAAACTGGAAGCTGCTATAGTTTATTTTGAAGGTCCCGCTCTTTCATAGTATCAGTGGGAGAGTGGAATACGTCTATTCCGATCATGGTTGATTCTTAAGAAAAAATTACTGGAAAGATTCAGCCATTTATGTGCAAGAACTGGTTGCAATAGGTTATTTTCTTTGAAACAAGAAGGGACAGGGGAAGAGTATAGGACTCAATTTGAGTCTACTATGTCCAATTTGATTGGAATTCCAGAAGATGTATTGTTTAGTGTGTTTTTCAACGGTTTAAAGAATGAGATAAAAGGAGATGTGAGATTAATGAGATCAGTGAGACTCCAAGATTTAATGGAATCTTCTGAATTGGTGGAAGATAAGAACGAGCTGACGAGATCAGAAAAGGTTTTGGGAGCTCGAAGTTTTCCTAAACAGAATTGGACAATGGCAACAACTGCTAATACTTTTCACTCAGCCTTCGGGAGTGCCACCTGTGGTTCCTCCTAAGAATAAAGTTGTTGAGGGAGGTAGGCGGTTTTTCACTAACACAAAAATGAGATTGAACGGAGAGAAAGAGCTTTGTTTTAGATGCTATGAAAAATTTACAGTGGGGCATCAATGTAAGAAAAAATTATTACAAGTATTAATGTTGCAAAATGAAAGGGAAGAGGAAAATTCAGATTCCAATTTACCCAATAAATTGGAGTGGAAACTGGTTGAGGAAGTCAAAGATTCGATTGAAATCTTGTTAAATTCAGTGATGTGCTTGACTACTCCACACCCTGAGATTATGAGGAATTATCAAAGGTAGGAATGTTATTGTTTTGATTGATTGTGGGGCAACTCATAACTTTGTTGCTAAGAATTTGGCAGATGAACTGCAATTACCGATTTCTTATTATGCCGAGTATAGTGTTCAGTTGGGAAAAGGAGATTTTCTAATGGGAGGAGGAATTTGCAAGAATGTTTTGCTTATCTTGCCAGAGGTGGAAATTATGGAGGAGTTCCTACCAATTGAGCTAGGAAATACGGAGATCATTTTGGGTATGAAATGGTTGGAATCTATTGGAGAAATGTATTTGAATTGCAAGCTTTTGACAATAAAATTTACTTTGGATGATAGAACAGTCCACATTGGAGGCGATTGTAGTTTGCGTAGGACAAAAATTTCTTTAAAAGCTATGATGAATGCTTTTAAAAAAACAAAACAAGGGGTGTTTCTGGAAGTTAATGGAAAGACATTTGTATTCGGCAGTGATGGAAGAGCCATGTAGAGAAGAAATTGGGATGTTGTTAAAATGTTATGCACATGTCCTAGAAATGCCTAAGGGTTTGTCACCATAAAGGGAGCATGACCAAGCTATTATTTTGAAGGATGGCGTTGCTCCAATCAATGTTCGTCCTTTTCGTTATTTGGTAATAGAAAAAGATGAGATTGAGAAATTAGTGAGTGAAATGTTGGATGCTGGAATTATACAACAAAGTTTAAGTCCATTCTCTAGTCCAATCATCTTGGTTAAAAAAAAAATAATAGTTGGTGATTTTGTGTGGACTATAGGGCCCTTAATAGAGAGATTGCTAAGGATCGTTTCTGATGCAGGGAAGATGAAATAAAACCGTGAGTATCAAAATTGAGTAAGAAAGAGGAAGAGAATAGGAGGAAACAGGGGAGAAAAACTAGAGGAGAGGAGGGAGGAAGAAGAAGAAGTTAGACATAGAGGGAGAAGTGGGAAGTTACAAATTCAACATTTTTCAATGTTCATCAACTCCCTAAACTAGTTACATCATGAAGTTTAAATAGAAAAATTTAACTAATGGACATTATAGAGGATAAAATCCAATTAAAAAACATAATTAAAATAAATTACAAAACATAAATTAAAGAAATAATATAGTTAAAATAAATAGTAAGTGCTCATGTGATGTCCTCATCAGTTTCCCTATTCTGATAATCGATGAGTTAGTAGACGAATTATATGGTGCAACGATTTTAACAAAGCTAGATTTGAAGTCGGGATATCATCAAATTAGAGTTAAAAAAGAAGATGTTCCAAAAATAGCTTTTAGAACTCATGAAAACCATTATGAGTTTTTAGTTATATCATTCGGCTTAACTAATGCTCCTTCAACTTTTTAATCCTTGATGAACAAGGTATTTCGAAAATTTCTTTGAAAGTTTAGGTTGGTTTTTTTATGATATTTTTGTTTATAGCAAATCTTTTGAGGATTATGTTATCCTTTTAGAAACAGCACTATAGACATGGGCTGAAAACAAGCTTTTTGTGAATGAAAAAAAGTGTTACTTTGCAAAATCGGAGTTGTAATACCTTGAGTATGTAATTTCTACAAAGGGTGTAGCAGCTGATGCTAGCAAAGTCCAAGCTATTATGGACTGGAAATCTCAAAAAAATATACGACAGTTGCGTGGATTTTTTGGGTTGACAGGGTATTATCACAAGTTTGTTGCGAGATATGGTGCAATTGCGTTGCCACTCACTACCCAACTTAAAAAAGATAGATTCTGTTGGTCCATAGAGGCAGATGATGCATTTCATAATCTTAATCTGGCCATGTCTACATTGCCAGTATTAGCACTGCCTAATTTAGTTTTTGTGGTTGAAACAGATGCTTCTGGAAGAGGGGTAGGAGCTGTTTTGATGCAGAAACAGCTTCCAATAGCTTTCTTTAGTCAATAGCTCTCTCAACAGAAACGGCTCAAATCAGTTTATGCAAGAGAATTAATGGATGTTGTTTTAGCTGTTCAAAAGTGGCGGCCGTATTTGTTAGGCCGCCATTTTATAGTTTGCATTGATCAACGGAGCTTAAAGTTTCTGTTAGAACAACGAATAGTGGCAGTAGAGTAGCAGAAATGGCTTACGAAAGTACTGGGATTTGATTTTGAAGTACAATATAAACTGGGTGTTGAAAACCAAGTGGCAGACGCTCTGTCCAGAAAGGAAGAAGTTGCTGATTGTGAAATGAATTGGATTTTGTGTCGCGGATTGATCGATGTGTGCGAACTAGAAAAAGAAGTGGATACAAATCCTAAGCTTAGTGCGATTAAGAATACGTTATTGTCCGACCGAGTTCGCTGTCTCAACAGGTTTTTGTCTTGTTCACTCTCAGTTGTTTTTTAAACAGCGAAAGGTTATATCAAATCAGATCTGATTCATTCCTCGCATTCTGACTCTAATTCACGCGAGCCCAGTTAGGGGACATGTTGGTTTTGTCAAGACTAATCAGCGATTAATGGCAGAGTTATTCTGGTTTGGGATGCGTAGAGATGTTAAGCAGTTTGTCAATTCTTGTGAAGTTTGTCAGCGCAACAAATATGAAGCACTTTCTTTAGCTGGATTACTTCAACCACTACCGATTCCTAATGATATTTGGGAAGATATTACAATGAATTTCATTGACAAGCTTCCAAAATCAGAAGGCATAGATACTATTTTGGTTGTCACTTCCTGCCTCTAAGACATCCTTTCATGGCAAGAATAGTAGCATAAGTGTTTTTTACAAACATTTTTTGTCTACATGGATTGCCTAAATTTATTATTACTGATCGGGATAAAATTTTTGTTAGAAAATTTTGAAAGGAATTGTTTCAATTGCAGGGAATGATGTTAAAGTTTAGTTCCACTTATCACCCACATACAGATGGTCAATCCGAAGTTGTTAATCGGACTATCGAAGCTTATTTGTGTTGTTTTTTGGGTGATAAACTGAAAGCTTGGTTAAAATGGTTAGCATGGGCAGAGTATTAGTACAATACTTCGTATCATTCTGCTATTGGAATGACACCCTTTCAGGCAGTGTATAAACCTGATCCACCATCACTATTGAAGATAGATTTTTTACCTTCTTCAATGGTGTCGGCTGCGGAGGTGCAAATGCAAGAACAAGATGATGCTTTGGCTATGTTGAAGCTCCATTTGCAAAAAGCTCGAGTTCAAATGTTTGTTTCGGAAAATAAGAAACGTCGTGATTTGGGTTTTCAACCAAGAGAATTTGTTTGGCTATTGATTCAGCTATATTGACAAAAACGGTGGTTAAAAAATTGAGTGTTAAACTTTCTCCTCGGTATTTTGGGCCATTTCAAGTCTTACAACATATAGGTCAGGTTGCTTACAAGCTTAAATTGCCTGAATCTTCGTTAATTTATTCGGTATTTCATGTTTCCTTATTAAAAAAGGTACATGGAGATGTTTATACTTGCGTCCCTTTATCGGATTTATTATTAAATGATATGGATTGACAAATTCAACCGGAATCCTTGTTGTATGCTCAAAACAATTGTGGTGATTTGAAGAAAATTCTAGTTTTGATTAAGTGGAAGAATCTCCAACTTTTTGAAACTACTTGGGAAGATTTTGATCATATCCGTTTTTAATTTCCTGATTTTAACTTTGAGGCCAAAGTTCATTATTGGGCCGAGAGTAATGTTAGACCTCCGGTTAGATTTACATACTCTAGAAGGAAAAAGGGAGTAAATTTGTAAATAAATTTAACTATAATAACTGTTAATGAACAGTTATTATAGGAGGTGATAATAAAATTAAGAGGGGGAGGGAGGAGGGGAGTTACTAGGAACTCGAAAGCCTAGATTGTAAAGGAAGTGTCCTATATACTTCATGGTTGATTGATAATTCAGAAAGTACATATTTGGTTCTATCATCATAGCAATAAATAGGAAAAGTTTGGCTGTAAAACAACATTTTTTTTTTCTTTTGTATGTAAACTATTGTCATCAAGTGATGGTTTTGTTTAACCCAGTCATAAGGTTTTAGCAGTTTAATATACTGTTGTTTTTACCTGTAGGAAATAGTTGAATTGAATTTTTTTCCAGTTCCTTTTACCCTTGTTTTAACAGAGAATTTTTATTGTTGCTTACGTTGAGTTTCAACTCATCCATGAGTTATGCTCATAGGTGGACCAGAGTTGCGTACTGTGTACTAGTGAATTTGTATGAAATGTGGTATTTTGAATATGCATTCTCTTGGCCTTTTACCCAGTTATTTACTGGGAAGTTTGTTTTTGTTGTTTGCAGTGAGTTTCAACTCATCCACGAGTTATGCTTATATGTTTTGTCGGTGTCTCAAAGGACTGAACTAATACGCGCTACACTATCCACGTTGCATTCTTTCCTGACATGGATTCCCTTGGGATATATATTTGAATCCCAGTTAGTAAGTATAATTTCAAAGTTATTGGCTATTATTCAATGTTCTTTGTAGTTTGAATTGATGCCTTGCATTGTGTATTTGTTGCAGCTTGAAACACTGTTAAATTTTTTTCCAGCGCCATCATACCGAAATCTCACCCTTCAAAATCTTACAGAGGTAGGTTGTTTTTTGTTGCTTATTTTATGTACTACTGTTGAAGATGGATGTTGATTAATTTGCACATTTTGCACAGGTAGCCTCTCTTAGTTTTGGGGATTTCTACAATTCGCAATATGTTAAGATGTACAACATATTCATGGTGCAGTTGCAGGTTTGTCAGAATTCTTCCAATTCAAATGCGTCATGCCTTTTTTTTTTAAATTATTTTTTTTGCTTTTTATAAGATGTTGTCTGTTTAGTAACTAGTTAATGGATCAAGTAATTTTACTCTCTCAGACTATTCTCCCCCTTAACACAAATATTACTGAAGCTTATGCACATGGTTCAACTGAAGAACAGGTTGGTGTTCTTTTATGTCGTGTAGTCTGAAGGCTTCTTCTGTTTCTTTATGTGACTTTGGCTGCATTATTTTGTCTCACCAGGCTTTTATTCAGAATCTTGCGTTATTCTTCACTTCTTTTTACAAGGCAAGGTTGCTTCCTTTTGCATGACATATGATTAAAGAGCTCAGCATGTTTGTTTCATTACCTAGGTTATGCAAATTTGTCATGGAGATTAGTGAATGTTTTAACCGGCAGTTTATGTTTGTGTTGCAGACAGGAATGAAATGCCATGTATTTATTTTAATGCAATTTTAAATATCTGTTTTGTTGTTAATGGAAAGATGCATTGTTATCTAATGAGTTTCTTAATTGAAATTTCAAAGACTCCTACTAATGACATATATGCTGCACAGTCAGAATGAAACAGTAATGTGTGATTCATACTTTCTATGTAAAATGGTAGTGTTTGAAAATTTTCCATTGTTGTGGTTGATTGCATTCAAATGATTGTTTGGGTTGTTGTGTCAGGCAAAAGAAGTCAGGGTTGAAATTTGCCAATTTTGGTGGCAAGTCTTGTTTTAATGAGAATTCTTTACCCATCTTGAAACAAAGGAATAAAAAAAAAGATAAAAATGGACAATTTTAGGAAATGGATCTTTGAGCTGGAAAAGAGAAACATAATGGACTCCATTTTCAGAAATATCATTTTTAATATTCCTTGGCAATTCAGTTTGTTTGTACATTTGTAGTCGAGTTAGATGCTCAATTTTTCGTCTACATCAGTGAATTTTTGGTCTGTCATCTTGCATGTTTCTTAAACCAAGAAAATTGTACTATACAATTTTTCGAAGAATGCTTTCCAATTACTTTATGAAGGCCACTTTCTTCAGTGTGTTATATTTCATTTGGATAAGATACCAAATATTTACTTTTTTTTTTTTTGCAATTTTTATATTTTTTCTACTCTTTGTAATCTCTAGAGAATCTCATTTCCCTTTATATGCTTCTCTGATGTTATTAATTGTTTGTCTTACTATAAAAGACTTATAATATAAGCTGAATCTTAGTGACCTGGAATATTATGACCTCCATGAATGTTGTATTTAATTACAGCATTAGTACATTTTGTTGTTTTCCATTGTCTATGTTTTGTCTTTTATTTGGCCACAACTTCAGTTTAGGTCTTTGCTATGATCGTGATGTCATTTATTTTTTGCAGTGCCACATTCGAGTCCTTGAATCCACTCAAGAGAATACTTCTGCATTGTTATTGGGTCTTGAATATTTAACAAACATCTCATACGTAGATGACACTGAGGTTTTTAAGGTATATTCATTAAGCATGCAATTTCCCTCTCACAAGTAGGTGCTGTGTATTTGCAATCATAAACATAAATGGTATTTTTTAGATTGTGGCAAATTTTCTTTTATATGCCATTCAACAGGTGTGCTTGGATTATTGGAATTCCTTGGTTTTAGAACTCTTTGAGGCACACCATAATATGGAGAATCCTGCAATAACTGCAAGTTTGATGGGATTGCAGGTAATTTTTTGGTTGTAATCACGTGATATGTTTTTTGTTCAATAAAGCAATACAAAAACTAATTCAGAGTTAAATTTGGCTTTGACAAAACTATTTATTTTCATCCCAATCAAAGTAAGGATATAAGAAAAAACTAATTCAGTCGCATGATGTATAGTCAAACAGTTTTAATTACAAAAACAAAAAGACTCGTTATCAAAGTTGTTGGGATTTTGTAATATTGTTATTTATATTTACATTTAAAAAAGGAAGCATCTGGTTGCCTCAATGAACTTCACAAAAGTCATCTAATTATCTCTACTCATAATGCATTGGATCTAGAATGAAGTTGTATAATCACAGGAGATCTTTTTTGTATTGTTATCAAGTAAATAATGCATAGCAGAAATTTTATTATTGCTTTTCTTAATAATATGGTGAACTCTGACTTCGAAATGCTTCTTTAGACATTTCAATTTTGTAATCTCTTCTGTTTGTTTTATTCGTTCTTTCTACATTATATATGTGCCATACACCATGATTGTTGGATAAACTGAATCCTTTTGTTTTCTTTCTTTATCTATGGTCTGTGGCATCCCGTTGATTGCATGTTTTGACAACATGGTGCTTTCTTTTCTCTTTTATGGTCAGGGGAATATGCTTTCAGGCATGGTTGATGGCCTAGGTTCACAAGTTCTACAGAGGCGGCAACTTTATTCTGCTCCTATGTCAAAGCTGAGGATGCTCATGATTTGTCGGATGGCTAAACCTGAAGAGGTTCTAATAGTTGAGGATGAAAATGGAAATATTGTTAGAGAGACGATGAAGGATAATGACGTTCTTGTTCAATATAAGGTTATTGTCTATTAATATTTCTTTTTTGGTTGAACATGTTGATGAATTCTTTGTTTTTACTGCTGGAATCGTACTGTTTCTTTCATATAGGATTCTTTTTGTTTGAGAATTGTAATTACTTCATCTCATAAATTTTTTGTCACCAATTATTCACTCAATGCATGATAAGATGCTTGATGAACTCTTCCTTACTCATTTCTTTGGTTAAAAACTATGTATGTTTCTTACAGAGCATGAGAGAGACTTTAATTTATTTGTCACACCTTGATCACGAGGACACTGAAAAGCAGGTAAGTCTTAAGGCTTTATGACTAGTTCATATTAAATTTTTTAATGCTATTCTTTTCTAAGGTTGATTAAGGTTGACTGTAAGTAGATTTGCTCTTTTACCATATTTAATGAGATAAAATGATCTTTCATAAAAAGGAAGAAAGTGAGACTAACTGATCCTAATGAGACAAATTCAGTAGTTCTTACGTGGGCTTGGTGTTCAGTAAATACAGGATACTTTATGACTTTCCAAAAACAAATAACAAAAGTTTTTCATTATATGTTGCTAGATTATTAACACCCTTTTTCATTTATCACTACCGTAATTAAAAATTACAGATCATTTGGCTTTTAGTATTAGAGAAAAGTTATTGTAGTTTAAAAATTGGTGTTCCCTGGTCCTTAATTCGGCAAAACTTTGGAAAACGTTCACACACATTTCCTGGCAAAAATACATCTACGTAGAATCTGTTTTTGTAGATGAGAAGGGAATCCATAACTATGATGTTACTTTGTGTGGAACACAGATGCTGAGGAAATTAAGTAGACAGCTGAGTGGTGAAGAATGGACATGGAACAATTTGAACACATTGTGTTGGGCAATAGGATCCATCTCTGGCTCCATGATGGAAGACCAGGTACTTTCCTGCATGGTCATTTGATAAGTACTATTGATTTTTTCGTTACCTTTATTTTAGTTGTATTTGAATCTTTTCCTTCCAAACTACGTTTGAAAGATTCTCATAAATTAGGATTTTGATTCGATTTCCTTTAATTTGCTTTTCCCTTGCTGCTTTGTTGTTTGTCCTCAATCCTAGCTTATGTCTATATTTGCCAAATTCTTAGTTACTGTTGTCTCTAGTTACGTAATCATCTGTGCTGTGCACTTTCATTTGTGACAACTATTGTGAATAAAAAAAGGATTTTGCTTAGCACTTTGATAAATGTCAAGTTTTTAGTTTTCTGCTGACCGAAATAGTTTCCTCCAAGTTTTTTTAATTGGTAAAAGATGTATATTAGAAAAAAGCTATACAGCAGGAGGGCATAACCATATAGCTTCACCAAAGTAAAGAACTAAAACCAAACATTACAACTATGGCGTTATGAAGGAATTTGTTTTGTGCACTTTCATTTGTAACAACTATTTTGAAAAAAAAAAGGATTTTGTTCAGCACTTTGATAAATCTCAAGTTTTTAGTTTTCCACTGAGGAAATAGTTTCCTCTTAAGTTTTTTTAATTGGTAAAAGATGTATAATAGAAAAAAGTTATAATTGGAGGGCATAACCATATAGCTTAACCATAGTAAAGAACCGAAACCAAGCATTACAACTATGATTTTATGAATGAATTTGCTTTGCTCATAAAGTTGAATTTGCACTTATGAAATTTTAGTGCAACACTTTGGTATGTTTTCAGAGGTTACATGGCTTTACTTTTGATATTCTTTAATTGCCAGGAAAATAGGTTTTTGGTGATGGTCATCCGAGATTTACTCAACTTATGTGAAATCACCAAAGGGAAAGATAACAAAGCTGTCATTGCCAGTAACATTATGTAAGGATGGTGATATAAAGTATATTAGACTTCATTTTTTTTTCTACTTGACTCCTAGAATGATCTTGTACATAATTTTTCTCGTTGTATACTTTTTGAAAAAGGGGACAATCCACACAAAGGAGAGTGATTGACATGTTGAGGCCAAGAGTGCGTATTTTTGAGGAATGATATTTCTTATCTTGTAGTATTTGGTTTTTGTTGGCAGGTATGTAGTTGGGCAATATCCAAGGTTTTTAAGAGCTCATTGGAAATTCTTGAAAACTGTGGTGAACAAGTTGTTCGAGTTCATGCATGAAACACATCCGGGGGTTCAGGTATCCTTTCCTTGGAATATAGCTTAATTTTATGTGTGTATGACTGAACCTTTTGCCTCTCCCGTTCAAGTTTTGTATTTTATGTAAACTGTAGTGTCTTGAAACCTCTTTTAAAAAAAAAATATGGTCTTGAAAACATCTTTAATAGAAGTGTTGGATTGTTTTCTTATTTTATTTGGATTTATCACCCTTGACCATGACATTTAAAGTCGTGATTGTCTTTATTTAAATTGCATAGAATGACATGCGTTATCAAATAAATCAAACATCTTTGGAATCCTATTTGTTTCACTTTTTTGATATATTTCATTCGTTATATTGGTAATAGTTATACACAATTGAGAATCAAAATAAGCAAAAATCTAATCAAATCTCTCTAATTAGCTCCTAATTAAATATATAATCAGATCTACTTAATTATGGAAAATATTAAACTAATTATTATATAGATTTTGTAACACTCTCCCACAAGTTGGTGCTTAGATATTAATCTTGCCCAACTTGTTACAAAAGTAATGCAATGGATTTTCATTTAAAGCTTTTGTGAGCAGATTTCGCGTATCTTTTAACGAATAAAATAACAGTCAACTTTAATGTGTTTAGTTTGTTCATGAAATACTAGATTAAACGAAATATGAAGAGTGGCTTGATATCATACCATACCATAATTTAGTTGGCACTGAAGTCTTATGTCCAACTTCAGTCTACAATTGATAAATCCATATATCATGAAACTTGTGCCATAGCCCTATCTTCAGACTTCACACTAGAATGGGAAACAACATGTTGCTTCTTATTTTTTCACGAGACTAAATTTCCTCTAGCAAAAACGCATTAAGTGATTTTAGATTTTTATCCACTTTTGAGTATGCCCAATTTGCATATGAGAAGCAGTATGCTCGTGATTTCCATGAGAGATGTAAGCCTAGGTGCTCTTTTCATATAACACAAAATTTGCTCTATTGCTCCCTAATTATTTTGTGTGGGAGAATATGGAAATTAACTTGCAATATTAATAAGGTATGCAATATTAGGACGAGTTATGGTGAGACTTTAATTTTCCCGCCAACCTTCTATATTTATCTCTCAGAATCTTTAAGTAGTTTACCATCTTTTGTAAGTTGTAAATTAAGAATAATTGGTGTACTTCTTTATTTTGTTTTCAATTTTATAGTTTCAGTTAATAAGTCAAGTACATATTTCCTTATAGATAAGAAGATTCCTTTCTTGTTTCGCATTACCTCAACAATTCTCCCAAGTCCTTTGTGTGAAACTCAGCACGAAGAAAAACTTTAAGGTAAAAAATTCCCATGACATTGTTTCCTGTGATGACAATATCATTAACATATACTACCAAAAGAGCAATGCATGCTTTAGATTGTTTATAGAACATTGAGTGATAAGAGGTGTCCTTTTCATTCTGAATTTGTCAATTGCCTGATTGAAATTTCCAAACCAATATGAGGATTTTGTTTTAAAACATACTACGATTTATGGAGATAACAAACTTTCCCATACTTCTCTTGAGTAACAAACCTAGATAGTTGGTTTATAAAGACTTCCTCAACTGATATAGAGGCCAATTATGAGTAGTTGTCAAAAAGATAAATACATTACAGATGTTAGTTTAGCAATAGGGGAGAAAGTATTAGAATAATCCACTCTATATGTTTGAGGATAGACTTTGGCAACAAGATGAGTTTTTAGCCTATCTCATCTAAAACATTCATCTGCTCTGTCATTGTATTATGTCAACCAGGATGAGATAAGATTTTATTAATAGTTTTTGGAATAGAAATGAAGTCAAGAGAAGAAACAAAAGAGCATGATGAAAGACAGACGATCATAAGACACAAATGAAGAAATAGGTAAAGTAAATTTTCGTTTACTTTTTGGAAGAGTAATTGGATGATCATGATTATTTAAAACACAATCTATAGATGAAGATATTAGTGCAGGGCATGTATTAGGCCCTTGGCGTTGGGGTAGACTTGAAGAATGGGAGGAGCTGGCTTTGTAGGAATTGGTTTTGGAGGAACAACAGTGTAAACTAACACATCATCCTCCCTTTGACTTTCATCACTAGAAGATATAGGGAGGAAAATGATATGTCCTGAAAAAGTAATATAAGCAGAAACTAGATATCGATTAAGAGTGCGACAAAAACACATTTAATGATTTTGGATCAAATTTGGTAATTTGGGGATGAACATCACAAATAAAATGAGTACTATCAAATATTATTGGTTTGATAGAAAAAATTGGTTTAGTAGGGACAGTGTGTACTGTAAAGAGTCTCTCCATTAAGAACAAAAGAAGGCAGACGCGTAACGAGGAAGTGATCTGTAGAAACTGCATCGGCCCAAAATTGCTTCAGAGCATGTATTTGAAAGAGAAGTGCTCTTGCTGTTTCAAGGAGAAGTCGATTTTTTATTTCTGCCTCCCAATTTTGGGATGGTGTGTTAACACATGTGATTTGATGAAGAATTCCATTTTGAATCATGTAAGAGTGAAAAGATGGAGATAAATATTATTTTGCATTATCATGTTGCATGGTAATTGGTCCATTCAACAATACGAACAAACTCCTTACTAACTGAAGTAGAAAACACCACAGAATTGGTGAAACAACGACTCGGAAAATGCCATGAGCGACTCGCTTAGAAAATAGAATTACTCTACAGAGTATTTGGCTTAAAAAGTATTCAATAATATCCCTAACTGATTCTACTTCCCTTTATTTGTTATAAACTAATTCTAATATTAATACCCATTCTACCCTCTTAATATATTCCCAACATTACTCACCCCTTGAAATCGACCTTGTCCTCAGGGTTGTGAGTCATTTGGCTTCTCCAAAATCCATGCGAAATATTTTCCGATTCACCCCACTTGGTCATCTGACTTCAAACCCATAGGACAGGGCATTTTTGTCTTCATAGTCCAATTAAATGTATACCACGCCCAACCCATCCAATCTTCTTGAATAAATTGGGATTTCCTAGCCGATCCCAAGTAAATAATATCCTCTAGCATCTTTAGTTTATACTAATCCATTTCTAGATATTTATCTTCCTTTGTACTTTGTCTGGTCCATGTAGCTCACATTTTGTTTCCAAAATTTTCAGCCCAGCTCAGATTAATAGACCCATTAACTTGTTTATGAAAAACCCTAGCTGCACAATTTTAAGCTCCCTTCTCCTTCGCCAATTGCTCAGCCCCGACGAAAATGGCTGCCATTTGAGCCTAGTTACCGACCATGACCCATGCATCATCCGCCACGATACTCGAGTCATCCACCACAATCCCTCAGTCGTCAACGATGGAGTCGTCCATCACCTCCAAGGTTGGCCTCTCTCGAGTCGATGGAGAAGGAACTCCATACAAGCATCGTCTGAGCGTTGTTAGCAGAATCTAAGCTTGACGTGGAGTTGGTTGAACCTCGTAAGAGCATTTTTGAGCCGAGGATGTGAAAAGTCTCCAAAGATAGCTTTTAATAGAATTAGTGTCTTTTAAGATTTCTAAACAGTCTGTTCGCATTCCGTTATTGTCTTTTAGTATTCCGTTGTTTTTATTTAAATAAGTACTTGTAAGGGGTTGGGGATATTGAGAAATTTAGGAATTCACTTGTGGGAGAGAGTAGACCTCTCGAAAGTCTGTATGGGAAAGAGCAGACCTCTCGAAAGTCTGTAAGTTTTGTTATTTTGCAGTGTATTTGTGTTCGTATTTTTTGCCAACTACAGGGGCCATACATTGGTATCAGAGCAAACGTAAGTTCTGGGAAGCAAGCTCTAGTGATGGCAAGACGCAGGGCTGACAGCAAGGAGAGTTCAGCCGATGACAAACTTGGACAGGTCCGAGAGGAGATGAAAAAGGAGATGGGTGCCCTGCGTGAAGAAGTTTCATTGGAGATAGGAGCATTACGGGCGGACGTCTCGGCCATACTCGAGCAACTCGCATCACTTTCGACTAGGTTGCAGAGAGACGAAGTGTCTCTGTCGAAGGCAGCAGGAAAACAAAAAATAGAGGAAGATGAGGCGTTGGAATAGGGAATCGGGTCTCACTGTGCATGGACCTTCGGTGACAGAGAGAGGAACCGAGAGGAGACGCATCAGGCAAGAATGTCTAGCGACAGGGAGAAGGCTAGGGGAGAACCGCGAAGTGACGGGCCGACGCAAAAAGACCTTGTGCACACCTGGGGCGAGCAACGATGCTACTTGACGGTCGGTGAGCTGCGACTCCGGCAGCTGGAGATGCCGGTGTTCGCGGACGGAGACCTAGACGAGTGGGTCTTCCGTGTTGAGCGGTTCTTCAAATTGCAGAGCTGGAATGAGGGTGAAATCATGCGAACAGTGCCTCTGTATTTAGAGGGGAAAGCTTTGGCGTGGTTTCAATGGGAGGAAAGTCGGAAACCGTTTCGGCAATGGACGGATTTTAAATTTTAGTTATTGGCTAGATTCATGTCATCTCCAGAAGGAAATTTATCTGAGCGTTTTTTGGCCCTTCAATAAGATGGATCCGCAAGGAAATATCGACAAGATTTTGAGAAGTTATCATCGCCTTTTCGAGATATACCCGAACACATGTTGGAAACCCAATTTGTAGATGGGTTACGAGCAGATATTCGGGCAGAATTATTAGTATTTAGACCAATCGGATGAAGACAAATCATGCAAAAAGAACAACAAATTGAAGATAAAATTGTTATGTATTTAACTGACGATGAACTCATAGATTAAAGAGAGATGAGCACAAAAATCATGCACATTGAGGACAAAGTGAGTCTTTGGGCGAGGAGTAATGATACATCTCCAAACATAGCATTTAATAGAATTAGTGTCTTTTAAGATTTCTAAACAGTTTGTTTGTATTCTGTTATTGTCTTTTAGTGTCCTGTTGTTTTTATTTAAGAAGTAATTGTAAGGGGTTGGGGATATCGAGAAATTTAGGAATTCACTTGTGGGAGAGAGCAGACCTCTCGAAAGTCTGTATGGGAGAGAGCAGACCTCTCGAAAGTCTGTAAGCTTTGTCATTTTGCAGTGTATTTGTGTTCATATTTTCTGCCAACTACAGGAGTCATATCAGGATGATTCCCAACAACTTAGCTATAGGAGAGTTGGCTCAGACCCGATTGAACTGAAATACTGAACCCTAATCTTTTAGTCTGCTTGCAGTTGGTTTGTCTTTGGTGGGGGGAACTTAGTTTTGGTTTGCCCTGATCGGAAGGGAAACTCTCGTTCCCTGCCCCTCCCAAATCTGCTTGGATTGTATCAGCTGAAACCAAAGGCATCTCAAACCTTGTAACGAACATGCTTGCCGTACTCTATATCGCCGAAAAAATGGGTGCTCGTTGGAGATGCGCATGATGGTTCTCTCCCATTTAATCTGCATAGTGCTTCCCTCAATTATGCTGGAAGCTTGCCCCCAAAACTCCACTCAATCGAATGGCTTTGATACCAAATTGTAACTGGTCCATTCAACAATACGAACTAATTCCTTACAAACTGAAGTAGAAAACACCATAGGTTCGGTGAAACACTGCCTAGAAAACACCACGAGCGACTTGCTCGGAAAATAGAATTACTCTATAGAGTACTTTGCTTAAACAGTATTCAATAATATCCCTAACCGATTCTCCTTTCCTTTATTTATAATAAACTAATTCTAATATTAATATCTATTCTTCTCTGCTAATAGATTCCCAACATATCACTTTTCAATGTTTACATGGAGACATTAAATTAAGTTTTACTTTCATCACGATACACAAATGAAAAAAATAATTTAGAACGAGATTTCATCAAATATAACCAAAGTGTGGTATCCTCTCTCTACCTAGTACAACGTGTTTTGGGCTAACCCTAAGAACAAAACTGTGCGGACTTCGGCCCAAAGCAGACAATATTGTACTGAGAGCACCGGGGGACGTTACAAATGGTGTCAGAGCGAAATCCCAACTGGAAGTGTGGCCGACGAGGACGTCGGATCCCCAAGGGGGGGAGATTGTGGTATCCCACCCTGTGAAAGATAGGAAAGGCCCAGGTGTGGGTCTGACCCATATCAGGGGGGCATAATTCCACATCGCTTGGGAGAGTAGAAAATGCATGGTTTATAAGCATGGTTCCCCTCTCTACCTAGTACAACTCGTTTTGGGTTAACCCTAAGAACAAAACCGTGCGGGCTTCGGCCCAAAGCGAACAATATTGTACTGGGAGCACCAGGGGATATTACATAAAGTCACATGAAAATAATCATCGACGAAAGCAATAAAATATTTGAAATCAATTAGAGATGTAACAAGACACGAATGCCAAACATTTGAATGAACTAACTCATACGGGAAAGTGGCTCATTTATTGTTTCGTGGACTAGAGCTCAGGCAATAATGTTTAACACACTAACAAGCCTCACACTCTAATCAATGTAAATTAGCAAATTAAAGATATAGTTTCTTCAAGACGGGGCAAGAGGGATGTCCCAATCAACATTGAACATCAAATGTAGTTAAATACTCTAAGTACAAGCAATAGGGTTTGGTTGTTGTGTGTTAAGAATGTAAAGACCTTTAAATTCACGTCTCTTATCAATAACCTTCTTTGTTGTAAGATTGTGAAAGAGACAATGGTCTAGAAAAAATAATCTACACTAAGTGACTTTACTCCGAAATTAAATTGAAAGAGCATTGTGGCAAATTTTATATAGAGGATAGAGAAATTAATGGGGTAGGTTTAATTGTATGAGACCCAATAACACATAAGGTGGACCCATTAGCTAGTGTATCTTTAGACGGGGATGCTTTTGATTTATAAATAGAAAAGAGATTGGAGTTATCTGTCATATGATTTGTGGCACTAGAATCGATTACCCGTTTTGAAGAGGAGGCAAGAAGACATGTATTTTGGTCACCCAACTTGGCAAGTGTAGTGATAGGAGTAGATGAAGACTTTAATGAGTCCTGATATTGTAAAAATTTGGAAAAGTTCTCTCTAGAAATTAGAATAGATTACTCAGATGTAGTATGAGTAGTTGAAATATGGACAGATTGAATTCTCATAATCATATATGAAATAATCACTTGACTTTTTGTCATAAAAAAAAATGGGGTTAGTGCACAAAAACTAAAAAGATTAGTAAATATTTTCAAAATGTTCAAAAAAAAAAAAATCAAATTTTTGTGAACCACTGAGGTGATGAAATTTTCACCGAAGATGATAGATAGGTTGGTAGAGCAATGGAGTTGGCAGATCGATCTGGTTGGAGGCACGTTGTTTGGAAACATGTCTTGGCCCATAAATGAATGGTTTGAGCAGAAGATGCTAAGTTACGTTGTGAATCCAACGAATAGATCGAAGAAGATAGATCGTAGCCCAGGAAACAAACTACTCAAAGAATCTGGCCAAACAACGACCATAGGTGTTGCGAATTTGACGAACAACGTCGAACAAAGACGATCGACTAACCAATTACGGATAGAAACGACCGTCGTTGGAAAGAGATGACTGGTTGACGAATTGAGCGAATCAGAGAAGGACTACGATGAAGGGAGATGTTGTCTGACCGACGATGATTTGGTGGCGGTGGTCCAAACTCCGACAACAGTCAGCATCAGCTAGGGTTTAGTTGGAACCCTGCCCCCCAAACTTCTACTCACTAGGGTAGAAATGTAATTTATACAAAACAAAATATTATTGCTATGATATCATGTTAAATTTTGAGTGGAAATTACTTTTTTGATATATTTCATTCATCGTATCAATATTATTTATACTCAAAATTGAGAATCAAAATAAAGAAAAATCTAATCAAATCTCCTTAATTTTGCTCCTAATTAAATACAAAATCAGATCTCTTTAATTATGGAAAATATTAAACTATATACAACTTGCAACATATTGTTTCTCACCATTTAGAGTGAATTGTTCACGTTCTTTTGGAAATATTTAAGTAACTATAAGGTGATCAAGATATCTTAACTTATAGGAACAAATAGCAATGCCTCCATTCTATTAATTATATATACAAATGGTGCAATGAAACTTTTTAAGTCATTAGTTATTTTTTTCACTGTAGTTATTTTTTTTCAGGATATGGCTTGTGACACATTTTTGAAGATTGTTCAAAAGTGCAAGCGGAAGTTTGTCATAGTCCAGGTAATTCTTGCAGTAGTATTTTCTGTCTTTGATTTGGGCTGAATATTAATTTTTTTTTTAAAATCTGATGTATTTTTTGACTTTTCATATGATTTTTTACATTCTTCGATTTGAGTTTGCCTCTAAATATTGTCAGGTTGGTGAAAGCGAGCCATTTGTTTCAGAACTTCTTACTGGACTAGCAACAACTGTTGGTGATCTGGAGCCTCACCAGATTCATACTTTTTACGAATCAGTATGTCTGCTTTAGAGTACTTAAATATGGTCTTGCAGAAGAATTTAGAAACAGAAGTATCCTACCATTGATTCTGTTTTTTCAGGTAGGCAACATGATTCAAGCAGAACCCGATCCAAATAAGAGGGATGAATATCTCCATCGTCTGATGGAGCTTCCAAATCAGGTATGTTTTAAATTAGTAATTGAAACTCTCTCTTACGGTTTTACTTTTTTGTACGTTATAATTGTTGCTCCATAATGCAGAGATGGGCTGAAATTATTGGTCAGGCACGTCAAAGTGTGGATTTTTTGAAGGATCAAAATGTAATTAAAACAGTCCTTAATATCTTACAGGTACAGAATAAAATATTCGCGTTCATATTTAAGGGTGCAATATGATTTTGCCTTCTTCCAGACATTTTATATTGCGCTTGAATTGTCCATACATCAATCTCTTTAATTTTTTTAAATACTTAATTCATTTCTCTTGTGAAAATCGCAGTTGGTATTCTGATATTTAATGTTAAAATTATGTATGTATTCTTTGTCATTTTTCATTTATTCTTCTCTCGTCTTTTGCTATATTTGTTTATCTAATTTTTAGATTCTGTTTGTATTTATGCATGTCATATAATGATAGAGGATTCCCAGTCTCCTTGTTTTGTTCCTAACCAAATTAAATTATTATCCCAGTTCTCATTGTTTGTTCCTAATAAGATTAAATTACTACTATGCGTGTTACATTTGAGTATTGAATGGTTAGATGACACAGAATTCTGTTTTTGCTTGTTTAAATCTTTTAGAGATAGTTCCTCATTGTCTTCTGGGATTATGAGAATTGGATTTTGTTTCTTCTTTTTTATTCATTAGTGTGTGAATGCTTAGGATATTTAAAGAGTTTTTTTTTGTTGTTTTTTTGACTTCCAGATCACGTAGTTAGATTTTATCAATAAAAAATAATTGTTTAATCAAATGAACAAATGGAGGCGGAATGAGCTACGAAAACGGGTCAACTGAGGTTGTTCTGTTCTTGGTTAATTTCTAGCTACTTTAGGATCTAAGTGTTTCTTTCTTTGCAGACAAATACGAGTGTTGCCACATCCCTGGGAACATATTTTTTGCCGCAGATATCTTCAATCTTTTTAGACATGCTTAATGTTTACAGGTCCTATTTTCTATTTTAGAATCTATGTTATAGTTTTAAGATGGAACATGATTGATATAGATTGTGATTTATTCTCCATACAGAATGTACAGTGAACTTGTGTCAAGTAGTATTGCTGAAGGAGGACCCTTCGCATCTAAAACATCTTATGTCAAGCTTCTAAGGTTTGCTATTTCAGTCGGAGGGATCTTCACTTTTTCAATTAATAAAACATAGAGATTTTGAGTTAAATATTGATGTAAAACAGATCAGTTAAGAGGGAAACTCTAAAGCTTATTGAGACCTTTTTGGACAAGGCTGAAGATCAGCCACAAATAGGAAAGCAATTTGTGCCCCCAATGATGGATCCAGTTCTGGGTGACTACGCTAGAAATTTGCCTGATGCCCGAGAGTCAGAAGTTTTGTCTCTTTTTGCTACTATAATAAACAAGTATGCTCTGTCCTTTTTATGTTGATCTTGTCATGTTATTTTTACTTCTTGTTATTATGATGTGACAGCCTGCAAAAAATAATTATGGAATTGCAATCCATGATTTTTATTTTTAATTTTTATAATTGTAAATAGTGTTTCCTGGCAATTTTGAAAGATATTTAAATTTTGGATATTGGATACTAATTGCAGTTCTATTTTTTTTTGAACTCGTACGAGCTGAATAGATTCTACATTTTGGACTACATAACTGATATTTGACACCCAGCGCAATGTCTTATATGATCTGTAAAGACATCCGTTTACATTTCTTTTTGAAATTGTACTGTAAAAGAATCTGATGTTGCAGGTATCTCACTGCTATTTCATTTATTAATTCCATCAAAGAAATATGGGTGTAAAATTTTCCTTTTTTCTGTTGACCATACTTCGTAGGATGGTCTATTAGTTCTTGTCTATGTGCTGTTCTAGTCGTTCAATCTTCTGGGCGGTGATGTTTGTTATAACTCTTGAATTGAAATAAACAAATTTACATTATCTATTTTCTGTCGTGTAAACTCTCTTTTGCGAAGTTTGGCTTGTTTAGATGTATTACTTCTGCTAGGAGAACCTACTTATTATTCCCATTTTTCATGAAGGTACAAGCATGCTATGATAGAGGACGTGCCGCGCATATTTGAAGCTGTCTTTCAATGCACATTAGAGGTTAAAATTTAAAATGCTGTATTGTTAAATTTGACGTGTTTTAGAAGTATCTTGTTGTTATAATTGATTTTTAAGTTGAAACTTTGGTTGCTTGAATTAAACTATATCTTCAGGGGTTCACCTGGTAGTTTGAGAAATTTACTTTGATAAACAAGACTCTGACAAGATTGGATTCTATTTTATAACACTGGCGAGAATGCAGTTTATAAAGATTGCCTTTTTGTGTAGTTATTTATGATATACTCTCTTTTTGTTGTGGGATGACTAGAGTTTACCAAGATTACCTTTTTGGATTTAGTAAATAGGAAATTAATGTTGATTACAATTTGTCCATTCATCATGTTCAACATTCATGTACGATGAAATACTACAGTTTATGGCTTATTTAGAATACTATTTTCCTTTGCGGACTGATGCTACTTAAAGGTTATATGTTGACGAATTTTCCACAGTATTCCATTCTCACAAATGTATTGCTTTGTTGAGGTGGGTAAATGGATTTAGAATTGTGCGCTATAATGCTCAATTTTCTCTTTCTATAGATGATTACTAAAAATTTTGAAGACTACCCCGAGCATCGCCTCAAGTTTTTTTCGTTGCTTCGTGCCATAGCTACGTTCTGTTTTCCTGCATTGGTTCTTTTGTCCACTCAGGTTTGTTCTAAAAATTTTCTTTCCATATACTATTCTCTTTTACTTCGTGGAGTGATCGGTACTTAACCATTATTTCTTTTAACAATTATTCTCTTTGAATTGATAAGAATCTAATGATGTTTTCTTTTGTCACCGCCATACTTACTGGTCTTGGAAACTTTGGGGTTGACTTTTCATCAGCAACTTAAACTTGTTATGGATTCCATCATATGGGCCTTTCGGCATACTGAGAGGAATATTGCTGAAACTGGACTAAATCTGTTATTAGAGATGTTAAAGAACTTTCAGGTGTGGCTTTTGATTTGATTTTACAGTGTGCGTAAGGCTAGTTAGTGCTAGATTATTTAATATGATTTGGGATGACTTGACAGGCTTCTGAATTTTGTAATCAATTCTTCCGGACTTATTTTTTGACTACTGAACAAGAAATATTTGCTGTTTTGACGGACACATTTCATAAGCCTGGCTTTAAGTTACATGTTCTGGTCCTACAACATTTGTTTTGCCTGGTAATATTCTGTTCTGTGCCTTTGTATTTTTAAAGCTGTAAAAATAAATTATCACTTGTCCCAAGAGCTCCGCTTTTTAAGTTCAGGTTACTTTAATTGCTAATCTCTTTTTTTTTACATTCGTTAGCCTTATTAGGAGATAATGTAATTTTGAATGGGGTGATGATGATGAGACATATTTAAACTCAGGCAGCTCTTCTCTAATACATTTTTACAATATATTACTTATTCCTAAAGGTTAAAGATTTTAGATTGAAATAATATTGATTATTCAAATTAATTATCATCTATTTTCATATTTTAGACGGAATCTGGTTCATTGACTGAGCCTTTGTGGGATTCTGCATCGGTTCCCTATTCATATCCAAATAATGTCGCCTTTGTGCGTGAGTACACCATTAAACTGCTGAGTTCATCATTTCCGAACATGACAACATTGGAGGTATGTTAATATGTAATCATTTTCGTTATTTGTTTTTGTGATATGTCATTGGTGACTGAATTGGTTTAAGTTTTCAGGTTACTCAATTTGTAAATGGTCTATTTGAGTCTAGAAACGACCTGCCTATGTTTAAAGATCATATAAGAGATTTTCTGGTGCAGTCAAAAGAATTCTCTGCTCAGGTAAAAGAAATATTTTTGTTAGGAACTATGTATAAATTGATGTGAACGATGCAGTAAGAAGGAAGGATGAAAAATTCTGTCTATTGTTAGACTTATTTATGTGGATTATATGATTAGAAATATATAAATTACTGAAGAAGTTTTAAGATAACTCATTTACTCAAGTCTTTTTACAAAACTCTCTAGATTGTTATAGTTTGTGTGATTATTTTGCGTTTACTTAGAAAGAATTTCTTCTCATACGTGCTTTTGATTTTCTTTACAATCTGTTTCTTACATATAAAAAAAATAAAATGGCTGCAGGACAACAAAGATCTCTATGCGGAAGAGGCTGCTGCTCAGCGGGAAAGAGATAGGCAAAGGATGCTTTCAATCCCAGGGCTCATTGCCCCTAACGAGTTACAAGACGAAATGGTTGATTCATAATGGAGTTGTCTACTTTGTCGATTTTGACAGGCGTTCACTGCTCATCTTTCGATTAAAATGGCCAGGAGTTGTGCATTGCTAGCAGAAGAGTCATTACCAAGCTGTCTTCTGCACACTTGAATTTTTCTTTAGTTGGAATTGATCAAGTCATGAAGTCGGCTCATGTCACAATGGTCGATGGTTTGGCTACTGATTGATCTTTCCGGGTACAGTACTTGTTTTGGTCGATATGTAGAGTATTTTTAGGTGCTAATGTAGGCTTATATATTATATGGATGGATTCCCATTGATGATATTTGTATTGCTAAAAGTTAGCCTTTTTTGGGACGACTCATTTTCGTCATCTAGTGATTGATTCCTTCATAGGTGTGACCGATCCTATACCTACTAACCTTTAAGCTGAGTTGTGTAGAAAGTCGATTGTTTTCTTTTTGTTCTTCTGTAGAATGAGATCTTATACGTGTTCTATTATTGTCTTCAGTTTACATGTTAGATTGACTTTAAATTGTTGCATCGTTTAGTTTTGGGTATAAGAGTCTAATTCTAGTGCTGGAAGTAGTGTTTGTACACGAACCGATCACCTACTTGGATCGATCAAAACCCCTCAGAATCTTGTTCAACGTGATCATACAAAACCTAATATGTGATAATCACTATATCTTGCGGGTAGACAGCGATGAATGCGGTTGTATGTGGTGTCATGCATCAAGTTCATTAATATAAATTTCCATCAAGTTGATGTGCAAGAAATGGAGGTTCGACCAAAGTGCAAATTTTCTCACACGTGGGCCCAAGGACGATCAAATAGATTGGAGAGATGAGGTAAGCTAGAGAAGAGAGGATCTGCAAAGGCGCCCTTGTGTGGTCTCGCAATCAAGCCAGAGTAATTAGCACGCTCAACCGAAGATGAGGCAAAGAGCAGGGTAGCTCTTGCGCTGGCTAACTGTTGACCTCATCCCTTTGTGTGATCAACCACCGTGCACCTGGCTATTGACCACATCTCTTCAGATCAAACACGCGCAAAGGATTCATATTTATTGTTGTGGTTTTAGCATTCATGGGTTATATGTACATGTGATTATTGGTATGACACTTGAGCAAATGAGCCCCCGCGCGCACACATGATCAGGAGTTGATTAGTGTTTGATAGATAAAATATCATATGAACTATCTATAGGGTGATTCTTTGTTTGTTGATGCTGTTATTCAATTTATGTATTAAGCGTAATTGCACGCTTATATTGTTATAAGTAGTAAAATGATTAATATTGAGTATCAAATTTAAAGAGATTAATTTATAAAAGTTTTTTTATAAAATCAATTAAAATCTCTATGTTAAATTAACCAAATATTTGGTGGATGATGATTTATGAAAACTAAAATAACAACTAATATTTAAATTAGCACATGGTAACATATTGATAATTCTATTCTATACGAAAGATGATTGGATCGCGACGCTATAACAATATTAATTAACTAATTTAGAACTATAACATAATAATATGTCGATCTACTATATTATATTTTTTTTATTTATTTTGGTTATACGTCTATGTAAAGATTCAATAAAAGATAAAGATGAGTTTCAATAGAGTTATGTGATACAAATCTATGGTAGGTTTATCGTGAATGTAGGAAAACACTAACTTTATGTTTAAAGCTATTTACTGCACAGTATTCAATACAATTTCTAAATTCAAATTATTATTTGACACACGTGAAAACTAATTTATGATTAAGAGAATAAATTTTTTTTTTATCATAATAAGATGAAACTGAGACCCTTTTTGCATAGAAAATATGGAGGCACTATCTTTACAGGCAGTAGTGTGAGATTTTCGGTAATCGTGTTTTTTTTTTTCTGAGAAACGATCAAATTGGCTTTTTCGAGCTGAGATTTGATTTCGGAAACGTTTTGATAAATTAATTTAGGGAAAATAACACTGCGGACCCTATAGTTTGCGATTAATGACAAGTCAAACCCTGGAGATTATTTTTTAACAACTGAAACCCTGAACTATAGAAAAATCTCGCTGGCGACCTCGCAGTCACGATTGCCGTCTAGGACCGTCGAGGTTAACGCCTCCGTTTGTGAGCGGCGTCGAACGTAGTCGAAGGACGTCAAGCTTTGTCCTTCCCTGCGGTTTGAAGAAGATGAACGATGGCGGGCGATGGCAGAGACGAAGCTGGAATCGTCCAGAGGCGACGGACGGACGACATTCGCTGGCCGTTGGATCGAGCGAGGGACGGACATCCGTCGTGGTCTCGACGACGCCGTCTAGAGTCTGGATGCGTACATTTCGGCCAAAATGACGTGGTATTGAATGACGGACGTCCGTGTCCTTCCAATGGACGTCCATCATAATGGGGGGAATTCTGTTGTTTTAAGATCGCTTGTACCCCGCACGTGACCCACTACGCTAGATTCAATCCTAGCCGTCGATCTAGACGATGGACGTCCTTCGCTCGATCCAACGACTAAGGATATCTCGTCCATCTTCGCCTCTAGCAGAGACGCCAGATTCAATCTTGGCCATCGATCCAGACGAGGGACGTCCCTCGCTCGATCCAACGGCCAGCGAATGTCGTCCGTCCGTCGCCTCTAGACGATTCCAGCTTCGTCTCTTCCATCGCCCGCCATCGTTCATCTTCTTCAAACCGCAGAGAAGGACAAAGCTTGACGTCCTTCGACTCCGTTCGACGCCGCTTGACAGAGTACAAACGGGGGCATTAACCTCGATGGTCCTGGATGGAAATCGTGACTGCGAGGTCGACGGCGAGATTTTTCTATAGTTCATGGTTTTAGTTGTTAAAAAATAATCTCCAGGGTTTGACTTGTCATTGACCGTGAACTATAGGGTCTGCAGTATTATTTTCCCATTAATTTAACCCAAGAAAACTTTTTTTTTCGTTGGCCTTTAAATGAATCGGATTTAAAATTTGGGTAATATGAAATATAATATATATTTTCAATATATTATATTTATTTATACATTATATTAAAAATTTTAGAAAATTCATTTATTTTAGGGAAAATGACAAATTAACCATTGTGGTTTCAAGTCAATGACAAGTCAACCATTTTGGTTTAATTTTTAACACGGTAACCACTAACGTACGTCTAAATGATAAAACAACCATCGCAGTTACGGTCGCCATTAACTAGCCCGCTGCCGCGGTGTCCCACCGAGCCCCGGCGGCGGCCCGTGTTGCAAAGGATAACAGGCACAAGTGTTGCTGGACTTGCTGGCTAGTCGCCACGCCGCCGCGGCGTCCCGGGACGTAGCGACGGCGCCCCGGGATGCCCCGGCGGCGTCGTAGAGAGCGGCGTCCTGAGTTTAAACCACGTACTTTAACTCCCGAATTGAAAAAAAATTTGCCATAGTTATTCTTGTTGCTTTACTCCCCCAAAGCTAATCTCATACATCCTGCACATAAATTGCAAGTAGTTCCAGAATCATCCACAGTACATAAACAACACCAGACAACCAAGCTCATGCAACTTCGAAGTACAAAAAAATGACATGAAATCTGAACAAAGCATGAACTTTATACAGCACACATTCAAGTTAACATCCATTACAACTTTGAAATGTAAACAAATTACACGAAATGTACATAAACATTTTAGAAATTTTACAACTTCTTTGTCTTGCTTGGCCGCAGATCTTTGACCCCAAAAGATAAGTTTGGGACAAACACTACATGTTGTGCTTTCTCCCGCAAAGGTCCCTCATACTCAAAGATGGCTGGGTCGTGCTCGTGAAATAGTTGCTCAGTGTTGCATTTACGCAGCACGCTCATCCCCACACTCGTACACCAGAAGATGGCATACGGGCTGCAAGACAAAGGGAAAATAAGCAAGAATATGCAGTAACCAATATTAAGAATTTACATAAGGGAAAATACATACGTGTCTTTGTCAGTGGGAGCACAGATCATTGAGATAGCTTTCGGCAACAATTGCTGGTAACCATGCTGAGTGTGGAGGTCAACGGACGACATAAAACATCGCTGCTTTGGGTGTGTCTGCAAGGAAAACAATGCATTAGATGATCCCAGTTAACCTGAACAACAACCCGGAGAAGTGAGATGATTACTTACGTGAATCCACCCTAATGAGGGTATATTGTGCTCGTGATGATACGCCAATATGGCTGCCTCGTTTTCAGCACAGCACTGGATATACATTCAGATGAGTACTACGATCAAATCTTATAAATTAACATACAAAGAAGGCTTCTCACTGTATCTGGCGTCCCCTCTTGCTCAGGGAAGATGAGATGAGTGACTTCGTAATGATCCCCCGTCCGCCTTCCCCCAAGAACGGCGCACGTCTCTTTGTTCATTCGAGTATTTCTTTTCACATATTGCTCGAACACGGTCATCAAATTTGAAGCCTGCAAGAAAAATGTCAAATGTCGTTAGAGTAACAAAACATTAACATGAACCAACACACACATATAACCAACTCACAAACGTACCGCGTGCACCCTTCTAAGCGGCCGATTCTCGTCGTCCTCTTCGTTCTCGGCGTGTTGGTCGCTTCCAGCACTGGGCTTACAAATGAACCCCATGACATTCCGTCAAACATTGATAAAGTAGATACTCGACCTTGCGTACGAAGTCCACTTACGCGCGAAGTGAGGTTGATGCCACCGTTGATGACTTAGATGACACACGAGCTGATCGCCTCTCACGTCGCTCAAGTGCTGCCATCATATCATAGTGCCAATCTGTTGCTTGCAAATGGCGCTCTTGTGCAATGCAATGCCTCTCTTCCGCAAGGGCTGCTGCTTGCATATTCCAGTCTTGTTGCATTCGGTGCCTCTCTTCGGCGAGGGCGGCTGCTTGCACATTCCACTCTTTGGCCATTTGTTGTCTCTCGGCTGCGAGGTCTTCCATTCTGCGCAGTTGGATTTGTTGCATTTGGAGGTGCTCCTCCATCATTTGCATTCTCGTATCCATTCTGATCCTCCAGTTGGTCGTCTCCTCAGGCATCGGAGTGAAGTGCGATGACTGAGGAGGGGGCTGCTGTTCATAACCGGGGGCTGCCTGCTGAGGCTCTGAGGGGGGTGGAGGTCGAGGTCGAGGTGCTGCCTGGCTGATGTACTTGCACTGCCATTCCCCTCCAACATTTGTGAACCGCATGCGGTCCACCTTTTGTTGATTGTAAACGTGTAACGGTGACTCCACAATTCTCGGCTCGTACTCAGGGATGGGCACAACATATTGGTCACATATGCTTTGTATTAACCAATTGTACGGGAGGTTCTTCGAAGGGATGTTCAACACCTCATTCATGTGCCTGAGGATGATATATCCAATGTCCACCTTTTTCCCGGTGAACACCTTCTCCAGCATGTAAAGATCCATGCAACTGACATGGTCTCGATGCCCATCCCGCGGCAAAATGGTGTACGTCATGATCAAGTGCACCAATCGGGCTATGACATGAAGGTCCTTGCCCTTCGGCTTGTGGTACTCTTCAACCTCTGGATTGCGGTGCAGCAATCTCAGCACTTGTAGCCCTTCTCCCCGGCTGACAAATGGTGGCTCTTGAGACACATGATAGTATTCCTCGCTTGGGCCATCCATTTCACATTCAAGCAATATATTCAGGACCGGGGGAGTCAGCCTCACCTCCCGTCCAAATACCAACGTCGTTAACTCCATTGGCTTCGTCGACAGTCTCAAATTTGCATAGAACATTTTGATAGCTTGTTCGTAGTAATTGCCTCTCATCTGGCACAACCCGGCTAAGCCAGCAGCTTCCATAAGATCTTTAATCCCCATGGCAGCCAATGAGTCCAGGTCCACAATTTTTGACACAATAATTGTACGGTTCTGAATATCATCCTCATACTGTGATTTGCATTGTCTACACCTGAATAATTTGACCCTCCGGCCAGCGGAGACAGGTTCAACCCAGACAATTGAGCGTTCAGAATCTTCTTCGCCGTGTTCTACCGGGGGTTCAGGTTGAAATTCCAATGGTGCCACTGCGGTGTGCTCAATGTAGGACGCCGTCGCGGGTTGCTTAGAGTACGCCGCCGTGGGTTGCTCAGTGTAGGACGCCGCGGGTTGCTCAATGTAGGACGCCTCCGCGGGTTGCTCGGCCGTTGCCTTCCCACACATGGCCACCAATTTCCTTACTCGTTGGTACTGTTTCATTTTCGGAGGATGATCGCCGTGAAATTTCTCGCCATGAAAATTGGTCGCCTAGTGGTTTCGGGGTTTTTGAGCGTTGAAGATGGGTGCAAATGGCGAGCCCTAGCATTTTTTCGTTATGTATAAAGCTGATTAAAATTGGGACGCCGCGGCGGCATCCAAGGACGCCGCGACGATGTCCCAGTACGCCGCATGGGCTTCCTGGCAAGCCTCAGGGGCGTCTTGGGACGCCGCTGCGGCTTCCCGGGACGCCGTATGTATGGAAGATTTCGCTTATAACTTAGTCGCCTCTTTTCCTTAGCCGTGCACACTGGTGGATATAAATTGATTGATACACAAAACCAAAACATTTTTACATTGAACAATTGCGGTGAACTTGATACAAGAAGTCATATATTTAAATTTAGTCACAATTACAACAATATGTAGCAAACACTTGTATCACGGAAGGTTAAGGTCCACCATCCGGTACGTTTGTGTTTGTGGACCTTGCGCAACCGACTCCTGCAAAACAAAGTGCACGTCACTGTCCGGTACGTGAACGGCATCAAGGGCTCACATGTGTCGTAGGGACTCTGTCAGGCTCTGTCTCGGGGACTAGGGAGGGGGCTAACTCGGGGGCTCTGAACCCCATAAAAGTGCCCTCCGACCTTCCTCTGCCTCTGCCGCCTCTGCCTCTACCGCTGCCTTGGGCGCTGCCCCTACATGGCCCAGCGCTTGACTCTCCTGCCCCATCGCACGTGCTGGAATTGTGCCCCACACAACCACACCGCCCACAAGTGACGTTCAGCTGTCTTCTGCTTAGCACTGTCAGGCTTGGGGCCTCGTCCACATCCCGTACTCTACGTACGTGTGGCCTTCCTGGAAGCCTTTTAAATGGCGGTCGGGTAATTGGATCAAGATTCGTCACAGTAGGCCACTCGATTGACCCATTGAGGGGGGAGAGGAAGTGGGTGTACATTGCCATGTACGTTTCCCGATGATAGCACGCATCCACAAATTCTTCCGGAGATCTCCTCATGAACTGAATGCACGGGATTGCATGGACACAGGGGATGCCGGTCAATTCCCACCGGTAACATGTACACGACACTTGTCCAAATTGACAGAGTACATGTCGGTACTATTGTTGACCTCAAACTGGGGGCTCCAATTTCTACTGGCATGTTGTACTTTGGCGAGGCGGCTACTAATCATTGGACACAACCGTTCGGTCAAGCGAGCCATCTTTTCATTTTTTTTAACGATCCTACCCATGATGCCCTTTCGAATAATCTCAAACATACTTAGAATTGGTTTGTCCAGAGCGGGTAGGATGCAGGCATTGAAGGACTCGCTGAGGTTGTTGAGGCTTATGTCACACTTTGGGATGGAAGAGAAGGCATGTTTGGCCCAACATCTTACATCTATTGCTCCTAAATAGTCGTGGGCCGCCGGGTCAAGGACAAATAACTTGGCCATCTCCTTGTCAAATTGCCTCCTTGTTGTGGTTCTTGATGCAACCCACATTGCATCCTTGAACAACCTGCCTTTAAATTATTTTTGAAAATTGACATACAGGTGTCGGATGCAAAACCGATGGTCTGCTTCCCATGCGACCTCTCTGACCGCTGGCACTAATCCCTGCAAAGATTCATAATAAGAGAGGGACATTGGTAAAAAATGCATAACATACACATATAATGAAACAAGCAATGAACCACACCTTTTGTCGATCCGAAATGAATGTCCATCCATTGCTAGATAGGGTGTTTAGATCGTCCAACAACAATTCTAGAAACCATTTCCATGAAGCTCTATTTTTTGCTTCAACGACTGCTACAGCAATCGGATACATACCATCGTTCTCGTCGATGGTCACAGCAGTCAGCAGCTATCCCGGAGTCACTCCCTTCAAGTGGCAACCATCTAAACAAATCACCGGTCTACCACAGTTCACCACAGCCCTCTTGCATGCATCCAAGCACATGTACATCCTTTTAAATACACTCATATCAAGGTCAACACGTAGTGAACTTCCAGGATTCGACCTCCGAATCTCCTCAGCATAGAACCATATGAGCTTGTATTGCTCATTGCCATCCCCTTCGTTCATTTTCTTGGCGGCATTTCTTGCCCTTCTAGCAAGGTTGCCTGTTATGTTAACGTTGATGTCCTTCCTGACTGTCTCAATTATGGAAGATATGTCCCAGTCGGGCTGACTTTTAAATCTATCTAAGTAATGGGTTGCCACCCATTTCGCAATGGCATGGCGACTTTCCATCTTTCTAGAGCAAGTGTGAACGTCATTGTAGGACTTTATTTGAAACGTCATTTCATTTTGAAATTTTGAGGCGTGCAGCTGCCACGTGCACCCTTCTGCGCATTTGGCCCTCAACCGAGTCGCATCGCTGTGGGTGAATTTAATCCTCTACCCATTCTTCAAAGCATGATCGACAATTTCTTCCCTAATTTTATTCAACGAACTGTATTTTTTGCCAAGGCGCTTACCAACAAATGTGCATTGTGCTTCTGGTTGGCGTGAGAGCCTATTCTCAGCCATGTCCATGTCTTCATCGCTACTGCATTGGCATGTGATCGGAGGTCCTCATCATCCTCTTTGTTTAAATTTGCTGAGACAGAATGCAAGACAATTGCAACTTCATGTCCAATTCCACGTACCTCGTTCTGATTGGCCAACAATGTCTCTGTGGGCCCCACGTCACATTGACGGTTAATAACAGATTCTTCTTCAGTCCATGACTCCATTTGCTTGTCAAAAAATTCTTCAACTTGGCCAAAATTCTTTTCTCTTCAGCTCTCGCACTTCTCTAGGGTTCGCTAATCGCTAATCAAATGCCTCTTACTGTCGAGAGGAGTTAGCTCTCTGTTTATATAAATTCCCAGTCCGGGAAACCGCCGCGGTGTCCTAGGACGCCGCCTCGGCCTCCTAGGACGCCGCCGGGGCGTCCCGGCGTCTCGGGATGCTACGGCGACGTGGCGACTAGTCAGCACGTCCAACATCACTTGTGCCTGTTATCCTTCGCAACACGGGTCGCCACCGGGGCGCGGTGGGACACCGCGGCGGTGGGCTAGTTAACGGCGACCGTAACTGCGATGGTTGTTTTGTCATTTAGACGTACGTTAGTGGTTACCTTGTTAAAAATTAAACCACAATGATTGACTTGTCATTGATTTGAAACCACAATGATTAATTTGTCATTTTCCCTTTATTTTATTTTTTTCATTTCTATTTTCGGATTTTTTTCTTTAAACTGAAAACTCCTTCCTTCTTCGGGGCGTTCTTCTTCATTTCTGAAGACTTCGAGCGAGAGAGAGAGAAGGGTCCGGCAGAGGACGTTCCGAGCATCCCAAGCGGAGGCTGGCGAGAGGCGAGCGAAGGAAGAACAATTCCTTCGGCCGAGAGTTTGGGCGACTGTGAGCTTCGCTTGAGAGCGGGAGTGGCGACGACGAGCTGGCGCTGGAGGTTCTTCCACGGCTCAATCAGGTGAGGAATGCCGTGTGTTTTGATTTACTGCATTTTTCTTTTGTTTCTGCCTCTGCCTTCGGTTAGCCAAATCGAACTACCGGTTCTGTTTGATTTCGTCTTCTGATAGAAAAAACAGGGAGCTCGGGTGATTAGGGCATTCCCGTCTCGAGTGTTCCTCTTCCTCCATTCTTCCGACATTGGTGAGTAATGCGAACTAGGTTATTCTGATTCGTTGTTGTGATGTTTTGGTTCACATTATGTTGGTTTTTAAAAACTCCCGAGAGTAGTGGTCTCTGTTGGATTGTGGTTGTGTTTTAGGATCTTTGAATTTGTTGATGTATTCAGTGGAAGAATGGGAAAATTTGCTGCCGCTTTGCCTTATTTTGAAACCATATTGTTGTCATTTTTCAGTCTTTGTTGTGATAAATTCTCCCACGGGTTGGTGTACAAATTTCTTAGGGATGATAATATCCTGAAATTTGTACTCTGCTGATTAGGTTGAGGTTGTTGTCTGGTGTACCTGCTTTAATTCTTTGTAGAATTGCGTAAAGAAAATTGGTGATCTCAGAGTTTTATTCTTGCCTGTGTGACTGATTACACTGTTTAAATTCTAAGTTGCTACTGATTGCATATGTGCTAATGTTTGGTACTGTGGGAACATATGTTGATAGTTTGCATATTTTTGAAAATTTAAAAGTTGGACAAATTGGTTTCTGTCTCTAAGTTAGATTTGAAGTCTAGCAAAGTTTGGAATTTGTGGGTGTTTTACCCATTTAATCTGACTCTAGATAGAATTTAAAATCTGTAAGAAATGAAATTGTTTGAATTGGGCAGTAGGACCTATATCACTTCGATTATTAAATTGTGTTTTCGATTGAAGGTTGCTTCATGTCTTATGTTTGTTGGTATTTGCCTATTAGACATCGTTGGTTGGTATTTGCCTATTAGACATCGTTGGTAAATGTTGCTCTGGATAGATGTTGAGAATGATGTTTCGTGGTGATGTGCCCCAAAAAGCACAAAGACAATTCAAGACTGTTGGGCAATCGGTTAACTTCAATTGATGTTGTGTTTTCAGACGGGGGTTTGGAAGAGTGTGGAAGCGAACAAAGGAACGAGGGAGACTTGTGGGGGTGCTCGGACTTATTCTTGATGCAATGGACTTAGCTCACCTTGCTAAGTGTGGAGAGAGGATTAACTTGAGGGATCAAGTTAATTGATGTACACTCACACTTCACTTGGATATAACTCACCAAGAAAAATGGAGGTTAGCTTGGATATGACTAACCAAGCTACGGTTTGGATATGACTCACCAAACCTACTAATACTCAATTTAGATATGACTCACCAAAATAAAGGATAGCAAAAGAGAGTGAAAGAATTTCATAAACTAAACATAAGAGTTTTTTTATTCAAAGTTGATTATTTTAAAATTACAAAAGGTGGGTATATATAACCCATTTTGGACACAAGTTACAATGCAAGTAATAAAATAGATGCTAATAACCAACCACCTAGGAAGAGGAAAAATCATTAGCAAACCAAGACAAACATCAATTACTTAGAAGAAGGGGGATGAGAAAGAGGGAAGATTCATAACCTAGGGAAATGAAAAGAGCCTAGAAAACCACAAGAGCATCTTGGAATATGAATTGTTATATCTAGATCCTTCTTTGGTGAGACAATGCTTACCTAAGAAGATGTAAAGTTCTTTTAGTAATTCAAAGGCCACCTAATACATTTACGGAGAGCAATTGGGTTGAGGATATGGACCTAGAATTCGGACTTTAATTGTGGGCTTTCTCTTCTTCTCCAATTGGATTTGGTCCCACCCATTTGATTAAGTGTGGGTCTATCTAAGTCTATGGTTGTTGGGCCGTTCTCCAAGCTTCCATGGAAGTGAATTCCTAATTATCCTTAGTCAAAATGTGATCAAATGTCTAGGAGCTTCCTTGTCATCATCTGTTGGTTTGTACTCAAGTTCCTCTAGTTTACTCTCAATCATGCAAAATAGTAACTAATTATATAAGCAATGAATCTATTGACTCAGGTCCAGATGATAGGACCTTGGGGTGCATCATACTCCCAGGATTGAAAATGATTTGTCTTTACATCTAGGGAGTCTTCCACCTCTATTTTCTCTTGATGTTCCTCCTCCTGGATCAAATGGATAATTTGGTTTGACACCATGCGTTCCTTCTTTCATATTGTGCTGTCCATATCTTCTTGACAAAGGTTGGAGTGGAGGGTTTGGCTCATACAAGACATCAACGAAAGGGAGCATTGGTAGTAAAGTGGAATCAACATAATCTTCAATCAAAACATTAAAATTGATTATCCCAGGATCCAAGTCAACATCTTTATCCAAAACACTTACTTGTTGGTCCTGGAAGCTTGGCTCTTTTGGAAACCAAGTCTGTGAATTTGGAGAGTTGGAGGGACCAAAAAACTAAAAATAACAAGCTCCTCTTGATTGCAATATTATTTCGTAAGCACTTTTTATTTTCCAAATAAGTACCGAGGAAACGTTCTTGTCAAAAAGGTCTTCCGACTCAGAGCATTACTCTTCAGACGACTCTGCTTTCATGCTCGAGAAATCCAAAGATAGCAGTGGTCCTTCTTCAGGTAATATGACGACCTCCACAATCTTGCTTCTTGCTTAGTTGCTGTCAAGGAGTTGTCTTTACAATCCCTTTCACGAAGCAGTCATTCTTTTGGAATTATAATCTTTTCTAGGATATTCTCCTCTGTCCTTTCGGGATCTTCTACAACCTCAATATAACTTCTGGCTTGTAATGTGGAAGAACATTTATACTTTTGCATCAATGTTAGATTATCACTCATATTGTCCAGTATTTGACTGACCTTGTTGAAAATGGCTTTCAACTCCTAGCGCTCAGATCGTTGACTCTTAGAAAATCTCTCTGTGGATGGAGAAAATTTTCTCCTTAAGTATTTCTTCATCAAATGCCACGTGTTGATGTCTTCTTCTCCGTTTTCTTTTCGGTAGGAAATTAGTTTGTCCCACCATCTTGAAGCTCTTCCTTGAAGCTTTGAAGAAATAATTTTTACTGTGCTCCTTTCCAAAAAACACAGTCGTAGAAAATTTTGTCAACCTCGCCTTCCCAATCCAAATAGTCTTCGGCAAGGACTGAACCATCAAAAGTTGGGATAGACACCAATAACTCATTTTTCTTCTTCACTATAATATCTCGTACACTGGTAGCCTCGCTTCATTATTAGGGAAGACCAAATTCTCAAAATAATAGAGTAATAAAATAGGAGCAAGGGAACCTGGAATTTTGTAGGCTCTGATACCAAATGATGTGCCCCAAAAAGCACAAAGACAATTCAAGGTTGTTGGGCAATTGGTTAACTTCAATCGATATTGTATTTCCAAACGGGGGTGTGGAAGAGTGCGGAAGCGAATAAGGAACAAGGGAGACCCGTGGGGGTGCTCGGACTAATTCTTGATGAAATGAACTTAGTTTGTCTTGCTAAGTGTAGAGAGGATTAACTTGAGGGATCAAGTTAATTGATGTTCACTTACACTTCACTTAGATATGACTCACCAAGAAAAATAGAGGCTAGCTTGGATATGACTCACCAAGCTACGGTTTGGATATGACTCACCAAAACTATTAACACTCAATTTGGATATAACTCACCAAAATAAGGGATAGCAAAAGAGAGAGAATTTCACAAACTAAACACAAGAGTTTTTGATTCAAAGTTGATTACTTTTGAATTACAAAATGGGGGTATATATAACCCATCTTGGACACAAGTTACAATGCAAGTAATAAATAGATGCTAATAACCAACCACCTAAGAAGAGGAAAAGTCATTAGCAAACCAAGACAAACATNTCAGCCGTGAAGGGGGGGTGGGGGGGGTATATATAACCCATTTTGGACACAAGTTACAATGCAAGTAATAAAGTAGATGCTAATAACCAACCACCTAGGAAGAGGAAATGTCATATATAACCCATTTTGGACACAAGTTACAATGCAAGTAATAAAGTAGATGCTAATAACCAACCACCTAGGAAGAGGAAATGTCATTAACAAACCAAAACAAACATTAATTACTTAGAAGAATAGGGATGAGAAAGAGAGAAGATTCATCACCTAGGGAAACGAAAAGAGTTTAGAAAACCACAAGAGCATCTTGGAATATGAATTGCCATCTCTAGATTCTTCTTTGGTGAGACAAGGCTTAGCTAGGAAGATGTAAAGTTCTTTTAGTAATTCCATGGTCACCTAATATATTTAAGGAGAGCAATTGGGCCGAGGATATGGACTTAGAATTCGAACTTCAAGTGTGGGCTTTCTCTTCTTCTCTAATTGGATTTGGTCCCACCCATTTGATTAAGTGTGTGGGCCTATCTAAGTCAATGGTTGTTGGGCCGTTCTCCAAGCTTTCATGGAAGCGAATTCCTAATTATTCTCGGTCAAAATGTGATTAAATGTCTAGGAGCCTCCTTGTCATCATGTGTTAGTTTGTGCTAAAGTTTTTCTAGTTTATTCAATCCTGCAAAATAGTAACTAATTATATAAGCAATGAGCCTATTGGCTCGGGTCCGGATGATAGGACATTGGGGTGCATCACGTGGTCTGAGCTTTATTTGTCATTCTTGTTCTTTGGTTACTACTGGACGAAGTTATAGAAGAATAAATGTGCTCGGTTGTCTCAGTATATGTTCTGCCCATTTGTCATTACTTCTAGATATTATTGGACGTTAGGTTAATCCAATGTGTATGTTGTCTTCATTGGGCTGATAGTTCGGTTAAAATCTTGTTTGGTTTGTTGAAGGATAGGATTTGAAATTTTGTTGGGATTCCTAGTTTCGGTTTCCGGGTTGGGACTCGTGGTTGTCCTTAAGAACCGTCTTGGATTTTAGTCTCGATTGAGACTTGTCTATTATCCCTGTTATGTTTATTAGAATGTTGACACTGCCCTTGTTGTAGGTTCTGGAAGTGTCAGATGTTTCGACCTTTAGCTTAGGACAGCGCATGGAGTGGGTTTGTCGGTAAGCGTGTCGTGGTTGCCATTGAGGTAGGGAACTTTATACTTTTTGCACTGCATTTGCATTATGGTTTTCAAAACAAATATTTTGTGGGCTACTACACCTGAAAATCTGACGGGGACTGTTTGACAACACATGAACTTTTATTATTAGTATGTTTTCTCACGTTTACATTTCATACATGGTATTGCTGATATTTACATATGTATGTATTGATGATGGGATTTTGTGCTCTTGTTTGGGGAATAAATCCTCTTGATGTTTTAGACACTCTAGCGCTAAAGTATTACAAGACTATGTCATCAACTTCGACTACGAGAAGGTTTAGCATTTGCTACGTACATTAGGAGGATGAATCCTTTTGATGCCTTAGGCACTCTAGCGCTAAAACATCATGAGGCTATCCCATCAACTTTCGACTGCGAGAAGGTTTCGCATTTGTTACGAACATTGGGAGATGATGTTTTAGGCACTCCAGCACTAAAGCATCACGAGACTATCTCCGTGCAATCTTCTGCTGCGTGAAGATTGGTCGTTATGTGCGAAATACGATGGTGCATTCATGACATATCCTCAGGTTGAAATTTCTAAAAGTGATAAAAATATAGGTGGGGCATTGGTTACGTGTTTTCAGGTTGAAACTCCTGAAAGTTGTAAATTCGGATGAGAGGTTGATGACGCCTTATTGGGTTGCAAGCCTCTAAACCTAGCAAGGGTATTGTCACATGGAGTTGGCATCGTTGTTAGTCACGAAGATTAGCCTATCACAGTACCGTTCCATTTGGCGGGTTGGTTGGACGATTGAGCTTGCTCGTCGGCAACCCTCGTCAATTTGGAACATTGAGGTTGTTGTGAGTATGAGTCTATTGTTGGGCAACCCCATCCATTACTACGATTATACGAGTTGTGTTGTCGCGGAGCTTGCTCGCCGGCAACTCGGGTGATGTGCTGAATTTGCGGATCCCCTTCATTGGTATTCTTTCCTACCTCATGAGGTGTTGCTATTGGTGGATAGCCACCTTTCTATGACCTGTGCTGGGCAGTTATATGAGTTGTGTCGTCGTGGAGCTTGCTCGCCGGCAACTCGGGTAATGCGCTGTACCTTCGGATCGTATTGGCAGTGGCTACGGCCCGTCAGCACATATGGGCAGTTACACGAGTTGTGTTGTCGCGGAGCTTGCTCGCCGATAACTCGGGTAATGCACTGTACCTTTGGATCGTATCGATAGTGGCTATAACCTGTCGGCACATCTGGGCGGTTACACGAGTTGTGTTATCGTGGAGCTTGCTCGCCAACAATTCGGGTAATGCGCTGTACCTTCGGATCGTATCGGTAGTGGCTACGGCCCGTCGGCACATTTGGGCAGTTACACGAGTTGTGTCATCGTGAGCTTGCTTGCCGGTAACTCGGGTAATGCGCTAGATCTTCAGATCGTATCAGGGGTGGCTATGGCCCGTCGACACATTTGAGTGATTACACCATTTTACGATGATGAGTGACAGATGGTTTCTTATGTGACTATCCCTTTTCACTGATGACGTTTTCATATAGAAAACGATGTTGGCGTACTTTGCGAGTATAACTGTCTATGTATACAGCGAGTTTTAATAAAGTCACGTTGAGAGCCACGACCCGGATTTATAAAATGATAAAGAGGTTTAAAATGTTTAAAATCCATGTACGGTAAAATGAGAAATATGAGATGGTTTTCAAAGATAAAGAAAACAGTTTTAACATGCATTGCATTTAGTATAGATTTCCCTACTGAGTTAGTCACTCACCCCTTCGACTATATTTTTCTCCAGGTTAGGGTGTAGGTTCAGAGTACTGGTCTTGTGAGTGCGGCAGCTGGGCGATGCTGTTGATCCCAGATGGGTGTTTCGATTTTCTCATGGATGGGTGGAGGTTCGTGTGTTCAATCCCTTTGTTCCTAGTACGTTGGGATTTTAGTTTTTGGTGTTGTTTGATTTAATTTCTGCACAATATTTTCTTATATTATGCTATTATGTCTCTAGTTGATCACTATGTGGACCCCAACTCAGTTATTTGGGCTTCAGCTTGGTATTAATCTCATTAAGTCTTCTGCATAAAAACTCACGCCTTGGACTGGGTAACTGGGTTCTCTCCGAGAATCGGGTCGCCTAACTCGACGGTTCTATTTGGACAGCCTCTGGGTCGTGACAATCTCCCTGGGTTACCACCTAACAGGGAAATTGAGTTCGTAATCGATTTGCATCCCAGTACAAAACCAATTTCAAAGAATCTGTACAGAATGGCGCCAACAAAATTGCGCGAGTTAAAAATCCAACTGAAAGAGTTGACCAGCAAAGAGTTTATTCGTCCAAGCTTCTCACCTTGGGGAGCACCGATTTTGTTTGTGAAAAAGAAGAATGGATTGTTAAGGATGTGCATAGAATACTGGGAGCTGAACAAAGTAACGATCAAGAACAAATACACTTTGTTAACGGAGAACGTGACTGTGATGTTGGGTTTGTCACTTTTCCATACATCAGTGGTTAATTTGTTAAAAAAAAATACCATAGTGGTTGACTTGTCATTGACTAGAAACCACGATGGTTGATTTGTCATTTACCCTATATAATAAAAATGGTGCGATATAAAGCCTCAAAAGTTAAGAGTTAATACCGTCACCAAAAAATTAAGTGGTACTCTAAAAATGATAATTAAACTTTATCATGCTCAATCTAACCCATAGTTACAACAATCTAACATCCTAGTGCACCATGACTCATGTCTAACCACCTATCATTACCCATAACTGAGTGTTCAGGGTATACTCTAACCAATAATGATTGATATTGTCTTGAATGAATAATGTTCACATTCGACAGATAATATTTCCCTCACCACTATATGGCATGTATCAACCAAATGCCTTCTCGCTCCATAGAAGGTGCACATTAAACAAATAAACGTGTAAAATCAAAGTAAATATAGAAAAGACATTATGAAATAGGATATGTCGGATTTTCTATATGTTTTATCAAAAAATAAAAATTTTGAAAATCATAATATATGTATGAATATAGTAAAAAGACTCCTACCTCAGCAGAGACAAGTCTTCTTACTGCTGGAAACGGTATGCCAAGGAATGGACTCAAAGTCCATAAATTCATTTGGCCCTACAACAATACCAACATCACCATCCCTTCAAACACTATAACGATAATGGTTGGGTTAGGTTACAGAGAATAAGAACTCAAGCTATAATGATATTTAATATATTCATTATTAAAATAATATTTAATATATAAATTATATATATTTATATGGTATATATTAAATAAATTTTTAAATCTTGATCCTTAGAAATTCAAATGATACCCAAAATTTTATGTTGCGATAACTTTAATTTATATAGCATTATTTCATATTTATAACCATATAAGAATTTGCATTTCAACTAGCTTTGACCATTTGATCAAGGATTACTCCTCCAACATAGAAAATAATTCAGCAAATTAAACTCAATAACAAAATCGTTAAAAATGTATTCAAAAACTTATTTTTTTATAAATAAGCAAATTTTACATGTATAATTTATTAATATTTAGATCACCTCAATGAAACAATTTAATGACAACAAACTTCAAAACTTAGTCTTAAATCAAGAACAAAAAAGAGAAGCATTATGATCATTTGACATGTCCAACTCCAAAATCCAACTTCTTTGAAGAGCGTCCCTCCAAAATGGGAAGACCACTTTGAGTTCCATCCCCAACATTCTCGATTTCTCCTTCAATGTTCAATGCTTCCACTTTACCCGTGAGTGCTCCTCCTTTTATTCCCATTTCTATTTCTGCAGAGAATTTAAACCTTATTTTGTTCCATTTTTTAAAGGCCATAAATAATGAAATTAGGAATTTACATTTTCCAAATTAATAAAATTATGTGAAGTTTCATTAGTTTGATGAAATAATAAAATATTTAAAAACTCTAAATACTAAAATTTAAAATGTAAAACAAATATTATTTCAACCCAATTTTCAAAATAATATTGTTTACAAATCTTCGCAAAACCTCTGGGCAAAAGACAATTGATCACTTCTTTTAATATTTATAATGTATCATAATTATTTGAATCATAAATTAATAACATTAAAAGCTATGTTAGAGTAAAAAATTTAAGTGTATAATTAAAAAGTTAACGTAACATTACACTTAGCATTTAGTTAGAGAAGAAACAAGCAACATGGGTAATATTATACAATAATTGTTCATCTGAAAAAAATAAATAAAAGAAAATGCTGTGTAGAAAAGTTTGCTAAGAATTGAATATAATTATACTCTAGGGTTTCTAATAATCTAATTACACGGAACTAATCATCCAACATTTAATTAGTAATTCACGTGACATGATATTGTTTAAGTTGCAATATATTTATACATCAATAAATCATAACTCATAAAAAAAATATTAATTTTATATTCTATTTTCATATATTAATGAAGATAACTAATGGGTCAAAATATAAATATATTTTGATCGTTTTTTCTTACATCAAATCAAGCTATCCATGATATTTTTTAATGGGTATTTACTATCAGTACCTGGATTGGAGAATAACCAAAGAACAGTGGCACAGAGAATCAGCACTAATGGAATGACATGAACAGCATTCTCAGCAAACTTAACTCTAGCCTTCTCTTTCTTTGCCATTTCGGCAATGGGATCGTAAAGTGGAAGCTCGGAGTTATCGAATGACGGGGACGATCTCAGGGGCGATGCTTTGTTAAAATACTCGTCTGAGCTGACTCTGCTCCAACTTGCCGACCTATGCATTTTTGTTATTTTTTTTTTGTCCTTTCAATTGAAGAGTAGATTCAATAACGGAGGAATTGGGAAGAAAGAGTGTGAGGGAGATAGAGAGAATTAGAGGGAGAAACTGTTGGAGAGTGCATGAGAACCGGCCTTTCTATTTTTTATTTTTATTTTTTTTTATTTTTACAATTGACTTATTATTATTATTATTTTAATTTAATAAATCATTTAAATATAACATCTCTTTCTTATAATTTTCCTTTTTAAAATTTGAAGGGAAAATGAAAAATTAACTATCGTAGTTTACGATCAATGACAAGTCAACCATTGTCCTTTATTTTCTAACAAATTAACCATTAACGTATGGAAAAATGATAAAGCCAATATTGCTGTCATGTTTGTCGTTAACAAGCTGATCTGAAGTAGCGGCAGTTCGTAGACAAAATGTCGCGGCTCTGTGGTTTTCCAAGAAAAGAATTCCAAATTTGACCTGGCCGCCATTGCGGGTTTGCTGGACTCGAGTTCGAATTGTATAAGTACACAATGAACTCCCCGCGATATTCTCAAGCATTTTGTAATCGATTAGCGAACCCTAGAGAATTCGGAGAGATGAAGAGAACGACATTTTGGTAAAGTTGAAAAATTTGTTGAAAAGCAAATGGCGTCTTTGATTGTTGAAAAATCTGTTATTAACCGTCAACTTGAAGTGGGGCCCACAACCACAGTTTTGGCCAATGAGAATAAGGTATGTGGAATTGGAAATGAAGCTGCAATTGTGTTGCATTCTATCTCAGCAACTCTACACGAGAAGGACTATGAGGACCTCCATTCATTATGCCAATCCACTAGTGACGAAGACATTGACATGGCCGAGAGTAGACCTAGATGCCTACCACAAGCACAATGCACCTTCGCTGGTATGAGCCTTGACAAAAAGTATAGTTCATTGAATAAAATTAGAGAAGAAATTGTCGATCATGCATTGAAGAATGGGTACGAGATCAAATTCACCGAAAGTGACGTTCATCGGTTGAGGGCTGCCTGCTAGGAAAGATACACGTGGCGGCTGCAAGCCTAAAAAATGCAAGGTGAAATGACATTTCAAATAAAGTTCTACAACAACGTTCACACTTGCTCCAGAATGATGGAAAGCCACCATGCCAGTGCCAAATGGGTGGCAATGCATTACTTAGACAGATTTAAAAGTCAGACCGACTAAGACCTTTCTTTCATAATTGAGACAGTCAGGAAGGACTTCAACGTCAACATCACACCCAACCTTGCTAGAAGGGTAAGAAATGCTGCCAAAAAATTTAACGAAGGGGATGGCAATGAGCAATACAAGCTCATATGGTCCTATGCCGAGGAGATTCAGAGGTCTAATCCTGGAAGCTCGGTGCACGTTGACCTGGACATGAGTGTATTTAAAAGGATGTACATGGATGTGGCTGCATGCAAGATGGCCGTGTGGAACTGCGGTAGACCGGTTATTTGTTTGGACGGTTGCCACTTGAAGGGAGCGACTCCAGGCCAACTGCTCACAGCTGTCACCATCGACGGGAATGATGAAATGTATCCGATTGTTGTAGCAATGGTTGAAGTAGAAAATAGGGCTTCATAGAGCTGGTTTCTCGAATTGTTGCTCGATGATCTAAACACCCCATCTGACAATGGATGGACAATCATTTCTGATCGGCAAAAGGTTCGGTTGATTGCTTTTGCCTTCTACTTTTATGTTATGCATTTTGTACCAATGTCTGACTCATATTATGAATCTTTGCAGGGGCTAGTGCTAGCTGTCAGAGAGGTGGTAAGGCAAGCGGACCATTGGTTTTGCATCCGATGTCTGTATGAAAATTTTCAAAAATACTTTAAAGGCAGGTTGTTAAAGGATGCAATGTGGGCCGCATCTAGAGCCACAACAGTGAAGCAGTTTGAGAGAGATGACAAAGTTATTTTTGCTTGACCCGGCGGCCCACAACTGTAATGCCCTGTTAATTTAAAACATTTTTTTTGCGTCATATAAAATTTTTTGCTTAATTTGTTCAACTTTTGAAATCCCTTTTTGAAGAAAATGAAATCAGAGTAAATAATACGGAATAATAGTAAGGATTCAAAATATAGTTCCAACTACTTTAACAAAATCCCCAAAGTCCCTACTACAAAGGTTTATAACATTCAAAACATTAATAGTAGTGAATTACCAAAATACCCTTTTTCAAAATACTAATAAGTCTCAACCACGTGAGCCACATCCAGCAGGTCAAATCGGTTGATAACACGAGGGGTCATCCTGGAAGGTCTCCTCCTCGACCGGTACGAAATCTTCATTATAATAATCACCTACATTACGGGGAAAAAAATGAGCCTAGGGCCCAATAAGAATCAGAATTTAAATGCAATGCAAATGATGCATGGCCATACGATGTTTTACAGAAAAGAACCGTATCCTTTATGTTGGGCCAGAGTGTCGGATACTTCTGGTGGTCATGAAGCTTAACCGTAACTCCGACGAGGAGTCACACCAATAGGGGTGTCACTGCATACCGTCATCGATCACTTTTGTTAAAGACATTGAGGATTTTAGAACAAGAGAATTGAGAATCTTAAGATTCCCGTGACTTAACTGATGTAAACTGAGGTCCAATGACGCGTGCCCGAGCCAAGAGACTTATTTCATCCTTAACTCATTCTTTTTTTGCAGGAAAGACTAATTTATGGGATGTTACAGAAGAGACTACTCACGAGGCCAAAGGAAGACCATTTCATGTTGTTACTTGGATTAGCTCACCTCCAACGGACTTCACTACTCCTTCCAACTTTGAGCTGGCTTAAGGTTGCAATTTGTCTACATATTGGTTCCGTACTTATTTTCCATTTTTATATTTAAGATACTTGTTGGTTGAACTTTGAGTTGTTGATTATTATTTGGTTGAATTTTATGTTTTAGTAAGTAATTTTTGAGGGGTGCGCGGTTTGCATGTAAACCGCGCCCTCATGCCCAATTTTTGGTATGTTAAGGGCATTTTAGTCCTTTTATGTTTTGTTGTGAAACCTTAGGGTTTAATACCCCTTTTACTGAATGGAAGATCAGTTTTGGAAAATTAGAAAAGAAACCCTTGTTTGAAAGTGTGAGAACCGCTCGGATCCTCCCTCCTCTCGGCCATCCTCTTTTCCTACCCGAACTTGCTTCTCTTTGTAGCGTTTTCTTGAGTAAGTTGGAAGGGTTGCTGTCTCTTCCAAAGCATCACTCTTGTGGTGTTTTTGTAGTGTGGAGATAGGAGAAACGTTAGACCACATGGAGAGTGCTTGATCCTTGATTAAGCTGAGTATATCCGATCCTCTCACGGTAGGAGGACAAATCGGGCTCCACGGTTCATTTGGTATTTTCGAAGATTATTGTTGGTAAGACCTGGTTATTCTGGATATATTCTTATTATATTTGGTTGTCACCATTTGTGTTATGAGATATAGTCGTCGTTCTTTGTGAAGATGGAGATATTCTGGAATTCTTATTAACCGCAAGAATCTATTTTCTATGTGAGCTGATTTCTGCAGTCGATTGTTGATCTGTTTTGGAGCCCTTACGTTGGTTTTCTTGATTACGTTCCTTCTAGAGATTTATTCTATATTGAGTGACGTTGCTGCCTGCCAAATTTGGTAATTTTTGGATTTATATGGAGTGAGCTCTCTCTATTTTAATTCTGGTCGCCAGATCTGCTCGGGTAAAGCCCTAGTTTTTGAGTTCTGTTGTTTCGGCCATAAGTGGAGATCCAGAGTGGATTTTGTAATGAATTTTTGACACAATTTATCTGCGTGTGTCTAGTTTGAGCCTTCCAAATTGCAGCTCAAATTCACGTAAGAATTGGGAGTTTGATTTGTTTTATTGTTGATTGCTCGGATTATTCACAGTTTCTGGACAGATTTCATAAAGAGTGTTCTTGGTGATCTTGAATCCTATCATTTGGTATTTGAGCTTTGGCTCAGGTTTCTTTCTATATTTTTTGTGATTAAAAGGGCTTATAATGAGAACGAGAAGTGGGGCTCACTATCACAACTCTAGAGATATGAGAAATAATTCAAATGCACCACTGCCTGAGGATACTCATGAACAAGCCGATCCTACTACACGGGAATTATTTGAAATGATCCAAAAAATGCAACAAAAGTTAGAAGTATCCGAAAATGACCATGTCCGTGGTCCTAGAACCCCGAGGCCTCGAAGAAGGCTTAGCACTTCCCTTGATTCAAGAGGTCATGGTGTTAGTGATTTTGGTGAAGAGTGGGAAGGCACCGATGATAGTGATGCATCTATTCCGAGGAGACAATCTAGCAGCAAACATGATATGAGACATGTCAAGGTCTCTATTCCTCAGTTCAAGGGCTCTAGTAATGGTGGTGACTTCCTAGAATGGGTTGAAAAGGTGGACCGGATTTTCGATTGTTATGATTATTCTGAAAAGACTAAGTTCCAAATGGTTACATTGGAGTTCTCTGGATATGCTAGTATTTGGTGGGAAAACCTTAAAGCACAAAGAAGAAAAATGGGGGAAATTGAAATTCGAAGTTGGGATGCCTTGAGGGAACTCATGAGGGGGCGATTTGTTCCTCCCCATTACAAGCAAGAATTATTCCTTCAACTACAAAACCTTAAACAAGGTTCATTATCACTTGATGATTATTTGACCGAATTTGAAATTTTGAGGATACGATGCAAAGTGGAAGAACCTATGGAACAAATCGTAGCTCGTTTCATTAGAGGTTTGCAAAAAGAGATTAGTGATGTGGTGGAATTACAAACTCATAATACTCTTGACGAAGTTATTCAATTGGCGTTGAGAGTAGAAAGACAAAGAAAGAGGAGGATAACAGAAGGTGTAACTCGGCCTTTCCAAAAGAGCAACAACCTTCCAAAAATGACTCCAAAGTGGGATGGAAAAAGTAATACTGTGAAACCTAGTGAAGAAAAGAAAAATTTTGGTGATACAAGCAAGCCTAGATCTAGAGACATCAAGTGTTTTAAGTGTTTGGGATTCGGCCACATAGCTTCGCAATGTCCGAATGCAAAGGTGATGATTTTAAAGGCAGAAACCAATGAGATAATTAGTGAGGATGAGGTTGAAGAATCGGTTGTTAACAAAGGAGAAGATGAAGAAGAAACTTTTTATGCTCCGGAGGGTCCTCTACTTTTTGTTTTGAAATGTTCGATGGCTATTCAGAATCATGTTGATGAGCTACAACGAGAAACCATTTTCCACACTCGATGCATGATTAAAGAAAATATTTGTTCGGTGATTATTGATGGGGGCAGCTGTACCAATGTTATTTCGTCGGATGTTATTGGGAAATTAGGGCTTGAGACCGTGGCCCACCCCATCCCTTATAAGCTCAACAGGTTGAATGATAAAGATCCAATCAAAGTTACTAAACAAGTCAAGGTAGCCTTTTCCATCGGAGGTTACGAGGATAAAGCTTTATGTGATGTCGTACCAGTGACAGCTAGCCACCTTTTACTTGGGAGGCCTTGGCAATTCGATAGGAGGACCAAACATGATGGTTATACAAACTATTATTCTTTCAAATTCAAAGGGAAGACAGTTAACCTAGCTCCTCTTAGTCCGGATCAGATTGTGAAGGATTATGAAAGTATGAATAAGAATAGAACTGAAGCTTCTCTTATCATCACAAAGAGGGAACTTAAAAGATCTCTACTACAAGGGGGCCCAATTATTCTTATGGTTTTTCGAGAAAGATTGGAAGAGCTGGGATCTATTTCCGACTCTATTCGAAAGTTACTTGTCGAGTATGAAGATATGTTTCCAGAAGAACTACCTCAAGGACTTCCACCTTTGGGGGGGATAGAACATCAGATCGATCTTATGCCCGGAGTTTCTTTGCCAAATCGGCCTTCTTATAGACTAAGTCCCGAGGAGTCAAAAGAGTTACAGAAGCAAGTGACTGAGTTACTTGATCGGGGCTACATCAGGGAATCCCTAAGTCCATGTGCCGTTCCCACGTTATTAGTACCAAAGAAGGATGGTACAATGCGCATGTGTGTAGATAGTCGGGCCATCAACCAAATTACTATTAAGTATCGATTTCTGATTCCTAGATTGGAAGACATGCTAGATGAACTTAGTGGAGTGGCTATTTTCTCTAAGGTTGATCTCAAGAGTGGTTATCACCAAATTCGCATGTGGGAAGGCGATGAAGGGAAAACGACCTTCAAGACTAAATACTGCCTATATGAATGGCTTGTTATGCCATTTGGATTGTCTAATGCTCCGAGTACGTTCATGCGAGTAATGCATCATCTTCTTAGGGATTTCTTGGGAAAGTTTATCATCGTTTATTTCGACGATATACTTATTTATAGTGCTGATTTGTCGGCTCATCTCATGCATCTTCGATTATTATTTGAAGTTCTACGCAAATCACAATTATATGGCAATCTCAAGAAGTGTTCATTCGCCCAAGATTGCGTTTATTTCTTGGGGTTCATTATTACTAAGGATGGCATGGAAGTGGATGAAAGTAAAATAGAAGCTATTCGAAGCTGGCTGATTCCAAAAAGTGTCTCCGTGGTGCGAAGTTTTCATGGTTTGGCTTCCTTTTATCGTCGGTTTATTAAAGATTTAAGTTCTATTATGGCACCTATTACGGATTGTACTAAGAAAGGAAGGGAGTTCCATTGGTCCTTAGCTTGTCAAGCTAGTTTCGAGGCCATTAAAGAAAAATTATGTAATGCCCCTCTACTATCACTTCCTGATTTTGCTAAAGTCTTCGAGATTGAATGTGATGCTTCTGGATTGGGAGTCGGAGCCATACTAATGCAAGAAGGAAAACCGATTGCTTATTTTTGTGAGAAGTTGAACGGTGCTGCCCTAAATTATTCTACTTATGATAAGGAGTTCTTCGTAGTAATACGGGCCTTGGAAGTATGGCAGCACTATTTGTTGTCCAAAGAATTCATTATTCATTCAGATTATCAAGCCCTGAAACACATCCGAAGTCAGGGCAAACTTAATAGACGTCATGGAAAGTGGGTGGTGTCCTTGGAATGATATCCGTATATCATTAAATACAAGAAGGGGGAAACAAATCAAGTAGCCGATGCTCTTTCTAAGAGATTTGTTCTAATGACCGAATTAAATGCAAGACTCTTTGGTCTTAATTGGATCAAAGAGTTGTATCCTAATGATATGGACTTTGGCGGTATTTATCAAAGTTGTGTGAATAAAGCGGAATTTCCTTTTTCTATCGAGAACGGATTTCTCTTTAAGGGAGGCAAGTTATGTATTCCTATTTGCAGTCTACGTGAAGTACTAATTTTGGAGGCTCATTGTGGTGGTTTGGCTAGTCATTTTGGTAATAAGAAGACTATAGATGCAATTCAGGAGCATTTTCATTGGCCACATTTACGACGTGATGTGCAGAAGATTGTGGAGCGTTGCATTATATGTAAGAAAGCAAAGAGTCGTGTTCTTCCACAAGGCTGTATTTACCCTTACCCGTGGCCACTCACCCTTGGGTGGAACTTAGTATTGATTTTATATTGGGCATTCCAAGGACTCCGAGGGCAAAGGATTCTATAATGGTGGTTGTGGATCGTTTCTAAAAAATGGCGCATTTTATTGCTTGTAACAAAACTGATGATGCTTCACATATAGCTGATTTGTTCTTCAAAGAGGTTATCAGATTGCATGGGGTTCCACGTTCTATATTCTCAGATCGTGATACCAAATTCTTGAGCTCGTTTTGGAAAACTTTATGGCGCAAATTGGGTACCCGGCTGTTTTTTTAGTACTTCCTTCCATCCACAAACTGACGGACAAACTGAAGTTGTAAATCGTACTCTCGATGTATTGCTCAGATCCGTGCTCAGTAAGAAGTTGACTGACTGGGATGTACAATTACCCTATGTTGAATTTGCATACAATCGTAGCGTGCATGGAACTACACAACATACCCCTTTTGAAGTAGTATACGGATTCAACCCCCTTACACCCTTGGATCTTCTTCCCCTTCCGGTATTCGAGTACATTAGCGAAGACGGTGCCAAGAAAGCCGTCAGAATTAAGTCCCTCCATGAAGAAGTGCGGAAGAGTATAGAAAAGAAGAATTTGGAATACGCTAAAGCTGCGAACTGAGGCTGAAAAGAAGTTATCTTTGAAGTGGGAGATCTTGTTTGGCTACACTTAAGAAAAGAGAGATTTCCTCAACAAAGGAAATGCAAACTTTTGCCGAGAGCAGACGGTCCTTTCAAAGTATTGGAGTGCATTAATAATAATGCGTATCATATTGAACTTCCCGAGGAATATGGCGCGTCATCAACCTTCAATGTTCAAGATCTATCGCCTTATCATGGTGAGGAAGAATTGCTAGAAGAAAACTTGATTCAGCAACCCTTGGATTTGAGGTCAAATCCTCAATCACCCGGGGAGGATGATGTAAACCGAGGTCCAATGACGCGTGCCCGAGCCAAGAGACTTATTTCATCCTTAACTCATTCTTTTTTTGTAGGAAAGACTAATTTATGGGATGTTACAGAAGAGACTACTCACGAGGCCAAAGGAAGACCATTTCATGTTGTTACTTAGATTAGCTCACCTCCAACGGACTTCACTACTCCTTCCAACTTTGAGCTAGCTTAAGGTTGCAATTCGTCTACATATTGGTTCCGTACTTATTTTCCATTTTTATATTTAAGATACTTGTTGGTTGAACTTTGAGTTGTTGATTATTATTTGGTTGAATTTTATGTTTCAGTAAGTAATTTTTTAGGGGTGCGCGGTTTGCATATAAACCGCGCCCTCATGCCCAATTTTTGGTATGTTAAGGGCATTTTAGTCCTTTTATGTTTTTTTGTGAAACCTTAGGGTTTAATACCCCTTTTGCTGAATGGAAGATCAGTTTTGGAAAATTAGAAAAGAAACCCTTGTTTGAAAGTGTGAGAACCGCTCGGATCCTCCCTCCTTTCGGCCATCCTCTTTTCCTACCCGAACTTGCTTCTCTTTGTAGCGTTTTCTTGAGCAAGTTGGAAGGCTTGCTGTCTCTTCCAAAGCATCACTCTTGTGGTGTTTTTGTAGTGTGGAGATAGGAGAAACGTTAGACCCCATGGAGAGTGCTTGATCCTTGATTAAGCCGAGTATATCCGATCCTCTCACGGTAGGAGGACAAATCGGGCTCCACGGTTCATTTGGTATTTTCGAAGATTATTGTTGGTAAGACCTGGTTATTCTGGATCTATTCTTATTATATTTGGTTGTCACCATTTGTGTTATGAGATATAGTCGTCGTTCTTTGTGAAGATGGAGATATTCTGGAATTCTTATTAACCGCAAGAATCTGTTTTCTGTGTGAGCTGATTTCTGCAGTCGATTGTTGATCTGTTTTGGAGCCCTTACGTTGGTTTTCTTGATTACGTTCTTTCTAGAGATTTATTCTATATTGAGTGACGTTGCTGCCTGCCAAATTTGGTAATTGCTGGATTTATATGGAGTGAGCTCTCTCTATTTTAATTCTGGTCGCCAGATCTGCTCGGGTGAAGCCCTAGTTTTTGAGTTCTGTTGTTTCGGCCATAAGTGGAGATCCAGAGTGGATTTTGTGATGAATTTTTGATACAATTTATCTGCGTGTGTCTAGTTTGAGCCTTCCAAATTGCAGCTCAAATTCACGTAAGAATTGGGAGTTTGATTTGTTTTATTGTTGATTGCTCGGATTATTCACAGTTTCTGGACAGATTTCATAAAGAGTGTTCTTGGTGATCTTGAATCCTATCATTAACCGTACCTCACCACCCCCTATGTGGGAGTAGGCACTCCAATAGTGGTGTCATCACAAGAACCGTCCCCAATTTTCCCGAACCCCCACATGACTATTTACATATATTGGGATGACATACAATATGTAATAATTTTATAAATCCTACGGTGATGTATGAATGCCACAAAATAAACCAAGGAAATATAACACACAATAGAACATAACAATTTCAAATGTGATTTATACATACAATTTGAGACATTGTCGTTATAACTAGGTTTTACAAATTTTTGAGGCATTCATTCTACCAATATGTGCAAGGTAAAAGCAAGTCCAAATCCAATCAAAAACAGGATTCAACTAATCTCTATCTCAACTATTCCATGTGGATTTCCAGATTTAATCCAGTCAATAATTTTGTTAACATACCTACAATGCAATTATACTTAATGAGAACAGTTCATATAATCAAGCAACCTATCATCTCAACGTTTAGTCTACCCTTTCTCGTTGATAGTAACAACAATGGTAATTTCAACTTCAACTCCAATTTCATGTCTTTTCACAGTTGATGACGACTAGCAAATATATAGCAACGACAAACAGACTAGGATTTCCACAATCATCAAATCCACCTTTCATTTTTTCACACTATCAAATTTAGTATCACTAAAAAAAATCAAAGCTTGACAGTTTGAATGAAAGTATAGTAGGTCCAATATCTAGCAACACTTTCCATAGAATATTTCCTTTCAAGCAAAACATTTCATAGCATGTTAAATCACTCAAAACCCGTAATGTAGGGCCTCCTTAGGCCAAATACAAATTCCAATTCTTACCTTAGTTCCTAGCTCAATATCCTGTAGCTTAACCATAGCTAATAACAACCAATAGCAGCCACAGGGGTTTTCCAATTGTCCACCCTTCACACGTTTCCTAGGCAGATATAGCATTAGAGATTAAATTCACTACTCATAACCAACTTGTCCTAAGACGTTGAAGATTCACAACTAAATTGACAATCAATCCTTACCTTTTCGTCACTTCACTAGTGGATAGAAATTTCCCAGACAGAGTAATACTCCAATACCACTTCACAACTCACTACACTTCACTCAATCCACACTTTACTTCACACTCATAACACAATTCCTTCACGTTCCACGTTTTCCAGAGAGGGATACAAATGAGGAGATTTACCTATATAGACAAAGGAGAGAAGGAAAACATCAGTTGCAATAGAGGATAACCTACAGGACAGATTGACCGTAGTTCAACCCAATTAAGGGAGGTCCATTGAGGAGATGCCAGGTGGAAGGCTTCCACACCTATGGGAGAGGTCTGGCGTCGTAGCTGGAGAACAGGGGAGAGAGGACTTGATGTGTAAGACACAAAATCGGAAGAGAGAGAAGGATTTATAAATGGGTTTCCCAGATTTTCCCTAACATTCGGATGAGTCGAGTCGTCCACAGACTTGTCTGCATCCATCAGAAACTCGATTTGGGACGAGAAAACACGTCTTAATACCTCGTCCGTATCGTCCACAGGCAACATTTGGATGAGATTTCTCGTCCGCATTCAGTGTCTGAATGTGTCCAAAAGTTGTCCAGAGTCAAATCGGAGGCGATCCATCCTCGTCCGCTTCGTCCTTAAGTCGTCCAAATTGTCCAGGAATTATTATAGATTCAAATCGGACGCAGGCCTTCTTTGTCCGCTTCTTCCGCAAGTCGTTCGAAAGTCCTTCGTAAAACAAGTTTAGGACCCAGAATGTCATCTCCAAATCCTCCCAAAGTCCAGGGAAGCACACAGTGTATTTGCGGACGGGAAAAGGTGTCTACAGTGTTGTCCGCGGCGTCCAAAACTCGCTGTACACATTTTTTTTTCTAAGTTTTTTGCTCTTAGATTATTTTTCTCAATATTAACCCTATACATTCCAAGCACGATTTAACACGTATCGCCGCATAATATGATGCACTATTCATATATTAAAATTATCCAAATTTAATACATCACCAAAAAGGAAAATATATATTCGGGGTATCACAACAACTATCTATGAGGAATAGATATGTCATGCTGGGCCAAACATGACTTCTGTTCCATCCCAAAGTGCGACATAAGCCTCAACAACCTGAGCGAGTCCTTCAACGCCTGCATCCTACTAGCCCGGGACAAACCGATTCTAAGTATGTTCGAGATCATTCGAAAGAGCATTATGAGTAGGATCGTAAAAAAAAAGAATAAAAAGATGGCTCGCTCGATGGACATTTTGTGTCCAATGATCAGCTACCGGCTTGCCAAGCTACAACTTGCCTGTAGAAATTAGAGCCCCCAGTTTTTAGGAGCTGCCCAAATTGAGGTCAGCAACGGTAACGAATAGTACTCTATTGATTTGGATAGGCGTACTTGTACCTATTACCGGTGGGAGTTAACCGGCATCCCTTGTGTCCATGTAGTCCCGTGCATTCACTTCACGAGGAGATCTCCTGAGAAATTTGTGCATTCGTATTATCACGGGAAACATACATGGTGTTGTACTCCCACTTTGTCCACCCCGTCAATGGACCATTCGAGTGGCCTCCTGTGATGAATGTTGATCCAATTATCCCACCACCATTTAAAAGGCTTCTAAGAAGGCCGCACAAATGTAGAATATAGGATGTGGACGAGGCCCCAAGCTGGACAGTGCTGCCCAAAAGACATCTGAACGGCACTTGTGGCCGGTGTGGGTGTGTTGGGCACAATTTCTGCATGTGTGAAGGTGGAGGCGAGTGCAGTACAAGGACCGGCAGAGGCGACAGAGGGAGAGGCAGAGGCGGTAGAGGAAGGTCGGAGGGCACATTTATGGGTTTCAGAGTCCCCTAGACAGCCCCTGAGACAATTCCTTCCATAGTCCCTAAGCCAGTCCCTGAGCAAGTATTTGAGATAGTTCCCGACAGAGTTCCTGAGACATAGGTGAGCCCATTATCACGTTTACATTTTCAAGTGTTATTTGAACTATGCTAATTTCATTTGCAATGTGTTTTGTAGGAGTCTGATGCGCAAGGTTCACAAACACAAACGCACACAAATGTGGACCTTAACGTTCCGTGATACATTCGTTTGATATATTAGGTTTGATAAATATGTGATTGTACTGAACGCTATATTTGTAAATTTTGAACTGATAAATATGAATTGGTTTCATAAATTTGAATTGATAAATTTGAATTTGTTTTGTTTTAGTAATTTGAATTCATATATTGGTTCCATAGATTTGGTTGTGGAGTGTGCATGGTATTTGATTACAGGTACCATGACAAGCCGCAACACAAACCACCGCGGGCTTACTCACAAACCGCGGCGGTTTGTTATGCAAGCCGCTGCAACTTGCTCACAAATCTCCGCGGCTTGCTGAAATTGTTGCCCTGAATTCACCCAAGTTTCTCCATACATTTTTCTTAATTATGTACTTGATTTAGGTCATATAGGATTTACTTTTCACTTATCGTCATCACAATTTATCAAAATTTCAAAATTTTGCCAGAGTCTCCCTTGTTTCTTTACTCCCCCAAAGCTATTCTCATAGATCTTACACAAAATCCCAAGCAGTTCCAGTATCATCCAAACATATCATTCATCCAGTATATCATTGACTTTCGCAAAGTAAATGTAAACTACACATAAATTACAATGTAAATGTAAACAAATTCAACTAAACATTAATTACAACATAAATGTAAACAAATTACAATGGAGGAATTCTATGGTTGATTGGCTGCATGGTGGTCGATCGACTAATTGAAGAATCGATGAACTACCATTTATGAAAGTCATATGAAGATGATAACTGACGTTAGAAGATGAAGTGAATCGACATTGAACGCGTTTGGACGTTGAAGGGTTGTTGCACATTTATGGGTTGCCAACCCTTGGCTTTCTGTCTTCACACAAACAATGAAAAGACGTTGGATGTGGCCTATATATTGAGAGGGTGAGACAAGTGTTTGGAAGAGATGAAATGCATGGGAAACCTCTACCAAATTCTTGAGAGAGGTCTTGCTTCTGGAGTTGTGAGGGTTTGTGTTAGTGACACTATGAAGCTGAAGGTCTTTGAGGAAAAGATGAGTGTGAGGAATTCTTTGAAGTTTTGGAGATTTAGAAGAGAAGGAGAGAGAAGGGTTTGAGAGAGAGAAGTTGCTTCAGTTGGTTAATGAATGAGTGTTGTTGTTAGTTTTACAGAAGCAATGAAAGAGAAAGTGAGGCCGTGAGGTTTAGTGATATTGAGTAAGGAATTGTGAGGAATTGTTCTGGAGGTATGTGTTCTTCATTTTGGTTATTCCTTGGAGAGCATGAATTGTTGTTGTCATCTTCGATTAATTTCTGCATGGAGAAGTATTCGTAATAGTTGTTTCTACCGAGTGATAAGGTTGTATTTTGTTGGAGAAATATTTTATTAGAATTTTATTATGGATTATTGTCTGATGATAAAGTGGTTTGCAAGTTATTTGTGGTATATTAATTGGTTTTATTATGTGGAATTATTGGAGAAGGTAGTTATTTGATTAGGGTTGTCATTGTTGGAAAGTAAGTAAAAATAAGCATGAATGAAATTATGCTACTATTTTGAAATGGGTTAGGTATAAGCTTTGGTTATATTGTGGAGGTTTAGTGGGATATTATTGAATGAATATTCTGTATTTTAGTAATTATTGGAAATAGCAGTTTTAATTTCGATTTGACTATCATAAGGCATAAGCTATTGAGTCGAGAAGATCTGTTAAGCAATGAATTGCTGGTAGTTAGGGTTGATTATTGGAGAATCTTTATTGATAATTTCATGTTGTTGATAACTAGGTTTTGAGAAGAAACTCTAAGTGGTAACTCATTAAAGCTATGGACTACAATAAAGTAGTACTGCATGTGTTTTGTTCGAAAGGGCCTACATCACGGGAATTAGGGGGTGTTTATTGTTTGTTTAATTGCTTGTTATGAATTGTATGTTTATTAGATTTAAGATTAGTTCCTTAGTTAGGACGAATCACGTTTTAAGAATATGATCAAGGAACATGTTACATAGGATTGTATGTGCACAACAACGTTAAGATTTGGAATCCTAAAGTACACGAAAATAAAATAAACATAAATAGTTATTTTTGTGGACCGGTTGGTTACTCCCGACATAGAAACCAAATATAAGTAAATAGTTGTGGTCCGGTTGGTTACGCTCGGCACAGAAATCAAAGATAAGTAAATAGATGTGGACAAGTTGGTTATGCTTGGCACATAAACCAAAGATAAGTAAATAGCTTTGGTCTGTTTTGTTAAGCCCGACACATAAATCAAAGGTAAGTAAATAGCTATGGATAGGTTGGATACGCCTGACACAAAAACCAAAGATAAGTAAATAGTTATGGTCCAGTTGGTTACGCCCGACACAACAATCAAAGATAAGTAAATGGATGTTTGTGTGGTCCGGTTGGAAAGGCCAGACACATAAACATATTAAATAACAATATAAGATAGGAACAGTAAATAACAATTTTTGTGGCCTAGTTGGATAAGCTCGACACAGAAACATAATAAATAACAGTAAAAGACATGAACAATAATAGATAAGCAAAACTGAAAACTGTATACGATGTTACAAAATTTATATGTGTATTTCATGTTTTATGTTTATAATACATACTGAGCTTTAGGCTCATAGTTAGGTCCCATTGATGTAGGTAAGGAGCCGATGATTGGATAAAGCTGTTAAATGATGTAGTTGATGAAGTATTGCCGGGTTGGGCGTTTGTGTTGTTGGTGACATTGACCTTGGGTTATGGCTCATGAAAATGAAATAAATGTATAAATGTTTTAAAAGCTTTTAAGTGTTTTATGACTTTAAACTGTTTTAAGTTAGTGGTTTAATTGTGTTAAATTAATAGTTTTTAAACTATTGGTTTGTGGTATTTAAATATAAAAGACTTCTGCTGTATGTTTACTCTGAGACTTCTGCTGTATATTTATTACTCTGGTTTTCCATCATGAGTGTTTTATAAAGGAAAGAAAATTTTTATACGAAAAAAGTTATTGGATGTTACACTTTTGTTTTACCCTGAATGACGAATTCCTCACTTCAAGACCCGGATCCAATAACAATTTGCTTCATCTTTTCTTTTGCTAACAAAGCACTAAAAATATCTTCTAGAGTTAGACTTTCTCTACTTATAAAATTATATCTTTGAAAGCACCATATGAGGCATATAATAAGCATAGTAGAAACAACCATAAATCCTTCTCATCATACTTGCATCTCATAGTCTCTAAATTTGAAACTAACTCCTTGAATGTGATCAATTTTTCTTTAATAGAACCTCTTTCCATGAACTGATGAGAATAAAGTCATTGCTTCACATGCAACTTGCTAGTCAGGGTTTTACCTATACATAATTGTTCCAATTTAACCATAACTCAATGGCAGATTTCTCATTCAAAACATTCTACAAAATCTGTTGACAAATGCAGACGTATCAAATATAAGGCTTTATGATCCTTTTGAAGTTTCTCCTCTGCAATCCAACACGTGGGCATTTTATCGAGTCCTAGTTGTCTAAATCCATCTGTACAAGCACATCTCGCATCTTTACCTCCTATAACTGAAACCTTATATTCTAATCCAATAACAAGATATCAAACTTCAGTGAACTCGTCCCCTCCAAAAATTCAAAATTTCATAAACAATATTTGAACTCAAACAATATACGAATACAAATTCGATACCCAAATAATTTAGAACAAAATTCACAAAATATTCTAAGTTAATAAAACTTTTCCCACCAAAATATGCCAGAAACAACTACTCCCTCAAAAATTTTGAACCTTTTCTTTTGTGTCCACTTTTTAGATTGAAAATTAAAAAAAAAACTGTTATTGTTGTTGGATGGCCGACTGGGGTGCAAAATGGAGAGCTTGATAGATTGCTGGACAAACCACGTAGAATGTGGTTGGTCTCTTGGAAGGCCTATGACGAGGCTGAGAACTGATTCATGGCGACTGGAGGCAACTGAAATCGGGAACTCGTCACCAATGACGGACGACCAAATTTTCTCATGTTGCTTGATCAATGGCGACAAGGTCGAGCCTTTCTTCCTTGTTTTTTGGGATTCTTCTTTTCTTCCTCCGTTTGAAGGAGGAAGACAACGACACAGTAGTTACATGAAAAAGACTTTTTCTCTTTTCATTTTTTTTGTTTTGTTTTGTTTTATTCTTTTTCCAAATTGTAACAAAAAATTACTAAACTCAAACTTTGTTCGATTCGAGTACAGCAACTCTCAACCATGCTTTGATACCAATTGTTGAAAATAGAACACAAAAAAGAAAGAAAAAGAAAAATTGCAGAAACAAAGACACCAAAGATTTATGTGGAAAACATTTTCGAGAAAAAACTACGGGCAGAGGAGAAATTCATTATTAGAAAATCAAGGTAAAATGAGTTTGCCACTCAAGGATTGATGTATAGAGTAAAAACAAGAACCTAATATTGGATACGTGTCGGACCGGATCTAACTAGAATTCGAGTCACACAGAACTCTAAAATGGTGCTTGAAATTGCGAGTGGCGAGCAAGCAATCAAGTGTTTAACTTTCGTAACCTTTGAATCTGTGGTTGGTAGTGTAAATCCCAAAACCTTTCAATTGTTTCAAGTTCATATAAAAGTGTTGCCTTGTGACTTTGGTCGTAATACAATGTTCGTTGTTGAATGCAGTCTTGGAAACCCTTCCATTCAAACACGTTAGCAGAAATGATTAGCAAAGGCACCGAGCTTAAGTAAATCAAAGAGATTTCGAAATGAGTTCAAGTGGGTTTGTTATGTACTCAGGAGATGTCATTCTCACGTCCGATCTAAGTGGTTCTAATGCTGAGTCCGTAAAATCTGAGATTTTTAAATGATTTTAAAAATGCAATGTGTAAATTTTTTGCGAATTTTCGGTCAAGAGTGAAAAGTTAACAAGTTTTGTTGTGTAGCGGCGACATGTATGTTTTTCCATAAAATGGTTATGTGGGGTTTTTTCGAGCAGAAATTTAATTTCGAAAATGTTATAGTAAAATATTTTCAATAAAGACATTGTTTTAAATAGCATTTTGAAACGAGTCGGGATTCGAATCAGATTTTAAATCTGGGTAATGTCATATATATATATTATGTGAAATTAATGAATAAAACTTTAATTAAATTAAGAGATATAAAGGGAAAAAATAAAATTTTCAGAAGGCAAAAAAAATGGATTCTTCTTCTGCAAGTCGCGGGCTCCTTCCTTGCTTTCCCCTTCGGCCAAGGATGATTCCGCTAGAAGTGTGGACCATGGTGAACTGTTGACTATGGCAACTGACCATGGTGACAAGCGATTCTGTCTGGAGACGTTGCGCGGGGAAGCCGATTGATGGTTGTAGTGAAGGAACTCACCCTTGTCTCGGCCGAGTTGGTTTTTGGACTTCGGGAGACAAATGCATATCTGTCCCATTGTTCTTCGATAGTTTCTAGCAAGGCCGAGCTGAGGAGTGGTCTTCCTCTCCTTCGATTGAGAGAAATGTCCAGGGGTTTCAGTTGTTGACTTTAGGAAATTGAGGGTTTTGTTCCTTGTTCTAAAGTAATGAAACCCAAAAGGTTCTGGAGGTGTCAGATGTTCGACCGTTTTGCTTACGACAATGCGTGGAGCGGGATTATCGGTAAGCCTATCATGGTCGCCATCGAGGTAGGGATTTTTATACTTTCTACACTGCATTGCATCATGGTTTTCAAAACTACTATTTTATGGACTACCACACCTAAAAGCCCGACGGGGACTGTTAGACAACACGTCAGTTTTTATTAGTAGTATATTTTCTCATGTTTACATTCCATACATGATTTATTGCTGATATTCTTATATATGTTGATGATATGATTTCTGTGCCTGTGTTTGGGGGATGAATCTTCTTGATGCTTTGGGCACTCTCGTGCTAAAGCATCACAAGGCTATCCCGTCAACCTTCGACTATGAAAAGGTTTGACTTTGGGTTACGTACATTGGGAGGATGAATCCTCTTGATGCTTTAGGCACTCAAGCACTTAAGCATCACGAGACTATCCCCAAAATCTTCTTCTGCAAGAAGGTTTGGTATGTACATTGGGAGGATGAATCCTCTTGATGCTTTAGGCACTCTAGCGCTAAAGCATCACGTGCCTATCCCCATGCAATCTTCTACTGCGTGAAGATTGGTCGTTACTTGTGAAATACGATGGGGCATTCATGACATGTTCGTAAGTTGAAAATCTTGAAACTGGAAAAATATAGGTGGGGCATTGGTGACGTGTCCTCAGGTTGAAACTCCTGGAAGTTGTAAATTCATATGGGAGGGTGATGACACCTCATTGGGTTGCAAACCCCTAAACCTGGCTAGCGTATTATCACATGGAGTTGGCAGCATTGTCAGTCACAAAGATGGCCTACCACAGTACTGTTCCATTTGGCGGGTTGGCTAGACGACTTAAGCTTGCTCATCGACAACCCTCGTCAATTTGGGACACCAAGGTTCTAGTGAGTAGGGATCTATCATGGGGAAACCTCATACGTTATTTCAATTATATGAGTTGTATCTGTCGCTGACTAGTTCGCTGGTAACTTGGTGACGTGCTGGATTTCCCTATTGAGTTAGTCACTCACCCCTTAGACTACATTTTTCCCCAGGTTAGGGTGTAGATACGGTACACTAGTTTAGCATGAGTGGCAGGGGAGCGATGCTTGTATTTCTTGCTGGGTGCTTCGATCTCCCCATGGATGGGTGGAGACTCCTCGATTAAATCCCGCTGTTCCTGGTATGTTGAGATTTAGTTTTGTGTTGTTTAATTTAATTCCTGCACAATATTTTCCTTATTTGTGCTATTATGTCTCTAGTTGATAACTCTGTGGACCCCAACCCATGTGATTTGGGTTTGGGCTTGGTATTATTCCCGTTAAGTCTTCCACATAAAAATCTATGCCTTGGGCTGGGTAACCGGGCTCTCTCCAAGAATCAGGTTACCTGACCCAGCGGTTTTGTTCGGCCCGCCTCTGGGTCGTGACAGAGTGAAAGCAAAAGTGGGTTGTCAGTGCCTTCAAAGCCTCCATTCACGGACGAAGGTATAGATTTTTCTTTCATCCTTGAAATTGTATTTTTACTCATCGATGATTAGTGTTTAAACAACAGAATTGTGTGCTTAAAGGTTTTTAGGTTGGCCATCGTGGTTGGGTGACCAGTTCTGGTGAGGCATTGATAGAAAGAAGTTCTCAGGTAAAGGGTTAAAGTTTTAGTTTTTGGTTTCTTCCTGAAGATTCTGTAAATTCTGGATTGGTTTGGTTTGATTACTGGATGTGGTATAGAATGTTTTGTACCTAATTTGTGGGGAGTAGTGTCGGAGGTCGGGAAATTTTAATAAGGCATTCTAGCTAACCGCGATTCCGCTGAATCGTTAAAGCCATGTCTTGGACTCAATCTTTGAGAAAGAGTTCTTACTAGGAACTCGTGGTCTTTGCCTACCAGCGAGTACCGCTAGAAGTGGCTGTTGTGAACGCGACAACTAGACTTTTTCCCTGGTAGAGCAAACTTGAGCTTTGTCCATGAACGGAGTTCCCTAGTTGGGAACCATAGGATTTCTGGACCGCGTTCAAGTTTGCCCCTGGATCGTGATCCAGTATCAATTAGGTTTTGGCCCAAACTTATTTTGGGCTGAACCAAGCCTTGTTTCGGGTCGAATTTAATTTTTCCTCTCAAATTTTGACTTGATCGTTGTTGGGTCGTTCATGTAACTGTTTTGGATCGTGTTAGGTTTTCAACCCAAACGTCCTTAGGTTATACTCATTACCCAAAAATTTAAATATTGATTTTAAATTTCAAATCCTAATATTTAGTCAAAATTATTATGATTATGTGCAAAAACTTAAGAGTAAACGGACTCGTTGTAGTTGGGTTTCAGTGGACCATTTGGGTTGGACTTTAGTCTTGTTTAGGCCAATTTTCGAGGTAGGGGTTATTTTATATTTAACGCCCTTCAATTTTTGAATGTATAGCATGAATTTAAGTTGAACATGTTAAATTTACCTTTTAGTTTAGTTTCATTATTTTTACATTTATTTACTTTTAATGTTAACTAGAGTAATGAGACAGTTGTATGAGTCGTGTCATTGAGAGCAAAACCTTAAATCTGATCATGGTTTGTTTGGCAATTTGCGATCGCCTGAGTATCGTTGCTATTTAAATTTCGTTATTTTATTTTTTGCTCGTCATTTCTTCTTTCACATATTGATCTGTTTAAATAAATAATTGAAAAACACTTATAATTTATATGACATAAATGCTGAATATAAAATTAAATCGCTACTGAGTAAGTCGACTCACCCCATATTGATTTCCCCTTTTCAAGAAATAACCAGATTAATCTCCAGTTGCCACTACAAGAGTAAATTTGCAAGTTTTTCCCATATATATTATTCTATTTCATTTTTAGATGGACTTAGACATATTTAGTGGGGTTCGTACTTTAGTATAATTCTTAAGTCATTTTCTTTTATAACTTTGACTATTTGTTTCACGTTATTTGTAAGTCACCTTTGGAGATCTATTTTTGAGCCTAGCTTGTAAGCTAAATTTTCTGTGGATTAACAAATGGGTCAAATGATTCGGTTCATTTTGAGCCGGATCGTTCCCCGTTCTATCTCGAATCCCCTTTGGGGCATGACAAGTTTTGATCAGACTGAGCCTGTAGAGCCGATGTTCAATTCATCTTTGAATCAAAGCAAATTGTTGGAGTATGAAAACTCTCTGGAATCAATGCCCTCCAAAAGAAGTTCGCCAATTAAGTCAAGCTCATTGGTTACCTGTGTAACGACCCGTAACTTATTTCCTTTGAAAATGTGTAAAAATTTTAAAAAAATTTCTTTATAAATACAACGGAAGACTTTTTGTTATGAAAATCATTTTTCTTAAAATCCTTTGGAAAACGTAGCGGAAGCATAAAACAAATAGTTTAAAATACAATAAATAAACCTTTTACTTTATTTTTACAAAACTCTTTTCTCTTTTAAATCCTTTAGCCTAGCCAGCCACAAGATTTACGTGTGAACATCCTTCATCAACTGCTCCTTAACCTGTTCTCCTGATCTTGTACATACATACATTAACAAGACTTAAACTAATGAGCCTAAGACTCAATAAGTGATATAAAAATAAACTATATAATGCACGTGTTATGCAACTTTTAAAACAATGCAGTTTTTGTTCTCGTTTTCTGTTTTCCTTTTCCTTTTCCTTTACCGTTATCTTGAACTTTAATGAACTTTACTGAACTTTAATTCTGATAGTGAACTTAGGCTATAAGGGTGAACTTAGGCCCTCATGGTAAACTTGTACTATGCTGGTGAACTTAGGCCAACATAGTGAACTCATACCGCAAACGATGAACTTACGTTATGATGGTGAACTTAAGCAATCATAATGCACTTTTACCATTTCCTTTAGGCCATCATGATGAACTTATACTATTTTTCTTTTCTGTTAACATTTCAGGAATGAGCGGTGAACTTAGGCCAACTCAAACCCCTTTCATTTTCTTTACACATTTCTCTTTACTCTTATCTTTTTCATTTTCTTTACATTTATTCATATTTCATTTCAGTTATCGTTTCCTTTTCAAAACCACACATGAAAACCATTTTCGTATCATTTTGAAAACTATGATGCATGATGCTCGTGAATGCATACAGTATCTATCTCCTCTAAATAGGCCTCAAAACATGCTTAATCTCATTATCATTATCTTTAACTCAAAACTGATAAACATATCATTAAAAGAACTTATATCTAATAAACACGCAACAAGCATCAATACAATCCTCAGAATATTATTACAACCTAACTTAATAATCTATGAAAGCAGTAAACAGTAAACATACAATTCCTTATTCTTGTGATGTAGGGCCCAAAGGCCAAAACACATACATATCACTTATCTGCGGTCCGTAGAACGTTTTGCCAATTTATCCTTCACGATACCTTCACAATAAATAACATGTATTCATTAATAATCGTAACTTACTAGTCTCAACATCATTCAAACCATCATTCCTTATTATTGAGACAATATTTCGGCAGTAGAACAGTCAACCCCTTTATTATTTCCATTAACAGAATGATTAACCAGAGACTATAATCAACATAACCTTCTTCCATAATTTCATATTAAAACAAAGCTAAACCAAGGAACAACACCCGCATTTGAATCTTCAACAACAAATCCATAACTAATTAATTACCAACCAAAAATAATAGAACCTAACTCCCATCAACATCCAATAAGCATGTATACAACAGAGAGCAACATCAATTACCAACAATGAACATCCCTCTGTCAAACATAAATAATATACGAACTAACAAAATCATAATCAACAATGTATTAGCCGAGCTTAACTTCCAATAAAACCAATAAGCTGCAAACATGACAGAGAACCATATCCCCAAATAATAGAAAAACTTAACATCTAGAGGCATCACAAAGCTTAACCAAATAGTGCACTATATTCTTCATTCATCTATCAAACTTTCATAATTAAATAGAAGGCATCAATCACATAAACCCATAACAGTCATAAAGGAGATTCTTACCTCAAGAACACCCGAGAGAGAAACCCTGCACCTTCGCCTTTTTCTGCTTTCTTCCTTTCCTTCTTCTCACGGCCTTTCCTTCTCCAAGGAATTTCACATTTCTCCACTACTCTTCACAGTTTCTCTCTATCCCTCACATTTTCTCCTTTCATCTCCAGAGAGCCTCCACACTTCTCTCTCTTCCATTTCTCTTCTGCCTCTGTAATTCTACCTCCCGAAGGCTTTCATCACACGCATCAACAATCCCCATAACCTAACCCCTTCATCCATATGCCATAGGAGGACGTGGAGAATTTACAAGCAACGATCCCCATAAACCTTCCTGCCCATTACAGATTCCACAAATCAGCAAGGAAGAAGTTGAATACTTGAAGTTATAGGAGACCGAGAGCAGCTTCTTCTTTTTCTCCTTCACCCTTGCCTCACTTCTTCTTTTTATTCTCTTTTGTCTCTCTTGTCCACACAGAGAGCGTCACTCATAGTTCCTCTCCTCCTCTCTATCCATTTTCTCCTGAAGGCTACCCATATAAGCTCTCCATTCCTTGCACAATCTCACCTAACACCCATTAGGAATTGCCACCTATAAAGAGAACCAACGTGGAGAACTTACCCTCAACACCACATCGGGATACACAATTCCTTCGGTGGCTGATAACCACATGGAAGCGGTTGCCATTGAGCGAACTGGGAATTCCCAGTCGGTATGCACATACTGACCTATTCCACATCGTCCACTCTAGCCGCTAACCCGCTGCTCGTTCATCAACTCGCCTCTGCCGTTTTCTTTGCCAACCATCATAGTCAATCATACGGGAACACAAAACATAGAGTAACCAAATCAACGAGCACAATTCACCCAAAATACCTACCTCGGTTTGGCGCTGCGGCATTCCAGCACATGGGAGCATCACCCATTCATCCCCATGGGCTCCATTCCTTGGACCCGAGTGCCACGAGCCCTAGCTTTGCGACTTATCGCTCCTCACGTTGTCACCGTCAGCTTGCCGGATAGCGCCTCCCTCGTCGTACTACTCCTTCATGAAGTTCAGCACTCTGTGGGAGCTTCGTTCCCCTGTCGCCCGAGCTCTCTTCTGAATCTCTCTCTCTGTATTTGTTCTAAAATTCGGCAGTGAACCCGTTCAATCCACCCCCTTCACATTTTATTTCCTCTTTTCTTTAATCCAACACTTTATCTTACTCTAATTTCATTTATTTAACTTAATGTGTAATATCCATATATATACAAATGTATATATATGCATGTGTCAAACATATGTATCGTATATTAATTGACCCAAATTCTAAATTCTCGGCTTATTATGGATACCACTTGACAATAATTATGGGACCAATTTCAACTCTCTAATTTTATTTTCTAATTTAAAATTTTCATAATTATCCTTATTTAATTCTATTACGGGAAATCATGATATTACAACCTGAGTATCAATAACTTCTAGTATCATAGTTGTGAAGAAAGAACAAGTGGTATTATAGGAAGACTCGAGATGATCGTTGTGAGACAAGGCATCAACAACCTTATTAGCCCAACCTTCCTTGTACTAAATCTGATATTAGTTCTCAACAACTTAGTACGCCATTTTTTATAAAGCGAAGTGGTGGTGCCCTGTCGTAGTAACTATTTAAGAGAATTATTGTCTGTTTTATGACAAACTAGTTCCCTTCAAGATAATGTCACCATTGTTTGATAGCTATAACCAAGGCAAGTAGTTCTTTTTCATAAATGAAAAGACCTAATTTTGTGGTGTTGAAGGGTTTTCTCATAAAAGTGATAGGTTGTCTGAGTGTTGCATAAGGACTACCCCCCATACCTTATAACATGCTTCAGTTTCAATTATGAAGGGTTGCGTGAAGTTAGGGAGGCCATGTGGTAATTTCCCATTTTAAAATAAATAAGGTATAATTTTTATTTCCATTAATAGAAATTAAATATCCTAATTAAAGTGAAGGAGGTAATGATTTCAAGGGATACCTCCTACCTATTTATGCTGCCAACTCTCATAGAGCAAGTCTCTTATGCAAAAAAAAAAAAAAAAAAAAAAAGAGAAAGAAATTAAGGTTTTAGAGTGAAGTGATTGAACCAAAGAAGATTTTTGTTTTTTAGTTAGAGAATACATTAAGGAATTGATCAAGAGAGTTTTTTTTTTGGTAAAACTAGCTAATTTTCTTTTTCTAATTCGATGGTTTTGTTGAAGTTCTTAAATTTTGATCGAAATCTTTGACCTATGGGTTAAAGACTAGATGATCTAGCATCTGAACAAATTGTGAAGAAGGAATTTAGGAAAGGAAAAATGTTAAATTCTCACATGTACGAACAATTAGTCGATTTATCTTAGAAATTATGTGATAACATAAAAATTCAGAATTTATGCATAAAATTAAAATATATTATGTTTGGAATCATTTTGAAATGTTTTAAGATGAATTTTTGGCAAAAAATAAAAATGTTTTAAAGTTCCAAAGTGGTTCTTTGTCGTAGTGGTCAATTGGAGTTTAAAATTGGTTGACCAGAATGATTACAGAAATGCGACGGTCAAGGACTGATTGTAATGCCCCGAAGCGTCAAACTCACGTGCTATTACCATTTTTTTTAAATACATCATGCATAAAATCTTTCCTTTAAAATCATGCACAACAGAAGTCTTTAAAATAAATCCCTTATTATATTCAACGTAGCAAAAACTCATAATATTTATTTCTAAAATTCACTAAAAAACATATTTAAATATAAAGTCTTTCTTTTTCTTCTGTTTTCTTTAAATCCTCACTCACGGGTCAACTTCGTTTCAACAACACTTCGACTTCGCCTATGAGAATTTCTCTTCAACCACGCCATCCATTAATCATGTTTCATAGAGAATTCATCAATACCTACATCACAAAGTTCAAACTATGAGTCTACCGCTTAGTAAGAGATGTATAACATAAAACATGACTATGCAATGTACTTTTGTAAAAACATGTCTTTTCCTTATTTCTTTCTTTATTTTTCTTTTAACTATCTTGCAACCTTTGTCGAGATTCTTAAGGGAAGAGTAGGCACGACTATGCAAAAATACACCACTGAGTCTCATGAACTTTAGTGTGTCAATCCCTCTTACTGGGACCTTTGTTTGTGTTGTGCACTCAATGCACAACCACTTGATGAACTTTTTCCAAGCCCCGATCTAACTAGGCTAACGAGCTTATCTTCCATAAGACCAACCTTTGGGACAATCTTTCCTCAATCCTTCATGTTTTAAATTTTGTTTCTATCTTTCTTACATGGAAAACTTATACTTGTAAACTGTTTTCGTTATTTTCTTGAAAAACATGATGTATGAAACATACATGACACATGATAATAAACTACCATTCATGAACATAATAGTAAACACATTCTCAACAATACTATCATGCATAGAAACAATCAAGTCATCATCACATATCTCAAACAATGAATCATATATACAAACAGTCAAGTCATCGTTAAATATCCCAAACAAGGAATCATATTAGCATGAAAGCGGTCAAGTTATCGTTACATATCTCAAACAAAGGATCATGAAAACATTCAAGTCATCATATATCTAAAACACAGAACCATGTTAACAGTCTATAAAAACACACCCTTGATCACAATCTATAAGCAACATAGAAGAACAATTATCATAAGATACCTTAGCTTCTTTGTGTTGCAGGCCAAAGGCCAAACACATGCAACATCTCTTATTTGGATTTCTTAATGGACGTGTGACTGTTAAACTTCCTACACGCTGGACTTCCCTTAAAACAAACAAGAGTAGATTAACAAGAGGATAACTTGAATACTATGTAACTTAAGAAACAATATCGAACCTTACAATGGATACTTACTTTCAAAAATTTGGAGAAGACAAATCACTCGAGTGCTAGAGAGCGAACTCCTATACCTTGGGGTTCTCGGGTGATAAGTGTAACGTTCGAAATTTTTTTTTCCAAGCCTTTTAATAGAAAATCACATATTTTTAATCCTAAAAATGTATTCTTCTTTTTTGAATACCATTTTTATAGCGGAAGACTTTTCTCTTTAAATAGTAATTAAATAAAACATAAACTTTAAACTAATTTCCATAACGTATATTACATGATGAAATCGCTTTCCTCTTTACATATTCTCTTACTGTAACAACGCCAAGTCATCTTCATCATCATGGAGAATATTTCTTCAACTGGTTCCTTCCTCTTATCCTTTGATCCAAAGTCATCACCTTTCCTATTATCTACAACACATAATTCATCTATAAGACTAATGCTTAGCAAGAAATGTAAATATTCATGAATGATAAAATCATCATAAAAAATATTTCTTTTTTTTCTTTCTTGTTCTGTTCTGACATTGGGAGACGATACCAAAGCTGTTTGTTCTTCATTGGGAGGCATCAACCACCCAAAGGCTTCATTGGCACTGTATCACCAAAAAAGTTACGTATTTTCTTTATGTTCTTTATCTTTCTTACATGAAAACTTATGCATGAGAAAACATTTTCATTCTTTTTCCTGAAAACATGATGCATGGACAAGCAACCCTCAAACAACTTGAAGCATTACTATCTAACACATCATAAAATCCTAAGAGTCTATAACATAAGAAATAGGTCATCAAATCCTCAAGAAAATATAACATTGGCTAATAGAAACTGTAATAACGCCCATCATCATTAAGACATGCATTTTATTATATAATAGAAACTATAAGACATCACTAACTTAACTTAACATTCTGTGGCACAGTCCCCAAAGGGCAAAACTGATAGGTTCCAAGAAGCACTTGGAAACCTTAAAGGAAATCTGCTCCAACAATCAACAATAACCGACCAGCAATAATCAAACAATTAGAACTCCAATTCTGTAACTGATCTAGAGCTGTAGTTTGGAGGGTATAAACTCAATATAGGGACGAAGATTGTGTCAAAATCCCAGGCCAAAATTCGTTCTAGAGTCGAAGATCTATCAATTTCATTATTCACCAGAAAACTGTTTCCAAGAGGGCAGATTTAACAGTGCAGATCTAAAATGCAATAACTTGAGCTACAAACACCGAAATAAGCTCAATTTTGGAGGGCAGCTCAATGACTCAAAGCTGAACAAATCATTAGAAGACAATAAACAGAGTTGAGCGTCGTAAAGGTATCAAACAGAGACCCCAATCAGTAGTATAAAACAATCCAGCAAAAATCACAGATTCAGCACTTCATGATTAATCAGAAAATACCTCCTTTAATCAATAAATCCCAAAAAGGTTTCTTCAACAAATAACATCACTTAGTTTCCAGAATATATATATAGCATCCATTCAGCAAAAGAGAGAACTTACAAGAGTCACAAAACAAAAAGAAACAACTTTGGAGTTCGCTAGCCTCCTAATGAGAGGGGCAATTTTAGATTGGCCGAAACCAATACTCTCCAAAGGTGGATAGTTCTCTTGCCTCCACACCACAATTTTACCTTGAAGATAAGGATTGGAAGAAGCAATATCCCAATGATGCAAGGTTGAGAAGCTTCAAGAGGATCTTTGCTTGGGTGGTGGTTGAAGTGGCGCAAATGGGGAAGGCCGTAGCAAGGAGTTCTCAAGAACACCAAATTCTTCTTCAATTTTTCAAAACTGGTCTTTCATCAGCAAGAAGGGGTATTAAACCCTAGGGTTTACAAAATAGGTCAAAGACCAAAATACCCTAGCAGAAAATTACTAAAATAACCCTAAATAATAAAACATAAACAATAAGTCCGAGTTTGGGAAATTAGTCTCTGTAAAAGAGACATTTGACATAGTAAACGATAACCAAATATAACGTCCATAGCTTGTTAGAAAGCTCTGGATGTTGGCTACATTTGGTGTGAAGAACCAAAATGGAAAGGAAGTCGTCTTAATGGTCCAAATTGCCGTTGAACAGTCGAGGGTCAGATTTTAGGCGGAATTAGAAAACCGACAATTTCCTCCAAAAGAATTCAAGATCTCCATTAGTCCAAATGCCCACTCCTCCTTGTTTATTTGATTCAAAAAACCTACAAAATAATTAAAAATTTAGAAAATAAAAGAGCCCTTGGCTCGGGCTCAAGTGACAGGGATTTGGGGCACATCAAAAACACATGCAACATTTCTTACCTGACTTACTTTACCGATGATTAATTCTCTAGTTCTTCCCATATGCTTACTGTAACGACTCGGATTTTTCGTAAATCATTTAAAATGCGTGAAAATTTAAATTTTCTTTTTGAAAGTAAATCAGAGTGCGTCTGACCGGATCGCTACTGACTCTTTCGTAAAACTCGGTATAAAATCACATTTAGTAAAACTTATGCAGAAGCATTAAACAAAAATCAATAATGTAAAATGTTGCGGAAGCGTGAATACAATTTAACTAAAGAAAACAAAACATTTTAATATGATTTATTACAACTTAACTTAATTAAAACAGTTTTTCTCTTGCCCTCTTTATGTCTGGCCAGCCATAAGCATCCCTCGAGCGTGCAAACCCATCATCCCTGCTTGCTATTGTTTGTTCTTTATCTTTCGCTACTCCTAGTCCGTGCATTCCTCATAGCGTACTAGTACCTACATCTACACTACAAGCAACTGTAAGCCCAAAGGGTTTAGTAAGGAAAAAGGGAAATGCATTATGCTTATGACTCTCTTTAGTTCATTTGGAATGGGGGCCACCCAAACCACTTGTTTTCTTACATTTCTTCTTTATTTCTTTCTTTCTTTCTTTACTCGTACTTCGAGCTGGAGATTAGAAGAACCCGTATGGTATGGTACAGTGGGTCGAACCTAACCTCCTATGGATAACTAGGTCCCATTCCCGATATGGTAGGGACATTTCCTAATTATCAGACTAGGACCGCTACCCATCCGCCTCCCAACTCCCTTTTCTTTTCATTCCTTTCCTTTGGTCTTTTTTTTATCATTTTACTTTCATCACCATGCATGAGTACCATCCCGTGAGAACACTCCCTACTTTGTTTCTATTACATAATGCATGAACATACATTCTCAACCTAACATCATGCATGAGGACATGACATAATATTCATAAAATTGAAGTACGCATATAAATAAAGTAACAGTAATTGAAAACACATATAAAAGAATAATAGTAATTGAACGTGCACATTAAAATAGAAGTAACTGGAATTGAAAGCACATTTAACATGAAAAGTAACCAACCAAATGGAATAGTATACTCAACACATATAATGAATTTAAACAAGGAAGGCATGCTTGAACTATTAGAACACAATACTATAAATCGATATGTTAATTCTTCTAGTTAATTTCCCAGTCCATTTTCATGCTTCCTTCATTTATATTTCTAAACTATTATTCTATTCAGTTATTAACATGCTCCTACGTCGATTTCATGCTTTTATTCTACTTAACTAACTATACTTGGTTTAACAGAAAGTACATACTAAAGACATGTAATCATAATCGAGACCTTAGGCAATACTAAGACAACAATAATAAAGGCAATTTATAAAACATCCATTCGCATAATAAGTGTGATCCTTGAGACCATTAACTTATTCACGTTACTTCATTCTCTTTTCATTCTTTTTACCATTCTACTATCTAGTAAAGTAAAACATTGATTATGAAATTGAAGTGCACGTTGAAATAAAAGTAATTGAAGGTAAACTATAATTAAAAATTGCGCATATAATAAATAGACAGTAAAGAAGCATACTTTGAATTCGATTAATTAAGCATGCTCGTTAAACTAAACTAAACTAAACATAGAAACATGCTTTAAACAATAAACAATGGAAACATGCTTAGACAATGAATAATGCATACATGCTCGTTACATGCTCGAGATGATTATAATTAGCATCTAGTTAATTATCCTAAGTAATTTACATGCTTGAGGTTGATTACGTACTTTTATCCTTGTTAATTAATCATTCTTAGATTTAATATTCACTAATCATGCTTAAAGAATAATTTACATGCTTTATTGTCAATATCATGCTCAATAAAATGCTAACCATTAAACATGCTCTCTAGATGGTTAGATATTCCTAAATAGATTGGCATACCCAAGAAGTAATTAACAACTATAAATTAGTTAGGTGATTCGATTAATGTGCTCAATTTCTAATTAATTCGATTGCTCTAATCAGATTTTCATGCTATCTATGCTTAAGGGTCAATCATGTCTATTTATTTACTCTAATTAATCATCATGCTTGATAATAGCATTCAACAATAAACATGTTAAACGAATTTATATAAGCTAAAACCATAAGGTTCCTATCCAGAACCAAAAAATAAACATTTACAATCTAAGCTAACATGCTACAATATCTACTAATACAAATCACATGCTCAGTGGCATATCAGTTTCGTTGCTGTTCATTTAACATACGTTAATCAACCTCTAAACATGCTAGTTAGATTAACATGCTTAGCTAAATGACGCTTAAGTAATAATTATTAACATATTTGGATTAACAAGTGGTGGCAGAACAATAACAAGGAATTATAACACCAGTAAATATTGTCGAGTAATCACTATAGTTAGCAAGAAATGAAATAACAAGACAAAGTCATCGCTAATGAGATCAATAGTTCATTTGCACTTATCACATCGTTCATCATCATTTACCATTCGCCATTTACTATCTAACATTTATAGAAGTCACTATTACAGTAAAGAAAAGCATCCATAACAATCACAATTTCAGTAAGAACAATAAACTACCATACGGAAAATATGCATGAACACCAAGCAAGCATCTAAGCGAAGATACCAGTAAAGGAATACCCCACAGCAGTTCATTTTACTCGTTATTATCAAGACTAACAAACCAACAGCTAACATTAACACTATCAACCTCCCTAACTAACAGTCACAGTATAGAAACAGATAAACGAGTTATAATTGGGAATCATCAATCACAAGGAACAATAACAACAATGGAAAACACAATCACTCATGCACCCATACTTGTGGTGTAGGGCCTCAATGACCAAAACACCCCTTAATCCTTATCTCAAAACTTGTCGCGCATTCGCACTTAAACGTTGTCCTCCACTTTCCTTTTTCCAATACCTTCATAATTAAAAACGATCACGACTTATAAACTTCCTTATCCTTAATTACATAGAATTTCTAGGAATCCCTTGATACCTACGCGAAACATAACATCCAACATTTAATCACTCAAAACAATCCCAACAAGAGGCATAAATTCCATTTAACATATTCCTTAACTAAATTAACAGAGTACTTCACTAACAACATTCAATTTCCGAAGAAACAGAGCACAATTCAATAACTCCACATTTCCTCAACTTAAGCTCAACGAGTCAGAATTCAACCAACAGAGACATTTAGCATACTCACTAGACAGTAAGGTCAGCCCATCCAACAAGTTTACGTTTCCAACTTCCAACAATTCATTCGTAAAATACTCTTAACATACTTTGAACCAATAACAACACAGACCTTACTTAGCAGTTAATCAAAACTTCAGAGCATCAAAATTGCAGAGCATACAACATACATCCAACCTCCAAAAATTCATCCAGAATATCCATCAGATTGCAAATCAACACAAGCAGGGAAAACAACATTACCTGAGGAATACCAAGAACACCCAACAGATCCGAGCTTCAAAACAAGGCAGATCCGAGAATCGTCCCTGCCAAAAGTGAATCGCCAATCCAGCCGACTATCCCGACGCCAACCCATGTCTGTCAATCACTATCAACTTGTTGGCATCGCCAATCGTCGTCAAAAATCGTTATTCGTCATCGAAATCGTCACATTAGAGTCTCCGATCTCGAGCCCTAGCCGCGATTTGTTGCCACTTAACTGCAGCTACTCGCCGGACGGCAGACCGCTTCGCACCGCCATCACAACAGCTGACTCCAGCTCATCGTCGCCGTGCCGAGAATCGAGCTCGCTGATCGCATCCATCTCTCGGATACCCCTTCCTCATGGCGCCTCTCTCTCTCTCTCTCTAAGTTTTCTTCTCTTAAAAATAGAAATCATTTAACCCTATTTTTAACTTCTCCCTCTTTCCATATTCTGTTCTGCAAGATCCGAATGAAATGCCTTACAAATCGCCCTCTCCAGCGAAATTCTGTCCTTCTCATCAAGTTTCTGTTTTTCTTCTTAAATTATTAAATCCTTTATTTAATTATAATTAATTAATCTAATTAAACATTTCTTTTATAAATTAGTATTACGTATGTATTTTTATATGTCGAATATACGTACAATATATTAGTCGACACCAACTCACGACTTATCCTAATTATCATTAAAAGATTATTCGAAGTCCAATTTGAATTTCTTAATTTTATTTCCCAAGTTGATTTCTATCAATTAAATTTGTTAATGCATTCTCTTAAATTATAATTTAACAATCGCGACTTTGGTAACACCTCAATAATTATCCAATTAATCCAAATTACTTTCTAATTATACTTCAATTATTTTTATTTAATTTCCAATAAAAAGTTGGGGTGTTACACTTACTGCTCCTTTAAAAGCAAAGAGCTAAATATTACGGCCAACATAACGTCAAAATAATAAAGGAGATCCAACCTTGGTAAATTTTGGAGAAAGATATACCCGAGGATTTGAGAGTTGGCTATCTCACCCCAGTAGCTTTTAATGTTTTCAACACAAGACTCATATATATATAATATGTTAGAACTCCCTAAAGTATTTTCCTTAGATATGCAGTTACCATTTTAATCCAAGTTTCTATTTCTCCTCATTATTCATGTCAAGATTCACCCTTAACTAACCCATACATCTTGCGTCATAATCACCACTTTTGATTCGCGATTGGCTAAATAAATATTTGGTAACCTATCCTTCATGTTACAATATTTCCACAGCTAACACATGGCCTAAAATCCTTGCTATCAACAAAACGACGTCACTTTATCGATTATGTGTTTTCTTAAGTCATCCAGAAGCTGTTGTAGAACGAAGATCTACAGTTGCGGAAGCCTACGTTTCCACAACGGCTACGTTCTCTTCCACTAAGAATATTCTCAGCAAATATTCCATCATAACAGTGCCAATGACCAATCAATAGCAGCCACATTGTTTGCAGACACGTTTGCTCCCACTGGCACGTGCCATCCCACACTATCTACTTGAAACGGCGTCATCCAACTTAAAGAACTCCCGTGAAATGAAGATGTCTATCCTAAGTTACAGACACAAAGCAAACCACAGACGCATTTCCTATCACGCCATCCACATCCAATGGTTAACAACCCTCCAAATCTCTCAATCCAACTGCTCAACACTCTTCTGCAAGGAATCTTTAATCCCTCGCGGAAGCCTCTAAATCGATGATCTAATGCCTCGCTCTATCTCTACATTTAATCTGACGGTCAAACACGCTCCCACTAAGGAGTCTTCCACCATCCTAAACGATCCCAACCATTCCTAAACTTCATCCTACAGCTCCAAATGCACCAGATTGATCCAACACTTAATTTTCCTTAATTCCTTAGTGTACTTCACACCAAAACAACACCGTCTAACCTAACCTTCTCAGTACAAATACCCTATGAGGATGTTGAAGCTCCCGCGACAACATTGCTCACTCATATTCTTCATCAAACGACAGTGTTTCCTTCCTTAAATCAATTTGTTGCGGACACTAACCCATCTGCGAGCATAAACCCATCAGCGAATCCACTATCCACAGCGTCCCTTTTCACTGATTGACATCGTTTAAACCAATCCAAAGTGAAATTATCCCATAATTTATACCTTCACATTCACAGTGGCCATGCATAATTCATTAATTCTATAGACACTCCACAAAAGTTTACTTAAAATGTATCCCACTTATCCTAAAAATAAGAATAAGGAAATATTGGGAATTATAAAAAGGGTATCAACCCAAATAGAGTTCAAACCAGAATGTTTCATGGGATAAAAGCCCACAAAATCAAGTCTAAACATTTATCTTTTCCTAAATAGTTTAAGGGTTGAATCATGGCTCGCAAGTTTCTAGAAAAGTACCTCAATTTAAACTTGCTCGAGTTATAGCGAACGTGTGAGTAGATGCAGCGGACATCCGCAACAACCTACTATACCAATGGCCAACAAACATGTTAGCCCTAAAACTCATATTCGTGATCGCCAAAGCAACCGTGGACACAAACACTTTTAAGGAAGCCATTGGCTTTTGCAAAAACCATAATACAAAGTTTCATCATCAGCCACGTGTACTAATCTATCACTACAACCCATCCGAAGAGGCTAATGCTCCCACGAACCATAAACATAATAAGTCTATCAACGATGTTTCTAACACATAAATTGCTACCATGGACATGAACTAATGCACCAACGGAAGCTCTCTCGAAAGTGAGGGCGTGGCAATGAAGGGGACGGACGTTTGGGATGAAGATCGGATGTCCCTTAGGGAACATGGACATCTAAAATTGAAGGAACAGACATTTGAGGTGAACATCTGACATTGCTTAAGGAAGACGGACGTTCAAAATGGAGTAACGAATGTCCAAAATGGAGGAACAGACTTCCAAAATGGAGGAACGGACGTCCAAAATAGAGGAAAGGATGTCTAAAGTGAGAAGACACTTGTTACAAGTGCCCAATATGGCAAGAAATGGACCCAAAATTGCAGAATGCATAACTCGGTCAATTTATGTTTTTTGACATGAAATTTGAACCACACCCTACTCTATAAGTGAGGTAGAGGTGCTCCAAAAATCATAGGCAAAATCATTTGGAAAAAGAAGTTATGATTGAGTGATTGCATGCTGGTCTGAATAGGTACCAAAATCGTACCTATTGGCTTCAATGGTCTCCAATGGTGGAAACACTCCAACTTGGGTCTTAGCAAGCTTTCTATTCCTTTACTAGGGATGTCCACCTCTGAAAGAAGATGGAGGAAGGGATAACTTTAAGAGAAATCACCACAAAGCTCACAAGAAACACAATGATTCAATTTTTGACACAAAATCCACTCGGGTGAAACACCAAGGGAGATGGCTGATTGTGGAGGGAACTCCAACCTTCTCAAAAGAATTATTTTGCTTATTCAAAACTGGTTATGACAAGCCATAAAGAGTGACATGCCTCGGGGGCCGAGGCCTATTACTCGATCGCAAACAAGGTCCTTACTTTTACTTAGCCAAATTACTGATGATCTTGTTTCTTTTGCAGGTATTAACTTCGAGGATGGTTCCATTTGGGATGTTGTCCCAACGGATAAGGAGTAGCCCGTCCATATCTTGACTTGGGACACACGTGAGTGCTGTGAGCTTCATCAGACGAGAATTTGTCTTCCCGGCATCCCAAACGTGTAACCTTTCAATTATGCATTTTTTTATTTCTTATTTTATTTTCATGGCAAACATTGAGCCTATTTTGTGAGGGTAAGGCATGGTTATAAGCTTTACTCATTCATGCATTTAGATTGTTGGTTAGGTTAGATGGTGATGATTCAGTTATAGGTTGATGGGCCAAGTCCAATCCATTTCAAGCCCAAGGAAAGAGCAAGCCCAAAGAAAACATCAAGGAGCTGCCACGTGTACGCCATGCATGTTATCTCCCACCAGCTTTAATCTCGGCCATTCATTCCACATTCATCCAAAGGCCTGCATGTTGCCACCCAAAGAAAACATCCAGGAGCTGCCACGTGCACGTCATGCATATTGCCACCACCTGCCTCATCTCGGCCGTCCATCATCCCCTACTCATCATCACCTAGGCTTATAAATATCCATGGATTAGATGCATTGAAAATTTTTGATCAGATTAATATATTAGTAGCTTTCTCCTCTTTGAGACAAATCCCGACCCTGTCGTGAGTCAGCCCCTGATTTTCGAATCCGAGACGAAGTAGAGGACTTCCTTGTTAGCAAGCTCGTGGTGCTTGAGCTAACTCGTAAGTTTTCCCTTTTCAAACTTCCATTGGGAGTTTGAGCGAGGGAAAACCGAACCATTGCCTACGATTGGTAGATTTTCTTCGAAAATCTAGAATCTGTGAACCTCATGTTAGATAGTTCCCGTATCCGATCAAGGGTCTACATCTCCTCCCCTGTCGTTCATCGTGGGTTTCTAACACGTGCTTCCTTTTTCTAGGTTGTCTCATGTCAAAGAGGGTATATATACTCCCTCAAATTGCCCTAACAACAAGATTAAAAATATATCCTTACAAACATTCAACACAAAATAGAGGGCTCTCGACCACTAAGCCTAAGCCGAGAGCACAACAAAAATAGAACCAATATATTGTTCAACAAATGTCTCAATTAGATCATAAAAATGTTCCATGCTACCTTCTTGGAATTCTAAAGCTCCTTCAAGTGCCTTTACTCTTATTGTTGTCCACCAATGTCTCCAAAGATGACCGTTGGAGTGACGGTGGATGGATTGTCTTGGGTGCCTAGATTGCACTCACATTTGAGCAAATGCTTTGGTTGCTCCTTGTCACTTTAAGATGATACTCCTTTCAACTTATCATAGAAGTCTTCACCTGAACAATAAGAATAAATAAAAAGGTTAATGACCTTTTTGGCCCATGCTCTTGTGATGGGTCCTTGAGCTGCATCATCCTCCCGAGGTGATTGAGGATTTGACCTCAAATCCAATGCAAGGGTTTCCTCAACTTTCTCTTCTTCATCTTCTTTAAAGGTGGAAGAAACTCCATAATGATCCGGTAACAATTTGCACTTTCTTTGAGTAATTTCACCATATTGAGTAATTTCACCCTCTCGGCCTTGTTGGCCCCATCGGAATTCACAAATTCTTCTTGCAGTAAAGGAATAAAATCCATCGAAGTATGATGGTTGAAACCATAAACCATCTCAAAAGGGTCCTTTGAGTAGTTCTATGCACGCTTCAATTGCAAGAAAACTCAATATATGGCAATTGAATATCCTAATATGTTAGTCTTTTACAAACTATAGTTCTCAAAAGATCTCCCATCGTGTGGGTGACCACTTTAGTTTGGTTGTTGGTTTGAGGATTGAAGTGCTAAATAGTAGCTTGGTACCCAATTTCCTCCAAAGGGTCTTCTAAAAAACGCTGAAGAACTTTGTATCCCAATTTGAAACAATAGAGCGAGGAATACCATGCAATCGAACTACTTCTTTGAAAAATAAATCTGCAACATGGTTAGCATCATCAAACTTTGTGCAAGCAATAAAGTGAGCCATTTTAGAAAATCTATCAATGACCACCATAATAGAATTGTTCATGCGAACGGTGTTGGTAAAGGTAGTTATAGACCTTGAGGCAAAACTTGGCTTTTGGCCACTTTGCAAATAATGCACCTCTCGATCACCTTTTGTACATCTTTAAGTAAATGAGGCAAGAAAAAGTTTCTTTTACAGCTTCATGTCTTCTTTTCTCTAAAATGACTTGCTAACCCTCCACCATGAGCCTTCTTCACCAAAGACTATAGATGATCGCAATAACGGATGCACAACTTGCCACCAACTTGCCACCAATGAAAAGATATCCATCCATAATATAATAACACCCCCCCCCCCCCCCCTCAGCATTCTTTAACCATGCTTTGAAACAATAGGCAAAATCTTTGTCTTCGCCATATATGCCCTTAATCTAATAAAAACAAAAAAGTTTAGTATTCAACTCGGTTAGAAGTGCATAACTTCTCGATAGTGCATTGACCACCGTGTTGGTTTCTCCTTTCTTGTATTTTATCATATAAGGGTAGCATTCTAGGAATTCCACCCACTTGCTATGCCTTCGATTCAATTTTCCTTGGCTTCAAATATACTTGAGAGCTTGGTGATCGATATGAATAATGAATTCCTTGGAAATCAGATAGTGTTGCAAACTTCAAGGGATCATATAACTGCATAAAATTCTTTGTCGTACGTATAATTTTTCAAAGTTGCTCCTTTTAGCTTCTCACTGAAATATGTAATAGGTCTTCCATCTTGCATAAGAACAGCTCCAATGCCAAGGCCCCAAGCATCACATTCCACCTCGAACACTTTGGCAAAATCAGGTAGTGCAAGCACAGGTGAGTTCTCTCTTGCCATTTCCTGTGTGAGTTCTCCCTCTCTTGCGTGAGTTCCCTCCTTCCAGCGAGTGGTGAGTTCCAGTGAATGAGTGAGAGCTATTGTGGGTTAGCTTTGTAGTGTGTAAAGCAAGTGAACTGAGAGCTTGTGAGGTGAGGCTCTGTGAGCTTGGAGCTGGAGATGGAACCGTGAGCTGAGTGGTGAGCTGTGGAGTGTTGTCCCTATTTTTTGTCTTCAATTAGGTAAGAAAATAGGGGTGTCTTGGCCATTTGGAGGCCCTACACGCAAGTAGAGTGCGTGAGTGTGTTTCCTTGTATGTTGATAGTATAGAATGCTGTTACTCTATAGCTTGTTGTTGGTTTTATGAATTACTACTCTAGGTTGTCATTGCTCTGTATTTATTGCTCTGTGATATTTTCTTTAGATTTAGCTCTATAACATTCCCTTGCTGCGATTAAATGCTATAAATTGTTGATGCTCTGTGATATTTCTTTGTTGATAGTTCATAGATTCTTGCTGTTTGTTTGTTAATTGCTCTGAATTGCTGTGATAAATGATTAAGGTTTAAAGGTGATAAGTGTAGAATGATGAACTAAGGAAAGGAGCATGAATGGACTAAGAGTTTCCCTTAATCGTTCTGTTCTTTATTAATTGCTTGTTGTCTAATTAAACCTCTCTGTGTTTATGGTCATTCCTATTGTTCTATGCGCATATTGTTCTATCATTCCATTTCCAAATTTGAATATGTGCAGTTAATTAGGATAACAATTGTATGAGCATATATAACTAACAAATCAAGCATGTTTACATTAACTAATTACTCATAGTAGGTTTAACTAATTAGAATGTTTGTATCTTAATCGAGCATGTCCAATTAACTAGAATAATAATTGTATTGTTGTTGAACATGTTAATTAAACTAGATGAGCACATTAATTAACTAGTGGAGCATGTTTAAGTAACTTAATCATTCCTTGATGCATGACAATTAATTAGAGTACTTAACTAACTAGAATAATAATCGTAGCATATAATGAGCATATTTAATCAATTAGCATGTTCATTTACTTAAGCATGTTTAATTAGCTAGACGTATAAGCATGTTTAATTAATTAGCATGTTTTATTAACTTGGGTATGTTATTTAATTGAGCATGTAATTAACTAGGATGATGAACTAGACCAATTGTATTAGTATGTTTACTGGATTTGAATAGAAGCATGCTTAATCAACTAGAATAAGAATTTCTAATTTACAAGCATGTCTCTGTTATTTGCTGTCTATGCATGTTTCTACTTCTAATTGCCTAGCATGTTACTTTAATTAATTACTTGCATGTTTACCATACCATTCCTCTAGTTCTATACCAAAAAACGATGTATGACATTCGCTCTTTCAATTTGATATTATACTTGTTCTCTCATGTGTTGTTATTTATTATATGCGTAATTTCAATTAAAGTCACTTTCATTTCATTTTGATGCGCAATTCAATTATTGTTATTTTCATTTTTTATATGCGCACTTCAATTATTGTTAATGTTATGTCATAATGCATCATGCATCACATTAGGTTGAGAATCTATCATCATGCATCATGATAATAGAAATGAATAGGGAGTGCCGCCGGGGGTGGCACTCCACATGCATTGAGTAAGGAAAATGTTAAAAATGAATGATAGAATAAATGGGTAGTTAGGTCTAGTTTGGCAGCTAAGTAGTACCTAGTATGCACCCAGGAGGCTAGTCCGTAATGGAATGAATGGGGAGTTGGGGGCTGGTGGGTAGTTGGGTCTAGTTTGGCAGCTAGATAGAGCCCTTAGCTCGACGGGAAAGGGACCTAGTTTGCACCTAGGAGGCTAGTCCGATCAACTATACCACCCCATATGGGTCCTCTAATCTCCCGCTCAATGTACGAGTAAAGAGTAAAAGTAAAGAATGAACGAATGACATAATGAAAGGATTGGTTTGGGTGGCCCCCATTCCAAAAAGGACTAAATAGAGGCATATCATAATTGCATTAAACCCTTTTTCTTACTGGGCCTTTAGACTCACGTATTACTTGTGGTGTAGGTACAAACGATGAATAGATAATAAAAAAATAATAAAGCAAGGATGAAAGATTTGCACGAGTGAGATTGGAGCTAGCTAGGCTAGAGCGAGAAGAGAAAATGATTGTAATAAATTGTTAGAATTCATTTATCAAACGCAGTATTTCATTATTTAGTCCTTTCATTTAATGATTTACGCTTGCACAACGTTTTAAACAAATGATTTTTATAACGCTTCTGCAATTTATTAATTGGATTTTTATAACGAGTTTAACGTAAGGTTTGTTGCGGTTTGGTTTAGCATCGTACTCTGATTTGTTTTAAAAGAGATTTCAATGGTTTTGCAAAAATTTCAATTTTCACGCATTTTAAAGGATTTACTAAAAATTGGGTCATTACAATACCCATTCTCAAGGAGTTCAGTTACTTGCTTGTGCAACTCCTTGTTTTATTTTAGATATAATCTATAAGAAGGCCTGTTTGTAAGAGTGGCTCCCGACAATAGAGTGATTTGGTGATCAATTCCTCTAAGCGGGGGAAGCCCTTGAGGAAGCTCTTTGGGGAATAAATCTTGGAATTCTTTAATGACATTTTGAATAGAATCGGATATGTCCCCCATCTCATCCAATCTCTCTCTAATCATAACAATTGCTATAAGACCACCTTTTATCGATGACTTCTTCAGCTCTTTCTTGGACATGAATAAGGTGGAATTGGCTCTTCCCTTCTTCATGTTTTCATAATCTTGAGCAACTTGTTTGGGTAAAAAAGGAGCCAAGTTTATAATTCTTACATCCATATTGTATAATAATTAGAATAGTCATCATGGGATACCTTTCTATCATATTGCCAAGGTCTTCCTAGCAACAAATGGCTAGCACTCATTGGAACCACAACAAATAACACTTCATCCACATAGCCTCCAATAGAATCTTCTTTGGTCACCTTGATGGCTTCCCGATCATTTAGCCAAATCAACTTGTAACGGGTTGGATGTAGCATAGTTTCTAGTCCCAACTTCTCAACAACATCTTGGGATGCTACATTGGTTCAAATTCCCCCATCGATAACGATAGAACAAAATTTGTCATTGACTTTGCATTGGGTATGGAAGATGTTCTCTCTTTGACATTCCTCACTTTCCACCTTTTTAGTATCATTTCTAATCACCATCACATGTTTGTTCGAGCATTGTGAAGCAATATGCCATAACCCAAGGAATTTAAAGCATTTTATATCTCTTAATTGTGATTTAGTTGAGTCGACACTTGGTTTCTTCTCTTCAATCACTTTGTTTTCATGCCCTTTCAAGACTCCATTCTTCTCATCAAACTTGGCTTGTTGCTTCTATACAAGTGAATTTTTTTATGAAGGTCAAGAGCTAGATTCCTTACTCTTCCTCTTTCTTTGCCTCTCTGCCTTCAAGGCTAATTGCACCACACAGTCCATGGTTTCAAATGATTGTAACTCCACTATGTCCAATCTCCTTGTGAAGGCTTTTTATAAACCTTGCTATTGTTTGTTCCATAGGCTCCTCTAATGCACACCTAATCTTGAGGGTCTCAAATTTGATTAGGTACCCTTCAACCGATTAAGATCCTTGTTTTTGGTTTTGGATTTGTTGGAAAAGCTCATGTTTGTAATGTAATGGCACAAATCTCTTTCTCATGAGTGCCTTCATCATTCTCTAAGTTTTCACCTCATCATATCCCTCACATCTTCTTTAATTTTTTAAATCTCCCACCATAGGTTAGCATAACCTGAGAGCTCTAGAGAAACAATTTGCAATTTTGTCTTTTCTGAATACCCATAGAAACTAAACACCTTATCTATTTTGTCCATCCAATCCAGAAAATCATCACAACTACTAGAGCCCTTGAAAGGAGGAATGGATACCTTTATATGTCTCATTTCATCCTTAGCCATGGGTCTTCATCTCATGCTAGGGGCTTCTTCAAAATCAGTTTTTGCATTAGCATCATCTTCTCCAATTTCTTCTTGGCTTCTAGTGTCCATGGATGTACTCAACCTTCTACTTGGTCTAGGTGTTCTAGGAGCTCTTACATGATGGTCCCTAGGTTCCTCCAACTTTTGCTACAAGTTGGCTATCATATTTTGGAGTTCCTTAATTTGGCTTTACATGCTAGTCTCAACCTCCTTTAATGGTGGTCTCTCGGATGCTTGAGTAGTTTGGTGGATTTGCCTCCCAATTTTGGGCAGCATTTGCCCCACTTCTTATCATCACTTTGTAAATTAAAAATAACCAATCAACATAGTATAAAATAGGGGAAGTGGCTTTGATACCAAATGATGCACCAACAGAAGCTCTCTTAGAAGTGTGGGCGTGGCAATGAAGGGGACATGCATTTGAGAAGAAGATCGGACGTCCCTTAGGGAAGATGGATGTCCAAAATTGATGAAAAAATTGTTTGGGATGAAGATTGGACGTTGCTTAGGGAAGATGAACGTCCAAAATGGAGTAACAGACATCCAAATTAGAGGAACAGATGTCCAAAATGGGGGAAGAGACGTCCAAAATGGAGGAACGGACGTCCAAAATGAGAAGACACTTGTTACGAGTGACCAATATGGCAAGAAACAGACCCAAATTGCAGAGTATGTAACTCAGTCAATTTTTGTTCTTATGACGTGAAATTTGGACCACACTCTACTCTGTAAGTAACGAAGAGGTGCTTCAAAAATCATAGCAAAATTGTTTGGAATAAGAAGTTATAATTGAATGATTACAAGCTGGTTCGAATAGGTACCAAAATCGTACCTATTGGTTTCAATGGTCTCCAATGGTGGAAACACTCCAACTTTGGTATGAGCAAGCTTTCTATTCCTTCACTAAGAATGTCCACCTCTGAAAGATGATGGATGAAGGTATAGCTTTAAGAGAAATCCCCACAAAGCTCACAAGAACACGATGATTCAATTTTTGACACAAAATCCACTTGGGTGAAACACCAAAGGAGATGGCCGATTGTCGAGGGAACTCCAACCTTTTCAAAATGATTCTTTTGCTTATTCAAAACTAGTTAGGACAAGCCATAAAGATGACATATATACCCCCTCAAATTAGGATTGCCCTAACTACAAAATGACCAAAATATCCTTACAAACATTCAACACAAAATAGAGGGCTCTCGACAACTAATCCTAATCCAAGAGCACCACAAAAACACAACCCATATACTGTTCAACAAATGTTCCAATTAATTAATAAAAATGTTCCATGGTACCTTCTTCGAATTCTAGAGCTCCTTGAAGTGCCTTTACTCTTGTTGTTGTCCACTAATGTCTCAAAAGATGACCGTGGGAGTGATGGTGAATGGATTGTCTCGGGTGCCTAGATTGCACTCCCATTTGAGCAAATGCTTTGGTTGCTCCTTGTTCCTTTGAGATGGTACTCCTTCCAACTTATCATATAAATCTTTACCTGTAAAATAAGAAGAAATAAAAAGGTTAATGAACTTTTATGCCCATTCTCTTGTGATAGGTCCTTAAGGTGCATCACGAACGCAGCCGCGTAAACATGCTATAACCTAAAATGATGATGTTTCTAATTTATTTAGCGCTCCCAAACGGCAGCTTTTCCTTCCACAAAAGAATCATTTCGTACTCCAATGGCTCACATTTCTTCTACTAAACTAGATTTAATTGCTCAACATTCTTCCACGCCTTAGCAACATCAATGCTCCCCCGAAAGAATCTTTCCTAAATCTAACGGGCCTCGTTCCTCCCACTAATCAAATGTAATACCCCGACTTTTCATATTAGAATTTAATAAGGATAATTGGAGAGTAATTGGGGATATTTGGATTATTGGATAATTATCAGGGTATTACAAAGGACGTAACCATTAGATTACAATTTAACAAAATTTATTGGATTATAATTGGGTTAAGTTAGTGAGGTATTATATTGAGTTATTAATTTATTGGAGAAAAGAAATGGGGGTTAATGGAAGAATTAAAATAGAGGACAATTAAATAGGGATTAATTGAAGAATTATAAAATAAATGAAATTTAAATAAAAAGAAGAATTTAAATTAAAGGAAAGGGATGAAATTAAAAAGAAAAGAAAGGGAGTGAACCGGTTCACCCCTGAACTGGTTCATTCTGGTTGAAGACATAAGAAATGGGGGAAATTGATAAAGGCTCGCAGTTTGTTTTTGAAGAAGAAAGATAGAGAGAGAGAGAGAGAGAGAGAGATCGGGAAAGAGATCAAGGGCGAACGATGGGATCGCAGAGACAAGACAGTGTCTGGCAAACGAGCGAATTGTCGACAACAAGGAGGGGACGACAAACCACGTGGCTAGGGCTCGAGATTGCGGCTATCCCAGAATGATTTGAGCGGAGGCTCTGCGAGTGGCGCTAAACCGAGGTAAGTTGCGATTCTTTTCAGGGCTGTCGACTTCGATTAACCTGTGGTGCTTGACAGGGGTGGAATGGCGACGAAAAGGGTTGGCTGCGGTTGGTGGGATGAACGGCTCTGGCAGGGGAGCCTCGGTTCGCAATGGGCAGCTTCAATGGTTCGATCTATGTTCCATGGTTAGATCGAACCAGTCTGCTGGTTCTTGCCTGGTGAAGGATGGCAGCGTGCCACTCAAGGTGTTGGCTTGGGCGACGATGATATCGCTAAGAAATTGGCACCTGTCACCAGAAATCGCGGGATAACCTAATGATTGTTAAACGATTCAATCTTTTCCAATCTGTATATAAATATGGGAGATAGGGTGTGTGTTCTGGCGATTTTGTGAAGGCAAAGTGATAAGAGATGGTGAAGCGGACAGTAGTGGCAATGAGTGGCAAAGCCTTCTCCATCATTTCTGTGTGGTAAGTAATGCTGAGCAATGTGATTTCCTTGTCTCTGATTTTGAATGTTGAATTCAGCTTTGATAATGGGTTTTGTTTTGGGTCGTTGTATGATGAATTGTCTCTGCTGGAACAGGTCGAGAGACAGAGTGAAAGAGAGAAAAGAGAAGAGGCGGTGAAGGAAAAGAAGAAGGAGCATTGCCCAGTTGACTCCCTCCTCGGATGTTCTTCAAGGTAAGGAGAAGTCATTTACTACTTGTTATGAAATGTTGTGATTTATGCCCTGTTGTTATACTGCTTTGTTGATTGTGAAAAATATAGTTCGGGATTTGCATTTCGTCTGTTATTTTTATAAGTGACCTAAGTAGTATTGGCATTGTGTAATCCTGTTAAGTGTATCAATGAAGAATATGATTCTCTACTTATGATAGTGCTGAAAATATGAATTGTGCTATGTGATTCTATTTTACTCCGTGCATGCTTTCATTGTCTTGGTTATTCGGTGCTAAGTTTCATGCCCTAACGGTTAGGCTTTGCGGTGATGTCTCTGGATGTTAAGTTCACTCTGTTAATTGGGTTTTGAAAGTTGGTCCTGCTATTGAATACTGATTGGTTGGAATGGTTCCATGTGGTGTTTTCAGTTCAATGGTTGCTATTGGATATTTGTATACCCTGTTGTTTTGGTGTTGTTCTGCATCATTTTGTGCTTTAGTTAATGATTGGTGGAGCATTGTTATTGGGATGAGTATATTTATGGGTGAGTTATGGTTTGTCATTTTAATTTAGTTATGAAGTTGGGTTAGAAATGGAATATGATATGGGTTCTATACTGCTTTGATGATGGAACTCTGTGAATAGTACTTAATGATTAAATATTATTGAATTGTGAATGTACGAAAAAGGAAGAAAGGATAACGATTCAGTGTTGAACACTTTAAGCAATCGAGGAAAATGAAATGTGTGTGCTTTAGTCTTCGTGCCGTACATCGCAAGAATAGGATATGCACATTTTGTTGTTTACCGCTTTATTAGATTAGTTGATTATTGAGCATGTCTACAACTTTTAAAAGAATGTCTACTGTTTTTATAGCAGGTCTACAGTATGTTTTTACAACATATCTATCGCTTTAAAAGCATGTCTATCGTTTTATAACATGTTCTGTGAATTGTATGAATTGTATGTTTATTTAGATTCCCCTAAATATATGTTAGAAATTGTATGCATTCACGAGTATCATATATCACGATTTTCAAAGTATATAACAATGGTTTTCATGCATGGTTTTAAAAAGGAAACGAAAATGAAAAGAAAGTACAAATCAATGATTAAGAAAGATGAAAGAAAAGGGGTGGTGTGGTCTGGTAGGTCAAGCCCGACACATAACCCAACGAAAGAAAAGATAAAGGTTCTTGTGGTCTGGTAGGTCAAGCCTGACACATCAACAAAAGATAAAGAAAAGATAAACGTTTCTGTGGTCCGGTAGGTCAAGCCTGGCACGGGAACAAAAGAAAAGAAAAGAAAAGTAAAGAAAAGAATATGAAAAGAGAAACGAATACGGATACAGGAACGAAAACGAAAACAGATACAAAAATGGTACGAGCATAGAAACTGGAATGGAAATGGTAACATAAACGGAAATGGGAACAGAAATGGAAACGAGTTTCCATAAATGGAAACATATACAGATATGGATACAGAAACAAGCACAGGAACAGATACGGAAACACGTACGATCAGGGATACCAAAACAGATACAGAAACTGGAACGAAAACAGAAATAAAAAGAATGTACATAAATGTGAAAAGATAAAAGATAAAAAGAAAGAGAACAAAAAGAGAAACTGCACACGATTTTAAAATGGCACAGCATGTTCATGTAGCATATTAGGTATTATCACTTACAGAGTGTTAGACTCATAGTTTATGACTTACGATGTAGGTACAAGCACGAGAGAAAATGACGAATAGATTAAAGAGCAGTCGATGAAGGATTTGCAAAGGCGAAACTTGTGGCTGGCTAGGCTAATGGTATTAAAGAGAAAAGAATTTTGTAATTAATAAGTTAATGGTTTGTTTATTATTCTTTAATGAATTATTTATTTATGCTTTCGCTGTAAAATGAGAAAAAGAGATTTTATAAATAAAGTCTTCTACTGTTAATAAGGATTTAAGTAACGAGAAGTATAATGTTTTAACGATCGGGTTTTTAAGAAAAGAACTCTTATTTTAATTTAAAAGATCTTAAAGAAAGACTTCTGCTAATGTTTTATAAAAGGAAAAAAGAAAAGTTTTAAATTTCATTCATTTTTAGAAGGTAATAATAAACGGGTCGTTACAGTTGGTATTAGAGCGCCCGGAGTTTTAAAATCGGTTATGTAGACTGCTTGCCAACATAAGCTTCGACATGGAAATAATCCATCAATTGCAAGCAAGTTACTAAATTTAATTTTTCTAAGTTACGATTATTTTATTCTACAACATTAGGTATCATGGCAAGAGGACAATGAACGACTGGGCGAGAAAGCGATGCGAGTGTTGCGGATGATAAAATCAATCGATTCATGATGTTAGTGGAACGACAATCTCATTAGTTGGAATGACAGCCTCAAAACTTGGAGAAGCTTATGGAAATCATTGCGCATGGAAAGGAGCGAGTCGTGGAGCAATAAGTGGCTGTACAGCAGGATGTAAGCTGGGAGAAATCACAATGACTACAACCTCCTCAGTTTGACAGAGATACTACAGACCCTAACGGTGCAGAAGAATGGATCAGGACCATGGAGGACATGTTTGCATATGCCAAGATAAAAGAAGAGGAAAGGGTAGCATGTGTCGTGTTTATGATGGTTATGAATGCGTGATTTTTGTGGGACTTAGTTAAGATAACCAAGGGCGTGGCTGCGATGATGTGGACAGAGTTCAAGAATATTTTCTAAAACAAGTATTTCAACCGCTCAATGAGGACGAGCAAATTGGTGGAGTTTACGCAGCTACGACAAGAAGGATTAGTTTCGGAATATGTGCGCAAGTTTGAGGTGTTATCATGGTTCACCTCACATCTAGTGAGCAATAATGAGCATAAGGTACATCATTTTGTTTAAGGACTTAAGACAGAAATTCTCGAAGGTGTTGTGATATTAGGAACTCAAGATGTTGATTACTCGGATGTGGTATCAAAAGCTTTGGACATTGAAAAATTAAGGTTTGAATTTTGAAATAGAACGACTTTGTTGAGAGATTTTAGCTACACAAATGGGATGAAGCGGGCACATCTGGTGGAATTAAGAGGACGCTTGACAATGAAGATCAATATGTGAAGGACAAGCAAGTGCAAAATGAGTTAAATACTATTTTGGTTAAGGTTCTTCATGTTGGATCATGTTCTAATTGTCCGAAAAGTATTTTGGGGAGTGCAAGGCCAGTACCAAACAATGTTTTAAGTGCAACAAAATTGGATATTTGGTCAAGACCTGTCCAATGTTAGGAACGAAACCAGCAAAATTTGTAGCAAAGTGACTTTGATCTCCGTGGATGTGAGTGAAAAGTGTGTTACTAGGGTCATATGAGTGTGTGGTGTGATGCGTAATGTCTGTAATTTATGTTATTGTATCAAATTTTGGATCAAGATTTGGTATTTGGAACTATTAGGAATGTAATGCAAGTGTTATTTCTGCAAGTTTCCTTTTGTCATTGTTATGATTTGGTTGATGAGCTTGGAAGCGCTTATGTTTAGCTAAATTTCGAGGATGAAATTTATATAAGGAGGAAGGAATGTAACACCTTGACTTTTCATATCAGAATTAATAAGGATAATTGGAGAGTAATTGGGGATATTCGCATTAATTAGATAATTATCGGGGTACTATCAAAGACGTAACCGTTAGATTATTATTTAATGAAATTTATTGGATTATAATTGGGGTTAAGTTAGTGAGGTATTATATTGAGTTATTAATTTATAGAAGAAACGGAAGGGGGTTAAAGGAAGAATTAAAATAGAGGATAGTTAAATAGGGATTAAGTGAAGAATTATAAAATAAATGAAATTAAAATAAAAAGAAGAATTTCAATTAAAGGAAAGTGTTGAAATTAAAAAGAAAAGAAAGGGAGTGAACAGGTTCACCCTTGAACCGGTTCATTCCGGTTGAAGACATAAGGAAATCTGGGGAATTGATAAAGGCCCGCAGTTTTTTTTTTGAAGAAGAAGGGTAGAGAGAGAGAGATCGAGAAGGAGATCGAGGGCGAGCGAGGGGGCTCACGGCGACGAGACGGTATGTGGCGAACGATCGAACTGTCGGCAACAGCTCGGGGACAACAATCTCGTGGCTAGGGCTCAGGGTTGCGGCTATCGTGAAACGATTTGAGCAGAGGCTCTGCGGGCAACGCTAAACCGAGGTAAGTCATGATTCTTTTCGGGGCTGTCGACTTCGGTTAACCTGTGGTGCTTGGTAGGGGTGGAATGGTGACAACAAGGGTTGGCTGCGGTTGGTGGGATGAACGGCTCGGGCAGGAGAGCCTCGGTTCACGATGGGGGCTTCGATGGTTCTGTCTGTGTTCCACGGTTAGATTGAACCAGTCAGCTGGTTCTTGCCTAGTGAAGGACAACAGCGTGCGCCTCAAGGTGTTGGCATGGGCGACGATGATATCGCTAAGAAATCGGCACCTGTCACCGGAAATCGCAGGATAACCTAATGATTGTTAAGCATTTCAATCTTTGCAAGTCTGTATATAAATATGGGAGATAGGGTGTTTGTTCTGGCAATTTTGGGAAGGCACCGTGATAAGAGATGGTGAAACAGACAATAGTGGCAATGAGTGGCGGAGCCTTCTTCCGCATTTGTGTGTGGTAAGTATTGCTGAGCACTGTGATTTCCTTGTCTCTTATTTTGAATATTGAATTCAGCTTTCATAATGAGTTTTGTTTTGGGTCATTGTATGATGAATTGTCTCTGCTAGAAGAGGCCGAAAGACTGAGTGAGAGAGAGAAAAGAGAAGAGGCAGTGGAGGAAAAGAAAAGGAGAAGAAAAAGGAGCAGTGACCTAATGACTCCCACCTCAGATGTTCTTCAAGGTAAGGAGAAGTCCTTTGCTACTTGTTATGAAATGTTGTGATTTATGCCTTGTTGGTATACTGCTTTGTTGATTGTGAAGAATATTGTTGGGGATTTGCATTTCGTATGTTATCTTGATAAGAGACCTAAGTGGTATGGGGATTGTGTAATCCTGTTAAGTGTATGAATGAAGAATATGATTATCTGCTGATGATAGTGTTGAAAATATGAATTGTGCTATGTGATTCTATTTTACTATATGCATGCTTTCACTGTCTTGGTTATTTGGTGCTAAGTTTCATGCCCTGTCAGTTAGGCTTTGCGGTGATGTCTCTGGATATTAAGTTTACTTTGTTAATTGGGATTTGAAAGTTGGTCCTGTTGTTGAATATCGATTGGTGGGAATGGTTCCATGTGGTGTTTTCAATTCAATGGTTATTATTGAATATTTGTATACTCTATTGTTTTGGTGGTGCATGGTTATTGGGATGAGTATATTTATGGGTGAGTTATTGTCTGTCATCTTAATTTAGTTATGAAGTTGGGTTAGAAATGGAATGTGATGTGGGTTCTTTACTGCATTGATGATGGAACCCTATGAATACTACTTAATGATTAAATATTATTGAATTGTGAAGGTACTAAAAATGAAGAAAGGATAACGAATTAGTGTTGAACACTTTAAGCAATCGAAGTAAGTGATATGTGTGTACTTTGGTCTTCGGGCCCTACACTAGAAGAATAGGATATGTATGTTTCATTATTTTACCGCTTTATTAGATTAGTTGATTATTGAACATGTCTACAATTTTTAAAAGCATGTCTACTATTTTTATAGCACGTCTACAATATTTAAAATCATGTCTATAGTTTTTACAACATGTTTATCACTTTAAAAGCATGTCTATAGTTCTTATAGCACGTTCTGTTAATTGTATGTTTATTTAGATTCCCTTAAATATATGTTAGAAATTGTATGCATTCATGAGCATCATGCACAGTTTTGAAAAAGAAACGAAAACGAAAAGAAAGTACAAATGAACGATTAAGAAAGATAAAAGAAAAGGAGTGGTGTGGTCCAGTAGGTCAAGCCCGGGACATAACCCAACGAAAGAAAAGATAAAGGTTCTTGTGGTCCGGTAGGTCAAACCTGACACATGAACAAAACATAAAGAAAAGATAAAGGTTTCTGTGGTCCGATAGGTCATGGCTGACACGAGAACAAAAGAAAAGAAAAGACAAGTAAAAAAAAGAATATGAAAAGAGAAACCGATACGGATACAGGAACGAAAATGGAAACGGATACGGAAATGGTACGAGTACAGATACCGAAACAGAAATGGGAATAGAAACGGAAATGGAAATGGAAATGGAAACGAGTTTCCATAAATAGAAATGGATACAGATGCGGATATGGATACAGACACAAAAATAAACACGGGAACAGATACGGAAATGTGTACAATCACGATAAGAAAATGGATACAGAAATAGGAACGGAAACAAAAACAGAAAGAAAGTACGTAAATGTGAAAAGATAAAAAGATAAAAAGATAAAAAGAAAGAGAACGAAAAGAGAAACTGCACACAGTTTTAAAATGGCACAGCATGTGCATGTAGCATATTAGGTATTATCATTTATTGAGCATTAGACTAATAGTTTATGACTTGTGATGTAGGTACAAACACAAGAGAAAATGATGAACAGATTAAGGACTAGTCGGTGAAGGATTTGCATGGGCAAGACTTGTGGTATGCTAGGCTAACGATATTAAAGAGAAAAGAATTTTGTAATTAATAAGCAAATGGTTTGTATATTATTCTTTAATGAATTATTTGTTTATGCGTTCGCTATAAAATAAGAAATAGAGATTTTATAAATAAAGTCTTATGTTGTTAATAAGGATTTAAGTAACGAGTTTTAACTAAGATGTTTTAACGATTAGGTTTTTAATTAAAGAACTATGATTTTAATTTAAAATGTTTTAATGAAAGATTTCTGCTAATGTTTTATAAAAGGAAAAAAGAAAATTTTTAAATTTCATGCATTTTTAAAAGGTAGTAAAAATCGGGTCGTTACATATAATCATACAGTTCAGAACCCTCTCGCACTCAAATGATATCGGGTTCCATCAGAAACATATTTTTCTTAAATCTAATAATCTACATTCCTTCCATTAAACTGATCCATTGGTCTAACGTCCTCCCACATCAAACACTTTCGCAAACTATCTTTTTCCATCCTAAATGATCTCAACTATTTCTAAATGTCATCCGACAGCTCCTGAAGCAACCAATCAACCTATGCACTATTTCTTAAATTTCCAAAATGTACATTATTAAACTATCAATTAAATCCTTTTTTTAACTATACTATTTCACAATATTCTTCACTGATTTTACTAATTCAGTTTTCCTAATTTCTTTATATTTTCTATTTTATTTTATTACCTATAAAATAAAATTCTTTATTTAGTATTTCCTAATTCCATAATTATTCTAATGGTTTAAATAATTTATTAAAATTCATAAATCGTGACAATAATAACTCTATTAAATTTTAAATTGTCATATTATGATTAATCGTGAAAATTCTAGGTATTACACTAATGGACCGCTCCTTAGAGCAGACGACTGGACACTTTATGTGGTTGACCAATTCGGTCAACCAGACACTTTCGGGGTGTACCAGACTCTCCCGAAGTTGACCATTACATATTGCAAAGTTGGATTTCTTTAGGATTTTTTTTTGTAAGGTGCCCGAGTTGGTTCCTACCCCAATTATGGTTTCCAACTGACTTTTAAAATTTAGAATAGGGTATTGATGAATATGTATGATGATAGGCTCCAATATTTGACACAAAGTCAAACACTTTTGGATTCTTGGATACTTGGACTTTGACATTGGTAGACCTAGTTGAAGTAGAGGTTTATTTTTATATTTAGCATTGTGTCATTTGCTAAACATTATTTTGAAACATATTTTTTTATAAAATAATGTGTTCATTCTATGGCTCATCAGTTTTCATATTATATATGTATTTTCACTGGACATGTTTTTATTCAAGCATGCATATTCTTTTTATTGATCTTCTTGGTCGTATGAATCAAATCTGATTCACCATGTGAGGGTCTTGTTTTTGTTACACACATTCAATTGTTGGAAGATGTTTTTGTTTCTTGTTAACTAAAGTAATGAGACAACTATATGTATTGTGTTCATGTGGACAAAACATTAAAGCTAATCAGGGTCATTCTTAGTTTTTGCGATCATTGAGTATAGTCAATATTAGTTTTCATGCTTATGGCATAGTATGCTCACAGTCCGTGAGTCCCTCCATTTTCACTGAAATTTTATACTGTAGTGGATTGTTTTTGGTATATACCACACTAGAGTGAAATTCTTTTTCTTAAAAACGGTCTACTATATGTTTTATACTCAGATTGCTAAAATGTTTTATATTGGCATGCTCACATGTTTTATTTACTTTACGCTGAATGTATATCTTTGTCCTTATTGAGTTTAGTCGACTCATCCCAAACGACTCTCCCTGTTTCAAGATTTAGTTAGGGAGATTGCTAGTTATCGACGTAGGATTAGGCTCAGAAAATTAATTTTTTAGTTTTTATTTCCTTTTTAGAGTTTATTTTGGGACGTTAAACTTTATTAGTCTTTTATTTTATTTTATTTTATTTTTTAGCCCACTTATTATTGAATATTATTATCATTTTATTTTTTAGGTCACTAATGAATCTTTGGTTTAGCCTAGTGCTTTGGGCCATGCTATTGATCTTATTTAAGTTTTCTGCTGTTATTTAGTATATTTAAATTAAGGGTTGGATGGTTTAGTCTGTTTTTTATTCGAGTTACTTTTGTTATGTCTCGAGTTCCCTTTAGAACGTGACAAGTCAGAACTGAGTGCTGGATATGGCTTATTCGAGAGAGGATCAAACATCTGGTGACCAATTAAAATTGTTGTTCTTTAATAAGTTGGTCAAAGGCTGGCGTAAATAATGTAACCTCTTATGAATTTCATGTAGTACTGCAGAATTCAAGGACAGAGCAAACAATCAGTACCCACACCTCATATATTTTCTTACAATATTAGTTCAATCCAAGCAAGAAAATAATATAGAAAATTTGCAAGAAAAAGAAAGAGAAACTCGTTGAAACATGGTAATAAAAGTTTGAAATAGTTCATTCCATTGTGGAGCTCATTCCCACATTTTTTAGTTGCAAATTTTGTCGATTCGGCTCGGTTATTGGCAGTTTTACAAAAGACAAACTGAAGACTTCAATTGATTGGTTTTGGTTTGGTTCACCGCTCCTAGTTTGGTTTTGAACACCCCTAATATAATGTGTCCTTAATAGGCAACTCAAGAGATAATCAAAGTAAAGTATATAGAGGCAAAATAACTTATGAAAGCTCTCATGTATTCTTTTTAGTTTTACAATGATATTATATTTATACTTTTGCATGATGTTTATATATTATTAATTTAATGATGCATGTGATTGACAATTACTCTACCAATGCAGGAGAGACACATGAGAGTTTAAAATTAAAATGTAAAATTAGATTATATAACATGACATTACTCTGAATTGAGAATGTTAGGTCTACACTGTAATTTTATATTATAATTTTTTTTAATGTGACACTCATTAGATTTATTATTTGTCTCATACTCCTCCATTATTACACATATTATAACATGTGATATCTGCGTATTTATTCATACATCTAGGTTTTTCCTTTGAATAGATCAATCTAGCAATGATGAAATTTATATTGCACTTAATGAATGACATGAAATTTTATGTAACTCCTTAGTGTATGAGTTTTATTTTAATTATTTATAATTTATTTTAATTATTACATCAATCAATGAGGAACACATAATAGTGACGTCATGAGGTAAAATTAGAAGGTAAACTCAATATCTCTTAATTTTAAGTTAATGACAATTTGAAAATGAGTTATATATATATATATATC